>OY288271.1:16776231-17999002 GCA_958450335.1 Hibiscus tridactylites | reverse complement strand
CTACTCTAACCTATAAACCCTAAATTATAACACTAAACATTAAATTAAACTAACTATCCCTCAAATTCTAATCCCCCAACACCTAAATTCCTAAACTCCTATACCCTACAACTAGAGGCGCTTGTTGAAACTTTAGTTTTCCACCGCCAGTGTATAGGATATTAATCTATATTATATTACGTGTGTGTTTTAAGTTATTTTAGTCCGAGTTATTTACTATGTGCGGGTATAAATTGACCAATATTTCTTGTTTTGAGTTACATTTAGCTCTCAACATATTTGAGTCATGCTGTTTGTTTAAAAATATTAACTGAACTGTTAATTTTTTTATATAACTTTAATGACAATTCCGTGACAATTAACACAATCTTATACTATATTATAATAAATTAATTTTAAGAAATACGTTTTTAAAATTTAAAATTATTTATCAACGTGATATTGTGTCAGAACATAGGAATGAGTATTTCACTCGACCCGATCGGTTCAAGTTTTCTGTGTGGAAAAATCGTACTCGGTTGGGTTTTTATTAAGGGTGATGTCGGGTTGGTTTTAAAGTAAAAAATATCCGACCCGACTTGAGACTAATAGTATAATTTCTCCTATATTCTTAGGGATATTTGTAATAATACCCTTCTTTATAATTTTTTACAATTATGTCCTTAAAATTCATTTTTTATAATTGGCTCTCTAAATTATTTTTTTTACAATTAAATTCTTAAAATTAAAATTTTCTTTATAGGTCAGGTCAGGATTTTTTAAGGATGACGTCGGCTCGGATTCGAGTTTAGATTAATTATTTTCAGGTGGGACCAAGTAATAATAATTTTGACACGAGGAGTCCATGTTGTTGCTTATTGGGCTTCATTTTCTAAATACTATACGAACCATAAAATACTAGTCCAATTCTTCTTTTTGTCTTCAATAAACCTCTAGAAAACCCAGCAGCGACGCACAGGTTGCCGGATCTGAATCTTCCTCTGCTTAAAATTCAGCGCAAGTTTTTCTTCCATTATTTCTATCTTAATCTGTTTGTTTGCGCATTGTTGATTCGTAGAAGAAAAAAGGTTAAGTCTACATAGGAAACAAACGAAGAAGGAAAGAAAAAAACGAGTCTTTTTGAGGGGAAAAACTTGTATTATAGCAACAAAGATTCAATTTTTATCACTTCCAAGTATTGATGTGATTGATTCCTGCATTTATATATCTGGGTTTTCCTTGTTATGTTGAATTGTGATTGCTTTTCCTTTTCCTGATGAAATTTGACTATGTTTTTGGACTAGATTGTAGGGTGAAGCTTTTGTTTTATGCTATGTTGCATTGATACGGGTACGGATACGGGAACAAAAAGCACAATTTCTAAAATACATATACAGGTACGGCAAAGATGTGGCAAATATAAAATAAATTTTAAAAATATAAAAATAAAAAATCATTTCACCATGGTAGCTAGACATATATACTTTTGAATCATGTCAGCAGGGAAAGTCGAAAAAAGAAGAAAAAAAAGAGTGTGAGAATAGAAGAAGAAAAAATATAGGGGAGAAGAAATACTTATAGGTACCCAAGCCATATGCAATATGTCCCCGATACGGGGACTAATCAGGTATGTGGTACGACTTTAGACCGAAGTGTTCGTGCCTCATAGGTTTTCTGTTCTTGGTATTTTTATTTTGGATGGTGGAAAGCTAGAGAGTTAAGAAATTAATTGCTTGGTGATTGTAAAGTTGTTGTGTTGCTCTTTTATTTTAGAATAATTAGAGATGAGAGTATGGAGTTTGGATCCTGGAAAAAAGTTTTAGCTTTAATTGAAGATGAAATGGTATACCATTGCTGTTGCTATTACCAAATGTAACTGTTTGAATTGCTTAGATTTCAAAGAGTAAAACTTGCATTTAGTCTCGACTACTCGTACTTCTAAATAGCTCGACAAATAATATTTGATGTTGCTGGAAGAATTTTCTCTAGTTTATTTGAGCTGGCCCTTTTGACTACCAAGTTTTTAATTCTCAAATTGAATTTTATTTGCTTTGGAACTGCATTATTGCTGGACTTTTATGTTATTAGTATTAGTGTTCGGTCAGATTGTATGATCGACTCTTATATGACCTCGTGGTCATTATATATACTGGTTCATAGTATTGGTTTCAGGTTCCTAGATTTTGCTTTCACCATATATATTGAATCAAACTTATGTTTTAAGCCTTTGTGATGTTATTATTTGTTTCCTGAAGTTTATTTGACATGTTAGAGAGATTCTTCCTGCGTAATTTGTTTAATGGACCGACGATTTGGCTATTGTTATGTTTTGGATAGGCAATTATTATGATATAGTCATAACTATGAGTACATGAATTCCGAGTTCAAGTAACATAACCCAGTCAGTTATAGGCATTCTAGATAGGATATTGTTTTGTTAGATGCATTTGCTTTCACAACTTCGATTAATTGGACAGCATACAGTGTAAATTCACATATATGATTCCTCGTTCCTGTTATTATGGCCAATGTTAATTTTCTTCGTTTTCCTCGTGCCTGAAACTTTGATTCTGTTTCTGCTGATCTGTGCACCAGCTTCGCTTCTCTGTATTTCCCTCGCAGTATCTTAGAATCACTTACTACCCGGGGAAATGGGTGGATTGCCTACACAGAATAGCTCCGCCTTAGCTTTGTTTGGCATGCAGCAAACTCAGGAATCAGAAAAAACAACACCCGGTGCAGAAGCAAAGCCAAAGAAGAGAATTTGCTGTGCTTGCCCCGAGACAAAGAAACTCAGAGATGAATGCATCGTCGAGCACGGTGAAGAAGCTTGTGCAAAATGGATAGAAGCTCATCTTATATGTCTTCGTGCAGAGGGTTTCAATGTTTGAGATTGACACACAAACTTTATAGAATGAAACCATTTACACAGATATGATTTGATAGAATCTACTAGGAAATAATGGGGAAAAATACATTTTCTTGGTCATTGGTGTTGGATTCACTGTTTTTTTCTATCTTGTAAGGCTGTTTGGCCTTGTGGAATCTTTTGGTGGTAAGAATGACAACTTAATTGATAAAGCAAGCAACCCTACATGGAGAACAGATTCTTGTAATTATTGTCTTTTTTTAAAAAAAAAATCTTTATGTCTGGTCTGATTCTCTTAACCCTTGATTGATAAAGAAAGTTGCCATCTTTGAAAGCTTGAAGGGATGTTTCATTTTATTTTGGAGTTTCATCAAAGAATGATTATTACAAATAACTAGTTGTTTTGAAGGGTTCGAATCCTGACATTGAGAATGGATTGAGATGGTTGTTCCCGTGGATCAAATACTAGCCAATGAGTCGAACACCGACCGTTAAACTAAAAAAAGAATGATTATTAGAATCAATAGGATCAAAAGAGAGGGAGAGAGTTATACTAATAATACTTCATTAACCAGATAAGGCCATGGACATGGCGATTACATCACAGTAAATAAGGAAACACAGACACGACAAACGGACAGACAGACACGAAACAGACGCAAATTATTCAACCCAAATTCATTATTTTCTTTTAGATGTTGCCATGATCTAAACCATGACCATTGTTCTATGTTTGCTTAATGACCGCATGTGCAGGTGGTGCAGCCGCAGTTAGCACCACAGTTGCACTTGCCATCGTTCTCAGCTGGAACATCCATCACAACAGTCTCGATGTAGCTGCAATTAAACAACATAACATATAATTAGCATATGTGTCGATATCCAACCGTTAACCCGAGTTCGAGTAACATAGTCGTGGATTATGTATCATATTCTCAGTGACATAGTATTATTGATTAGCAGATGTTAGAGATCCAGAGTGGTTGAAAAGCAAAAAGTATACCTCTTCTCGGTCTCAATGACCATGGTGTTTCCCTTCTTCCTGTAGGCACAGAAAAGGACAAACATGTTTTAATACACAACACAACACAACACGAATAAACCATTATTAATAACACGAACACAACATGTGTATCATATTCATATTCGAGTTTAATTATTAATACGATACACATGTGATGTATGAAATGGGTTACTTACGTGCATTGGGTGCTGTCAGAGCAGTTGCAGGTGCTGCACTTGTCAGACATGGTGAAAATGGGAGGTTTTTGAACGTGAAAACTTTGGGGGTTTTTTAAGTTGTTGAGGTAGCTTGCAATGGATTTGGTATGGTTCCATGGGGATGTATTTATAGATGAGGAAGTCTGCCGGAATAGTACAGAGGGAGGATAGTGGTAATGTAAGGGCCCGCATATGCATGAGAGAAGCACACGCTTCTGGAGGATAAAGTATGAAGGAATCTTTATAATGGAGGGATTGGACTCCTTTCCTCCTCTCATGTCCATTTCATCTCTCTTTCTTCAAATATATATATTCTCCGAAATCAGTAAGTTTGAACGGTGACGGAGTATTAGATACGAGAATTATCATATCATTATAATATAAATATTGTTGATTTTATATTCAAATAAATTAAGTGGGTCAATTTTAATATTTTCATGAAAAATTTTATATTGACTCATTAAAAATCTTATTTAATTCTTTGAAAATTCCATACCACAACAAATTAAGTGGGGTCAATTGACCGTTAATCTACATGCGACTCCGCCAAATAATTCGAAAGAAGATAGTAGGATTGATAAAAATGTTTCTGTTATACGCTCGTAGATAAAACGAATATGCATAAAAATTAACAAATTCTTATAAAAATAACGAATATGTAATCAGACATGTGTAGCGAAGTAATATGCCTGATAGTTTGGTTCGCTCACCACTCTTTTTCTCCATTTTAAAGCGTCTCGTTTGAATAGAGATAAGAAGATTCAAGAAGGTTTACGAATTTTAGTATGCTAATCTCGATGAAAGTGCCTGTTTTTTTTACACTATTATAAAAGACTTTTAGTGAATTTATCTTTTTTTTGATATATTGTATTGTATTATTTTTTATTGTGATTAATAAAATTCAAATGTCATTGTTCATAAAAATATGAGGTGAATTTATGTGGGTTCTTGAAGGGCTTCTACCTCGTACGATTTTTTTAATCTTTGTTTGTATTTTTTTTAAAAAAATAGATTAATTATGATATTTCCCTCAAACCTTTAATCTTGATTCTGTTTTTGCCTATAATTAATTTTATTTTTCTTTTTAGCGGTAACTAGTAATATATAATTAATTGTGGATATAATTAAATACTCAACAAAATAATTTTATTTCAGTTGTTTGACTCTGTAAAAAATTTATGGTTTAATGTTTGGAGTTTAGGGTTTAGTGTTTATGGTTTAATGTTAGTGTTTAGTGTTCATTGTTTAAGATTTGAGTTATTAATTAATTACCAACAAATCAACTAAATTCATGAATTCTGTTTTTTATGAGTATTAATCACATCTACAATCAGGGTCGAAGTTAGAAATATATTTAATGGGTGCCATTTTTTCAACGATATTTAAAGATGATTAATTATTTATAAAATGGTGTCATTTTATTCATAAAAGAGGTGTCATTTTTTTTCTCCATATTTTTAATTTTTTATATACAAATTATATAGGACAAATAGGTTTCCTAAAAATTTTAGGATGTCTCATGACACCCCAATTCAAAAGGTAGTTCCGCCCTTGTCTATAATAGATTATATTTTAAACATTCTATTAGATTCATCGAAAAGAGAAATACACATTAATTATAAGAATTTGTTAATTTTTATACATAACCCTTGAAGGTGAGTATAATAATGGCTAAAATTTTGATATACATGATGTGTAAAATTAATTTTACACAAGCTTGTATATTTATACTATAAAACTTAAATCTTAAATTTTTTAACTCTAACCCTAAAAAATTAAATCTTAAACCTTAAATAATATACCCTAAATCCTAAAAATTAACCTTAAATTCTAAACATAAACTACACTTCTAACCCCTAAAATTAAAAGGCTCATGTAAATTAAAGTTTACACGACCTATATATTAGAGTTTTTCTCACCCTAAAAAACAAATTACCTGTATTTTCATTACTTTATATACTTGTATTTGATATTTGTGTCTATAGACTATACTATCCATCTTAAACCCGAAGACATCTTTTACGTTACGATAAAAATCAATTATGGTAACTTTTGGGTATTTTTAATATCTTTCAATAAAACGACTGGTAAGAAGTGTAACCCCGCTATATTTATATCCTAATATTTCTTCTTCTTTTATTCGACCTAAAATTAATATATTCGCCTCTTTTTGACGTGACACTATGTTGGACAGCTTTTAAATCTCAACCATATCATATATATAGGATGTAAAAACAGGTAATTGGATGGGTTTCAGGTCGGGTAAAATCGGGTACATGTCATTTCATGTCATTTTTTTATTTTGACTCGACTCGGGTCGGGTGCGGGTCCATTTCAGGTCGGGTTCATTTCAGGTCAGGTCAAAACGGGTCGGGTCCGAAGCAGATAATTGACAGGTTAATTCGGGTTCAGATACACTTCAGGTCGGGTCCATTTCAGGTCGTGTCCATTTCAGGTCGGGTCCGTTTCAGGTCGGGTCCATTTTAGGTCGGGTCCATTTCAGGTCGTGTCCATTTCAGGCCGGGTCCATTTCAGGTTGGGTTCATTTTAGGTCGGGTGCATTTTAGGTCGGGTAATTATAGGTCGGGTAGTTTCAGGTCGGGGTATTTTTAGGATTGAAATTCGTATTGAGTTTGAGTTCGGTACAACTGTATAAGTAGTCGATAGACTTTAGGTTGGCTTTCGTCAATCGTCATTGATTTGGAGTTAATTATTTAAAGTCAAATCAAAATTATAAAACATTGGAGTAATTAAAAAATACTGAAAAAGGGGTCAATTTGGATTAAAAATAAAGTTTCACGGATTATAATGAACAAAAATATCAAATTAAAATTATAAAACAATAGACAAATTTAAAAGAAAATAATGAAAATGGGTCAATTTGAAATAAAAATAAAATTTTAGGGATTGTAATGAACAAAAATATCAAATTAAAAGTATAAAAATTAGATTAACTAAAAAAACAATAAGTAGATGTCAATTTAGAATAAAAATAAAGTTTTAGGGTCTAGAATGAACAAACTTTCAAATTAAAATTATAAAACGTGATGAACTAAAATATATATAGGGGTTAATATGGAATTAAAATAAAGTTAAGGGACTAGAATGAAGAAAATATCAAATTAAAATAATAAAACATTTGGCAAATTAAAAAAATAAATGTGGGTCAATTTGGAATAAAAATAAAGTTTTAGGGTCTAGAAGATGAAAATATCAAATTAAAATTATAAAACATTGGACGAATTAAAAAAACAATGAATAGGGGTCAATTTGGAATTGAAATAAAGTTAAAGGGACTAGAATGAACAAAGTACAAATTAAAATTATAAAACATCATACGGAATGAAAAAACAATAAATAAGGGTTAATTTGGAATTAAACTAAAGTTTAGGGGACTAGAATCAATAAAATATCAAATTAAAATTATAAAACATCAGACTAATTAAAATAAAGTTAACAGACTAGAATGAACAAAATATCAAATTAAAATTATAAAACATCGGACTAATTAAAAAAATAAAAAATGGTCAATTTAGAATACAAATACAGTTTAAGGACTAAAATGAACAAAATGTCAAAGTAAAATTATATATTATTGGACTAATTAAAAAACAATTAGTAGGGGTCAATTTGGAATATAAATGAAGTATTAAGGGCTATAATGAACAGAAATATCAAATTAAAATTATAAAACATTAGACGATTCAGAGTTTTGGGTTTAAAGAGTTTAGGTTTTAGGGAAATTTTATTAATGGTTTAGGGTTCATATATCGATAGATACATACATACATACTTGTATACATTAGGGTTTAGGGTTTAGGGAAATTCATCAAGGGTTTGGGGTTCATACATATATAAGTACACATATACATACTTACATACATTAGAGTTTAATGTTTAGGGTTTATGGTTTCAAGTTAAGAGAAAATTCATTAAGGGTTTAAGGTTCATATATTAATAGGTACATGCATACATACTTACATACATTTTAGTCTCAATATTAGGCACTAGAATGAACAAAAATATCATCAAATGATTTATATCTAAAATATTGGAGTAAATTACAAAAATTTAAAAATAATAAGGGTAACTTTCTGTGAAAAATAAAATTTTAAGGAATAAAATAAATAAAAATATCACCATAGTAAAAATAATAAAATTTAGGGTAAACTACACAGTTGACCACTGAACTATGGGGTTGGTGTCGATCTGACCACTATTTTTTTTCGTCTCAAATACACCACACAACTATTTAAATGGTGCCACGTTTGCCACACGTCGTTAAAAAAAACGAAAAAATTGACGGAACTGTTAAAAAATTGGTATAATTACACATTTGGTCCTCTATATTTATACAATATATCAAAAAAATGATATAATTACACATTTGGTCCTCTATATTTATACAATATATCAATTTAGTCCTAAATTTAATCTAATAAAATAAATTAATTATTCAATAAGATGGTGACACGTGTCACCCAATTGGAGATGGAAAATTGAAAGGAACAAAATCGCCCCTACCAGGATTCGAACTCAAGACCTCTAGGTAGAGAGGCTGTGTGCTTGCCACTGAACCAAGCACACTTTCATGCTATGGGGTCATTAATATATGCATTTAATGATTGTTAATGCCCAGAAAATTAAAGAGAAGAAAATGCAATTGCAAGGATTCGAACCAAGGACCTCATGGTTGAAAGCACATTTAATATATGTCTTATATAGATTTTAATGCTTGAATTGAGAAATTCGAATGAAATGAAATGTAGTTTTAAGAAATTCGAATGTAATATTTTTATGATCCATAAAAAATCTAACCCAATTAAATAAATCTAATAACTAAATTAATATTAAAATTATTATTTTCACGATGTGCTTGCCCTCGAATTCGGTTAATATTATTTTCACGATTAAATTTTTAATAAATATTAAAATTATTAATTAAGTAAAAAAAACTCAATTCAATGATTATATACGTGGAATTATAAAAATAAATCTAAAATTGAAAAATATATTAAATTTAGTTTAAAATATAAAAATTTTAAAATAATATTAATTTAGTTATTAGATTTATTTAATTGGGTTAGATTTTTTTATGGATCATAAAAATATTACATTCGAATTTCTTAAAACTACATTTCATTTCATTCGAATTTCTCAATTCAAGCATTAAAATCTATATAAGACATATATTAAATGTTGTACTTTGTATCATAAGAAATACACTTGGTGCAGTGGCAAGCACATGTCCTTTCAACCATGAGGTCCTTGGTTCAAATCCTTGCAATTGCATTTTCTTCTCTTTAATTTTCTGGGCATTAACAATCATTAAATACATATATTAATGACCCTATAACATGAAAGTGTGCTTGGTTCAGTGGCAAGCACACAGCCTCTCTACCCAAAGGTCTTGAGTTCGAATCTTGGTAGGGGTGATTCTATACCTTTCAATTTTCCATCTCCAATTGGGTGACACATGTCACCATCTTATTGAATAATTAATTTATTTTATTAGATTAAATTTAGGACTAAATTGATATATTGTATAAATATAGAGGACCAAATGTGTAATTATACCAATTTTTTGATATATTGTATAAATATAGAGGATCAAATGTGTAATTATACCAATTTTTTTAACAGTTCCGTCAATTTTTTCGTTTTTTTAACGGCGTGTGGCAAACGTGGCACCATTTAAATAGTTGTGTGGTGTATTTGAGACGAAAAAAAAAATAGTGGTCAGATCGACACCAACCCCATAGTTCGGTGGTCAACTGTGTAGTTTACCCTAAAATTTATATCTACATATACATATAAATATACATATATTATAATATATACATATACATGTATTGTTATAATTAATTAAACATATGGATATATATATATATATATATATATATATATATATATATATATATATATATATATATATATATATATATACTAAAACACACATATATACATACATACTAAAACACATATATATGCATGTATTTAAGTTTTAGTATATATATACATGTATGTATGTAAGTTTTAGTATATATATATATTATAATTATATATATATATATATATATATATATATATATATATGTAAGTTTTAATATGAATATATTGTTTTATATATATATATATATATATATATACTAGAACATACATATTTGTATGTATATATGTATACCCCTAAACAATACCAATAAACATCAACTCTTAAATCTTATAATCACTAATAATTAAAGTACAAGTCTAATCTCCTAATCCTTAAACTAATCTCATAACCCCAAATAATTAAGTTGACACGTTTACCCCTAAACCCCAAACATGAATATCTAAATATTACAGACACTATTCACTAATAATTAGAGTACAAGCCTAATCACATAATCCCTAAACTAATCTCATAGCCCCAAACAATCAACTTGACACACTTACCCTTAAACCCTAAACATAAACCCATAAATCTAACAAACAAAATAAATTGAAACATAAAATGACAAATCTAAAAATAAATTAAAACTAAATTATTAGTTAGAGCCCAAATCACAAATGAATAAAATTATTAAACTTAATTACTTACCAAATCTTTATACGTTGACCAAATCAAATTTAAAGCAAACTAAAAGCTTAATAATTAATTAATTTATGAAGCATGACCTAATTAAATAAAATTTAAAGAAACTAAACCAAAAGTTAAGACTAAAAAACAAACTAAAACCTAAAAAACCTAAACCCTAACCATTTAATTAAAGAATGACCTAAAGGATAATTAACCCCTAAATAAAAAAAACTCACCTCCACTCAATTTTTTGTTTAATATTGGCGGCAAAAAGCCCCCCATTTGATCTAGCGGCAAAATCTCTCCCATGCATCTTTTTTGTTTGATATGGTGCCAAAATCCCCCCTATAATTTCCTATGAATCAAAAAAACTTCCCCCACTAATTCAAAAAAACTTTCCCTAAACTAAATTTTTTTATTATTTTAATAGTTATAATTAAATTTTTTAATAAAATATTTTTTAAATTTAATGATCAAAATTAATAAATTGATATAAATTTTAAATAATTTGTTTTAAATTTATTAATGACAACTTATTAATTTAATAAAACTTTTAAATTTTGAATATTTTTAATAAAATAAATTTAAGTATGTTAATTCTTATTAAACTTTACAAATAATTTATATTGAACGAGTTAGTATTAAATTAATTTAATAAATTAATACTTTACATTTATCAACACTTTAAATTTATCAAATCGTAGACTTCTTCAACTATATATGAGGTAAATATCAAGTCAGATCAATATCAGTTCAGGTTAAAAATAGGTCGGGTCAATTAACAGGTCAGGTTCAAAACAGGTCGGGTTCAAAACAGGTCGGGTAATATCGGATCTCGGGTCAATTCAGTCGGGTAAAATCGGTTATCTGTCAGGTCGGCTTCAGGTTCGTTTCAGTGGGGCGCAGGTCGGGTTTCAGGTCCACAGTAACAAGTCCAATTCGAGTTCGGGTCGTTTTCAGTCGGACGCAGGTCGGGTTCGGTCACTACAGTAACAAGTCGAATTCAGATTCGGGTCAACAACAAGCGGTTACAGATCAGGTTCGAATCATTAAATTTTCAAGTCAAATCAGGTTCTGACTCGAACAGATTTCAGTCGAGTTTTTAGATCGGGTCAACTTTTTACATCCTTAATCATATACTATATAATAATAAATGATGAACACGGAAATGCGGAAGGATGGAAAGTGGTCGGTTTGGTTGTTATATAAGATGATTAAATTAAAACAAATGACTTAAATATACATTTAGTATCTAAACTAGACACATTGGTGCTTAAAGAAAATTTTCTCCCACATTAATACTTGAACTATACACTTTCTCCCAACTTGGTACCTAAAGAACTTTTACTCCCAAATTGGTATCTGAACTAGAAACTTATCCCAAGTTGGTACCAAAACTTATACATTCTATCGGTTTGGTCATAATTTGAAACAATTCAATAAATATAACTCACTATATTTAAAAATTCTATCAATTTACTATGTGTTATTCACCTAAATTGTTTGTTCTTCTCTTAGAAATGTTATATTACTTTCTTGGTAGAATAAAAGTTTAAACATGATTTTTTGATAGAATTCAATTATCCAATTGTTGCTTTGATTTGATGCACTCGCTTGATTTGATATTCTCACAAAAATGATTAAATTGATGGAATTTTTAAATATGAAATGTTAAATTTGTTGAATTATATCAAATTATGACTAAATTGATTGAATGTATACGTTTTGGGGACTAAAACTGTTAATAAAAGTATTAAAATAGTGGATGGAATTAAAGTTTGGGTACCAACTTGAGAGAAAAAGTTCTTTAGGTACCACTTTGGAAGAAAGTGTATAGTTCAAATACCAACTTGGGAGAAAAAAAATTTTTAGATACCAATTTAAAAGAATGTGTATAATTTAAATACCAAAGCTATATTTAAGAAAGAAAAAAAAAAAAACAAAACCGAACAAATTAACCGTCTGTTCATCTCTACATAAATCAATAAATAAAAGTATTATGGGTATATATTTATTTTGAAAAAGAAATCCATAAAGATCATGCAAATAGAACCTTTTTATCACTTTAGATATGCTCGTAAAAGTGTAGTCCACTGGTATCACTATTCCCGCACGTAAACGATAGGCATAAAGAACATTAATATTGGCCATCCAAATGTGAAGGCATCTCCCTTTGACAAAGACTGGAAATAGAATTTTTTTTTTTCGGGTTCATATACTTTAAAAAGTTACACATCTCTTTATTCTTGATAAAATTTGTTCATGTTCGAATTGACTTCAATTTGAGGGTGAAAGTCCGGGATGTAAAAACAAGTCAGAACCTGGTAACCTGACTGAAATCTGCCCGAGTCAGAACCTGATTTGACCCGAGTTTTTGTTGACCCGAACTCGATCTGCAACCGACTGTTGTTGATCCGAACCCGAATTTGACCTGTTACTGTAGCAACCGAACCCGATCTGCGTCCGACTGAAAACGACCCGAACCCGAATTGGACCTGTTAATTTGGACCTGAAACCCGACCTGCGTCCGACTGAAAAGAACCCGAACCCGAAGCCGACCTGGCAAATAACCGAAATTACCCGACTGAATTGACCCGATATCCGATTTTACCCGACCTGAAATGGACCCGACCTGAAAATGGACCCGACCTGAAATGAACCCGACCTGAAATGGACCCGACCTAAAATGGACCCAACCTGTTTTGAACCCGACTGAAATGGACCCGACCTGCTTTTAAACCCGACCTGTTAAGTGACCCGACATGTTCTTGACCTGAACTAATAAAATACAAGAAATTTGTTTGTAATAATATTAGCTCTCAGATCTTATAGTAAAGACATAATTTATCTCACATAAAATACTTTATTTCAATACAAAGGAGAAATCAATATTGAACATCTGATGGAATTAAAATATTGAATTCCAAAATTACAAGGACTTAATAAGTATTCAAACTCAAAATTTAGGGACAATACATAGTTTATCTAATAATTATACTTATATAGACCTAAATTGTTATTAGACCAAAAAATTGAGGACACATGTGAGTTGTGACATGCTCATCCTTCTTTTAGTTCAACCATGTTTAATTAAATCTAAAGAAACTATATCAAAAGTTAGCACTAAAAAAACAAACTAAAACTTAAATAATCTAAACCCTAAACATCTAATTAAGGAAGGGCCTTAAAGGGTAATTAACCCATAAATAACAAATTCAACTCAAAACCCCGTCAATTTTCAATCAATTTGGCGCCCCCTCCCCCGCCAATTCTTTTATCGAAATCCCCCCCCCCCCCCCCCGCCAATTTGGCTACAAACTTTCCCCAAATTAAAAATTAAAATATTTTTATTTTTTAACTTTCCCCCCTAAACTAAAAACTAAAGTATTTTTAATTTTTAACTTCTCCAGAAATAATTCACATTAAATGAGTTAGTACTAAACATATTGAATTATTTAACAAAATTTAAAATTTAGAAGCATGAAATGAATATTTAAATACAATTTTTTATACATATATATTAAATTGATTATGTATGTATATTTAACAGAAATATTATTTAACACTTTAAATTGATTTAAAAAATTAATAGTTAATATTTTACATTTATCAACACTTTAAATTCATCAAATCATAGACCCTAAACCCTAAACTCTAAACTATAATGTATATAAGTATGTATATATCTATCAATGTATGAACTCTAAACCCTTGATGAGTTTTACCTTAAACCTTAAACTCTAAACACTAAACCCTAAATCCCAAACCATAATGTATGTAAGTATATATGTATATACCTATCAATATCTAACGCCTAAACCCTTAATGAAGTTTTCCATAAACCCTAAACCCTTAAATCCACAACATAAACCCCTAAACCATAAACCCTAATGTATGTAAGTATGTTTATATCTATCAATATATGAACCCTAAACCCTTAATGAGTTTTCGCTACACCCTAAACTCTAGACAATTGATCATAAAACATAAACATTAAACCCTAAACCCTAATATATATATATAAGTATGTATATATGTAGCTATCAATGTATGAGCCCTAAACCCTTAATGAATTTCTCCCTAAACCTTAAACACTAAACCTAAACCTTAAACCATAAACACTTAGTGAAGTTTTCATAAAACTCTAAACCCTAAACCCTTAAATCCACAACCTAAACCATTAAAACATAAACTCTAAACCCTAAACCCTTAAGTATGTAAGTATGTTTGTATCTATCAATGTATGAACCCTAAACCCTTAATGAGTTTTCGCTACACCCTAAACTCTAAACATTAAAGCTTAAACCTTAAACCTTAAACCCTAATGTATATAAGTATGTATATATGTAGGTATTAATGTATGAGTCCTAAACCCTTAATGAATTTTCCCTAAACCCTAAACCCTAATGCATGTATGTAAATGTACCTATAAATGTATGAACCCTAAACTCATATTCATTATTTTTTAATCCGTCCAATATTTTATAATTTTAATTTGATATTTTCATCATTCTAGACCCTAAAACTTTATTTTTATTCCAATTTGACCAACATTTTTTTATTTTGTCTAATGTTTTATTATTTTAATTTAATATTTTCTTTATTCTAGTCCTTTAACTTTATTTTAATTCCGTATTGACCCTTGTATATATTTTAATTCATCATGTTTTATAATTTTAATTTGAAATTTTGTTCATTCTAGACCCTAAAACTTTATTTTTATTCTAAATTGACCTCTACTTATTGTTTTGTAATTACTCTAATTTTTATACTTTTAATTTGATATTTTTGTTCATTCTAGTCCCCAAAACTTTATTTTTATTCCAAATTGACCCATTTTCCTTGTTTTTCTTTTAAATTTGTCTAATGTTTTATAATTTTAATTTGATATTTTTGTTCATTATAATCTATGAAAGTTTATTTTTAATCCAAATTGACCCCTTTTCAGTCCAAATTGACCCATTTTCATTATTTTTTTAATTACACCAATGTTTTATAATTTTAATTTGATATGACTTTAAATAATTAACTCAAAATCAATGACGATTGACGGAGGCCACCCTAAAGTCTATCAACTACATATACGGTTGTACCGAGCTCAAACTCAATACGAATTTCAATTCTGAAAATACCCTAACCTGAAACTACCCGACCTGAAATTACCTGACCTGAAATGCACCCGACCTGAAATGCAACCGACCTGAAATGAACCCGACCTGAAATGAACTCGACCTGAAATGGACCCGGCCTGAAATGGACCCGACCTGAAGTGTATCCGAACCCGAATTAACCTGTCAATTACCTGCTTCGGACCCGACCTGTTTTGACCCGACCTGAAATGGACCCGACCTGAAATAGACCCGACCTGAAATGGACCCGACCTGAAATGAACCCGACCTGAAATAAACCCGACCTGAAATGGACCCGCACCCGACCCGAGTCGAGTCAAAACAGAAAAATGACCTGAAATGACCTGTATCCGATTTTACCCGACCTGATAGTACCCGACCTGAAACCCGTCCGATTACCTGTTTTTACATCCCTAGTCCGAACTCTATTTAGAAAGTGTTAAAATTGAATTATTAAAATTTTAAAGGATAAAGTATAATTTTATCATCATTATTGTTGTTGTTGAAGAAGTAAAGGAAAGAATTCCATTAAAATCCAAATACATGGAATTATTATTGTTGTTGTTTATTCTTCTACATTGATTTATGGTCAAATTGTATAGAAGATCCTTATACTATGTGTTTTTGACAAATTTAGTTCCTATACTATAATTTAATAATTTTTAGTCTTTCTAAATATGTAATTTCATCCCCTATATCAACTTTTTTCGTTAGTACCGTCAAATAATTTGATGCGACTTTTACGTGAACATACAGTAATGTGATATATATATTGACTTTTTTAATAGGGAAAATATCCCCCAAAAAACGTAGTTTCACCCCCAATATATTTGTTATATTAATTATTTATTAAAATACCCTACTCTAAAATTATTTAACAAAATATTTATATTTCAGACACGTAAAATAAAAGCATTTCTCATTTGACGCGTTATTAGAAAGCGCTGTTGACCGAAAACGACTTCCATATATATATATATATATATTTAATTTCACATGTATAAAATAAAAATATAATGTTGATGGAACTCGCGTCAAGTCAGCAGCGTTTTCTAAAAGTGCATCAGACGAGGAACACTTTTATCTTACGTATTTGAAACAGAATATTTCACTAAATAATTTTTGAAAGGGATAATTTTGATAAATAATTAACATAAAAATGTATATTGGGGTGAATTTGTCATTACAAACAAAAATGACAGAATTAATGAGAAAAATCGACCCTAAAATTAAAAATACACATTTCAAAAAAAGTAAAAGATTAAAAAGAATCAATATCGTACAAGGACGAAATCCACCAAAACTATATAGTACATGGACCATCGATAGAATTTGACCTTTATTTATTTAATAATTAATTTATTAAATTTTAAGATATACATTCACAAGCTCAATTTTCATGCTTTTTTGTTACTTAATTGACAATTATTGTTATACCATAACCTAGTAAGACATCATGCTTTTCCCCTACTGAGAAGTTAGTTCATGTTTTCCCTCATGAAAGAAGCTTATTTATTGGGAATTTATTCCTATGAGAAAAAGGAAGAAGATTTTTTTTTTATATGCAAAAAGGGAGAAGATTTTATCTTATTTAATGGAGATCATATTAATTTTAGGAGCATTAAAATAATTCATATTTAGAATAAAAAAAGTAATTTTGATGGTAAAGAGTGATGTATTGAGTAGGACATAAATATTATTTGTACTCGAATAAAATTATAAAAAAATATTTTCAACAAAAAAATAAACCATAGTTAGATTGGAAATTACTCCCAGTTTTCTTTTATATATTTTTCTTTTTGAAGTGGATTGCCAATATTTACAAACAGTGTCCTTATTCGTGTGTGTTGTAAACTAAGTATAATTAGTATAAATAAATATAAAGGTACTTGAATTAATCATGAAAATGAAGTGAAATTAAGCTTTAAACTATATATGAAATATAAAATTCAAAAAACTTTAAAGACAAATGAGACTGTTGTTAAAACTAAAATTTTAATTCTTCAAAAATATTAGCGAATAATCAACCACTCTTATCAAAAAAATTAAAAAAAGTATAGTCAACAACTTAAAATAATTCATATAAACTCAAATTAGATTATTGGTTATGAGGGTTCATCCCTGACTGTAATGAAGTAGATAAGGGAGGTATATGTGGGTAAGGAGAGGCAGTTGCCCTCCATCCCAATTTCTTTTCACATTTATTTTTTTTATATAAATTTCTTAAAAATTGGTTTATTTTTTAATTTTTCTCTCACTTTTAAATATTTATGTTTTGCTCACTATTCTTCACTTTCCTCCCTTCTTTAGAAGCTAAATTGCATAACAAAGCGTATATTTTATGACTATGATTGGTCTTTAATAAATGGAAGAATACACCATAGATTTAATACACATTATCATCAATGCTGATATGAACTTAATAATTGTAATGCAAGAAGTTTGAATATTTTTGGTGGATGTAAATTAATATAATCTTAAAGTTAATGTTTGGGTGATTAAGTGACATTAACGCACATTGTTTAGGATTATATCTCTTTTCTTCTATTTTTAAAAAGAAAGAAGTTTAAAAAGAAAAGAGCCGTCATATTGAGTACACAAAAGTGTGTTCTTAACATTATTTGAATAAAGGAGCAAGTCCAAAGTAAAGCTTGGGATGCGTATAAATCATCCGAGTTCAATTTTTGTGAAGTAAACTATTTTTTAAAAATTATCTTTAAAACTATAGGATTTAGGTTGTGTTCAAAGTCAGTCTGGTGTCCTGAACAGATTTTTGGGAACATTTTCAACTTATATAGAGGCTGTTCAGTGTTCATAACAACAATAACTCAGAGACAAAATACATACGAAAACACAATTTTGTTGTTATTTTTATTTATCTTTCAACTTAAAATAAGCTAAAAGAAAAAGGATCAAAGGAATTGATTCTTACTATTTTCCCCATTCCATAGTTGTTCAAGGCGACTGTATGCCTGTATGGTAAGAGAAGTGCAACAAGGTTGTCTGGTTGGAAACCTTTAATTTCTTCATTCAACTTTTGAATAGCTAGTGTTTAGCTCAATATGCCGTTAAATAGTAACCACGTTGTAAATGTTCATTTATCCTTTAAAAATTATGAAGTGAACCCATTTTTTTTTTGTAAAAATATTGTGACACGCGTTGTTTTCGCGTCAAAAATAATTTTTTCTTCTCAAATTATAAATAAAGAAAATTAAGCGTAGTAAGGGAAAAGTAAGAGTTGATCCCACAAGGATTAAGAAACTTCATGATTTATGTTTGTTCAATCGGTGAGTCAAGAAGAGAGTTGAATAATATTTAAGTAAAAAGGGTTGTGGAATTAAGTAAAAATAAGAGATTGTAGAGAATATTAAAAATAAGTGATTTAGTATGATAAAAATTAGCCTCAGACTCTTGCTTTGACTCAATTTCCTCGGATCATCGAAAAAAGGATTTTTTACTTCGGGATTCACGTCGGTTACTTGTCTACAAGGATCAATTCTTGTGATTAAGCTTTGTAAACTGAATACCCAAGTGTCATCTTTGATATCGATTTTGAAAATTGATATAATCAACGTAATGTTGTAGATAAAATCGTTTAAGTTCGTAAAAGACCAATTCGGATTATGTTATTTCAATAATAACCGATCCAATCTCAATTTCCTCTTAGCAAATAATTTTGCTAAGAGTGTTCTCATGAAGTCGAATGTGCTTCAATAGCCGATCCTTCCTCCCACACAGTCAACCAAAACAACATCCTGACCAACGTCAATCTTTGATTTTGAAATTATTTTGATTTTGAAATTAAGCTTAAAAAATTAGAGAGATACCCGACGTTGATGAAGTGCTTTTCAATCTTCATGTTAGAATTGAGTCATTGCTTAAGCCTTTGGCTATAAAAAACTGAGCTAAACATAATTATGAAAGAAATCATACTTAGCATTTTTCAAAATAAAATAGAAAATTAAAAAAATGAAGAACAACAAAACAAAACCAAGAACAAGAGATAAATCCTAAAATGGGATATTAATAGTATCTCAAAACTCTAAAATAACTCTAAAATGATAAGAGATAAATCCTAAAATATTTAAAATACAAAAGATAATTCCTAAAGTGATAAAAAAATAAACCCTAAAGTGTTAAATTAAATACAAAAGATAATTCTCGATTATTAATCCAAATTTTGGCTGATAAGTTATCTAAAATGCGGATGATAAGCTATCAAGCGCTACTGACGTGTCGCCTAGTCAGCACTTTCATTCCCGAATTCATGTTCACTAATCCAACCATGAATCCAGAAAAACTTATATTGCACAATTTCATCAGTTTTAGCAACATTGCTGAAATCTACTGTTCTGTATTGAAAATAAACATGAGTGCCCAAATTAGCAACTTAAAACAACCAATCAAGGAGTAATTAAACACAAAACATAGCATAGAATAAGCACTAATCAAATCCCATCACTTATCCAATGCTTGTCCTCAAGCATTTCTTAATTAAACCAACTAAAGCTCAAGTCCTCATTCTTAATTTCACGAAGTCTCTAAATTTTCGGTGTGACTTAGCATTTAAACATGTATGAAGCTAAAGAAGTAATCAGAAAATGACAAGACTAGAAATAATTTTAATAACAATTTAGACATTTCAATAATCTGTTAATAACAATGAAGCAAACCAAGTACCCTCACAAGGAACCACTCATGTCGCTCAAAATGTTTAGGGTAGAAAATCACTCAACCGAAAATTAATCAAAGCATTACTATAGGAATGTAGCTAAATATAATCTCTACTATTAAGTATGAATATGATGCAAAAATTAAGAGGTCTTTAAAAAGGGTTGTAATGGGACTAAAGTTCGGGTAGAATAAAAAAAAATAAGGTTAAAATCCAAGATAAAGAAAAGATATTCCAACGAATTTAACAAGAAGAGTAAAATAAAAATTCAAAATCAATACTTTAATTTTTCTTTCTTTTGAACAATTTAACCGAACCGAATTTCCTGCACTGTTTTTTTTTTAATAAAATTAGAGCAACATCCTCAATATCGAAGTTGGGTGTGATTAACGATGACCTCCATTGTCTGGTTTCTGGATCAATAAGGCCATAAACATAGTTATGTCCCGCGACACGAGTAGAAGAAACTACTCACAAATTTCTTTGCTCTAAATTATTTTGTTTTTAATGAAACTACTCACTAATCAATTACATGAAAAAATGACATTTACATGATGCGTTACGCTTTAAAATACCAGGCCATGTTTAGTAATTAGTGAATAGCTGATAGCGAATTTTAATAGTCGATGACGGATAGCTATTACCATTACCTGATTTGACTAGCGGATTACATTAGATAATTGTATAAGTGTGTTTGGTAAAATTAACTAATAGTTAATAGCTGTTTGATTATCTGAACAAACAAAATGACATATAAAAAATAATATTATATTTAATACTTGTTTAAATAATTTATTAGTATTTTGTATCTATTGATATTAATTAAATTATGAACATTAAGTTTTTTAACGAAACATATATGTATGATGTATATATTGATATTTTATTTGTAAAATTATCTTTCTAATATAATTTTAATAATTGTTAAATTTAGATCTATAGATTAATTTCTTATTTATGAAAATATATTTTGAATACTATTTTATTAATTATTAAATTTATATGTAGATATTAATATATATATATATATATATCTTATTTATGAAATTATTTTTAAAATTTTATTAGTTATTTAAATTTATGTTATTTAAAGAATTTTTTTATAATTATCAAGGACAAAAAAGGTCTTTACAAGTATTTTATCTAAATCTCTATCTCAAAAAGCTCATAAAAGGAGTTTTTTTTCAAAATGAGAGGTTTCACCCAATCCTTTATTTACCAAACATCTAACTTAACAGATTTGACTGGTCAAACCTCTAAAACAACTTCAAACCTCTAATTTTGACTCAAAAAGTTGTTTACCAAGTCCTTTATTAATTCAACGCTTAACTATAAAATAGTTGTCATGTAACCCCCTCGTCACGGTCTGGTCGGATGACCGGTCCAAGTGGGCCACACGGGGAAAACCGAAGCGAAACCCGTTAAGGTTTCCCCTCGGTTAACGACCCTAAAAATTCTTTTTATCTTATCTTGTCTATATGCATAATTAAAACCTATGTGAAGCACAGCAGCGGAAAATACAAACATTGCAACAAACATCGACCAGCCAAACAATTAAACAATTCATTTTAATGTTTTACAGCAGGCTGTTTCGAAACGCCCTTACGGTGTTCCGAAATGCCTTGACTTAGTCAACGGGCCTGGGTCAACCATAAGGTGACCGTTCCGAAACAGGGGAGACCCGTATCGGAACGACCTTGACGGTCAATATCTCGTGGTCAACGAGATTTGACCGTTTCGAAACATCAAAGGCCCGTTTCGGAACGCCTTCATCTCGTCAATTTCTCAAAATTCCAGTAGCAAAAATGTTCCGAAACAATCCTCATCCGTTTCGAAACGGCAGACCATTTGCAAAGGGACCGTTCCGGAACAGGGGGACCCGTTCCGAAACGCCCCCTGTCTGCAGACTCGATTTTACTGTTTTAAGGCACAAAGGTGCCCCAAAACACCACCAAAACACATCACAACACCACAACAATTCAACTTAAGGCTTACCAACCATACTAGCATGCTTCAACAAGATTTAGACAAGTCTAACACTAAAATAAAACCTCACAAACATGCATTCATTCAATCATCATTCAAACACAAAGATGGGCTCTAAGGCAAATAGCTAGCATTCAAAAGAGCAATTTAGGCATGAGTTAACATTCATCATGGCAACACAAACCATGCACAAGCAAGGTATCAAGGAGTCTAAACATGCTTCTAGCAACCAACAACTATCCAACAAAACCATACATGTCCCATTGCTCAACTATTACATGTCTAACATTAAAATCCATACTTGATGAACTCAAGCCAAAAACTACACTTGGAGGCCCTCCACTTGCCCGAGCAACCCACGAACTAGGGATCTGCAATGTTGAACAAAGAGAGCGTAAGCAAAGATGCTTAGTGAGGGTAAGCTCTAAAATCAAACCTCAACATTGCAGGGTCCGAGCACGATCTAGCCAAGGTAAAACACAACCATACCAAGGGTCCACAAGAGCCTTGAGGTAAAGATGCATGAGCAATATACAATATAAATGCCATGATCATAAGCCCAACTTTACAATACATGTAATCACATTTAACATTCAATTCATAGCTCATATGTCATAACACATTGATACACATATCAATCAACATTGGCACCTAGTTAAGACTCGAATACGCGGATAGACACGTTGGAATTCATATCCAACAACCATATTACCTCACGGTGGGATTTCACTCATCACCGGTCTCGCGGAGGGGATTCCACTCATCCTCACGCCCCGTCGATGGGATTCCACTCATCACCGACTATATTTAAATACAATTTTTCGGGCGAACCCGTACTCCTCCTTGGTGACTCAACGCCACCAAGGCCACGCGCGACTTTTGACTCATGTGTACACACTAACATCCTAATGATCGATCATTTGTATTCAAGTGTACTAGTGCCAACTTTTACTCATTTTTCATTACTCATTTCAACCAATTCCGTGCTTAGCACGTGCTCACCAACAACCATCATCATGCATGTGTCAATCATCACAATTCATATCTCATTCCACATGTATAATACAATATACATAACCATTCATACCACATATCATACGAGACATACACAATCACATAGAAGAGTTCATCCAAAGGCTCTAGATCAAGTTTAGGATTAGGCTACCACCCTAATCCTAACTCTAGGTGGGTCTACCAAGCCCAACCTAGTCCATATACTCGAACCAACTATTTTAAAACCTTTAAAAGTAAACAACCACTCACCTAAACTTCCAAACTCCAAGACCAAGCAAGCAATCACCTTCAACTTCCCGAATTCGATCCCAAAGCCTCTTCCACGTTTCCTCTTGCTTCTAGTCAAACAAAACACATACATTACTTCTCAACCCAATGCTAATTCAACCATCAATCTACTTTGCAAATCACAACCCAATTTCCTCAAATTCCCAAACCACATAACATCTCAAAAACCCAATTTTCGGACTCCAACAACCATTGGCTGTAATACCCATTTCCAAGCACCCAAATGACTTCCAAAACATCCCAAATCACCCTCCTAACATAGGTAGACCATCAGCCCTTCAATTCCAACACTAAGTCTCTCAAAAACCTAATTTTTCATACTTTAAAATTTGCCCTAAGGACCCACTACGAAATTTCATCCAAAATCAACCAAA
The DNA here is from genome assembly GCA_958450335.1 of Hibiscus tridactylites. Taxonomy (NCBI): domain Eukaryota; kingdom Viridiplantae; phylum Streptophyta; class Magnoliopsida; order Malvales; family Malvaceae; genus Hibiscus; species Hibiscus tridactylites. Next base: position 17,974,911 of record OY288271.1, on the reverse strand, counting down.
TTAATATATGTTGTATATTTCATCTTAACTAAACATAACCCCAAAACAAATTGAAAAACCCTATCAAAAACCCAAATTTCCATATGAACCCTAATTCCCAAAACTCAATATTTTTGAAATCTAAAACAATAGATAAGTAGAGGATAGAGAGGAGGTTAAGAAATTATGTTTACCTCTTAATTTGATGTTGAAATCGATTAGCAAAGTCAATAGAATAGTAACTAGGGTTTTAGGAGAGTTTGAAAATGGGGGAGAGGGTTTTGAAATTGGGAAAGGGGAAATGAGGAGGAAGATGACAACTTTTCCATAAAAGTTGTCTTGCTTTATTTAAAATGTGGGTAAATCACAACTTTGGTCCCTCCCTCTCTATTAAGATTCAAATAGGTCATTATTCAAAGTTGGTTTATTTTAATTAGATTTTATTTGACTCGAACAACAACCCGGCTAACTCCTAGACCCAAGACACGGGTGTTACATGTCAAAACTATGCCTTTTTTTTGTAATAGGCGCCTAAACTATTTTTAGCTGAAATAGATGTATAACGTTTTCACCATTATCATTTTAGGTACCTAGTCGTTAATGATTGTTTAAAAAAAAGTACCATGACCAATCAAACATGACACGTGACATTGATTTTATTTTTTTACTTTTAAATTTATTTTTTTTTCAAAAAAAATCCCTAAATTTAAAAAAATTCACAAATTAACCCCCAAATTTCAAAATCCCTAACTCCCAAAATTCAATTGCCGGTTTGAGTTGCTCCACCGTCGATGGCCACGACGCCGCCTACCACACCCGTCATTGGACCATCACGACCATTTACCCAACCACCATGTCGCCGAAAATTGACTGACGACGTGGAATCGTCAGTCGAATGGTTCGGACGATTTGAGTTGATTTGAACAATTCACGATGAACTGCGGCCGAATGAACGACGAACGATGTCTTGGTCTTTCGGCGAGGGGAGGGCGCTTCATTTTGTCGCCGGTGACGTGAATAATGTCTGCGAAAGTGGCTGAATTTGGCGATTTAAGGATTTGGGGACTATTTTGAGAATATTTGAGAATTTATAGATTTTTATATAAATTCTAATTTTTTAAATAAAATAAAATAAAACGTGCCACATGCCATATTTTTATTGGCTAACAAAACTTTTTAAACATCCGTTAATAGTAAGCACTTAAAATGATAATAATTAAAAACATTAGACATTTATTTCATCCAAAAAATAATTTAAACACCTATTAAAAAAATAAAATTTCGACACTTATTTTATAGTTAATCATTAATTCAATTATGAAAATAAGACATGATGCTGAAATTCATTTATTTTTAATCATATATCCAAACTCCCAACTAACTATCAAATCTGTAAGAAAGAAAAAAGATAAGGTAAGAAAAAAAAAAACAAATCATCATAAATACTGAACAAAGTCTTTGTCTTCTTGTTCTGTTGTATGGGGGGTGGTTGAAGATGGACAAGTCAGTCTCTCCTACCATATATATCGAAAATGCATGTGAGGTGTGAGTTTTATTCAACTCTTTTTCCTATATTGTTTTGCATAACTTTTTTATCATTGTAATTATAAGTTATATTGATTGTAGATATTTTTCTATTAGTAGAACCAAAATGGTGACAAATGACCCGTTTATTTTTTATGAACTACATAAATAATCCTTAGATTATAGGGAACTTTTTGTTTAATCCCCCAACTATAAAAAGTTATAAAATGGTCCTTCAACTTAAAAAAGTCACAAGTTGGATCGGTGCCGTTAAATTTTTTACGGTCGGTAACGTGACAGTTAACACAAATTAGCATAATAACACACACATTCAACCATTTTATTTACTCATTCTATTAATTTAACCTTTTTATTCTATTCTACTAAATTAGATCGGAGGGCAGAGGGACAAGGCACTGGTGCGCAAGATCAAGGCTGTTGGAGCTTGCGAGTGTGGCGCGGGAACGAACGCTGAAAAATGTGAACTGATCGATCGAACAAAAAATTAAAAAGAAGAATCGTCGAATGAAACAAAAACCGGATAAAGAATCATTAGAGCAGAAAAATAGTGCTAGAATAGAGGGTTGGTTGAAGGTGGGAATGTTAATCTCTCTTACCATAGATATCGAAAATATATGACGTGTGAGTTCTATTCAACTCTTTCCTATATTATTTTTTTGTAAAACTTTTTTTATTACAACTATCAGCTATATTAATAGTAGATACTTTCCTACAAACAGAATCAAAATGGTGGCATATGATCCGTTTGTTTTTGAAAATTTTATTTACAACATAACATTTTGGAAAATTCTACAACGGGCGACGAACATTAATAAATACCACTAATGATGAACACCGATAAACACCATTAATTTTTTAAAAAAATTTAAAAATTTAAAGGACTAAAATTAAAATTAAAATTAGGGTAATCTTCACTCGTGGTCACTTTTGTTTTGGGTTTGTTCTATTTTGGTCACCCGAATTCAAAAAAGACTATTATGGTCACTTACGTTCGAAACCGTTTCTGTTTTGGTCACTGGACCGTTAACCTCCGTTAATTAAAAATGATAATTTTTAATTTGACCTACAAACTTTAAAAACTTGATTCTTCACCATCTTCCCCAAAACTCAATGAACTTCCCCAAAACTTCATTTTTTAAAACTTTATTGCCTAATTCAGAATCCAAACATGAAGGCAAACTCCCTGTTAGCCTATTGTTTGATATATCAACAAACCCAAAGTTGGTTCCACATGTTAGATTGTATCCAAGTGGTCCACTCAACATATTCATTGCCAAAATTCAAGAATTCGATGTTCAACAAAGAGAAAAGTAGAGCTGGAGGTGTGCCACTCAGCTTATTGAATGAGATATCAATGTGTTGAAGCTGAGTTAGACGGGTCTTTTGCGTTGGGATTTCACCAGTGAAGGAGTTTTTTGGAGGGAAACCATAAGCAACCCATTGAGAAGTGTTGGCAAACGAGAACTAAATTTGTTTCCACTCAAATCCAGCACTTGCAGATTCGTTAACTTGGCGAGATTTGGCGAGATTCGTTAACTTTTAGGAAGACATTTAATGTAGTTTTGGGGAAGTTCATTGAGTTTTGGGGAAGATGGTGAAAAATAAAGTTTTAAAAGTTTTGGAGTCAAATTAAAAATTATTATTTTTAATTAACGGAGGTTAACGGTCCAGTGACCAAAACAGAAACGGTTTCGAACGTAAGTGACCATAATAGTCTTTTTTGAATTCGGGTGATCAAAATAGAACAAACTCAAAATAAAAGTGATCACGAGTGAAGATTACCCTTAAAATTATCTCTTAAAAAATAAAAATCAAATTTAATAGTTACTTTATAATATTTTTTTAATAGGTTAGAATCAAATATACCACATTCTCCTAAACCCTAACAAAATCAATCTCTTTAAAAAATAGAAATCAATTTATAATTTTTTAATAGATTAAAATCAACAATATGAGAATTGGGTCTTTGAATTTCCGGATCTAGTATAAAGTTAGGAAGATTCGGTTGCTTTAAATACTCTTTAGCTTTATGAAAAAGAAAATTCTTTCCAGATCAGGAAGTTTTGAAATTTGAAGATGAATTTAGGATGTTCATCTATCTGCCGTGATTCATTGATTTATGTTCACTTTATATAATTGATTTGTCTGGTCGTGCTGCTGATTTCATGAATTTAAGATGTTGATCTTCCTTGATTCATTGAACTTTGAGTGATTTGTTTGGTTGTGCCGGTTGATTTTAGATTACGGAATCGACTGATTTCAATCAGCTAGTAGAGAAGGAGCCATGGCTATCGTCGCATGAACTTGTTCTTAAATTAATATTTTAAAAAATAGAAATCAGTTTATAATTTTTAATAGATTAAAATCAACAATATAAAAATTAAGTATATTTTATTTTAATCTATTAAAAAATTATAAATTAATTTCTATTTTTTAAAGAGATTGATTTTGTTAGGGTTTAGGAGAATTGAGTATATTTGATTCTAACCTATTAAAAAAACATTATAAAATAATTATTAAATTTGATTTTTTATTTTTCTAAGAAATAATTTTTAGTCTTTTAAATTTTTAAAATTTTAAAAAAATTTAATGGTGTTCATCGTCAGTGATGTTCATCAATGTTCGTCGCACATGATATACTCATCCTAACATTTTCAAACAAAGTTATAAAAAAATAGAAACTACAATAAAAATGACCGTATAAGTTATGGATATGGTGATTTTATCCTTGAAGCATATCTTTTCCCACAAATTACTGTCAATAATATAAACCGTCTTTGTCTTCTTTTGTTGCATTTGGGTGGTTGGAGATGACATACCGATCTGTATCATCTTAAACAGCAGAAATGCAGGTAAAATATTAAATTTAGTAAGGGTAAATTATATGGTTAGTCCTTTTATTTTGGTCACTAATTTTTTTTCAAAGAAAGTTATATTTTGATCACTTACATCTTATTTTATCATTACTCCAAATATTTAAAAGATAAGTAGAAAAGAAGGAAAATACAAAGTAGTTGAAACAGGGTTTGAGATAAGTATAGTAGTAGGTTTTGAGCTTTGGAGCAGGGTGTGAATGATTTAGTCCCATCTAGAGGAGATCGTAGCCATCAGTCCTTCCTTGGTGTGCAAGATAATGGACACAGCCGGAACAATCGGAGTTTCATCCGATACATGAACACGATAGTTGTAAACCATAGCAGATGCCACGGTTTTCATCTGAATAAAAGCAACTTCCTTCCCTAAGCACGTCCTCGGCCCTGCATTGAACGACAAGAACTTGTACGATGGCTCATGTTTAATCCCACCACGCCCGTTAATCCATCTTTCAGGCTTGAATTCCAAGCAATCTTCGCCCCATATCGACCTCATCCTTCCCATTGCATACAAGTTGAACAAGATTTTCATGTTCGGATCAACCGGATGCCCGCTCGGAAGCACGTCGGGTTTGAGAGGTTCCTTGTGCTGGAAAGGAACCGGTGGATATAGCCTTAATGCCTCGCATAATGCTCCGTGTAGATAAACCAAATTCTTTACCTCCTCCGCGTTGAACACTCGTCTCTTGTCGGATTCCTCCGCGGGTATGACCGATCGAAGCTCGTCTAAGATTTTGTTTTCCACTGTCGGATGCCTCGAAACAAGCCAAATGAACCAAGTGAGAGCGGAACTCGTCGTGTCCCTCCCTGCAAGCATCATGTTCAAAATGGTGTCTCGCAAGAACTTATCGTCACATTCGAAACCGGTCGATTTCTCTTCGGTTATGTACGATGTTAAAAGATCCACGCCTTCTTCAACTTGGGATATCGAATTTGACCCTTGGTTCAATTCTTTCCTTTTCCGGGATATATACTCGGGTATTATATCATCGAAAACTTGCCCTGCCTTCCTATACTTCCGCTCCTGTCCAATGTTCAGCCACCTCTGCAACTTAACAAACCACCGCGGCCTGACATGCCGATAGAATATGGCTTCCTCGGCATCGTCCAAGGCCTTGGAGAAAAGAACTTCCGGCAATTCAAAGGAGAGGCTTCTAGGATCGTGGCCCGTAACCAAAATACATGTAGCATCGAACGTGAACCTTTGGAATACATCTTCTAAGTTCACCACCAAGCCTCGTTTAACAAAATGGTCCATAACCGGAATGAGTCCCACTTCCACTTTATACCGGGAAGTCCTCGACAGAAACCGATGAAAGCGATGATGTCTCATGAATCCTTGAGCAGCCGTCCTCTGGTTTTTCCACAAATCCATGTCGGAGTTGAAAATACCATCTCCCAAGACTTCGAATATCTGTTTGAAGTCGGGTCCTTTGGGGAAATTGGCAAAGCTCGAACTCATTATATGGTGAACATCGGCAGGGTCGCATGTCACCATCATGTCCATGTTAGCAAACCAAGGGCCTTTGAAAAGGAAAGCGCAGTGGCGTCTCTCGAGAATCTCGGTGCACCAGTCATGAATCCGATGAACGTTCCGGAGAAGCCCCGGCATCATCCCGACGATCGGATAATTCTTGGGACACCCATCTTTGTTTCTTGAGCAGTATAGAAACAGAAAGCAGATGAGAGCCAAGAAAACATCGAATAAACTGAGTAATGCCATGGAATTGCAAAGCTTTAGGAACATTTGTATAGGTATATTAAAAAAGAATCTGATATTTTAATATCTGAATTTCACACTTATCCACTGCAGAGCTCAAAGTCTCAAGTCTCTGGAACTCTCGATAATGGACAAAATAGACCCCACTCGAATTTGGACAGTATCAACCAAGCGGGTTCCTGTTAAATTTTTAAAGATACATTGAAATTAGTTCAGTTGTTGAATCTTATTAATTTTGGTGTAACATTCAAAAATTACGTCTAAATTATAAATTTTAAATTCGAAAATTTTTAATTTAAATTTTTAATTATTAAAAACTTTAACAATTGAGAATTTTTAATTATATATTATTTTTTTATGTGTTGGTGTTTTACTTCTTGTGTGATTATTTATATCTATTATGACTTGTATGGTTGACATCATATGCATACGATTTCAGAATGTGTTTTAATTATAATTTATAGAAATTTGATCTACGAAACAACAGATTTATGGAACTATGATTTATGAATTATATTTATGGAATTGGTTTTTATGAAACTTGAATTTTAAACATCATATGTGTATGAGCATGAGTTGAGATTTGTAAGGAGGAAGTTCAGTGGTTTCACCATTCGGGCTAAATTCTATTTCGGATTGGCGGACATAGGGAGGAGGTTCTGGAAACCTTCCTCATTTTTGGCGGACGTAGTTGGGTGCGTTGCATTACGCTTGTGATATTGTATCATGTTTTTAAAGAATTTTAAGAAAATATTACTATGTTTTTACGACTATGATTTCTTGCACTTTAGAGACACACTAAGCTCTTTAGCTTACTCCACATAGTTTCCTCTTACATATATCTTTGGGCTTTAGGCGACGTGGTAATTGGAGGATCTCAAATTTTATCCGGTTATTTTATTATTCAGTACGAAACTATATATTTTAGTTTAATCAAATTTCTATTTATTATGTTGGGATATGAATGTAATATTAGACTATTTATGTTTTGGGATTATTTTTAGAATTCATTTATTGTTATTTTAATTCAAAAATTTTATATAATCATTCGAATATTTATTAGGATATTTATATTTATATTTATCACTAAATTTATCTTATTTTATTTTAATTTAAATTATAACTTTTAAAAATTAATTTTCTTGAGAGTTAAATTTTCAATCGTAACTTTCTAAATTCGGTCTTTTCTTCTAGGTCGTGTTTAGGGGTTACAGTATGCTTACTAAAAAATTGGATTTAAAGCTCATGCTTGTGAGTTGAGTTTAAGATTTAGGTATAGGATTTAATTTTTAGTATTAGAGTGTAGGATTTAAATTCTTTAATGTTGAAATATAAATAGGGATAGTAAAAAAATGACGATTTTTCTTCTTAAGTTGTCATCCTCCTTTGTTAAAAAAAGTTGTCATCCTCTTGTAAGAATAAATTCATATGTAATCTTTTAGTGTTTCTAATTATTCTTCAACACTAAAAAAAAATTAAATTCTATAGTCTAGCCTTAAATCTTAAATTTTATACTATAAAGTTTAAATTCTAAAAATTAAACCATAAACATTATCTATAAACAAACTTAAACCCTAAATTGATTTTTTTAATATTAAAGCATACATAGAAAAAATAGGAAATCACAAAAAAGTTTTAAAACATTTTTTTTAAAAAAAAATGTGTGGAGTCCATGAGAAATGAGCTCTGCATGCATGTGATTTTTGGGTTTTGAGTAGGAAAGTAGCGGAAGACGGAAGTGGCCTTTTGGTTTGTTTTCGTACTATTATTATTTGTCTTTATTCACACTCTATCCATCAAAACACTTGAAAGCTATGTTACATAAGCATGCAAGAAAAAGATAATGCAAAGGAAGTGGCCTTTTGGTTTGCTTCCTCAGTTGCTTCCTCACCTGTTTCTCCTATTTATGAATGCCATTAATAAGCACATGGATTCCATGAAAATGACGTTATTCACTTTGTTTTAATTAATATACGAGAGTGATTTCACTGAAAAAAAAAAGTTAAGAAAATAGGTTTAGAGCCCAAGTGATTTCACTTTGATAGAGCATATGGAACAAGATCCTCTCAGTCTCAGCTTCCAGGCTGTCAGAAACTTGGTTGCTCAACTTAGCAAGACCTCTACATAGGCCATCAAGATTCAAAACTTGCATCAATGCTACCTCAGAAGAAATCTCCATATATTGCTCCAGATAAGCTAAAACCGATCTTTCATCTCCAAGCCTGCGGAAGATGTTAACATGTTTTATTAAATGTTTAATTTATTTTTTATTAAATTATAACCAATACCAAATTAGTAGAATGTATAAGTAACAAGTATCAAATGTGTAATTATATTAATTTTTATTAACTTTAGGTTTTAACCGTAGGTGGTCACATTGGTACTATTTACATAATTGAGTGGTCATATTGTCACAACTGAAAGTATAGTGGTCAAATCGAAATCAACCTTGTAGCTAAGTGGTTATTTGAGTAATTTACCCTTATACTTTTTAATTTAATCTAAAAAATTTCTGATTTTCCTCGTTGATTTCCCTCCTCCGCCATTGGATGGATTTCATTTTTTAATATGGTATTTTTTTTGTGCCGATAAAATTTTTCACCGTTCGAATTTTGAAAAATTCTTTTGTTTGCAGGTAAATAGACGTCATCAAAAAATTAACAGGAGAATAACAAAAAATGTTTAATATTTAAACTTTAATAAATTAATTAAATATTTTAAAATTTTAACAATTAAAATAAATTTAAAAATAAAAATTAGTGATAATTTACATAATTTATCCTATTATTTTTGGCAAACATCGTGTGTTGCGGTAATCGGGAGATGTTCTTTGAAATGTCAAAATCGTGACCACTTGCCGATGACTTCTGTGTCAAATCAATAATAATTAATATATCCACCAAATTAATGAAGTTAACACCTCCATTTTTACGATTGGACAAACAACAATGTATCATCAAAGTCCATAGCAGAAACAAAAGGGCCGTGCAATTATTGTGCAATTATTAAATGAGTTCTTAATTTATAGTTTATAAAAAAATATTTTTTTTTTCAAAAATACTTTTAATAAAAAAATTGTTTAATTACTCTTTTAAACAACAAAAATTTATTTATAAACATATTAAAATCTAAAATTTTAACTTAAAAAGTACTGTTTTTTTTTGTATGTTTTGAAGTAAAATTATTTACAATATTTTTAATATCAACTTATTTTAAAAGATCACTCTCGATTGTTATTGAAGTAAGTCAATTTAACTTTTACTGCGACATAGTTATCATAAGTATGACTTCAACAACAACAACAACTTCAACTTTGAAAAAATTTATTCTGTAGAAGCAATAATAATTTGAATAGTTAATAAAATTTTATAAGCAATTGTCGCATTTGGGAAACAATTAAAACATTTAAAAAATCATAATAAATCTATTTTTCTCATTTTTCCCTTAGATAAAAGTTCTATTCCAAGTAATTTCAACTCAATAAACAATGTATTTCCATCAACATTAAATAATTCGCTCTTCTTAATAGCATTTTTAAAAATTATTACAATGAGTTTTGAGATTAACGTCGTCTAATGAAAGTAATTAATCAGAATGAAACAAGAAACCAAAAATATTCTCATATAATTGATATTATTCAAATCTATTATCTAAAGAAATAATGGCTTGATCGACAATAAACAAGAAGTATTCAATTATAAATGACTCCTCGGGAGATACTAACGTTCGTATTTTGTAATTAATTTAAAAGACGATGTAAATTATTCATAAGTTGTTAGTTTACGAATATAAAAATTTATAAATATTTAATTTATGTTTGACCTTTATTTTTAAGGCCTTGTGCGGTCACTCCACTTGCACATATCCAAAACCTCCACTGCCTACAGATAAGATGTCAGGGAACGTGCAAAATGAAGGGAGCAAGGGTCCCCAAAATAGACTTTTTGGTTTATTTTAGGCTTAAGTTGCAAATAAGGGCTCAAACTTTTTTTCTTCATATAGGTGTTTAAAGTGTTTTGGGGCTAAACATGTGTCTAATATTTTTAACGTTACTTAAATAGGTGTCTATCGTGACTGCCTGTTAAAAAAATTTCATTATCCAATAAAAACATGACACGTTACAGTATTAAACATTATATTTTTAAATAAATTAAAAAATTTTAAAATTTTCAAATAATCTCAAAATAGTCCTCAAATCTTCAAACTCCCAAATCCTGCAACTACCACCGACGTTGGTCGCATTTTCGACGACGAGCTGAAGCGTCCTCCTCTCATCGAACGACCCATACACCGATCATCGTTCGTTATACCGATGTTCGTCGCGAATTGTTCGAATGAATCATTCGATGATTTCGTCATTTCACACGACGTCAGTCAATTTCTGACGACAAGGTGGTGGGGTAAATGGTCGTGATGGGCCAACGATAGATGTGGTGGGCGGCGACCTGGCAATCAACGACGAAATCAGGTCAAATCGGGATTTAAATTTTGAGGTGTTAGAGATTTCAAATTTTGGGCTATTTATGAAATAAAGAAAATATTTTATTTTATTTATTTTGAAATATAATTTTGAAAATTTAAGAAGCTGACACGTGTCAGTTAACGGTGAAAATCTTGACAACAAGCACCTATTTAAGTAACGGTAAAAACGTTAGGCACTTGTTTGGCCCGAAAAATATTTTTGGCACATGTTTAAAAAAATATTGTTTGGGCACTTATTTGCCATTGAAGCCTTTATTCTATGTTTAAATTAATCCCCATTTTCCAAGAACTCCCAAATTATACCTCTAGATTATATTTTCATTCAATCAAGTCCCTAAATTTCATACTCTAACAATTCAAACACGAAAATACTAGCCCCAAATTTGGGGTATGACATCCATACAGTTCGCCCCCGGCCTACATAAACACAGACTTTAGATAAATGCTCCGATTTTTGAGCACCTATATCTTGAAGACAATCTGGGCCTGGAATTCAATCTTAAGGATGTCTCAAGCTTAGTTGAAGCAAATGTATCGGTTACATGGCTTGAAAATCGCCATATCCCACTTCTTAAAGCTCTCTGCAATGCTAAGTTTGTTTCCTTCCATTGGGATTGGTGTGCAAAAATGGTGAGTAGGATGCACCTCAATCGAATTTAAATTGCAATTACGAACATGTTCATCGTGATTACTAACAGAATTTATGCTAGTGTGATTAACTGCGATAACCGAAACAACATAACAACAACTGTAGCGCTTGTAGATCCCCGATGTTCGATCATTTCATTGTGGATGATGATCAATTCTTTTTTGCTGATATATATTTTCTATTTCCTCATCTCACAGAAACGGCATAACTGCAGACAACTTACCTTACTGCGGATAAGTTCCAAATTAGGTGACTTTGCGAGCAAATTCGGCAGCAGAAGACCGCGGTATTCATTACAACCAAGCCTTAGTCGAGTTAAATTACCGAATACGTGCAAATCAGAAGTGTTTACAGCCGAGAAAACCTACATAAGAAAGAAAATATGAGTCAAAACCTATTGAAGAACAAAAGGAAAGGTATTCACGAAGAGACGATTTATGGCCTTTCTCATTGGAGGCACCTTTGTGTTCATCGTGTTTATAGAACGTAGTTCAATTATCGCTCCATATTTGAACAGGACACATGACAGAACCATTACAACATTAAAGTACATAAAAGAGCAGAACATAACCTTCATGTGAGACTGGAAACTGAAGCAACAAGCTAACCAAACTGTTTGACTAGAAAAGATGTCCAAAATGAAGACACCAATTAATGCAGATAAAAAAGTCTGGAAAAAGAAAGAAAGAATTAGAACAAAGCCAGTGAAGTAGTTTACCTCAATTACTGCTTCTTCTCCGTTCGGTTGATTATAAAATTGAAATTTTTTTGCATCCATTTTGGTTGGAGCTCTTCCTCCATCTCCCCATTGATATTACGTTTTTGCTTTACAAGGGAACTGCTACTTATTGATCCAATCTGTAGCAATTAATAGCATTAATCCCTGCAATATCTAAGGATTTGCAACATATTCCCGAGAAGCACAGCCATCTATCCACACGCCTTTTATACTTGGAAGCGCAGGCAAGGATTTAAGCTCCCTGCAATTTGACACTCTAAGAATTTCAAGCTCGGAAAGTCGAGTGACGGACGAAGGTATGCTAATAACGTTGTTACCACTAAGATCGAGATCTTTCAAAGATAATAGACAAGAAATATCACTAGGAATATCTCCTTCACAAAGATCTCGATCTTTGTTAATGAACTCAAACCTGACAACGAAGGTAGCATCAAAGCCATGGACTTTCTCCTTCCTCTTTGGATTGCTTTAAAAGGAGAAGGCAGATTTTGTCGTAACTTAGATGCCGGTCCCTTGCGCCCATTGAAAGACAGAACTTTAAGATTTTTAAATTGAAAAATGAAGGATGGTGGTTCTGTTATGGCTGTTTCACTTAAGTCAAGCTCTTCCAAGAGCTCTACTAGCTGCAAATTCTCTGGCAAATGTTCAACTTTGGAACAACCAGAAAGATTAAGAACTTTTAGACATTTACACCCTTCTATGCTGCTGGGAAGACTAATAAGGCTAGTGCAATCCTTCAGAATTAATGTTTCAAGAGATTCAATTCCAATGTTGGTTGGAAGACTCCTAAGACTTCTGCAACCTCTCAAATTCAAAACTTTAAGCCTCGTGAGAACTCCGATGGATGGATGAAATCTGCTATTCTGGTGCAACCTTCCAAAATCAAAACTTCAAGATTTGGGGCTGTTGTGAAGTCTGGTGTCTTCATCAGGTTTTGGGACCCTTCGAGTTTGATAATTTTCAACTTATACAGAGGCTGCTGAAAACAACAATAAATCAGATAGAAAAGAGAAAACATAAGAAAGCTCAATGTTGCTGATATTTCTCCATCTTAATTTAACTTTAATTATTCACCATAAGATAAGCTAAAAGACAATGATCAAATGAATTATTTCTTACTCTATTTCCCTTCCATAGTTGTTCAATGCGACTATAGGATAAGAGAAGTGCAACAAAGTTGTTTGGTTGGAAGCTGGAAGGCAAGGATCTGAAAGGATATCCCATCCAATCTATAAGCCGTAGCTCATTAGAAAGATATTCGAGATTGTGAAAATTTGAGAGGCAAAAGACTTTGAGTAGTCTTAATCTTTTCATCTACAAGAAGGCATCCGCACTCAAAGTGAATTTCTCGTTCAGTTCCCTGATCAAAACCAGGAGCAAAACAAAAATGAACTTCAAAATATACAAAAGCATTCAGAACCTAAAACAAAGCTGCTCCAACACTTTATGTTGTATCCCACGCATATCCGAATACGAATATAGAGCTATGATTTTTCAGGAACTTCCCAAGTACATTTTCAAAAAAAAAAAAATTGCATGTGTATGTGCATTTTCCTACCTTCTATTGTCAATGATCATGCCTTCAATTGCTTCTGTAGCCTAAAAACAATCAAGACACAAAAAATAAGAAAATACAAAATAAATGGGGTAAACTATATGATAAAACAAATGAATAATATGCAAATTCATGGAATGACTTACTGTGTTTTTCGTTAGCACGTGATAGATATCTCTTCCCTCCCACAATCTGCAACGTTTTCCGGGTTCTTCAATAGATTTTTCCCTAACAATTTTTCTTCCCATTTCTTGTAGCAAGTCATGCATCCACAATTTGTTGTCTTCATTAACTGTTACCAAAAATTTCTTAATGAGAACATCAATTCCGATGTCTGCGAAAAACTCACAACCATCCAATACTTTCATTACAAAATCTTTCTCCTCCCCGTTGAAGAAGCATTCTATATCTAGAAATATATTCTTCTCCCTTTCGTCCAATCCATCAAAGCTGATTTGAAGTCTGTCAAGAATTTCTTTGTTAGAATCACTTTCAAGTCTTTTGATTGGACTTCTCCATTGAGATGCATCTCTACCGCACAAAAAAGAACCCAAAACTTCAAGAGCTAAGGGGAGACCACCAGCATAATGTACAACATGTTCAGCAAGCTTAATGAAATCCTCTTCTGACTGTCAAGACTCAAACTGCAAGAAAGGTGGGATTTTTAATGGAAATGAAGGTTAGAGATGAGAAGATCAGAATAAGAAGAGAGAAGGAGGCAAGACAGGTTTCATTTCAGCCAAAGATGCCTTACAACGTTCCTCAGAAAACCCTTAAAACATGCCATGATGAAAACGACGTCGCATAAGCACTATACAAGCCTATGAAACGCACCGTTTCATTAAAACGGTCTGAACACTAAACAGTAATTAAAAACAACTAACAAACGGTTATTTAAAAACCCCTTCCCAACGGTTACTTCCTCTTCGAGCCATTACATTACTCCCCTCTTCGAAACGATACTTGTCCTCAAGTATCAAACTGAGGATATCTTTGCTTCAGCAGGTGCAAAACTTCCCACGTTGAGTCTTCAGGAAACGAATTCGACCACTCTACCAGGACTTCAGTGACAGCCCGGTTGCCTCTCCTCCCAAGCCTTCTGTCAATGATTCTGCATGGTTCCTTGCTGATGCTGCCGTCTGGATCAACAACAGGTAGGTCAGACTGCACTTTATCAGTGCCAACTCTCTTCTTCAATTGTGAGACATGGAACACAGGGTGAACCCGTGAGCCCTCTGGTAGCTGAAGACGGTAAGCTACTTTACCCACTTTACTTAGCACTGCAAATGGTCCAAACCATTTTGGAGCCAATTTCTGACAGCCCCTCGACACCACTGTTTGCTGTCGGTACGGTTGTAATTTAAGGAACACCCAATCACCAACCTGGAATTCTCGTTCCCTTCTCTTCTTGTCCGCCTGAACCTTCATTCTATCTTGGGCGCGTTTCATGTGGAACTTCAACATTTTTAATGCAGCTTCGCGATGTTGCAAGCTTCTATCAACCTCAGCTACCACAGAGTCCCCAGCAACATATGGCACATGGACAGGGGGTGGTTGGCCGTACAATGCCTGGTACGGCGTCACCAGAATGGTGGAATGGTAACTCGTGTTGTACCACCATTCTGCCAGGTGCAACCAATCACACCATTCCTTTGGACGTTCCCCAGTCATGCACCTCAGGTACGTTTCTAAGCATTGGTTTACTCTCTCGGTTTGGCCATCGGACTGGGGATGGTAAGCCGTAGATGCGTTAATCTTTACCCCCAACTTGCTCATCAACTCCTTCCAGAAGGTGCTCATGAAGACACGATCCCTGTCACACACAATCTCGGTTGGCAATCCATGCAGCTTAAAAATGTTCTCCAGGAACACCTGAGCCACTGTCTTTGCTGTAAATGGATGAGCTATAGCCACGAAGTGCGCATACTTTGTTAATCGATCAACCACCACAAAAATACAATCCTTCCTCTTCGATTGGGGTAGTCCTTCCACAAAGTCCATGCTAATTGAGCTCCAAATGGTGTTAGGGACATCCAACGGCTGTAACAATCCCCCTGGTAAACTCAATTCCCCTTTGTTTCGTTGGCAAGTCATACATTCCCTAACAGCGTTCCTCACCTCTTTCCTCAACCCCTTCCAATAAAATACTGAAGTGATTCTATGGATGGTTGGTTTGGCTCCTGAATGTCCACCAACAGCACTATCATGGAAAAGCTCAATGATTTCTTTCTTTAGTTCCACATCGTTGCCAACCACTAACTTCCCCTTGCGCGTTAGTAGCTTCCCATCCCATTTGTATTTTCTATGTCTTAAGCTGCCATCTTCTTTTTCTTTGATCAACTTAACCAACCTCTCATCCTTCTGCCAAGTTGCCATCACTCTTTCCCTCAAATCCGTGGTCACTTTACTCACCCCCATGTTCATCAAACTCCCCAATTCAGGCCTCCTCGAAAGTACATCAGCCACAATGTTATTGCAACCCTTCCTATATTGCACCTCGTAGTCGTATCCCATCATTTTAATCACCCACTTTTGTTGAAATGGAGTGATAGCCTGATTCTCAGTTAGAAATTTGAGGCTTTGATGATCGGTTTTAATGATAAAATGCCTTCCCACCAAGTATGCTGTCCATTTCTTAATAGCCATTAGTGCAGCTAACATTTCCTTTTCATACACGGACAGTTCCCGATATCGAACTCCTAGCCCTTTGCTGAAAAATGCCACTGGCCTCCCTTTTTGCACTAGCACAACTCCCACCCCAACATTGGATGCATCCGTTTCAACAACAAAAGTTACATTAAAATCAGGGAGAGCTAACACTGGTGCTGAGCTAACACACTGTTTTAATTCCTCGAAAGCAGCCTCTTCCACCTGGCCCCATTTCCAACCATCCTTCTTCAGTAGATCAGTGAGTGGCCTCGCAATACATCCATAACCTTGTACGAACCTTCTGTAATACCCTGACAACCCAAGGAATCCTCTCAGCTCTTTAACTGATTTGGGAGCTGGCCATTCTTTAATACATTTCACCTTAGCTTGGTCCATTGAAATGGTCCCCTTTGAAATCACGTACCCTAGGTAGTCGATTTCCACAGCTCCAAAACAACATTTGGATTGCTTGGCATATAGTTTCTGGCTTCTTAGGATCCCCAACACCTCCCTCAAATGCACTAAGTGAGAATCCCAGTCAGGTGAGTATATTAAGATGTCATCGAAGAAAACCAAAACATACTTCCTTAGTTGAGGCTTGAAGACTCGGTTCATCAACCCTTGAAAGGTTGCTGGGGCGTTGGTGAGCCCAAAGGGCATTACCAAGAACTCGTAATGTCCCTCGTGGGTCCTAAAGGCTGTCTTAGGAATGTCAGCTTCATGCATACGTATTTGATGATATCCGGACCTAAGATCCAGCTTGGAGAAAAAGGAGGCTGAGCCTAATTCATCGAGAAGCTCTTCGATTACAGGCATTGGAAAACTGTCTTTGATAGTAAATTGGTTGAGCCTACGGTAATCTACACACATTCGCCACGTATCATCTTTCTTCCTAACCATAACCACAGGTGATGAGAAGGAACTATCACTGTCCCTGATGATGCCTGCTTGCAACATTTCCCTCACCATTTTCTCAATAACATCCTTCTGATATGTTGGATGCCTATACGGTTTGACCTTGACAACTGTCTCCTCTTTGATCAACTTAATTTTATGGTCGTGGCCCTTATCCGGAGGCAATCCCTGTGGCTCTTCGAAGACATCACTAAATTGGAGCAGTAATACTTGAATCTGCTCAGGTACCCTCTCGTTCTTTGTAGTCACTCCAAGTTGGGGATTAATCAGACATAAGGCGGCGCTGTAAACTCCTCTATGTTTCCTTAAGAGTTTCCCACATTCGTTTCCCTCCATCCACTGTAACTCCCCAGCTTGAATTCCCATTAGCTGCACAAGGTTCCCTGCATGTTGGAATTCCATGATATGCTCAGCAAAGTTTCATCTGACACTTCCCAGTCCAGTTAACCACTGCATGCCCAACACGATGTCACAATTCTTTAATGGCAATACTAGGAAGTCTGCCACAAACTGATGCCCTTGTGCTTGCCATTCCACTCCTTTGCATTCCCCCTTGTGACCATACAATTTCCATCCGCAACTGTCACCTTCAACCGTGTTCCTTGATGCACCCGTAACCTCATTCTCTTAACCATCCCATAACTCACAAAATTATGGGTGCTCCCTGTATCCACCAGTGCCACTCCTCGACAACTGCCAATGTGTACCATAAATTTCATTGTTTCAAGGTGAGAGTTCCCCCACAAAGCATTCAAGGACAACTTTGGTTCTTCCTCAAATTGCTTGTCTGTCGTTACCAGTTCCTGATTGTCCTCACAGTCTAGGAAGATTTCAGGCTCCATGTCCTCTTCATTCCCCTCCACCAAAATCTGGTACAATTGTGTCTTAGCACACTTGTGCCCTGAAGTGTATTTGGCAGCACACCAAAAGCACAATCCTTTCCTCCTCCTTTCCTCTATTTCATTAGAAGACAACACCTTCCCTGAACCACGTGGGTTTCCTCCAGTTGTCTTGATGTTGTTAGCAGTCGTACCCCCAGCTGCAGTGAACTTGGGTGGTTGGTATCCACTAACTGCTCCTGACGTTCCTCCCCCCTTCGAGTAATTGGCCCCTGGTTTCATATAGGCACTGGGCAAAGAAGTAGGTGAAAAACCCCTGCTTGCACTCACGTTCAGTTTCTTAGGGAATACCATCTCTTCAACATGCTTGGCTAAGTTAAAAGCATCAATTAAAGTTTTTGGATTCAGTAGTTTGACCATGAGACTAATTTCGATCCGTAAATGATTCTTAAACATGCTCAGCACGTAGTCATCCGGCAATTCCACTTGATTAAGCAGCTGTATAAATTCTTCATAGTACCTGTCAACTGACTCGGTCTGTCTGAGTGCCACTAGGTCAGCAAAAGGATCCTCGAATCCTTCTGGGGCAAACCTTTCACGTATAAGGGCCAAATATTCACACCAGCTTATCTGGTGAAATCCCCCGTGATTTTTGGAAACAAATTGGTGCCACTGTAACGCGCGCCCTTCCAAATGAAGCATGACCACTCGAACTTTAGCTGGGTCGGGCACCATTTCAGCTTCAAAATACTGTTCCAACTTCATGATCCATTCCTTGAAGTTCGAACCATCAAACGTCGAACACAGTAGCTTATAGGCAAAGTTATTGTTCACTGGCCTATTCATTGTCGACTGGTTCTCCAAATCACCAGAGTCTGTGGCCTGAGTGGTTTCTTGTTGGCCTTGGTTCAATGAGCTGGAAGGCTTGTTACCTCCCATCTTCGACGTGTGGTCCCACCCTGGCGGCGAGGATTGCGGCGTTCCCAAAATTTCGGAATGTTGCGTCAGCAAAGCATCCGCATCTATCTTCTTCCCCAAAGCTATCTCCATCAGCTTATGGAGATTCGCCAACATGGCAAGCTGCATCGATTGAAATCGGTCCCCAATGGACCCTTCCAACCTCTGAAGATCCAACTGTAGCTTACTGGTTTCCTGTTTCCACTCCGGCATTAGAGGAGGTGACGCGTCAGTCGTTGAGCTTGGCGGCGGTTCATTTGTGGTGTGGGCAGCTTGGCTTCGAGTTTCCACCATGATTCCGAGGAACGGGGAGGCTCTGATACCTTTGTCAAGACTCAAACTGCAAGAAAGGTGGGATTTTTAATGGAAATGAAGGTTAGAGATGAGAAGATCAGAATAAGAAGAGAGAAGGAGGCAAGACAGGTTTCATTTCAGCCAAAGATGCCTTACAACGTTCCTCAGAAAACCCTTAAAACATGCCATGATGAAAACGACGTCGCATAAGCACTATACAAGCCTATGAAACGCACCGTTTCATTAAAACGGTCTGAACACTAAACAGTAATTAAAAACAACTAACAAACGGTTATTTAAAACCCCCTTCCCAACGGTTACTTCCTCTTCGAGCCATTACACTGACACTATCTCACAACCAAAAGCTTTCAAATTCAAAAGTCGAAGAGAATCATTGAGATTCAATGTTGTAGGCTTATAAACATCATCAACTCGGTAGGACCGCAGCAAATGTTCATCTCTAGTTGTTACAATGATTCTTCTCCCTGAACCAAACCAAGCACGCCTTCCAAACAAGCATTTTAGGTGTTGTATGTTATCAACATCATCAATAACAACAAGAACCTTTTTGCGAGATAACCTATGACTAATGATGGTCTATCCTTCATGAACATCAAATATATTAAAATCTCCTTCAAACATGGTTTGAGTAAGAAGTTGTTTCTGTAACGCAACAAGTCCACATTTCTGTGAAACTTCTCGAACATCCGCAAGAAAGCTTTTGCCTTCAAAATGAGATGACATCTGGTCGTAAACAACTCTTGCGAGAGTTGTTTTACCAATGCCACCCATGCCACAAATTCCAATGCGGACATCATTTTCCCCAATGTCTATCTTCAAATACAACTCCTCCAAGTGTGAACTAATTCCAACCAACTCATCATGAACGACTAGGTATGTTTGACATAACTTTGCTGATATTTTTTTTAACAATGTCTCCAATAAATTCTGATTCATGCCTACAAAGAAATAAAAACTAGCTTTTAATTAAGAAATTAATAGGTATGCCTTGTAACACTAGAAAAATAACAATTACCTGTTATTCAAATGCCATCCCTTGATGTCAAAGCATTTCGCCACCTTCGAATCTTGTCTTTATCTTCCTTGTGTCTCCCTTCATGTTTGGCAAAGGCCTCTTCAACTTTCTCCTTCTGTTTTCTTAAATCAGACGGCTCCACATCATAGAAAATTGGAAACACTTTATGTCCCTTGTCGTTTCTTTGTTTAACAATCTCTGCAAGCTCCTCCAAGCACCAGCTCGAAAAGGCATAGGTTTTGGAGAAAATGATTACCGAGCACCATGATTGTTAAATGGCTTTAAAGAGTTCCGGTGCGATCTCTTCGCCGGCATCCATCTTTGCATCATCCATGAAAGTGACGATTCCTTTCCTTTTTAGAGCATCATAGAGATGATCTGTGAAGTTCTTGCGGGTGTCTTCACCTCTAAAACTCAAGAAAACATCCTATTTCTTTCGAGAAATAGATGAAGAAGTTGAAGGTAAGGACAACATGAGGAAGTATGAGAAGGAAAAGATATCTCAATGTGGTGTTCAAAATCAGAATATTAGATAGATCAAAAGAAATAGCCAAATATGAAAGAGCGTAGGGGTGGAAATTCCGGGTCATAGATGAGTGATGAGTGATGATGTTGTTTCCACAAAGACTCTCCAACAAGGTGAGAGTAGAATTAGTGGCTTAATTTGCTTTGTTGACCATTCTTTATCTAATGTCATCTTGTGTAATCTTTATCTCTAATATGCGGCATTAAAGGCCCTTGCTCACAAATGATTTTCTGTTTTTGATCCTACTGCTTTCTACTCTGTCTCATCTAGTGGAGATCCTAGCCATCAGTCCGTCCTTGGTGTGCAGAATAATGGACACAGCCGAAACAATCGGAGTTTCATCCGATACATCATACATGAACACGATAGTGGATGCCACGGTTTTCATCTGAAAAAAAGCTTCCTTCCCTAAACATGTCTTTTGCAAGTAACTGATTCTATCTACACCCATATCAGGAGAATGCACAATAAACAGATATTTAGTTAGAAAATATGGCACAGTTTACATTACAATATATTAACATACATGGTGAATGGGGAGAAAAGCATCATTTGAGTCAAAAAGCGTCATTAATGATCAAAATCTACTTCAAAGTTTGCATTAAAAAAACTGGTTAATTCAGTTATGCACAATTGAGTGAGACCTTAGCTCAGTAAGCTTAAAAATCCAACCTTTTCTTCATCTTCTTCTTCTCCATATGACCTATATCATCATTATAGTCATCTTTTTCCATTTGTGTTCTTCTTCTCTTCAAAGGAAAATGCATTCTCAAAGACCCTACCAAATTTCTAAACACCAAACAAGCACTTCATCACTTAAGAACATGCATGACAAGAGTTCAAAAACAGCTTGTTAAAGAAAAAAATTATTATTATTATTATTATTATAATTTACTACTAAAGAAAAAAAATCACCCAATTGTAAATCAATTGATTTTGACAACCCATTTTTACCTGGAATTTAAGGTGTCAGGTAAAGTTTCTTCAGCAAAATTGAGCAGCAAATGAATGAGAAATTTTTTGTCAAGTTCCAATTCATCCCCACAAGGGAAAAAGGAAATAAATTTGAGATGTTTCTCTACCGTTGGATGGACCTTGATATTCGAACCAAAAACACTTTTCCAGAAAATCAACGGTTTCCTAGAGGAAGGAACATGTCAAGACAAAAAAGGGAAAAAAGATATTTTTTTATCATAGAAAAAAAAAGATATTTATATACTAAAGAATAAAGATAGTTTAATTAACATAGATCGCTTCATAATGGCTTGTCTAATTGGCTAAATGGCTCATAACATAGCTTTCATACAGCCTAATCTCTAAATTGTCATTTAAATTGGCATTAACATTTTCATTTATAAACTCCCACTTTAAATTGTGTTTGAACGTTAAATAGGGTATTTCATAGGGATGGGCACGGGTCGGGTCGGGCCGGGTTTTTGACTCACTCGAACCCGACCCGAAAATATTAACCCTAAACCCGAAGTCGACCCGACCTGATCATATCTTTAAAAAAACCCGACCCGACCCGAAAATAAATACATTAAATCCGACTCCGACCCGACTCCGACCTATATAAAAAATCAATTTTATGGACTAAATTGTAAAAAAAATAATTTTAAGAGATTTAATTAGAAAAAAATAATAAATTTAAGGACTAAATTGTAAATAAAAAATTAATTTTAAGGATCTAATTATAAAAAATATATAAAAAAGGGGTATTATTACAAATATCCCTAAAAATTTAGGGGAAAATTACACTATTAGTCCCGGGTCGGGTCAAATTTTTTCACCCTAAAACCCGAACCCGACCCGAACCCGATTTTTTCATAAAAATACCCGACCCGATCGGGCCGGGTCGAGTCTGAACCCGTCGGGTCCGGGTACCGTGCCCATCCCTAGTATTTCAGGCCACTAATTAATTATTTTACTTATTTAAACTTCATTAAATCAAGTTAATTTCAAAAGCTTAATTTTATTAATTTAAAAAGGATGAGTCTGTCAGGTTCGACGAGTATCGATGAGTATCATTAATTTAATTTATAAAAATTTAAAATTTAAAAGACTCAACGAATAATTATAAATTATTTAAAAATTAAAAAGTAAATTAATTAAAATGTATTATTTTATTTTTAATTTTCTTTTAAACATAGATTAAAATACCATCTACCCCTAAATTATAAAATTTTAATTTTAATTTATTTAAAATTTAAGCTTGCCGCCCCTATGTGACCACCGTTCCCTACCGATCAAGTCAATAAGAAAACAACGATTCAATCTTATTTCCCTAGTTTTAGCCTATTTTAACTGGTTGAAAAGTTTTAGCCTATTTTATTATCTCTCAAGTTTCATTTTCCCCTGGTTTCCCGTTTCCCTCTTGGAAATTAGATTTGCATTTTATGGTGACCACCATATACTTGCCGCCCCTGTGTGACCACCGTTCCCTACCGATCAAGTCAATAAGAAAACAACGATTCAATCTTATTTCCCTAGTTTTAGCCTATTTTAACTGGTTGAAAAGTTTTAGCCTATTTTATTATCTCTCAAGTTTCATTTTCCCCTGGTTTCCCGTTTCCCTCTTGGAAATTAGATTTGCATTTTATGGTGACCACCATATACTTGCCGCCCCTGTGTGACCACCGTTCCCTACCGATCAAGTCAATAAGAAAACAACGATTCAATCTTATTTCCCTAGTTTTAGCCTATTTTAACTGGTTGAAAAGTTTTAGCCTATTTTATTATCTCTCAAGTTTTATTTTCCCCTAGTTTCCCTCTTGGAAATTAGAAATTGGAAATTGGATTTGCATGTATATAATAATGTAGATATCGGTATGTCCTGCTAGAAAAATTGACAGCGGCTTTGTTTTTCAACTTTGATCGTGATATCTTGTTACTTTGATTGAATAGGTTATCAGCGGGTACATAATTGAGTTGCTTGAAAGCGCCTGTTGCACAGAAAAGAGATCAGGGAAGCGGTCATACAGGCGCAGCGAGTATGTGGTGGCAGCGACACTAGTGGGCTAGTGGTTTGAATTTCAAAAGAACAAAAATTATGATTTTATAATTTAAGGTTAAATAAGTATTTTGATTTATGTTTAAAAGAAAATTAAAAATAAAATAATATATTTTAATTAATTTACTTTTTAATTTTTAAATAATTTATATTTATATAAATATTTAAATTTTAAATTTTTATAAAATAAATTTATAATGATCATTGATGCTGGTTGTTAATAATACTCGTCTAAGTTGGTCAAATTTTCCATTTAAAAATCTCTAGCCAAGCCAACAGAACTGTCCAGATCCGAGCCACGACCAGACATGGATTCTTACAAAGACATCTACTAATGTTTTCTATTTTAAACTAACAAGTCTTTGTCTAAAAATGAAAAATTAAATAATTAAAAAATATTCCAAATCTAAAACCCCTTTCTTCTCTACTTTCACACTTCCTAAGCTTCTTCACTTCACTCTCCAAAATCCTCCCTTTTTCTCTCAGTCTGTCCGCAAATTCTCTTACTTTTCACATTCTAAAATCCTTGCTTAATTCCAAGGGAAAAAGAAGAAATGAGGGGTCCTTTGGGGGCAGTAATAGGAAGATATCCATCAAGTGATGGAACTACAGAACTTGGAGGGATCATCAAGCAGAATAGGAAGTGTAGAGATGTTGCTTTTCTTGTCATTTTTATAGCATTTTGGGTTGCTATGATTGTTAACTCTAGCTTTGGGTTCAACCAAGGAAACCCATTAAGGTAAATTTTCTTCTTCTTCTTTCTTTATTTAATTTCTCTTTTATAAGCTTTGCCCTCTTATCTTCTTGTTGAATCTAAAAATGGGTATGTTTTATTTTGGATTTTAATGTTGAATCTCCATTTTTATGATATGTTTTGTTTATCTCATGAATGGATTCCTTGTTTTGGTCTCCTTATAGTTATAGCTTTAATGGATTTTTTTTCTTTGCCAAGCTATAGTTTTTGGTTACTATGTGAGTGGATAAAGCATTGTAATCCTCTTGGTGGTTAAAGCAGGGCTAAAAATGAGAGTTGCAAGCACTTAGCTAAGCTAGAGATGGTCATTCTGCGTGTGACACGTTTTCATACTTTGGGATTTTGTTGAAGAGTACTGGTACCTGTATGGTTCAGGTTTAGGAAACATTTCATCTTAGAATTGATGTTAGAGTCAGTTATAGATCTATTAATTTACATTTTGGAACTCTTTTCACCTTGGAAGTTGGAACCTGTGAAGAATGCTGATGTTTTATGGAAACATTAGTTTTTGTCATTTGTTGGGGGCATTAGCTTCTAAATGATTTAGTTTGCCTGTCTATATATGTTGAGTTTTACTTATTCTGCTTTCTTTCCGTCAAGGTTTTGAAATCATTTTTTTATTTTCTCTTTTGTGATTTTGATAATTTGTTCTCTGTTGGATGGCATGTCAGGCTTACATACGGTCTGGACTACAAAGGAAATTTATGTGGTGACAAACATGCTCATCCTGGCCTTCGTAAGTTGGAACTCAAGTATTGGTTGAATCCAAATCAAGTTTATCAAAGTGGTGTTAAGGACAGTCAATTCAAGTTGTCTAATGCTCGGAGTATATGCTTATGGGATTGCCCTATTCCATCAGAAGATTCACTTAATTGGGTCTGTGATTATCCAGAGGGGGATATCCGCCTCTCAATGCGTGACTGGATCAATAGAAATTATGATTATTATGAATTTCTTACACCAGAAATGAGAAATACTTCTCTTCAACTTCAGGGTCCATGTTACCCTGTTATATTTCCGAGTGTGAATGGTAGGTAAACCGGAATGCTTGTTTTATAGTTTAATATTTATTTCATCCAATCATAGATGCAGTTTCTTTTACCATCTCATGAATTATTTTATGCATGTTTTTCAAGTTTATTGGAGCTGCCAATTCATTGCTCGTGCATCGAACACATCCTTGCGACATTGGCAACAGATGGGTGGAGTGAATATCAATGAGGATATTGTAATAGATAAATCAATTCATAGGTCCATCAATTCTCGGTCATCTGTCTTAAAGGTCGAACAACTTTCCTGCAACACCATTTTACTATATTTATGTATTTTTATCTTGGTATGTTCTTCTGTGTTTGGCCAACTGATTTGGTTGTTGACAATATAATTGACAATGTGGTTCCTTATTTAATACTTATCATGCCGTACAGTTTATTAATCATGTTATTTTGAAAAGTGCCATTATCCAACTTTCTGAAATATGAATGTCTTATTGCAGCGTTACATGGCTGATATTGGAAAGTCGTGGCCGGTGTTGATAGTTTGTGGAGGGCTTTTACCACTATTTCTGTCAGTCATATGGTTGTTAATGATTCGCCATTTTGTTGCTGCAATGCCTTGGATCACTGTTGCTCTCTTCAACATTCTCATTATAACGGTTACAATGTTCTACTACTTAAAAGGTTATAAGTATGCCTCCTACCTCTTACTTTACTCGATATTGTAAATTTGGAATTCATACTAGGAATAGTCTAATTGTTGTCTTGTATGTATTTGAATGCAATGATATCTACTAAATTTATCTTATTCTTCTTGCTTTTTAGCCGGGTGGATAGGGAACGATGCCATCTCCCCTATCATTGGTGAGCATGATCCATATATAAATGTTTTCGGAAGGGTGCGTTGTTTATTCTTTTTTCCCCTTTGTTCGGACGCTTTTATTGTAGGTCTTTTAGTATTTTTTACATATTAAATTATACAAGTGTTTGTCTCTTTCAGGAACTAAATCATCTACGTGTTGTTGCCATTCTAATGACATTTGTCATGGTTGTTTCCGTCCTAACGTCAATTGCAATTATTCGCCGCATTTTAATGGCAACATCAGTCCTCAAGGCAAGTATGATCTTATTATAATGTGTAGTGAGAAGGATAAACTTTCATTAAAACTTATACTGTGGGATTCTGTCCACTTGGCTTTGAAAAGAAAGGAAAAGGGAAAATAGTACTTTTTTGCATGTAGGAATGTATAAATGAATTATTGCTTAGTCTGTTACGCAGTTTTGGAAATATATATTTGTTATAATGGTAATTTTGGTTTCATAATATAAAAAACAGCTAAAAGATGATACTGTGCTCCTGACCGTATGCAGGTTGCTGCAAAAGTCATAGGCGAAGTTCAAGCACTGATAATTTTTCCAGTCATACCATATGCAATTCTTGCGATTTTTTACATGTTCTGGACATCGGCTGCCCTTCATCTGTTTAGTTCCGGTCAGGTTGTCAAGAACAACTGTAATACCAACTGTTGTGCTTTTGATCTTGTGGCGAAAAAGGTGAATTGTGATGGTTGCTGTGGTTATAGCATCCATTACACTCCTCATATTGCAATTGCCATCTTCTTCCACCTGTTCGGGGGTTACTGGGCTACACAATTTTTTATAGCCTGTTCTTCAACCGTGATTGCGGGTTCTGTTGCTTCTTACTATTGGGCTGGTGGTGAAACGTCGGTAAGCTACTATAAGCCACTGTATAGTTTTACTGGTATGCATGCTGTTTTCATGGGAAACAAACAATTAACTTTCTACCATATGAACAAGATTTCTTTTAATGAATTTATTCCAATGATTTATTGTTTGGCTGATTATTTCTGTGGTTCATTCTTGCAGCCAGAGATCCCATTTCTTCCAGTTTTTGCCTCTATGAAGCGGCTTATACGATACAACCTTGGGTCTGTCTCCCTTGGCTCATTGGTTGTATCCTTTGTGGAATCAATTCGTTTCATTCTTGAGTCAATTCGGCGTAAACTCAAAGTTTCTAGTACTACATCTGATGGTTGGTTTGGGAGGATGGGAGATCATACTTCACAGGGATGTTTGAGATGTGTCGAGTGGACTATCAAATCGGTGAATCGTAATGCTTATATAATGGTAATGCTTATATGACCCATGTTACCCGGAATTGTCATCTTTTTAGGAACCTGTTTGTGGTATTTATGCCGGACACATATTTGGATGTGTATGGGAGTATGATACTCTGAATATATGGAAATTTTTTGAAAATGCTGACAATATTGTGTTGAAGGCATATTCATATTCGATACTTATCTCTTTTAACATAGCAGTGATCTCTCTTTTTCACACAATGAAGAACATTGTAATAAGTCCAACCATCATGATGCAATTAGTGGTTTTATTTTTTCGTTTTTGCCCCGAACTTTATCTTAAGTATAACCAATTGTTCTTGCAGATTGCAATAACTGGGAAAAGCTTCTTTAAGGCATCTGAAATTGCAACAGAATTGATCATGAATAACATCCTTCGGATAGGGAAGGTGAACGTGATAGGAGATGTTATTCTATTTCTTGGAAAGTTGTGCGTCAGCCTTTCAAGTGCTGTTTTCTGTTTCCTAATGTTGGATACCCACAAATTCCGAGCTGCTCATGACAAAATATCCTCCCCATTGCTTCCAGTCCTGGTATGTTATCGATTCCTTATTATTGCAAGTCTTTATATAGGTGAGAGGTTGAAATTTATAAATGCCATGCACCATGAGCAAGCAAACATACCAAGCTCTAATTTTCAATGCTGATAAGTCACTTTTTGCTGATAACCTATGTTCCTTCAATTCATCATTTTTCTCGAAGTACTTTTGTCCGACACTCGTGTTGAATGCATGTCTGAACATTGATACAGTAC
This sequence comes from Hibiscus tridactylites, assembly GCA_958450335.1. NCBI lineage: Eukaryota > Viridiplantae > Streptophyta > Magnoliopsida > Malvales > Malvaceae > Hibiscus > Hibiscus tridactylites. The sequence continues at coordinate 17,946,478 of OY288271.1, read as the reverse complement.
AAGGATATATATGACCCTTAAAGAACTCTCCGTATACATAGAATACTTAAAATAATTTTTTGAACATGCCCCTGTCGGACATATATTCGTGTAACATAGTTGATGACTAGCGTTTAAAACCCTTGCTTACATTGTGTTGTTGCAGATATGTTGGGCTCTTGGTTACGTGGTAGCAACTCTCTTCTTTGCCGTGGTGGAGATGTCGATTGATACCATTATTCTTTCGTTCTGCCAGGATTCAGAGGAGCACCAAGGCACCGCCCAATATGCACCGCCACTTCTCATTGAAACACTCGGTGACCCAAATGAGATGCAGAGACTTACTCAATGATCTTATTTTTCCTGTATAATTTTCCATAGATTTCATGAATCATTGATATAATATAGTGTCTTCTTACATTCTCATTATCATTTCCATTTACATTTCTGGTTTCTTACTGCTGAAATGTTTTAAATCCTTTCTTGTATATATAAATGACCGCCATGACCATGAAAATTTCTTGGTCCTAAGCAATACATCTAGTTCTGTTATGTTTTAAACCGATACCGATCTGCTGGTTGATGCTTCATTATTTAGTTCGTATATATGAAAGCTGTTGCAGAAGGTAGCAAGCATATCAAGAATCAGTTCAAGATACTGGTTTGAACATGATACGAGTCAATTAAAACACGACACGCATAAGTAAATAGATATTTTTTTAATTTACAGAACATGATACGGGTTTGAACATGATACGAGTCAATTAAAACACGACACACATAAGTAAATAGATATTTTTTTAATTTACAGAACATGAATTGTTAACGTATCTGTAGAATATTTTAATACGAGTATGGTACATGCAAATAATATCATACCATATGAATACATGGATTGACGGCTATGATTCAGTAAAGGCAGGTAAACTGCAATTCATTCAAGGTTCATGATCCCTGGATTAAAAGGAAAGGAAATTAGCATTTTTCTGCTGCTTCTATATAAAAAGCAATGGAGATTTCATTTCGTCAAGTGTGGAATAACATAAAAAGTTGGCAAAATGGTCTCAAAACTACAATCTGCATGCATAATTTTCTGTGTCTTTATATCCTTGGGGTTCAGTTGGGATAATAGGTTCCACTTGGATCAGGATCAGGCTGGTGATGAACCTGTTGTTGTTTACCCTGAACCCCCTACAGACGAAGGACCAGGATCAGGTGGTCCTGGAAATCTCACGGTTCCAGAATGTTCTCTGGGGTGTGCTCCTGGTTTCGTTCTATCGGCTGAAACGATGTCGATGGCGTCGATGGCGTCAGTAACACTACCAGAGACCTCAAACGAGCATAGGTGTGATCCAGGATGTCTTCCGGAATGTGTTTCCAGATGGAAAGCGAATGCCTCGAGGACCCTGTATTCGTATGCTATTTGAGTGGCAGTAAGGGCCTTCAGAACTCTAAACTGGAACATGACCCCGGACGACCTGCAGCTGGAACTGCCAATGTGATGAAAGAAGCCGTGAACATAGCTCGTGCGCCCAGCCCACCATTATGTGCTGATCATGGTCAGCCATGAATGGAACTGTTCTGAGTTCTCCATCTGAGATGAACTAATAATGTTTGAGAGGTCTCATAAGAATAAGAAAAATAAAGACTCGATCAAATCTTTTGATGCATATTTAACAATTTGTGTTACGTTTGTACAACTAATAAAGAAGACACGCCATGCATAAATGGGATTATCAAGTAGACCATCTTTCTCTGTTTTTGACTTTTCATATTCGAACCATGAATCAATTTCACAACCCTTCTCACCCCAACACGGAAGCAGGGAACTCTGGACCTGAACAGCGCAGCTAGTCACACCGGCACTCCTTTGACACAATCAACATAAACATGAAAGAGCGGCCTTTAATCAACACAAACGTGAAATATAATCATGTGTATAGCAGCATCTGATCAGTCAAATACAGAAATAAATTAGTGGCATGTACCTTAACTATATGTCTGGATTAAAAATACCATTCAAAGGTAATTGAAAAGAACACTGATGGAGTTTATGTAAATTCGACACTACCAGCCATACCTCAAGAACGGCCTGAAAAGAGACTTGGTAGCGACACGATCCCATTCCACTGATTCCCACCACTCCTTTGGCTTTAGATAAAAATCCAAGAGAGAGAGGTCCAGATGGTTGGACATTATCAAGTTGGGGAAGATTGAGAGGCATCCTTTTTAACTTCAGACAATCTTCTACTCGAATTTCTTCAAGAGAATCACACACCATTACTCCACCGACACCGCAAATGCTCTTCAATTCAGGTAGATCTATCAACTCCAGTTGCCTTAACTTTGGCAGAAGAAATCCCCCGGTAACCATTCCTCTTGCCTCCGATTCAAGTTCCGATGCTATTATTTCCTCTAGTTCATCACAGTTCCTAACTCTAAGCTGTTGTAAATTCGGCGGTACACAGTTTGGAGAAAACAACTTTTTCATATTTCTACAATCAGATATTTGAAGGAATTTTAGAGAGGAAAAGTTGTCAAGTGAGACTTGGATAAACCTGGAGAAAAGGTGTTCTTCACTACAATCAAGATAGCACTTCTTGATATACAGTTCCTTAATGTCGCGTGGAAGCATAATCTGATTGGAATAGATATTACAACCACATAATTCAATGTATTTCCTGGAGTTAAATGTCACCACCCGTCCTCTTTCGCCTACACGAATCTGGTATTCACAAGGCTCTTCTCGATCATGTAAAGCTTGGACATACATATTGAAGTTGTGCAAGTCATGAAACCGACCTTCAAGGATTTCCAGTTTGTTCAATCCATGAACCTCTTCTCCTCTTAACAATGTTTCACCAACGATCAGCTCTTGAAGGCAAGAAAGTCTTGACAAAATTCCATTGGGGATCACAATCAGGTTCCTACTCCAACTTAGATTTAGGTACTTGAGACTCAACATGTTTTTCATCCCATGAGGGACAGACTTGATGTTTGTTGCTTCAAGATCCAACTCCTTTAAAACTTGAAGATTTGATAATGATGGCAACTTCTTTAGATTTAGACAGCGAGCAAGCGATAATCTAGTGAGGATCTTCAAATTTGATATGGAATTGGGAAGACTCATGATAGGATTTTTAGACAGATCAAGAATCTTGAGTCCATTCATATGATTGAAGAATCCTTCTGGAATACTCATTATACCACAATCTGACAAAAACAATGTTGTTAGCATCGAACATTTCGGCGGTGACATTTCCAAGGGATACAGAATTTCTAACTCCCAATTTCCTATCAACGAAACCTTCTCCAGATCCTCACTCCACTCTTGTACATCTGGTGGGTTTGTTAATCTCATGCCAGCTTTTACGAGGAATCGAGGTTTCGCACTTGTGATGTGTAATGCCATGTCCCTCACAAGATCATGCATCTTTACATGTCTTCCATATTTCGTTAGAGTAGAAACTTCTAACAAACAATTGTTCAAGAGTCTATTCATTATTGTGCAACCCCTGTCAAACTCTGCCTGCCTAGTATCCATTTCTTCGACAAGTCCTTCTGCAATCCAAAATTGAATAAGAACTTTCTCCTTGATGATGAAATCTTCGGGATATAATGCGCAACTGAGGAAACACTGTTGAAGTTTTGGATCCTTTAAACGATCATAACTAAATTGCAACTGACGGAACACCTCATCTTCCAATCCATGAACACTTTTTTTGTAAACACTTAACTCCGTTAGTGCATTCCTCCATTCAGAAAGGTTATCAATGCCCCTCATACAAGCAGCTACGGTAACTATTGCTAAAGCAGACCTGCACAACGCTTAGCAATTGATTTTGCAATTGGTTCTAATCCTGGAATGTTTAGAATTTCCCAGCCCACTTTCTCCAGGAATAAGTTCCATGCATGTCTTTCCTCAAGAGGGTTTACTTTAATCACTCTACAACCCAATTGTCGACACACATCAAATGATCGCGTTGTCAACACTAATTTACTACCAGTACACAGCTCAGGAATTCCTATAATCTCAAGGGAAATCTTCTCCCATAGGTCATCCAAGATCATCACAAACCTACTCTTTTGAGACAAAGTTTCAAACAAAATCCCTGCCCTTGTTGTTTCATCTTCATCACCAGAAAAAGTTACTCCAATTTTACTCGCAATGTCTTTCTGTAGTTTAGCAACACTCGTCTGCTTGGACACAGTGATCCAAATCACGATATCGAACTAACCAGTCTCTTTTAAGAGTTGGTTGTTTATAACCTTCAATATGCTTGTTTTCCCCACACCACCCATCCCCCAAACCCCTATCTTTATAACCTCATCATCCATCAAGCACTGCCAAATCTCTTCCACACAGGCCTTTGCATATTCACCTGATAAAGTCGTGGTCGACAAAACATGTCCGATCCAGTGAGGATTGTCAACAACCAAACCTTCATGAAACTTACCTTGTTGAATAAGTTCTTCAACTTCCCTTATCCTCTTCAACACATCATCCGTGTGAAATCCACGAGCAAGAGCGCGGCTCTCACCGATTCTTCCGACAAGGTTCTGTACTTGGCCATTGATTCTTTCAACATTTTCCAACCACACTTGGACTTCTGTCTTGAGTCTCTTCGTTGGCCTCAACTCTGCGCTCATTCGCGATTCCGTATCTTCCTTCAGACCATCCAGTTCCTTTAATTTTCTTTTAAGGTCATTCATATGCTGATCAAGGCTTCTATGATTTTCCAAGTGTTGATCAATCTTATTCAGAATATAATCCATTGCTATTAGTCTGGAATGCTGCATAAATCAAGAAATTTTCTACTCAGAAAAAAGGGGTTAAACATTGGTACTAATTTCAAAGAACAGACAATCCCAAAAGTGAAAGCTGAAGTGAAAATACCAGTGTTGGGGAGCTAGAATTGATTAGGCTCTAACTATATAAGAACAGTGAAGAAATAAACTTCCTTGCCAGCAATAGGATTCCTGCTAAAATATGGAGTACCAAACAGATGGACCGAATGATGTTTTCTATTGATGATCTAATTTTGTAATCTAAAGTTTTGTAATTTCGCACCCTTAAATTTCTAGTATGGTTTTTCTAAAAATCCACAGCCTAAATCTTGTTCAGTCGGAAAAAGGCCAAATAGAAAGAAACAACATAATTATAGCAAAGAAATACTGAATCATGAACCAGAGAAAAAAGGGAAAGAAAGTACCAGTAGTGATGCTTGTAATACAACCAAGACAAATCCAAGCAAAACTGGAATATACTTTGGTTTCCTTTGCCTACCAACGCTCGAAGTCATGGGCCAACTACTACTCATTTTATATTGACTTTAGGGAAAACTACACCAGTAGTCCCCTAATTATTACCGTTTTCTTATTTTGGTCCCAAACTATTTTTTCGGCAAAATCGTCCCTTCTGTTACATAGTTTTTTTGTTTTGGTCCCGACGTTAAATAGCTAACGGTTTTGCTGACATGACATTTTTTAAATATTTTTTAATCATTTTTCTCTCTTCTTTTCCTTCTTCTTCATCTTCTTCATTTCTCTCTCTTTTTTTTCTTCTTTATTTTACGCACCATTTTTTTGGTGCTGGTCACCATAATTGATGCTTGCAAGTATTCCAGTTTTGATTTCTCCAGCTCAGCTGCAACTCCATCAGCCGTGTATATTCTCACATGCCAAGGAAATTTTGTTCAAGAGTTTGTTAATAGATCGGGTAAATTTGCCCCGGAAGAGTTGTGAAATTAATTAGCAAAACTTACTGCCGGAGAAGATCGAGTTCCACAGCTGAGAGCAAATGTGGCATTTAGATCCATCAATTGGGGTCCATAAAGTTTGCATACAATAGCTTCTTGATCTTTCATGTTTGAAGATGCTGGTTTCCTCAGAATATAGTGCTCCATTGCTTGAGCACTTATCGTGTTGCCTCCAACGTTGAGAGTTGCCTGAATCTCGATGTCATGTTATTTTACTAAACAAATTGATATCCATGGAGTTTCAAAGTCCATACAGAAAAACTTAGGAAACTAATTTAGAAAGTACCTTGTTCATCAGTGTCAAAAACTTTTATGGGGTATTAGACACACCATATTGGAGATATCCCTGCAATAGTAATACCAACCGGTAGGATATAGAATGAGGAGTTTAAATAAAAATGAAGCAGCCCAATTAACTCATCTAAGTTCTTGGTTTAGTGTAGGTTTAAGAACAAATCAAGCAAAAGAGAATAAACGCAAGGAAAAGTAATTTCTTTTCCATACTATACATGCATGATACATGCATTGTAGGTGTTGATCCAGAATGCTAATTTTTGCTTGTAAGTTAACGATCTCGGGTCCACCTTCCGGAGATTACCCTGCAGATGGAAAACCGTCATAACTTAAACGCGCATTGTAACGCAGTCTAAGCTCATCGAGATGCTGACATCCGTGAGCTTAATGCACATCTTGCTCAACTTGTTGACATTTTGGAAGTTGAAAAAAAGGAAGGGGCAAGCACTTGATGAAGTAAGGGAAGCTGGTCGAAAGCAATGGTGGTGGCAAGCTCCGATCAATGAACTCGGATTGAGTGAGCTTCAACAGTTGAGGAATGCGCTCCAGGAGCTGAAGATGAATATCGAGAAACAAGCAGATTTGCTGCAGGCTGCGATTGAGTCCCGCAATTGCTGGCCATTTTTGGCCCCAAATGGTGGCTTGGGCAGTGAAAGAAATGAAGTGAATGCTTCTTCTAGTTTAAATCAAATGTATACATTTGATCCCAACTTATACGTTAAAGAAGAAGTGAAAGAAGAGAGAGAAATGAAGAAGATGAAGATGAAGGGAAAGAATAGAGAGAAATGATTAAAATATTTAAAAAAAATGTCGCGTTAGCACAATCGTTAGCTATTTAACGCCAGGAGACCAAAGCAGGAAAATTATGTAACAGAAGGGACGATTTTGCTGAAAAAAATAGTTTTGGGACCAAAATAGGAAAATAGTAATAGTTAGGGGACCACCAGTGTAATTTTCCCTTGATTTTATTAGGAGAAAATATCTCATGCACCGGCGGTGAAATAAAAACTTTTCACAAGCGCATTAATTTTAAGATTTAAAAATTTGATTTAGAGTTTAAAGTTTAAGAGTTTTATGTGTATTGTGCTTAGAATTTAGGGTTTAGAGGTTATGGTTTGGCCTTAGGATAATATGACGAGGAAAACCCTAAATTTTACCCTTAACCTAAATTATAACAACACCCTTTAAATTCAAAACTCATACACTTAAACCCCTAAACACTATACCATAAATAAAATCTCTAAACCCTAAAACTAAGTCACTTTTAGAAATAAAGATTCCACAAGCGCTTGAATATAGAATCATTAACCTTTATTATTAGCAAAATTTTGTTGCGCTCGACGAGCACCGATAAGAACCACTAACAACGAGCTGTCATGAGCAATATTAATTTAATTTATAAAGATTAAAAACCTAAAGGATTCACCGTATAATCATAAATTATTTAAAAATCAAAAGGTAAATTAATAAAAAATATATTATTTTATTTTTATTTTTCTTTTAAACATAGATCGAAATACCTATCTACCCTTAAATTACAAAACCCTAATTTTTGTTCATTTGAAATTCAAGCCGCCGTTGCCGCCGCCGTCGTCGACTTGATATGGATTAGGTATGGATTTGCATATTCAAATCACTCATTGCGATTAGTCATTGGCCGGAAATTAGATTGGTACTAAGAAAAATATTAAATCACTAATCGGTTTGATATGAACATGGTACTAGAAGCTAATTAAGCTCGGTTCTTTTGCTTTAGTCTTCATTGTCAGTAAGGATTTGCAGCGGCAGCGACAGCAGCAGCGGAAGAAACGGACGACAGTAACGGCAGCTTAAATTTCATATAAACAAAAAGTAAAGTTTTATAATTTAGGGGTAGATAGGTATTTTGATCTATGTTTAAAAGAAAATTTAAAATAAAATAATATATTTTAATTAAGGGTAAACTACACCACATATCATTTAACTATGACCGCTGACTCGAAAATGCCACTGAACTTTAAAAAAAATTTAAAACTAACACTGAACTTTGGTTTGTGACTCGAAAATACCACTCCACTGTTAACTCTTAACACACACGTTAAGTGAAAACAACGTCGTTTTGGTGCAGCTGCTTTGAAGCCTAATTCAGCTCAAAACGACTTGAGATTAATTCAAATTATTTATGAAATAAAAATACTATAAATGATATTAATATATATATATATATATATTATTAATATATATATTATTTTCAAAAATCCCAAAATATTCGTAAAAATAATATATTTATATAATATTTTACCAGAAATATTATACATCTCAAACTACTTGAGATTAATTCAAATTATTTTATGAAATAAAAATACTATAAATGATATTAATATATATAATATTAATAATATATATTATTTTCAAAACCCCAAAATATTCGTAAAAATAATATATTTATATTATTAATAATATATAAAAACCCCATAAACCCTAAAATATTAATCCATGAACCTCCAACCCTCAAACTTAAACCTTAAACTTTAGAGTTTAAGATTTAGTGGTTAAGAGTTTTTTATATATTAATGTTACGAATATTTTGGGGTTAAAAAATATAATTATATTATAAAGAATATATAAATAATATGTTTTTATTTAAATTATATAAACTTATTCATTTAGTTCAACCAAATTATTTTATGAAAAAAATAATACTATAAATACTACAAAATATATTATTTACATATACATTAATAAAAATATATTATTTTTATGGTTTTATATATTATTTTTAAATATAAATATATTTATATTTATATTTTTAAACATAAATCTATTATTTAAAAAAACATAAAATAATATATTTATATGATAAAAAATATATAAAAAGCTATAAACCCTAAACTCTAAACCTCATGCTATAAAGTTTATGGTCTGAGGTTTGGGCTTTGTAGTTTAATGTTAGAATTTATGGTTCATAGTTTTTATATATTATTTATAATATAAGCATATTATTTTTATGAATATTTTGAAGTTTTTTTAAAATAATATATTTAAATTATAAATATTATATAAAAATAAAAACAATACACTTTTATTTATATATATTGATATATATATATATATATATACAAATAATATATTTTTGTTGTGAATAAAATAAAGAAGAACAAAGAGATGAGAGGAAGAGGGAGATTTGTATTATTCTCAAAAAAATAGAATTGTATACAATGCCTTCAATGAATCATCTATTTATAGGCATAAGAAGTACATAATACATTAAACTCTAATTCATAGAGATAATATTCCTAATAATAAATAAATCAAACTCCTTTGATAAAGTTCTAATCATGATAGACATCCACATAGATAAATATTCATAACACTCCCCCTTGGATGTCTATGAAGATAATGTGCCTCGTTAAAACCTTACTAAGATAAAAACCCAGTGGGAAAAAAATTCTTTAGTGAAGAAAAAAGAGTACACACATCTTTGATACACATAACTTGTTGCCTCATTAAAAACCTTACCAGGAAAACCCATTGGGACAAAACCTCGGTTAAGGGAAAAAGAGTGCAACGCGTATTTACTCCCCCTCATGAAAACATCACAGAAGATCTTTGAATCTTCATAATTTAATCTTGAATATCATTTTTCTAAAGATCGCGAGGGATGAAACTTTGGAGTAATATGTTTCATGATGTATCAACTTTCAAACCGAGATATACATCTTGCTTTATCTTCACACAAGATAGCTTTTATCATATTTTGTAAAAGTAAATCCACATATCTTTTGGATATGTTGGGTCAATAATCTTAGCCAAACACTTGAGGAGGCATCAACGAATGTTTGAAGATCTAAATGTAATGATCTTTGTATATTCATAGATATTTCTTGACCAACTAATATATAGTGCTTCAAGACCAAGAAAAGATATAATTATCTTTATTCACATCCAACAATCTTACAACTATTGGGATACTCAATAGATATGCTCTATTCATATTGAATCTTCTTTAAGATTCTTTCAGCTTATGTCTATTCATAGACAAAAGAAATATATAAAAATGCTCGATCTTCAGGTCTAGATAAACTTGATGTCAAGATTCAAGTACTTGTATTGAAAGTACTTCATGAGTTTCCAATTTGAAGCTCTTTAAGAGTTCTAAAATTATCATAATGGATCTTGATCCAAACTGTAGAACCAATGTTTCGATATAATAATTGAAAAATGTGTTGGAATAATTTAAAAAGTATTTAAAACATTTACAAAGTCCAAACAACTTGAAATTATGTTTGGGGAAGTTTTTATAAAGGTTTTTAATGTGTTTCAAAGCCAATTTTCTCAAACCTGTCCAGGTGTTTCGAAACACCTTAGGGCGTTTCGAAACAGGGTGCTCCAATAGCAAAATCGTTTCGAAACGAGCCTTCATTGGACATGATTTTTGCCCAGCGTTTCGAAATGGGCTAGGCCATTTCGATACGCCCACGTGGCAATGACCCCAACGGTCATAAACCCCAACGGCTCTTTCCCAACTAACTTTTAAATGCAGGTCGTTTCGATACGGGCTTATTGCGTTTCGATACGCGTTCCGAAACGGCAAGGGGGTGTTCCGAAACGGGTACCCTGACAGACTGCAACGGCTCTTTCTATATTAAGGGTGTTTCGAAACGGCTTCGAGCGTTTCGAAACGGGGAGCTGCAGACTGCATTTATGGAGGGAATTAAAGGCTCCAACGACTCTATTTCAACCCCAACGGTCCGAAACGGCTATAAACTCAATTTGGAGTATAAAAGGGACCTCCAAGCATCAAGAGAAGGCTAATGCTTCAATTGTCAATCAACAAATGATCAAACATAGTCTTTGTACTTAAAATGTCAATTCTTGTATAGACAAACACTAGTGAGCCAAAATTGTCAAATTTGCTCAAGTGTTTTAGGTTTTGGGTGAGTGCTTAATTGTGCAAACAAACACCTATTAGAGGGTTTTAAGTTTGCTTTCTTTGTCTCTTTGTAAAGAGGGTTTTGATCAAGGCTTTGGGTAGAAGCTTGATCGGTTGTAAGGGTTTCCTCCTAATCCTAGAAAAGGGGACGAATCAATTAGTGGATTGATTGTGAAATCCTTAGTGGGAAGCTAAGGTAGTGGATGTAGGTGCTTGTTAGAAGGCCGAACCACTATAAATCATTGTGTCTATTTTCATTCTAGCTTCCACAACCCTTCCACCCAAAAATCCACCTCTCCACCACTTGGTGAGCAATATTGGTTGATCGAGTCGAGCTCCACACAACTCAACAATTGATATCAGAGCTTGGCTCAATCGAAGAGGATTCACATCCTATTGAGAAGATCCGGTAAGCTCGATCACTATTTCATCAACCGGCTCAAATGGCACAATCAATCGACAAACCGCCTTTCTTTGACGGAGACCACTATGCCCATTGGAAGATAAAGATGAAGTTCTTCATCAAATCAAAAGATTACAAGCTATGGGATGTAGTTGAAGATGGTCCGTTCGTGCCTCAAAGAAGTAAAGCGGAGTGGAGTGCCGACGATCGCAAGAAGATGGAGCTAAATTGCAAAGCATTGCACATTCTATTTTGTGCATTTGGTCCATCCATCTATGAGAAGATGTCTTCTTGTGAGAGTGCCAAGGAGGTATGAGACAAGCTTGAAGTCACATACGAGGGGACAAATGAAGTCAAGGAGACCAAGATTGGGCTCCTAACCTTGGAGTATGAGAACTTCAAAATGGATCCGGAAGAGAACATCGAGAAGATGTTTGATAGGTTCTCCACCATCACCAACGGTCTTAAAGGTTTTGGAGAAGCCATCCCGGAAGAAAAGCTTGTTCGAAAGCTCATCTACTCACTTCCCGAGTCTTGGGACTCAAAGAGGACCGCCATCATCGAAGCCAAAAATTTGAAAACTTTGAAGCTTGATGAACTCATGGGGTCACTCCTTACTCATCAAATCATGAAGAAGAACAAAGAGGATGAGAAGAAGAGGGAAGAAATTAGAGCTATGGGAGAGAAGAAAATCAAAGGGCTTGGCATCAATGCAAGTGCCATGGCTCTCAAATCCTCCACTTGCCATCATGTCTACTCAAGTGAAGAGGACGAGGAAGATGAAGAGATAGTTCATCTCTTCAAGAAGTGTGCCCCGTTCATGAAGAAAGCCTTGAGAGAGCTTGAACGAGAACCTAAAAGAAAGGAGAGGGCAAGCACTTCTAGCCATAAGAAGAAGGCATATGTGGCTACTTGGAGTGATGAGGACTCCACCGACGATGAACAAGCCAACCTTTGCCTTATGGCCATCGAAGAAGATTCAAGGGTAACTTCTAATTCATCTACTTCATGTTCTTACACTTTTGATGAATTACAAGATGCCTATGATGATTTGGTTTTAGATTTTAAAAGCCACATTTTGAAAAACAATAAATTGGTTTCAAAGTTAAAAATTCAAAATGATTTGCTTTCAAAAACCAAACTTGAACTTGAAGCAAAACTTGAAGAGTTTGAATTAAAATGTTTTGATTTACAAAAATTGCTTCAAGAAGTTCAAGAAGAAAAAAATTTGATTTCCAAGGAACTTGAAAAGAAAAACAATTTTGGAAAATCAAATTTTTATGTTAGACAATCTAGTGCCCCTAGGTTTATAAAAGGTAAATGTTTTAGAAGTGTTTGGGTCCCAAAAGGACTTAGTACTTCAATTAAAAAGGAAGACATTGAAAAATGGATTCCAAAGGGGACTAAAATTTGTGCTACTAATGTTCATGGATCCAAAGCAATTTGGATACAAAAAATTACTTGATTGTCTATGGTAGGTGTGATGGAGATGTTCAACAAGTCAAACATTGAGGGGGAGCTCCATGCACACAAGGAAGAACACTTGAAGAAGGAAGGCTTCACATCCTCCCTTGGGTTCAAGTGTTGATAAAAATCTAGTTGTTTTAGCTTTTATTTGTTTTATTCTTAGTTTATTCAACTAGATGATCATATATGTTGGACTAACATTTCAATGATGCTTTGAGTAAGGGGGAGCCATTTTTAAAACCAAAATTCTTATTTTGCCAAAATTTTACCTCTAATGTTATTTTGAACTTAATGTTTTAAATTCTTTTTGATATAACAAAAAGGGGGAGAAATGGTTTAAAAAATTGAATTTTCAAAAGAATAAGGGGGAGCTTTATTTGATTTATATTCTTAATTCTCCTATTCACATTTTTAAAGTTAAAGGGGGAAATCCCAAACAATTTTTCAAGTGAGTTTTATTATATCAAAAAGGGGGAGATTGTAGAACCAATGTTTCGATATAATAATTGAAAAATGTGTTGGACTAATTTAAAAAGTATTTAAAACATTTACAAAGTCCAACAACTTGAAATTATGTTTGGGGAAGTTTTTATAAAGGTTTTTAATGTGTTTCAAAGCCAATTTTCTCAAACCTGTCCAGGTGTTTCGAAACACCTTAGGGCGTTTCGAAACAGGGTGCTCCAGTAGCAAAATCGTTTCGAAACGAGCCTTCATTGGACATGATTTTTGCCCAGCGTTTCGAAACGGGCTAGGCCGTTTCGATACGCCCACGTGGCAATGACCCCAACGGTCATAAACCCCAACGGCTCTTTCCCAACTAACTTTTAAATGCAGGTCGTTTCGATACGGGCTTATTGCGTTCCGATACGCGTTCCGAAACGGCAAGGGGGTGTTCCGAAACGGGTACCCTGACAGACTGCAACGGCTCTTTCTATATTAAGGGTGTTTCGAAACGGCTTCGAGCGTTTCGAAATGGGGAGCTGCAGACTGCATTTATGGAGGGAATTAAAGGCTCCAACGACTCTATTTCAACCCCAACGGTCCTAAACGGCTATAAACTCAATTGGGAGTATAAAAGGGACCTCCAAGCATCAAGAGAAGGCTAATGCTTCAATTGTCAATCAACAAATGATCAAACATAGTCTTTGTACTTAAAATGTCAATTCTTGTATAGACAAACACTAGTGAGCCAAAATTGTCAAATTTGCTCAAGTGTTTTAGGATTTGGGTGAGTGCTTAATTGTGCAAACAAACACCTATTAGAGGGTTTTAAGTTTGCTTTCTTTGTCTCTTTGTAAAGAGGGTTTTGATCAAGGCTTTGGGTAGAAGCTTGATCGGTTGTAAGGGTTTCCTCCTAATCCTAGAAAAGGGGACGAATCAATTAGTGGATTGATTGTGAAATCCTTAGTGGGAAGCTAAGGTAGTGGATGTAGGTGCTTGTTAGAAGGTCGAACCACTATAAATCATTGTGTCTATTTTCATTCTAGCTTCCACAACCCTTCCACCCAAAAATCCACCTCTCCACCACTTGGTGAGCAATATTGGTTGATCGAGTCGAGCTCCACACAACTCAACAATTGGTATCAGAGCTTGGCTCAATCGAAGAGGATTCACATCCTATTGAGAAGATCCGGCAAGCTCGATCACTATTTCATCAACCGGCTCAAATGGCACAATCAATCGACAAACCGCCTTTCTTTGACGGAGACCACTATGCCCATTGGAAGATAAAGATGAAGTTCTTCATCAAATCAAAAGATTACAAGCTATGGGATGTAGTTGAAGATGGTCCGTTCGTGCCTCAAAGAAGTAAAGCGGAGTGGAGTGCCGACGATCGCAAGAAGATGGAGCTAAATTGCAAAGCATTGCACATTCTATTTTGTGCATTTGGTCCATCCATCTATGAGAAGATGTCTTCTTGTGAGAGTGCCAAGGAGGTATGGGACAAGCTTGAAGTCACATACGAGGGGACAAATGAAGTCAAGGAGACCAAGATTGGGCTCCTAACCTTGGAGTATGAGAACTTCAAAATGGATCCGGAAGAGAACATCGAGAAGATGTTTGATAGGTTCTCCACCATCACCAACGGTCTTAAAGGTTTTGGAGAAGCCATCCCGGAAGAAAAGCTTGTTCGAAAGCTCATCTACTCACTTCCCGAGTCTTGGGACTCAAAGAGGACCGTCATCATCGAAGCCAAAAATTTGAAAACTTTGAAGCTTGATGAACTCATGGGGTCACTCCTTACTCATCAAATCATGAAGAAGAACAAATAGGATGAGAAGAAGAGGGAAGAAATTAGAGCTATGGGAGAGAAGAAAATCAAAGGGCTTGGCATCAATGCAAGTGCCATGGCTCTCAAATCCTCCACTTGCCATCATGTCTACTCAAGTGAAGAGGACGAGGAAGATGAAGAGATAGTTCATCTCTTCAAGAAGTGTGCCCCGTTCATGAAGAAAGCCTTGAGAGAGCTTGAACGAGAACCTAAAAGAAAGGAGAGGGCAAGCACTTCTAGCCATAAGAAGAAGGCATATGTGGCTACTTGGAGTGATGAGGACTCCACCGACGATGAACAAGCCAACCTTTGCCTTATGGCCATCGAAGAAGATTCAAGGGTAACTTCTAATTCATCTACTTCATGTTCTTACACTTTTGATGAATTACAAGATGCCTATGATGATTTGGTTTTAGATTTTAAAAGCCACATTTTGAAAAACAATAAATTGGTTTCAAAGTTAAAAATTCAAAATGATTTGCTTTCAAAAACCAAACTTGAACTTGAAGCAAAACTTGAAGAGTTTGAATTAAAATGTTTTGATTTACAAAAATTTCTTCAAGAAGTTCAAGAAGAAAAAGATTTGATTTCCAAGGAACTTGAAAAGAAAAACAATTTTGGAAAATCAAATTTTTATGTTAGACAATCTAGTGCCCCTAGGTTTATAAAAGGTAAATGTTTTAGAAGTGTTTGGGTCCCAAAAGGACTTAGTACTTCAATTAAAAGGAAGACATTGAAAAATGGATTCCAAAGGGGACTAAAATTTGTGCTTCTAATGTTCATGGATCCAAAGCAATTTGGATACCAAAAATTACTTGATTGTCTATGGTAGGTGTGATGGAGATGTTCAACAAGTCAAACATTGAGGGGGAGCTCCATGCACACAAGGAAGAACACTTGAAGAAGGAAGGCTTCACATCCTCCCTTGGGTTCAAGTGTTGGTAAAAATCTAGTTGTTTTAGCTTTTATTTGTTTTATTCTTAGTTTATTCAACTAGATGATCATATATGTTGGACTAACATTTCAATGATGCTTTGAGTAAGGGGGAGCCATTTTTAAAACCAGTATTCTTATTTTGCCAAAATTTTACCTCTAATGTTATTTTGAACTTAATGTTTTAAATTCTTTTTGATATAACAAAAAGGGGGAGAAATGGTTTAAAAAATTGAATTTTCAAAAGAATAAGGGGGAGCTTTATTTGATTTATATTCTTAATTCTCTTATTCACATTTTTAAAGTTAAAGGGGGAAATCCCAAACAATTTTTCAAGTGAGTTTTATTATATCAAAAAGGGGGAGATTGTAGAACCAATGTTTCGATATAATAATTGAAAAATGTGTTAGACTAATTTAAAAAGTATTTAAAACATTTACAAAGTCCAAACAACTTGAAATTATGTTTGGGGAAGTTTTTATAAAGGTTTTTAATGTGTTTCAAAGCCAATTTTCTCAAACCTGTCCAGGTGTTTCGAAACACCTTAGGGCGTTTCGAAACAGGGTGCTCCAGTAGCAAAATCGTTTCGAAACGAGCCTTCATTGACATGATTTTTGCCCAGCGTTTCGAAACGGGCTAGGCCGTTTCGATACGCCCACGTGGCAATGACCCCAACGGTCATAAACCCCAACGGCTCTTTCCCAACTAACTTTTAAATGCAGGTCATTTCGATACGGGCTTATTGCGTTCCGATACGCGTTCCGAAACGGCAAGGGGGTGTTCCGAAACGGGTACCCTAACAGACTGCAACGGCTCTTTCTATATTAAGGGTGTTTCGAAACGGCTTCGAGCGTTTCGAAACGGGGAGCTGCAGACTGCATTTATGGAGGGAAATAAAGGCTCCAACGACTCTATTTCAACCCCAACGGTCCTAAACGGCTATAAACTCAATTGGGAGTATAAAAGGGACCTCCAAGCATCAAGAGAAGGCTAATGCTTCAATTGTCAATCAACAAATGATCAAACATAGTCTTTGTACTTAAAATGTCAATTCTTGTATAGACAAACACTAGTGAGCCAAAATTGTCAAATTTGCTCAAGTGTTTTAGGTTTTGGGTGAGTGCTTAATTGTGCAAACAAACACCTATTAGAGGGTTTTAAGTTTGCTTTCTTTGTCTCTTTGTAAAGAGGGTTTTGATCAAGGCTTTGGGTAGAAGCTTGATCGGTTGTAAGGGTTTCCTCCTAATCCTAGAAAAGGGGACGAATCAATTAGTGGATTGATTGTGAAATCCTTAGTGGGAAGCTAAGGTAGTGGATGTAGGTGCTTGTTAGAAGGCCGAACCACTATAAATCATTGTGTCTATTTTCATTCTAGCTTCCACAACCCTTCCACCCAAAAATCCACCTCTCCACCACTTGGTGAGCAATATTGGTTGATCGAATCGAGCTCCACACAACTCAACACAAACTCCTTTATAAAATACATAAGAAAATCTGATCATTCTTATAGTATTTTCTCAATTAGTATTCACTAAGGCGATTATACCAAATGCGCCAAAAATATTCATGAGACATGTCTAAATAAATTTCCTCAGAAATTTCCAAATGCTTATAGCATTTTAGATCCTTCAAGGATAAATATGGATCCACAAATAATTAGACGCATGTAAAATTTTCAAAAACTGCCAAAGTAATTGCATCCACCATGAAGTAATTAAAATTTTTCATAAATCACAGTTCAAGTCGTATTTACGACTACTTATTTGTGCCTTACTTGCATTACACCTTTAGGTGTTTGGACTGGTGGTCCAAATACTTCTATTTTAGAAGTTCAAAGCGTCTTTCAACATTGGCCAATTCAATATCTATACTTCTGAATAGATTTTATACAAGATCCTCGATTTCTTTCTTTACTTCTATAGAAGTATTTTATGTAAAATTGTTTGTAAAATCGTTGTCGACAACTTTCCAATTTTTCTAGTTCCATTCTCGTAATGACATAACTCATCGAGATCTCTTCAAGATTTCAATCTTTATTCCAGGTACCTGAAACTCTTCAAGAGTTTTATTATTTGTTATGTCTTGGGTCTCTTCAGGAGCACCCGCCTCCAATATATGACCATCTCATATTACTTTCAATTTACGAGAATTTTGATCATTGGAACCATTTCAACTATCATGCTTCAGGCATGATTTACATTCTCTCGCTCTAACATGTAATTTAAACTTAGAGCATTTCAGCTGGTATATGAGACTTAATTACATGAATTATCTTATGAACTTCTAGTTCATATACGAGGATCTAGATAATGGTAATTCATTTCCCTCTATCCAACAGATTATTATCTCCCCCTGATGTTGAGAAAAATCATGTCATAAATGATTCTCCAATTAATGTTTAAGAATTTAAACATAAAAGGAGACTCGTACTCAATATATATTCTCAACCCTTTTTATTTACTCATTTTGTGCGTTGTGGTGGAGCAATTCATATCGCACATTCAAAAATCATAAAATGGGAAATGTATGGTTTCTGACCAAAAACCAATCATAACGGGGAGTTTATTATAACTCGTTGGCTTGATGCGTATAAGTCTTGCTATATGGAAACACCATATAAATAATAACTCTTTTGTTCTCATAGTTTAGCTATTAAATAGGAGGTGTCCAATTGAAATTTTGCTAAACTATATTTTTCATAATCAATAGGCTTTGTAACAACTGATATAGCCTAAAATATAAACTCACTAGCTTTTCAAGACGAATAGTCTAACTGCATAATCTGAATATTTTTAGAATCAATCTCACAAACTTCTGGTTGTAAGTCGATAAAACAATGTAGATGCATATACTAAAATCATATAAAACTTTCCACATTTGTGGATATATGGGCCCATATTTCGTTCAGATATACAAGACATACAGTCTCAACTTCAATACAAGAACTTTAAGTTCTAATTCTTTTGGTAAGTGGGATCATTTATATCCTTTTGAGAACAAACAACACAAGAACTTCAGGTTCTTTTAGTAAGTGGAATTTAATCAATTCCTTTAAGCAACACAAGAACTTCACGTTCTTTAATAAGTGGAATTTAATTCATTCCTTTGAGAATAAGCACCACAAGAACTACAGGTTCTTTTAATACATGTGCATGTAAATCTCAATAATTTCTGCACCATTGATCAGGATGGTCTAACCGATCATGCCAACTATATATATATGTGTGTATATATCTCTGAATTTGTAAACTCTTTGTTTACCATAACATGTAATTCAATCTCACTCGTACATGTCTAGTACAGTCATCAAAATTGTTCCTTTAAATAGGAATATATTTAGCTCTTTCGGAGCTTTCAATTGAAATTATCTTTTGGTAGTAATATATAGCTCTTCTAGAGCTTTCAACTGACTTTTTGGCTACCAAAACTTATATCAATATTGGCTTATTTCAAATGCCAATTGATAACATATGTTATCTATAATTCTCAAAGGGATAGTTTGCGAACTCATATTGCCCTCTTTATGACTTTGACGAGTATAACACACTGTGAATATGGAATAAAGTTCCATTTGACAATAACATATTTGCTCAACCAGAGCCTTTTGTGATATTAGTACTTCCGGATATAGTACTCACATTATTCCCTTGCATTTTAATCGAGAAATGCATAATTGTGCACCTTTCAAAATGTGCTTTGTTTCATTTACTTCAGGTAATGAAAATATGTACTTTGTATCATTCACTTCGAGGAATGAAAAATATAAAATATAGCACATCATATCAAGTCGATTATCTATCAGAGATAAACTTTCAAGTGCTCTTCCAGAGTATTGATATTTTAGTACTTTGAGAAATACTACTCATATTTCCCCTTGCATTTAAATGGGAAAAATATTTCTTATGCTTAAGTACAATATGAGTACTTGCATTATCTGCTAGACATAAATAGCCACAATTCTAGGCATAAATAGCGACAATTCATTGTATATTTTATTTCGGAAGTAATCATATCCTTCAAATAATAAATTAACATAAAACGTAAATAAATAATATATGAAATAAATAAAGATAAAGCAAACTAACATAAATAAATAATAAATAAAACGAATTAACATTAAAAAAAACAAAAACAAAAAACAAAAAAAAAACAATTATTCCTGTTAGAGGTTATAAGGGAAATAAAAGGGTAAACTACTGTGCAGGTCCCTTATGTTTAACGAGTGTACAGAGTTAGTCACCACTTTTGAAAAGTGCATATTAGTAGTCCTTCACGTTTTCGATGTGTAAATAGTTAGTCACTCCGCCGTTAGACTCCGTTAGAGACTAACGAATTGCTGATGTGGCTGAGTTAATTTAATTAAATATACACGTGTAGCATCTCTGCTTCACCTTCTTCATGTCTCTTTAGTGATTCTAAGAAGCATCTCTGCAGTTCTCTCACTTCCAAACTAATTTAATTAAATATACAACATGATTAACTAATTTTATTAAATATACCGCCTCAAAACTTCCAAACCTTAAGCCTAAGAAGCATCTCTGCAGTTCTCTTCTCTCACTTCCAAACTATATCACCTTCTTCATGTCTCTTTAGTGATTCTGATATAAAAAAACAAAACCCATCATTTTGTCTAAATCTCCGGGGAAATGGCTGGACCTACTCATCAAACAAAACCAAGCATGGGAACTTACCGGAACCAGAAGAAGCGACCTCAGAAGAATCACAAACCACCGCCGCCTTGGGCGGTTGTCAAAGGCATTTTCTTTGGCAGCAAACCGCCCCAAGTCCAACATCAACAAGAGCAGCAGCAACAGGAAAAGGAAAAAGCAAAAGGAGCAGGTGATGGAAGAAAGTGGGAAGAAATGCAAGAAAATGAGGTGTTCGGGTTCATTGTGTAGCAACACAAAGGTGATGCAAAAGCCTGAAGCGGCTTCCCCCGAAGCTCATAAGAAAAAGGCATCATCGTCATCACTTGAAGCTTCTTCTAGCAGATCCATGAAAGCTCCTCTGCATGAAAACAATGGAGTTGTTTCTTCAACGAATTCTTCGCTTTCTTTGTCTTCGGCATCAGCCTCCTCCGCTGGCGGGTCTTTCAGAGGGATGCCAATGCCATTCAGGAGATTCTCCGGCTGTTATGAGTGCCGAATGGTGGTCGATCTAGTCCTTGGAATGGCCAAAGATCCTTCCTTGAGGACCTCCATTTGCACCTGCCCTGAATGTGGTGAGATTTTCATGAAAACTGAACATTTGGAGCTTCATCAAGCTGTTAGACATGCAGGTAAACCATCTTCTCTGCAATTTCAGCATTACTATTATGCTGCGACCGCAATTTAATATTATGTTCATTATATGTTTATCAGCAGTATCTGAACTGGGTCCTGAGGACACCAACAAAGAACATTGTTGAAATCATATTCCAGTCAAGTTGGTTGAAAAAACAAACGCCCATATGCAAAATAGACCGTATCCTCAAAGTCCACAACACCCCCAGAACCATCTCCAAATTCGAAGAATACCGAGACTCCATCAAATCAAAAGCGACCAAGCTCCCCAAAAAGCACCCACGCTGCATAGCCGACGGCAACGAGCTCCTCAGGTTCCACTGCACCACTTTTGCGTGTTCACTCGGCCTCAACGGCTCATCCAACTTGTGCAACTCGATCCCTAACTGCAATGTGTGTAGCATTATAAAGAATGGTTTCAAGATGGTTCAGGAAGTCAATGGAAAAGGAATCCTCACAACAGCAACCAGTGGCAAAGCTCATGATAAGGCGGCCGGAGTTGAAGATGGGAATGAAAAGAGGGCAATACACGTAATAATCCACGTGGAAATACACGTGTATATTGAATTAAATTAAGTCAGCCACATCAGCAATCCGTTAGGGAACTAACAGAGTCTAACGGCGGAGTGACTAACTATTTACACATCGAAAACGTGAAGGACTACTAATATGCACTTTTCAAAAGTGGTGACTAACTCTGTACACTCGTTAAACATAAGGGACCTGCACAGTAGTTTACCCGAAATAAAATAAATGGTAAATTATTCCCTTCAAGGGTTATGAGAAAATTAACAATATCCAATTGAGTTGGACCAATAACGCCATAATTATTTTCGCCATAAACAAATTTTGTTTATATTTTATTTCATTTATCATTCATGATTATGGATAAAGTCCATAATACTTTGGCGTTTGACAAGTACGAAACCAATAGTTTATAACATCACATTGGTAAAAGGATTTCACTTCCTTAGAATGATCTTTATCACTCTTGTCATCCTTATAACTTCGCTACCAGCGGGTAGAAGTATTCTTAAAATGACTATATTTTTCATGTGTATATTCATAGCTTCGACCACGACCACAACTTTTAATGTGATTTTTTATTCCTTCCATAATATAATCTCACATTCACTTCAGGGAATGGAGTAGAGCCAGTGGGCCTTTAAAACCTTTTTCACATATCCTTATCACAGAGAACAAAGATTTAATCCTCGTACGCGGCATTGTTAAACCTGTCCACAAGGTCCTTTAAAAACCTCTTTTGAGACCAGTAGCCTCGCAGAACGGGATGTCCAGCCAATTATACTTGGATTATATCGAAATTATGTCTCTAATTGAATAATGTTTTACCATGTTTGCATTCACTTCAGGGAATGAAACAGATCCAATAATTGCATGGAATAAACATCATGCTTGCATTCACTTCAGGGAACGCCCCATCATTGATAATTGCATGGAATAAACATCATGCTTGCATTCACTTCAGGGAATGCCCCATCATTGATAATCGCATGGAATAAACATCATGCTTTGTATTCACTTCAAGGAATGCCTCCCATAAAACTTTTTGGATCAAGACGAATTTTCGTAACTTGAAATTGGGAGAAGTCTATGGTCGAGTTTTTCGACGAAGAAGAAATATTGCTTTCAAGCAAATATAGACTTTATAATAATTTTCTTGTAAATCCAAAATCATCATGATTTATCGCACTTTAAAATTGTATTTTAAAAGATAAAAATAAAATAGAGTTTACCGATATTGAATTTCGTCTCAAAGACAATGATGACGTAGCAAATGAACCAAGGCATCTTCTCATAATCTTTTTTACACCATGTCTCTTTCCAACTCATTTGAATACATGTAAAACTCAAAACACGGTTAAAAGCATCGACTTTTATCAATAGAATAAAAATAAATTATTTGAGACTAGATCAAAAAGTATAAAAGTAGTCATAGATCAAGTTGAATAAACATAACTATAATTGATGTGATCAAATTATAAACAACCATAGTTAAAATCAAGCGACATTTTGATGAATATATAAACACATCAAAGTAACGTATTCCTTTTGCCTTTGATTCACATACAAAGTAATTGATACAAATAATAAAGTTGTTTTATATCTCGAATTTATTCATATAAATTACCATAATAATAATAATGATGATAAAACAAATATATAACAATCACATGACAACACAATCCTTGAATTGAATCAATTATAAATTAGAATGGAATAATAAAAACTTTGAATAAAAATAATATACTGTGTAATAAAATGTTCCAACTTGTGCGCCCAATAGCATTTAGCCGAAATCTTTGAGGGCTTTAATTTGGTTTGCTTTATCAATCCATCTAATGAAGTACGACGATAATTTTAATTTTCGTTAATTCAAGAGTTACTTCAAGTATGAATAAAATAATAATAAATTAAAATAATAACCAAATAATAGATATGAATATACTAACTTTTGGAGAATGATAAATCAATCATTATATTAGTATATAAATAAGTAAAACATATCATACTTTCCAAGGTAAGCTGAATATATGATAGATGTAGTCACCAATATCAAATTGAAATTCTTTTCGAGAACCACCAACAATAATCACAGTAATTGAGCGAGCGAGATCGTGCTGATAACGTGTTGTGAATAAAATAAAGAAGAACAAGAAGAACAAAGAGATGAGAGGAAGAGGGAGATTTGTATTATTCTCAAAAAATAGAAATGTATACAATGCCTTCAATGAATCATCTATTTATAGGCATAAGAAGTACATAATACATTAAACTCTAATTCATAGAGATAATATTCCTAATAATAAATAAATCAAACTCCTTTGATAAAGTTCTAATCATGATACACATCCACATAGATAAATATTTATAACAATTTTATATTATTTATATTAATATTATTTATTGTGTTATTTATTTCATAAAATAATTCAAATTAATATATAATATTTGTGATAAAATATTATATAATTTTAAGTTGGTTTAGTGGTTAAGGTGTAACCTCCTCTTCCCGGTCCGGACGCTTGACCGGTCCGAGTGGGCTACACGGGGATAACCGAGGCGAAACCCGTTAAGGCTCCACTTCGGTTAACAACCCGAGAAAACCTTTTCATTTAATTATTATCTTGTCTAGATGCTTTAATATATCCTATGTGAAACAACAACAGCGGAAGCAACGAACGAGGCGAACAAACAAACAACCAATAAAAAACAACCCATTTTAACTTAATCTGCAGGTCGTATCGATATGCCCAAAGAGTGTATCGATACGCCTTGACTAGGTCAACTGGCCAAAGTCAACTCGAGGAGACCGTATCGATACGTTGGTTGACCGTATCGATACGCCTTCAGTAGTCAACTTCTCGTGGTCAACGCTACGAAGACCGTTTCGAAACACCTAGGCCTGTTTTAATACCCTCAATTTCTAGTCAAAATCTCAGATTTCCAATAGCAAAATGGTATCGAAACGCCCCTCCCGCGTATCAAAACGATTGGCCTGAAACAAGAGGGCCGTATCGAAACATGTCCAACCGTTTCGATACCCCTACTGCGAACAAACATGTTTTAGCTGGTTTAAGGCACAAGGCTGCCTCAAAAACACCAACTAAGACCTCCAACCAAACTTGCATTAACTCTAAAGGCAAGACACCTTACAACCAACATGCTTAACACCTAACAACACGTATAAAAGCCATACAATAAAAGGAATCATCGAATCAACATAAGAAACATACATAACATTCAAGATATCATGCCTTAGACAAACATACATAAGAGCATTCATAAAAGGGCACAAGGCCAACATACTAGGCATAAGCAAGCCTTAAGCAAAACATCCACAAAACATAGGAGTCTAAACATGCTCCTAACACATAACAACAACAGAAATTAAAAGCTCAAATCCCATTGCTTGTCTATTACATCCATAACTTAGAAATTCATACTTGATGGTCAAAAGCGCAACTAGCACACTTGGAGGCCCTCAGTGGCGGAAGCTATAAGAGACCTTTGGGGCCCACCCACCCACCCCCTCAAATTTTTTTTTGGAAAATTCGAATTTTGCCTTTAAATTTTTTGAAAATTTCAATTTGGCCCCCTCAAAATTTTTTAAAATTCATATTAAGCTTCAAAACTTTGAATATTTTTAATTAAATTCTCTCTCGAATTTTTAATTTTTTTTGTTAAATCTCTTTAAATTATAAAAAAAATTAGTTAAACCCTCAATTTTTTTTGAAAATTTTCGTTCAATCCTTCAATTTTTTTAAAAATTCAAGTTGGCCCCTTCAAACTTTCACTTCAAGTTCCGCCACTGGAGGCCCTCCTCTTGCACTAGCAACCCACAAACTACGGATCTGCATTGTCGAACAAAAGAGAGTGTAAGCATAAAGCTTAGTGAGGGTAAGCTCATAAAACAAACCTCGACAATGCAGGGTCCAAGCACGAGCACACAACCAAGGTAGAATGCATGATCTTACCTTCGAACCACATGAGTCAAAATATAAATGATGCATGAACATAATATCAACATCATGCCATGCTCAACAAGTCCATAATCAAAACATATGGAGCACATAAATCAATGTATTAGCAAACACATTCCACAATCCGTATTGGCACCTAGCTATGACACGAATACGCGGATAACCGTTGGAACTCACATCCAACAACTCACATTTACCTTACGGTGGGATTACACTCATCACCGTTTCACGCGGAGGGGATTCCACTCATCCTTACGCCCCGTCGATGGGATTTCACTCATCACCGACTAACATATATATATATATATATATATATATGAAGATTTCTGGACGAACCCGTACTCCATCTTGATGACTACCATCACCAAGACCACGCACACATTTTGACTCTCGTGTGCACACTAAACATCCTAATGATCGATCATTGTACCCAAGCATACTAGTGCCAATACTAACACATTTCATTAATCAACCTCACAACTTTCTTACCAATTTCCGTGCTTAGCACGTACTCACCATGATTTACCATCATGCACAAACCACATTCAAAACTACATGCATATAACAATGCATCAAATGTCATGCCTCAACACACATGTATAACACAATATACATAACCACATTAATCACAACTAATATGAAACAAGAGGCATAACAAGCATTTAGAAAGTCAACCAAAGGTCTCCTAAACTAAGCATGAGATTAGGCTACCACTCAAATCTCAACTCTTGGTGGGTTTACCAAGCCCAACCTAGGTCCACATGCTTGAACCAACGTTTGAAAACCAAGTTAAAAACATAGAACCACTCACCGACTATTCCAAGCTCAACAACTCTAGCCGATCAAGCTCCCAACAGTTCCGGATTCGTTCCCGAGGCTTCACCAACACAATTCCTTGCTTCTAATCATCCCAACACGATCAAAATAACCACAATTCAGTCCACAAATCAAAGTAGCAACCCCGAAACACAAACCAAGCACAAAACACATGATTTCAAGCTAAAGACAACCCCAAAAATGCCATTTTCGAGCAGCTCATAAGCGCAACCTAAAACCATTGATTTCAACACTTATAACACTCCCAAAAGCTTCCAAGACAACCTTTATACATCAACCAACCATCAGCCAACAAGACTTCACCTAAACTAGCCCCTAAAACCAACCTAAAACCCCACTTAAACCCAAATTCGGGAATCACTTTAAAATCATGTAAAAATCACATATGTTGGACCATTTAGATAACAAATAACTTATCTCGCATGAACAAATCAAAAACTTAAATTAAAGTCAACAAAGTTAGCATTTTTAATTCAAAACCCCAAAAATCCAAAATGCAAAATAGTGAGCTTCAATGAAAACAAATTACATGGGAAGAAAGAGGAAGATGAGGGTAATACAAAAACGAGTTTACCTTTGAAAAACCTTCAAAATCAAGCAAGAGGGGTGATGGAATAGTGAACCACAATGGTGAAGGGGTTTTTCACGTTAGAAGTTGAAGGTAGAAGATGATAGCCTTTTTGGTGTTTAAAAAGTAAAAGAAAAGGTTTTATTTTGGCAAGTCCAATTGTTTACAAAATTGCCATTAATGAGATGGCTATCTCCAATTTCTAAAATCCATGGGAATTGGGTTTTAAATCAAAACAAGCCCAACATAAAATTATTTATTTTGAAAACACGAGGCCCAATAATAATATTTTATTATTTTAATTCACCCGACCCCTAAACCCGGGCGTTACATAAGGTTTAACTTTTTTATTTGAAGGTCTTGGGTTCAAACCTCTCTAAGCACATGGTTTTAATTCCTCTGGCAAAACGATGCCGTTTTGACTTAACAGAGGTGTTAAGAGTTAACAACGGAGTGGTATTTTCGAGTCACAAACTAAAGTTTAATGTTAGTTTTGAATTTTTTTAAAGTTCTGTGGCATTTTCGAGTCAGCAGCCATAGTTGAGTGGTATGTGGTGTAGTTTACCCTTTAAATAATTTATAATTATACGATGAGTCCTTTAGATTTTTAATATTTATAAATTGAATTAATGGTGCTTGTCATTAGTGGTGCTCACAGCCGCCAATTTCCTTATTTATATGGGTTAATTACCCCGTTGGTACATAAACTATACCAAATTCTCGGTTTCATACATAATGTTTTAAAATTCTCAGTTTCATACATAGAGTATTTTGTCGTTAATGGGTTTACCCACTTCCATTACGGAAGATGATGTGGACCCCTTGGCCCGGTCAAAAATTGACACGTGGCATTTAATTTTTAAAAAAATTCTCCATTTACTCAATGGATAATAGATGAATTAGTCATCAACGTTTTACTAGTTTCCAATTTCGTTCTTAACGTATAAAAATACATAAATTTATTAAAAAAAACATTTGGACCAATAAATAATTCACATGTGACACTATATTAATTTAAAAAATCATAAAATTAAGCCTCAATGTTTCATTAATTTTTCAATCTCACCCTTGATTTTTCAATATCAAAATTCATTTCCTTCGTCTTCTCCATAGCCATCAGATTTAATCCCCCCTTCTCTGAAAATGAATCAAATTCCACACTCATCCATATCTTCAAAACCCAAAAGTTCATGCCAAAATTTTCATTACAATGCATGGTTTTACAACCTCAAAGACGCAAACCCAAAATCACTGAAAAATATAACATCCATCAAAATCCAAGTAACAACCTCACCATTTTAATCCCAGAAAAGTTTATCATTTCACCACGAGCTTGTTCCAGTTAATGGATTCTGCATTTTTCCTGACGCACCGAGGAAATCTTCAAGACACGATATTATTCCATGAGAAGAAATTTTAGATCGTCCCCGCCGACCACCGGTTGCAGCTGCCGTGAAACAGTATAGAGTAAGGTTGATTCACCGTCGAACTACTCGATTTCTTCATCTTCTCCATCGTTTTTCGATGAAGACTCCCCGTTGAAATCGTACAATGCTGATGCCGACGAAATCGAAGAATTGCCTGAGCTCGAACTCCCTCCGATCATAACTCCCTCAAACATCATCACTCGATTATCACTTTTCCCTCTAGTAATCGACCTGTATGAATGCTTGGCTTGTTGAAGATAATTAGTTAATTAGCAGTTAAGAATTTGTTATTAGTTTGTTAAATTTGTTAGTCTATTGGGCCATTATTTGTTTGGGCTATAAATACCTAACATTTATGTAACTCAATTCAAGTAATCCATTTCCAATAAATCAAATTTACATTCTTTTCCTTTGTATTTCGTTAAATCCCTAAAATCGTTGTTCACTTCCTTTTGTACACATCATCGTTAGTCACCATCTCCGGCCACTGATGGCCTCTTTCTCACATGGTATCATTCGCCACCGACGATCCTAACGCCGGTCTTCTTCCGCTGCCGCGATGGTTCTGAAATCGTTTATTTGTTCGATGTTTGTTCGTTGATTCACCATCTTTTTGTCATCAATTATAACTCACATAGCGGTTACTCTCTTCGCGGATTTCACCATCTTCATCTCTGTTTCATATATTAGATCTACAATTTGCACATCGTCGTTGATTACAGTGCTGTTTGAATCTGGAGGTTCCTGATTTCTCTTGGTTGACTAGTGGTTGTGAGTTACCTGATATAGTTCTGATTTGTGGTATATATGTTATTTTGGACCTGTAAATGCTAATTGGTTCCATTATTTGGCAACTAGTAAGAGCCATTGATATTGTTATTGTTGTGGATACCTATTCATGCTGGAGTATTGTTGATAGTCATATATGGAGTCCATATTGTTTGTTGTATGTTATGGAGAAGATATTATGTTGAATTGCAGAAAATAAAGGTTATGAAATTTAGTTTGAGTTTGCCCTTGTTCTTTGTAATTACTGGATAATCACATGCCTCGACCAATGGTTCCTCTTACACTTCAGCCTCAATTTTTTTCCTCATCAACATGGCACCATTTGAGTTGGTTCGATAGTGTTGATCGGGTTGAATGTCAAGCTGTTCTGATTATTCTTCATAATTTTTTTATTGGATTTCTGAAGTTGAGGTATTAGAATTCGATTCTAAAGTTGGCATGGTATTGAGCTCTGGTTTTGGTTTGATGTGTTTGGTAACTTCTAGCAACTCTTCAAGGGTTTCTTATCCATCTGTCTAGTTTAGCCGGGTTAGTGAAATTATAGTTTTATGAACAATTATCCAAGTGCGCTGTTGAAGCAACAAGATGTACATTGGTAGATCAGACGTTCAAGGAACGAAACATACATCGATACTGATCAAGTAGTAGTAATCAAAAAAAGAAAGACGAAGAAAGCCTCTTTTCGGTACAATGCCAAGAGAGCATATGTATATAACTGATCAGATGTTCAAGGAGAGGGAAATGCAACAATACTGATCAAGGAAAAGAGAGAAAATTTTAGTACACTGTCAAATAGCAGATGTACAAATTATTTGATTAAATGTTCAAGGAAATGAAGATGTAGGGTCACTAATCCAATTTTTAGAAGTCGTGAATACACAATTAAATAAGAAAGTGAGAAAGAAGTAAGAAGAAGAAAGCAAGAAAAATGTTTGTTGTTCGTGGTACCAAGCTACTAGCTCACTATGCACTCAAGAACCAACTCCAACTTCGGTTCAATGTGTTCATTTACTTGGAAATCAACTTCAAAAGAAAAAAAATCGAAAGAATTGAAGAAGTAGGGTGAATGTTGAAGATAATTAGTTAATTAGCAGTTAAGAATTTGTTATTAGTCTGTTAAATTTGGTTAGTCTATTGGGTCATTATTTGTTTGGGCTATAAATACCTAACATTTATGTAACTCAATTCAAGTAATCTATTTCCAATAAACCATATTTATATTCTTTTTCTTTGTATTTCATTAAATCCCTAACATTTGTGAAGCTAATGACTTTGCGGATGCTTTGGCGAAAGAGGTCGTGGATCGTTTGTCGTTTTTCCAAGTTTTGCTCGAGTATTTTTTGGTATTGTTTGGGAATGATGGTGGTGTTGGTGCAGTGATGAAGGATGGAGTTGGCAGCAATGTAGTACTGGATGGTCGGGTGCTTGGGGTTGATAGGGTGACGTGATCGAGGGCAGTTGGTTGACATATGTTTGGCCATGTGTTTTGTGCCTTAGTGTTTGGGGGACTTCTAGGGAATAACCTTTAAATACAGGTTAAAAAACGGCAAATTTGTTTAGCGAGTAAAAAGCGGTACACAAATTGTTACAACAAATGTACACAAATTGGTACAAATTTGTAAGAGAAAACGGTATATCCTTTTTTATTACACAGTTTCACGAAGGTTCAAAATGGCTCTTGTACTTGTAAGGAAATGTGTACATACACAAATTCTTACCCAAAAGCATACTTTGGTACAAGTTTTATAAGGGTTTGTGTATATACACATATTAGTAGCAAATGTACACAAATTGGTACAAATTTGTAAGAGAAAACGGTATATACCTTTTTTATTACACAATTTCATGAAGGTTCAAAATGGCTCTTGTACTTGTAAGGAATTGTGTACATACACAATTTCTTACCCAAAAGCATATTTTAGTACAAATTTTATAAGGAATTGTGTATATACACATATTAGTAACAAATGAACACAAATTGGTACAAATTTGTAAGAGAAAACGGTATATACTTTTTTTTATTACACAGATTCACGAAGGTTCAAAATGGCTCTTGTACTTGTAAGGAAATATGTACATACACAATTTCTTACCGAAAAAAATACTTTGGTACAAGTTTTATAAGGTTTTGTGTATATACAGAAATTAGTATCAAATGTACAGAAATTGGTTCAACTTTGTAAGAGTAAAATGTATATACCATTTTTATTACACAGTTCCACGAAAGTTCAAAATGGCTCTTGTACTTGTAAGGAAATGTGTACATACACAATTTCTTACCCAAAAGCATACTTTGGTACAAGTTTTATTAGGATTTGTGTATATACACTTATTAGTAGCAAATATACACAAAATGATACAACTTTGTAAGAGAAAATGGTATATACTTATTTTATTACACAATTTTTCCAAGGTTCAAAATGGCTCATGTACTTGTAAGGAAATGTGTACATACACATTTTGTTACCAAAAACCATACTTTGGTACAAGTTTTATAAGGGGCATTGAAACCACATATATGTGGTTTCGGTGCTGATTTGGCAGAATGGGCAAAAGTTAAAGTCTTTTATGTGGCATCGAAACCACCTATATGGAGTTTCGGTGCTGGTTGAGCAGAAATGGAGCGTATGTTTAATTTTGTTAGGGTGAGAATGGATCTTGTTGTAAGGAGTTGTGTACATACACAATTTACTTGCAAAATATACTTTGGTACATGTATTATAAGGATTTATGTATATTCACAAATACAAAATGGTACATTTGTTATAAAAAATGTGTATGTACACAAAATATTACACATTGTGCATATACACAAATTGTTAAAACTTTGTAAGAAAAAAACAATATATACCTTTTTTACTACGAAATTTCACCAATGGGGCATCGATACCACCTTTATATGGTATTCATGCTTGTTTGGCAGACATGAAAAAATTGGTAACAAGATGTGTATATACTCAAAATATTACAAAAATGTGCATATACACAAATTAGTACAAAATATGCACAAATTGTTACAACTTTGTAAGAGAAAACGGTATATACCTTTTTTTAGTACGAAATGTACCGGTTTCAAAACCCCTAGTTTGACGTTTATGTA
Organism: Hibiscus tridactylites; assembly: GCA_958450335.1. Taxonomy (NCBI): domain Eukaryota; kingdom Viridiplantae; phylum Streptophyta; class Magnoliopsida; order Malvales; family Malvaceae; genus Hibiscus; species Hibiscus tridactylites. Next base: position 17,913,951 of record OY288271.1, on the reverse strand, counting down.
TACATTTTACTACGAAATGTATCGATTTTACCATAAATTTTGTAAGAAAAATAGTATGTACACAAATTATTAGCAAAATGTATATACACAACTTCCTACCATAAAACATTTTCTACTACAAGTGTTGTAGGGGTGGTTTCGAAACCACAATTGTTGATTTCGAAACCTCTTGAGTAGACATGGACTTGATGGCATACTGCGTGTTGAGTTGTGAGGTGCTCGATTCGTTCAACCGATAAAGCTCACCAAGTGGTGGAGAGGTGGATTTTTGGGTGGAAGGGTTGTGGAAGCTAAAATGAAATGTGACACAAAGATTTATAGTGGTTCAACCTTCAAACCAAGGTCTACATCCACTACCTTAGCTCCCACTAAGGATTTCCAATCAATCCACTATTGATTCGTCCCCTTTTCTAGGCTTAGGAGGTAACCCTTATACACAATCAAGCTTTCTACCCAAAGCCTTGATTGAAACTCTCTTTTACAAAGAGATAAACAAAGCAAACGCAAATCCCTCTAATAGGTGTTTGTTTGCACAATTTAAGCACTCACCCAAAACCTAAAACACTTGAGCAAATTTGACAATTTTGGTTCACTAGTGTTTGTCTATACAATAAATGACAATTTAGGCACTAAGACAATTCTTGATCATTTGTTGATTGAAAATATGAGCATTCGCCTTTACTTGATGCTTGGAGGTCCCTTTTATACTCCTTGATGAGTTAATAGCTGTTACTAGTCGTTGGGATTGAATTGGAGCCGCTGAGGACTTTAATTCCCACCATAAATGCAATTCTGCAGCTCCCTATTTCGAAACGTTCGAACCCGTTTCGAAACACCCTTTAAGTAGAAAGAGTCGTTGCAGTCTGACAAGGCACTCGTTTCGGAACGCCCCCTAGTCGTTTCGGAACACGTATCGGAACGCCTAGACACGTATCGAAACGCCCTGCATTTAAATGTTAGTTGGGAAATAGCCATTGGGGTTTATGACCATTGTGGTCCATGCCACGTAGGCGTATCGAAACGACATAGCCCGTTTCGAAACGCTGGGCAAAATCCTCATCCAAGAAAAGCATGTTTCGATACGAGTATTGAAACGTTTTTGCTACTGGAATCCCCTGTTTCGAAACACCTTAGGGCGTTTCGAAACGCCTGGATTGTTTTGTGAAGTTTGGCTTTGAAAAACATGTAAAACCCTTTTAAAAACTTCCCTAAACATAATTTCAAGTTGTTTGGACTTTAGAAATGTTTTAAATACTTTTTAAATCAGTCCAAAACATTTTTCAATTATTATATCAAAACATTAGTTCTACAATCTCCCCCTTTTGATATAATAAAACTCACTTGAAAAATTGTTTGGGATTCTCCCCCTTTAACTTGAAAAAATGTGAATAAGAGATTAAGTATATGAAATCAAATAAAGCTCCCCCTTATTCATTTGAAAATTCAATTTTTCAAATCATTTCTCCCTCTTTTTGTTATATCAAAAAGAATTTAAAACATTAAGTTCAAGATAACAATAGAGGTAAAAATTGACAAAAATAAGAATTTGGTTTTAAAATGGCCCCCTTACTCAAAGCATCATTAAAAATGTTAGTCCAACATTTATGATCATCTAGTTGAATTAAATAAAAAATTAAAACAAATAAATGCAAAACAACTAGATTTTTACCAACACTTGAACCCAAGGGAGGATGTGAAACCTTCCTTCTTCAAGTGTTCTTCCTTGTGTGCATGGAGCTCCCCCTCAATGTTTGACTTGTTGAACATCTCCATCACACCTAGCAAAAGACAATCAAGTAATTTTTGGTATCCAAATTGCTTTGGATCCATGAACATTAGTAGCACAAATTTTAGTCCCCTTAGGAATCCATTTTTCAATGTCATCCTTTTTAATTGAAGTGGTTAGTCCTTTTGGGACCCAAACACTTCTAAAACATTTTCCTTTTACAAATCTAGGGGCAATAGATTGTCTTACATAAAAATTTGATTTTCCAACATTGTTTTTCTTTTCAAGCTCTTTGGAAATCAAATCCTTTCTTCTTGAACTTTTTGAAGCAAATTTTGTAAATCAAAACATTTTAATTCAAACTCTTCGAGTTTTGCTTCAAGTTCAAGTTTGGTTTTAGAAATCAAATCATTTTGAATTTTTAACTTTGAAATCAATTTATTGTTTTTCAAAATGTGATTTTTAAACTCTAAAACCAAATAATCATAGGCATCTTGTAATTCATCAAAAGAGTAAGAACATGAAGTAGATGAATTAGAAGTTACCCTTGAATCTTCTTCGATGGCCATAAGGCAAAGGTTGGCTTGTTCATCATTGGTGGAGTCCTCATCACTCCAAGTAGCCACATGTGCCTTCTTCTTATGGCTTGAAGTGCTTGCCCTCTCCTTTTTCTTGGAATCTCGTTCAAGCTCTCTCAAAGGTCAAAGCTTTCTTCATGAACATGGCACACTTCTTGAAGAGATGAACTATCTCTTCATCTTCATCCTCCTCTTCACTTGAGTAAACATGATGGCAAGTGGAGGATTTGAGAGCCATGACACTTGCATTGATGCCAAGCCCTTTGATTTTCTTCTCTCCCATAGCTCTAATTTCTTCCCTCTTCTTCTCATCTTCTTTATTCTTCTTCATGATTTGATGAGCGCCAATATTTGAGATGAGAAAAATTAGGTTTAACTATCAAAATTATCTGAGTTATTAGATCAAAATAAGGATAAATATTTTCATAAAACAAATAACAACAGTTTATACTTACATGCGGCACTCAACATTTGTCCCATGGTTACAAAAGAGACAGCTGAAAACGGTGTCAAGCTTATCCATTCGCTTCTTAGGAGCAAGCTTTGCTCTTGATTTCCTCTTTCCCATACTTCAATTCCTTCAACATATCAATTTACAAACATAATGAACATACAAAATCTGAAATTATAGCAGATTCAAAGATTTTTTTCACCAAAATCAAATTCTTCACTTTAAAGCCTAACTAATTATTTTAGACATTTTGGGTACAAATAATTAGGTTAAGCGGCATAAAAAATTATTTCTTTCTGCTCAAATTTCTCAAAAAAACTATCTAAATCTTTCTTTAATTGTCCTTTCTTCTTAAGAAAAAACAACATAAAAACAAACAAAAAATCAAATTTCAAAGCCTAACTAACCCAATAATGAAGAGGCGGAGGTGGTTCTGGAAGCGATTATGCGGAGAAAGGAAAAGGGGACGAAAGAAGAGAGGGGAGAATATGAAAGAGAGGTAGCAGCGGTGGAGATAGTGGTGGTGAAGAGAGAATATCGTGAAATTGAAAGGCCTTGTGGCCATTTAGGGTAGTTTGAAAAGAAAAAAACTTTTTTTGACTTATAAGCCACTACATAAAGGTTACCGGTTCACTGGGTAACCTCTTCTTTTTTTTTAATCTAACGGTTCACAGTGAACCGGCTTGATCCAATGACCTCCATTAAATAGCCTATATTTAGTTGGTACTTAAACCGTTTGTTTTTAGAATTGTCCTAGTGTTTGGAGGGTGTTAGGTTGCAGTTTATCTTGTTGAGATTCAGGGTATTGTTCATAGGTGTTTTGTTCTTTCATTTAGAGGTGACAAACGGGTCATTCGAATCGGGTTTGGTTCGAGTTATTTTGGTTGGGGTCAGTTTTGGTTTTGATTACATTCGGTTTTAGTTCTGTTCGGATCGAATATGGTCTGGTTCGGTTTTAATCCGGGTCTATAGTGATTCGGGTCGGGTATCAGTCCGGATCAGGTCACATCCGTTCGGTTGATTTTCGGGTCGAGTATTTTTAGGCCGGTTGATTTTAGGTCGGGTCAAGATCGGTTCAATAGGATATCGATATATTTCAGTCGGGTTTTTAGGCCGAATCAGTTTTTTAAACCCATAAATGGCTTTATAAAGCTAATATATTTGATTTTTTTGTGAGTTGTGTGACAATTCATATCAAATCTTTTATTATTTCTTTTAATATCTTTTCTTTGTTTTAGGTTGCCTTCGGCTCGGATGAAATTGGTTCGAGTCTATTCGGTTCAGTTGAAAATTGGTTCGGGTCCATTTTGCTCGGTTGAAAAATCGGATCGGGTCTATATTAGTTCAACTAAAAATCGAGTCGGTTTCAATTCGATTCGGTTCGTTTCGTTTCGTTTCGGGTTTTGGATCAAGTTCGGATAATTCTGTTCGGGTCGATATTGGGTCTCGGATTGGGTAAAATCGGTTGGGGTCTCGGGTTAGTTTGCCACCTCTACTTTCATACATTGTCATGGGTACTATTTTTCTTCATCTAGGTCTAAGAAAGTTTTTAATGAGGCCTATGACAATGTTGGCTTATATGATTTTTGTTATTTATATCATACTTGTTGCCGATAAAAAAAATATTAATGTCCTCGATGAGAGATAAGGATCATCTATACTAACATAAAAATACATATAACAATAATAACATGTTTACAAAGTTGACTTTACCACAACTCAATTATGAACTATTTTTCGTTAGAAAATAATAATAAAAACTTATTAAATCAAATCACACAAAACTCAAATATACAAAATCCAATTTTAAATAAATGAAAAAGGAAGAAAAAAAGAAGAAGAGAAAATAAAAGAGAATAAAGTAAAGATTATGGCAAAATATATTAACAGTCGTTTGACTAAATTCCAACGACATCATCTTCACAGGTTACAAACAATCGAGAAAGAAAAAGAAACTATATTAGGCCAATTTGAACAGGTTAATTTAACTTCTGAATAATCATTTTGTATTTGAATTATTTTAAATTCAATTTTTTTAGTTTGAATTGGATAGATTAAAATTGTTGGCTTTTATAATAATATTAATTTGAATTTTGTTTGGTTAGGTAAGGTGTTATGATCAAACTGCTTAAAGAAAAGCAGATAACGTGCACTGTTATGTTATCAAAATGATACATTCGTAGATACATTCGTAGATAAAAATTGTTAGTCAACTGATAATAAACAGCTTGAAATAACTTGACAGAATAACACGTCATCAAAAAAATTGTATATTTTATACAATTTTATAAAATTATTTTTGAGTGATGTGTCATTCTGTAAAGTTAGCATATTTGTCTATATGACACTGTTATGTTAGCGTGCACTGTCATGTAATTTTAAATCATCTAATGTTAGCTGACTAATAGTCAAAGGTTAAATACATTTTTTGACATTATACTAAAAAAATTAAATATTTTTTTTGAAGACAAATTAAATATTTGTTAACTTAATGTATGTGTGATAAATTATTTTTACATAAAAATGAATTTAATATAACTCAAAATTTATTATATACAACGTCATTTTACTTTATTATACACGTGTCTATTTCTGATGAGGCATGTGCGGTCATTTTTATTACCAGATAAACAAATTTCAGACTCGAAACAGCCGAACAAAATTTCTACACCCTTTTGAAAGCACCGGCTTCAGATAAACAAAATCTCTCCACCATTTTGAAAGAAGCGGCTTCAGAAACCTCTCGTTTCGTATGCAGACTCGAAACACCCGAGTGCAAATATATCGGCAACAAAAAAAAAACGAAATTTCATTAATTTGGATATCCGCAAAGGCTATAATAATCCAAACTCAAGATGAACATTGGATGCAAAATATTTCCAAATATTTTGGAGGAAGATACCCATATTCGTAGATGAAGTATTAAAACTCAAGTGGGTTACAGTTGAAATGTTAATTCATGATTCATAGAGCTCATGATTGATAAGTTGAGCCACATCTCTTACAAGATCATGCATTCTAACTCTTCCATTCCCTACATTTTCTAACAAGCAATTTTCAACAAGTGTTCTTACTATAACCTGTCCCTCATTCATATCATTTATTAATCCCTTCCCAATCCAATCCCTTATGACCTGCTCCTTCAGGATTCCTGAATCTTCGTGGTACCATGCACAACTCAGCAAACAATTCTGGATTCTTCGATCCTTCAAACGATCATAGCTGAACCTCACTTGCTGATATATCGTGTTCTTAGCATCCGAAATTCCCGCCATGTTCCGGTTCAGTTGATCCAATGCGTTCCTCCATGTAGGAAGACTGTCTTCACCTCTCATGCTACTGGCAACTGTAACTATTACCAATGGCAAACCGCCACAATGCTCTGCAATAGATCTTGCAACCAGCATTAAATCTGCAGAACTCGTTACGTTTCGACCGACCTTGTCTGAGAACAATGTCCATGCATCTTGGCTTGGAAGCGGATCCATTCTTATTACTTGACAATCCATTCGTCGACATACATCCATTGATCGAGTTGTTAGCACTATTTTACTCCCATTAGCTGCACAAGGCTCAGGAATCCCAACTTTTTCCAGGGAAAATCTCTCCTGTACATCATCCAAGATTAAAGCAAATTTGCCCCTTTTGCTCAAGATTTCGGACAGCATCCCTGCTCTTAATGTTTCATCTTCGTCTTCCGGAATTACGACATTCATCGCCCCTGCAATCTTGTTCTGCAGTTCAACAACGCTACATTTACTTGACATGGTGACCCATACTACGATATCGAACTTGATTGGTTCTTTTAAGAGTTCATTGTTGACAAGCTTGACAACACTTGTTTTTCCAACTCCTGGCATTCCATAAACTCCAATCTTCCTAACTACATCATTAGTCCGCAGGTATCGCAGTATCTCATCCCGTTTAAGTTCTACTGTTCGAACGACTAAACTCGATGTCGGCAACACCTGACCGATCCGCGAAAAATCATCAACAACCAAGGCATCAGGAAATCCACCCTTTTCAATCAGTTCATCGACTTCTTCTACCTTCTTACAAACATCCTTCACAAGAAATCCACGAGAGATGAAGCTGCTAGCTCCAACTTTGGATTCGAGGTTACGAATTTCAACATCTACCCTGACTACATTTTCAAGCCACAGCTCAACTTCTTTCTTGACTTTCTTTCTCGGACACAGCTCCGATCTGATTCTCAACGTTGTATCTTCTTTCTGACCATTCAGTTGATCTCTTTTTCTCTTCAGATTATTCACATTTCGATCAATGCCTGTAGGTAATTCCCAGTGGTTTCCAATTAAACCCCATATAGTATTCCAAACTTCGAAAATATTACCTACTTGTTCAGCTAATTCCCTGCATAACACCAATACCCGACATGAGAATGCTTTGTCTTAACAACTATTACTCGTGTTTTACATATCCGACATATTCAGACATGGATACGAAGATATGTCCTCCAAATATATAGAAAAATATGGAAGAGATTAGCTAAACAATATGAACATCACAAGAACTTACATGAAACCTTTTATTACTGAGCCCATCTCGAGAATAGAACTATAGAAGGAATGCCTGTTCCCTGAGATGATATCCGGCAACCTGCAACAAAATGGAAATCTACAAGTGATTGTAACAACAAATTTCGAAATCTATGTTATCGGACTTAGGGGTGAGTGTCCCATCCGGATATGCATGTATAAACTTTAATTTTTTCATATCCGAATATGCGTTGGACATTCAAATATTATCTCAAGTTAGAAACAGAAAATAGAGCACTTCAAGAAGAACCTCTTTCAACAGATTTCCAGCATTTGGCTGAATTTTCAAAAAAAAAGAGTTCAGAAAAAAAGAAGACCCAAATCAAAAGCCAATATCATGAGTAAAAGTCAAGATCTAAGCAAAGAGAGAGAGAGGACAATAACAGATGAACAAGCATGAATTTTCTCAGGATTTAAATGAACTAAAAAGGAAACAGGGAACTAGGAATTAAAGTTACCTGATAACTCTGTTTGGCAGTGAAGAAAAAAACCATGAAAAGGGATTAACAATTTTATGAGAAGGGAAAGCTGGAGAAAATTCCAGGTAGAAAGAAGGAAGGTGCCATGGAAGATTCAGAAATGGAAGGAAAAGGAACTAACTTTGTTTTTACGAGTCAACTTCCTGGAAACTGTCATGAAGAGTCAAAGGTCAACTGTTTTGTTTCTCTCTTGTCCCATACCATGTCCTATTCGAAGTTAAATCTTAAATTCGAGCTCAAATAATTGATTTCGAATTCGAGTCATAAAATTATTATTTTTAGATGAATACATTTTTCATCTCAAATCGCATTCAACTCTAACAACTTGGACTCGACTCAATTACATCCTTAATTAACTCCGACTCGGTTCAACTCCGATCAGTCACACCTTAACTGCTGAGAAGTTAGAGTTGCTGCATGTTAACCCGCAACCTGCTGCTTCCAACCTCGAAATAGCTTTAATACAATCCTACCACTGTTCGATCTAACATAAATTTAAGATTATGACTAGTTAATTACACTGCGGTAATTATAAGTAAAGATCCCTTATTACTTCGGTGATTCGAACGGCTTCATGTTGCTTCTAGAAAAGCAGTCACATATCGGATAGATAACAATGGAGTATAAGAAATACAGAACTAAACAAAGCTTGGATTACATTAAATTACTATCAAGTTAAGGATGAACATTGACCGGTAACTACAACATTCAAGTTTGCTAGTTTATAAAATAGAACTATTTAGTGGAATTTGTTTCAACATGAACATTATCATCGAGTAACAAACTGAACTTCAGAATCTTTTGAAGTCGAGCAACTGGTTTTACTTGCTTTCTTGGAGCTTGATTTGGATCTATTATACATTTTCCCGAGAAGAGATTTGCCTCTGATGGACCCGTCTCCTCATACACTACAGGTGAAGCTTCTGCAAATAATTTCACACCCAAATTCTTAATTCATGCAAATCAAAATGTTTGAGAAACAGAATAAGCCAAAAGGGCAGTCTATGACTATGTTAAAAACGGGTTTGAGTGTTGGACGTAGATATGCTTAATTTTTTCTTCATGTATTTGAAAGGTCCTTGAAAGATCATATCCCATACTTATATCAGGATATGAATCGAACCTAGATATCAAACATGTATAATTCAAGAAATATGAAATCCAAAGCTTATTTTACTCAACTCTTGATATTAGATATGTAATTGTAACATGTATGTTCAATTTTTCTAAGTCTTTCTCTGTATTTTGAAGGCGGAGAATCATGTTCCTATACCTAGGTCCTTAATGGATTGGACAACGGTAATTCAAGAACAATGAAGAGTCGAAGCAATAGAGGTCAGAGTAATAAACTATGTTTCAGACTCTTCATATTTTCTAAACCATACAAACATGTCAAAATCCATATAACATGAATTATTGGAACAAAAAGAAAACACGGCAAGAATGCACGGATTTTCAAGTGAACTTGCAATTCTCCTATGCATGAGATAAGAAGATGATAACAAAGAGAGAATAGGAGAAAGTTGAGCAGCTCAGAGTAAGTATAACAGGAAATGTTACCATCTTCAGAGAAAACAAAGCAAGTCCCAATTGTTTCTTCATATTGTCCAATCTGTAAATTGGAAGAAAACAATTATGATTTACAAACAGGGTTAACTAACGATAAAATAAAAAAAGTAAAAATAAAAGTAACAGTTTAGGCCAATCATTAACCACCGCATCCCAATTAAAGTTCTATGTTATCCGGGCTTGGGATTGAATGTTGGATACAAATATGCATCCAGTTGCTCAAACTTGATGGCTATAGATAATATTTTCCAATTATTTGAAACTCCCATATCCACTTGTTGGCTTCCCAAATTCTTTACATCATTCTCATGCAGTAACTGAGGCATTGATAAACCATTTAGATTTTCTAGCTGTAAGCATCACTAAAAAAATGCCAGACCCAAGTTGTATGGTCATCAACATAAATAAACTTTTCAAAACATGAACAACCTAGAACCTTTCTCAAGGTAAATACTAGATTCATGTTACTCGGACTTTCCATTTTTCTTGATGTATATGTTACATGTTCAGACATTAGAATGAAGGCATGATCCTCCAGATATTAAAAAAAAACTAGAATATTTGGTATATCCATGTCAGACACATCTCCCTATCCAGCATTGACCTCGAGTCTAAATAACATAGCAAGAATTTGCAAGTTAACAACTCACCAGCTTCACTTTTTCATCTATGATTAATATTGGATTCATCGTATCCAGACCCTGAAATTCATAACAATCTGATAATCACAATCTGATCAAATAAATAAAAGTTAAAAACAAAAATCAAACCTTGTTCAAAACTGACAACAAATACTGGTAAATCAAGCAAGCCAATATTCCCAGACAAGAAGTATCACTAAACAGATAACAAGAAGCATGCAATAACACATCGAAGCCAAGACAAACCTGAATTCAACTATGGCAGAGCTCCAATCAAAGATCAAAAACATAAGCAGGCTAATTCTTATTAGGACCGATCATATTGGACAGGACACAAGAAAATAACTAAAACATGATATGAGTACACAAATATATATATATATATATATATATATTAAATCCAGCGACTAGCACAAAGCAAGCCATATACATAACATAAACACGTTTTGCGAAGATTTTGTTCTTCTATACTTAAAAGGAATTACATGAATTGCTAGTAGTAATACATAACTAGAAGAAGATCTCTACGGACAGATGAAAAATCCCGGCTCCTAGGGAAGGTGCAACCTTGAAATTTGACCAGTGAAACTAAAATTCAGTATATGAGAGCTCTGGTTTAAAGAATTAACAAATTTAAAATGAATATCAAGAAACAAAAACAAAAGGCAAAGCTTTCTTCTCAGATTCTTCGTTTTACTTAAAATATCAGTATCAGTCATATGTAATGAAGACTTGGCTTCCAGGTAAATCCCTAAATACTCAATCCAGTTATAAATTCTAAATTTCACACAACTGAGTAAAAGATGAAGAAAAATTATAGAACTTACAGAAAGGATGTAAGGTGCATTTGGAGGGATGTCAATCAGCGAAGAAACAGCGTCAAGATCAAGTAATACATACTCTGAATCTTCTTCTTCCTCCTCACAACCATCACCTTTCTCATTTTTCTCCATTTAATCAAACCTAGAATCCCTTTCTCTGCAGAATAAGAAAAACCCTAATCTCAAAATCTAGATAACTAATGCAGACCGAAAAACATGAGAGAAATAGGAAAAATTTAACTGATGATACAATGAAATAGTTCACCGTGAAGAATAAATAAATAAATAAATTGAAGGAAAGAAAAATGAATACCGGTTGAAGTCGACTAGAGATAGAACCAGGCCGTTGAAGAAGGTCTGGATTTCTTTCTAGAGAGAAAGATGGGAACTCAGTGCCAGTGGCGACTCCAACAGTTATTTCTAAACTTGGTCGGATTCAATTTCACACATAAAACTTATTTTTTTAGTTTGAATTAATACTTAAATTTAGTTTGAAGACTCAATTCTTTAAACTTTTTATCCTCGTAATAAAGGATTTATATTCAAACATGCTGGCGGTAAAAAAATTTTGTGGGGGTAAAATTTAAGTGTAAGGGTTTAAAATTTAGAGGAAATTGTTAAAATTTAAGGTGTATGATTTAGACGTTAGAGTTTAGGTTTTAGGGTAATATGTTGAGGATTTAGAATTTAAGTTATAAACTTTAAATTCTAAACTATTAAACCTAAACCTTAAACTAATGGCCTAAACCTTAAACCTAAGACGCTTGTAGAAATTAAAAATTTCCACCATCGATGTATCAAATAATTATCCTATATTAAATGGCTGATTATTCCGTACATTAGCGCTGCAAAAACAATTCTACAAGTAACTTAGTTTTAAGAAGGGAAAACTACGCCAGTGACCACCGAAGATATTGGGGATACCTATTTGAACCATCGAACTAAAAAAACGTCAATCACACCACCGAACTTATAAAATCAACCTATTTTGACCACTGCCGTTAAAAACCTAACGGTGGAGTAAAGGAACTGCCACGTGGCAGTTGATGGGTATATTTAAAAATTACATATTTGGTCCCTGTTATTTTTAAATATACCCATCAACTGCCACGTGGCAGTTCCTTTACTCCACCGTTAGGTTTTTAACGGCAGTGGTCAAAATAGGTTGATTTTATAAGTTCGGTGGTGTGATTGACGTTTTTTTTAGTTCGGTGATTCAAATAGGTATCCCAATATCTTCGGTGGTCACTGGTGTAGTTTTCCCTTTTAAGAATACAAGGATTTAGTGGAGGTGTGAACAAAATTTAAGGTTTAAAATTAAATTTTAGTGTTTATAAGTTAAAACCCCTAACATTTAAACCCTAAAATTTAACTACAAACCATAATTCTAACCACAAACTTTAAATTTTAATTATCAAAACCCTAAACCTTAAACTAAAACATTTATCAAAAAATTATTTCCACTCTAACAATGCCCGAACCCAACTTAAAACCTGAACTGGGTAACCAACGACTCAAAAATGCCCATCATTTCGACGGAGAAGGCGCTGTTGAAGATGACTATGCATTCTTCGAACCTGCCCGTCACAAAAATGGACGTTCTAGTCCAACGTAGGATGATCGGTCTGATTCCAGTACGTGCACGACGTTATCTTTAAATGGCTCTGAATCCACTATGAGCAATAAACCTTGATATCTGAATCCTAAAAATTTAAATCCGATGGTGCTGGTTGCTGAATGTTAGATTTTAGTACCCATTGACATGGGCAAACACTAAACATGGTCCAGTCAGCCTAAAGCTGAAGTTTCATCTTTAGCTTGAAAGGATAATGCGGATGCTACTACAAACACCTGAAAGTTATGCATTTCACAAATTATAAACTCCAAAGGATAATGCGGATGCTACTACAAACACCTGATTTTGTATAACCAATCCATTGATATAACATCGCACAAAATTAAAAATTGCAGAGAAAACAATTACCAAAACCCATTGTGTCGAATTAGATACGAAACAAGTTTAGTGAAAAATGATTCATTTGGGTTTGTAGAAAACATGAATCTTGAGATATCATTCCCTCCACATATCTGCAAATTCATCAGGCTCCAATGCATTAGATTGCTCATGCATCTTCCGCCTTGTCTTAGCTTTGACTTTCTTAGCATACTTCCCAGCTTTCTTCCTTTTCTCCAATGCTCGGATCTGAAAGATAACTCGTGTCAAATTATTCAAATCCGTAGAGAAATACAAATCTACACTCTAATCCCATGCAGGCCCTGTGTTTGACACATTAGGGCCAAGGTATCGTAGCATAATCCTCTAACCTGGTTTGGTGAGACATAGAAAGGATTCTCGTATAGTGTTGGACCTCCAAAGCTACCAGCAAATATCTTGATTGGATTCAAACAAAATCTGGGACCAACCTATACAGAGCCAGTATCTAGCATTAAATTACTAGAAAATCATTATATATATAGAAATATGTATTTAAGAAAGAGCATATCACTCCATACCTCAACAAGGGTCATTTTATCAAGCCCCCCTCGGACCATTTTGTCTGATTCATTGTGAGGAACAGATATCTGCAATAGGAAACAGCAGTTGTAAGAGAAATGCAGATAGACCACCTCTTACACGTTTAAGCTTTAGTTGGAAGCTAAAAGAGTTTATTACTATAAAACAGTATTGGTAGAGCACACGGAATTAAGAATGTCAGAGAACTACTACTAAGAATTTAATCCATGCTCCATACTTGTGCCATGTATGTTGTATGGTTCACTGACCTGATAATTGCGGAACCATATATGGTCATCCACAATAGAGAAAACAAAGACATGATCATGATAAGGTTTAGATTTCCTGTGCTCCTTTGGAGTTCCAAATATCTGCCAGAAAACAATAGGAAAGGAAAGTGTCATGGAGAACACGCATCCTCACTCCGCAGTGTATTTTTGTGAATAATCCATAGGATCAGTGAACAGAATCTCAACACTTCAGTGCACAGATACATGTTGTAACTTTATACCAAACAACATTCATATTGTTTCACAAGTCAAAAAGCAAAAGCATTCATAGGGGACACACAAGATAAGAGGAATAGTCCGTGTGAAATTGTAGAAACACGTCTAGCGTTCATATCACAAATTATCTCCGTGAATAAGCATTGCAGCAACAGGTAGAAAAATGTGGGAGAAAACTCAAATGAGTTCATTCAAAGAGTGGGAAGTACATGTATCATCTATATGTGAGAAATACGAACAGAAAAACGGCATTTATTTAAAAAGAAGAAAAACAGCATCAAGATACCTGTATGATCATTTCCTTCAGAAGCTTCCAGTGAGCATCTTTCTCAAAATTGCTCGAGAAAGTCAACAAAGGGCGTGATCCTTTCAAATGATTTCCAGTGAGCTTCAGTTCTTCCATTGTGTGAACTGAAACGAACAAAACGAACTTCATTAAGCCACAAGAAACAAGAAAAATCATCATACCCTGATACTAAGCAACATCAATAAATCATCATAACAATGCATTATAAGAAATAAAAAGAGAAAAATTACCGGCATTAACCAAAAATTTCACAGATGGACCATTGGGACACCTTGCCATCCACATGTAAAGATCCTTATGTTTCCTACACTGGAAAAAACAAAAGAAGCGTATATAAACATTGAGCATTAAATTCTAAAGTGAAACAAGGTAAACCACCCTAATTTTAGCATTAAAAAATTTAAGCAACAAGTCTACCATGCCCAAAGAGTTAAATTTGACCCAATGTTTACATAATTCTATACACCTTTAGTCAATCAAACTTTGGAAGCTCATCAAGCTTAATATATATCATTGAAAGTGCACAAAAAACAACAGATTAAATATTTACCTCAAAAAACAGAGCAGAAGAACAACCCCTCAACTCAATAAGCTCGTTCAAGGTAGCTCCTTTACTACTCTTTGATTCAACCTTGTTGTCTTTCTTACAATGAGGCAAAAGTGAAACCAAATTCAACATCAAATGCCTATACCTGCAAAACCCAAAACCATAAACAAAGAAACCTTTAAACCCAAATCAGAAACAAAGCAACCAAACATTCAGGCAAAGCAAAATAACCATTTTTTCTTCTTCGAACCAACCTGTAATTGATGCGGCGTGAACAAGTCACCATAACTTTCTCTTTGTTTCTAAAAACTTGGGGAGACTCGGGATTAGAGTCGGTTTGTGTCTGAACTTCTTCCTTGTCTTTCCAACCCATAAGCGTCCTTTTCGGTCTCTCGGGAGCTCCTTCATCTTTCTTCTTTGGTTCAACTGCCTGGGTTTCGCTGTGCTTCCGTTTCTTCCCCATTGGTTTTAGCAAAGATGGAATTCAAAGTGAAGCTTTTGGTTTTGGTTTTTGGCTGCTGGAACAGAGGAAGACGAAGAATTTGGCTTTGATAAACCCTAGTTAAAACCTGAATCTTGGGCTTTGTTTAGGATTTTATGGAGATGGGTTGCTAGGGATTATCATGATTGAATAAAATGTCCAGTTTTGTAACGGGTTGAAGCTAGATGGGCCTTGAATATGGTCTTTCTTTATTTTTTCTAATCATATTTTAACTATGATTAATGTACCTTTTGGTCCTTGATTTTGGCTTTGATATGCAATTTGGTCCCTGACCTTTTTTGGTGCAATTTGGCCATTAACTTTAGCTTCGGCTTTGAGCTGCAATTTGCCCCTTGATTTTGTTATGCAATTTGAAACTTATTTTAGTTTTGATTTGCAATTTGACATCTGATTATTTTTACAATTTGAAAATAATGATTAAATTTTTTATGTATAAATTAAAATATTATCTAAATTGTTTAGATTTATATAAATCTCTTGTTGCACCCGCAGGTTATGCTTGTAAATGATGATGTTCATCTAGGAGATCCGGTTGTGTGTTGCTCCAAGTAAAAAACCATGACGATATTCACCTCCAAAGCCAGGTAATACCTTATCGCGGGAACATTCAAATCAACAACATTAGTTACCTAACTTCAATACCAAAGGTGTATGTAAGATTAACAGAAACATGCCAGCAACTAAATTAAGGTTATCAATTTCCTGCAATCCACAACCAGTTAGAAAAACAAAAATACCAAAACATCATAAACAGAGTCATGGTGCACAATCAACTTTTTTTCTTTTTTTTTTGCACAAGCACAATCACATTATATGAATTCAAGCATCAAAACTTAAAACATAATGGCCACACAGTGAACCAGCATCATTTTTACGACTTATCATCCCTACTGGTTATCAAGCCCTGCTTGCATTGCCAGTATCTAGGCTATATTATGTGAAGTCTTCGAATACAACATATTCTCCTTCCATTCAATTAAAACATTACCGCCGAACCATAGGCTTAGCTCAATGGTTCAGGCAATCACCTTTACAAGGTGGTGGCTTCTAGCCTTCTACAATCCCTCGAAGCTACGGTCTTCTTTGTACCGAAAAAGAAGAAGCAAATATTGGGTTTCCTCTTTAATTTATATGCTAAAAGTGCTTTAAGGAGGCTGTTCAAGATTGGCAAGACAATATGTGCATTTCAAATGGATGTCAATACCAAAACAGCCAAAGGGTGACTCAGTACATCCGAGAGTCTATTCTAACTAAAAGAAAAAATGCAGTGCAAGACGGAGAAAAAAGACTATATGGAAGCTCTGCTCCTTAACGAAAAGGCAGACATATGCTCCAATGGCCCATATATTTGCATGGTTCGTTAGGGTCCTGCAAGAATTCAGAAAAAGGTTTCACTGCAATAATGAAGAGAAGATAGAATTGCATGAATTGGCATTCAGAAACAAACATAACGTGTTGGTTTACTGCTAACATGAAAGCATAAGTACAATAGCTCCTTACCACATGAAACAAACAAGGGGATTATAATTTTTGTCTTCAAAGAATAGACATGCCAGAGTTTGTATATACGAGCATGCTTACATGTGCCGTGTGAGCGCATATGAGTATGCATGACAGAAAAGCATGGCAACTTAAGCAGACAAAGGCATGTTGATAAAAAAATGCTTTTGATCTTTAAGAGTGCATTGTAGATCGATTCTAGACTTTAATATATGTAATAACAGGTACACGTCAAGAAGATATGCTCAAAAGGATTCACTTGAAAATATCAAAAAAGTTTTCTCTGTAACCTCTAAATAAGAAGTTAGAACAAGCAGATCCAATTATTAGAGTTTCCCTTGTTTCGATAGTTTCTACACATATCCCGGCGATTCTTACAATTTCCCGATGTGAGATTAGGGGTGTTGATTTACAGTAGCAATCAATGTTAATCATTTATATCAAGGTATTTATTCAATTCAGCTACCATAAGGAGAGTTATGCTTATACAAATATACTATGCAAGCTTTGGTAAACATCTAGTCCATATAAACTACAAAATTAGACAGCTGTGAAAATAACAGGTGAATGCACTTACCAGTCCTATGTCACGTCACTCTCTCCCCCACTTGATTCATCAGAATCACTTGAATCTATAGCATGATTCACGTCGCTCACACTGCGGACATCGACTGCTTTGTCTAGCAACGCCAGGCTCTCCACATAACTACCGACAGATAGTAACCCTGCCCCGACCTCAACTCCATGAGGCTCAATTTGCTGGCAGTTCAAATCGAGTGAAGCCATCTCCCCATCATCAACTTGCAATAAAACTTCCCCGTTGTTCCGAAACCCCAATACCCTCGGAAACCATCCACTCTGATCAACCATATGTAATGCCAACACCTTATTCCATGACTCAACCACACCGTACTCCTTCATGACCCACAACTCAAGCAACTCACCATCTTCCCAATCTCTCTTAAGCACAGCAATGGATGATTCCCCATATTTCATAGTTGACAAATCCATAGGACACAAACTGATTAAGCTCTTGGGCAAACTTATCTCGAAAAACTCCTCATCACTCAAATCAAACCCCAAAATCGTATTATTAAACCCACCATTGTTTCTTCTCTGATATCCTAACCAATGAACAGCTCCATTAACAAAAGTTGATGAAATTTCAGCCTCAACAGCATAATTAGGAGAAACAGCAACAACCCTTTTCCAACAATTTTCATTCAATGAAAACAAATAAGGTTGAATCAAATTATCACCCTTTTCAACCCCAACAATAAGGAGCTTGTAGTCATTGGTTCTGGAATCAAACCCAAACCCAAAGTTCAAATGCACATCATGACTGTCGCAGCAAATGCTAGGCTGAGGCAAAGAAATGTACTTTTGAATGGAAGGGTTCCAGAAAACGAAATTCAAAACATCATGGGGAAGAAAACTAAGACAAATCAAACCATTGCAAGAACCAACCACTACAGAATAAGAAACACAACCGAAGACAGGGAACTGGAGCTGCTTGAACTCATCAAACCCATGGTTATCATAGTGTAAAAAGTAGTTTTCTTTGCCGTTTTTCAAGCACCGGAGGAGGAGAAAGGGAGTTTTGTTGGGTGGTCGAGAAAGGGAAGCATGTAAATGAGTTGAAATGAAGGATGGGTCGGAAATGAGCCGGTTCCAGGCCTTGCAAACTGACCTGCATTTCACCAGGGACTTTACTGGGAGACTTTTGAGGATTTCGAGGATCACTTCTACAGGCAAATAATCGGACATCTTTTTCTTGTTTTTGCTCGGTTCAATTTGTTTTCTTTTTTGTGGAATTGAAAGGTGTGAAGGGAAAGAGAAAGGGGGAGACTTGGAAGAGAAAATATAAAAGAACTGAGTAAATAATTGCTTTATTAATGACCACCATATAATATTTTAAGGATTTTTTTCTTTGTAATCTGAAATTTTCATGCTTTTCCGGGAAAATGGTCAATACGGAAAATGATTAGAGAAATACATGTAAATAATTATTTAACAAACTATGGTGAAATGTACAGTGTAAGTATTACAGAAGTACACGAATTTAATAAATTCTTTTTTTTACATAATGATATTTTTTTATAAAATATTTATCTGTCGATCACCTTTTTTATTTGATATATGAAATATGATTTGGGTCAATAATAAGAAATCTGTTAACATATTATCTTTCATTCGAACTTAAAAGTAAAACTGACTACGGATTATAACAATTTTCATCGTAAACATAATTTTTGATACAATTTTTTTTAAACTGTGTTTATATAAACATAGGTTTTTGAGTAAATATATTTCGCCGATTCATCAAATTGTTCATCATTGTCTTATTTTCCTTTAAAATCTTACTTTTTTTCTCTTTTAAGTAGGATTAGAGTTATAATTTGTAAAAAAAAAACACAATTTCACTAAAAACTCATTTAGTTTGTAAACGGATCGTGTTTACGAGAAATATTTTATAAACCGACAATAAAAGTCTCTAGTTTTTAAGGATTAGATGTTAGGTTTAAATGTTATGTTTTTTAGTGGTCGGGGTTTGGTTTTAAAGTTTGAGGATAAATTTTATAATTTAGGAATTATAATTTAGAGTCCTTAAAAACATGTGACAAATTTAAAAGACCGCTTGAACAAAAATGTCAATAAATGTGTATCAAATAATTATTCATGTTTATACTATAATTTTGCCATTATTCATTAAATAATTTGTGAGATGAATTATTTCCTTAATTGTTTTCTATATTTACCATTTTTTTCCTAGAAGGCCAAACTTCCACTTTCGGTTATGGATAAGATAAGTGTTAGTTGAAAAAGAAAAGAAAAAAATCGTTATAAAACTAAATTAAATATTTCTTTGACCTCTCAAAGGAATACTCCCTGGAAAGACTAGTTTCATTGAATAGCGATTTATTTTTAGTTAAATCTTGTCTATTCTAAAATTGGATTAAATGATTTAAAATATAACTTTCAAAAACCAAATGATTTATTTATTGAAATCTAAATCAATTGATTAATTGACCTTGACCTGCCAAGTTTTTTTTAATTATTTCTACTTCTATTTGAATTGTATTAAGTGCGAGTTTTGCAGGAATATATTTTAATTATTAGTATAAAATTGATTCCGGTATTAATTAGGGTATCTATTTTTGTATTTGAATTTGGTTTTAATGTTTAATTTGTTATTAAGTTATTTTTTCAAATAAATATCTGAATTCGACTTCTTAATTTAAATTAATACATGAATTGATTTTTTATTCAAATCTATATTTATGAACTTTAACCATTTTTTTTTAAAAAAAAGTCAAGTTCAAGTACTAATTAAAAAAAACAAGTTTAAAATTCTAATTGGACCAAAAATAATTAGATACCAAATTGAACATTAGAGCCAAGTCAAGTTCCTAAGTAAACAAAAAATCTAGATAAGAATCTGAACTTTGAAATTAAGTTCTGATGCTAAAATATATATTAACCCTTATAATTATTTAGATGGGTATTAATTATAATCATGGCTTAAAAATCATAAAAATGTTATTACTTTAATACGAATATTTAATGAGTTATTATTTTGTACATTATTATTGTGATTTTTTTACATATCTGTTTAATTGTAAAATTTAAAATCTAAATTTAGTATCATAAAAACTTAAATTCTAAACTTTAACCTCTAGACGCTGAATTCTAACCATAAATCTTAAAATTTAAATTTTATAGTCTAAATTCTAAAACTTAAAATAATCCCGTTTGTGAAACGATTTTTTTCTACAGTTAGTGTATAAGATAATAATTTATATTTAATTGATATTTTACCTAAAAAATAAATTAATTATTTCAATTAATGTTAATACATATTTATTTTTCTTTCCTTTTTAAAAAGAAAAATATCACATGGAAATAATGGAATCACATCTGTGTTGAATAAACAAATATTATGAGGAATAAACAAATTTATTTCTTAATTAAAAAAAGGTGAAGAATTTATGAGGAGAATCCGAAAGTGCAAAGAAGCTTTAAGGAAAAGGGAGGTGTGGACGGTGCAGCATCCCCTATGTTTCATGGAGTTCACACTATCTTCTTTATTGACCTATCAAACTTATTACTTTATTAATTCAAAAGTTTCAAACCCAGAATTTAATATGCCAGGGAGATTCTGAAACCTATCTTCTTCTTCAAGATTTTTTATATAAAATAATAGTTTTCTTCTGAAACTGATAATTTTAAATATCATAAAAAAATAATGAAAGTAACATGAAGTTCTGTGAGAAAAAAATCTAATCTTTTGATGACTATGGTATTGAAATTATATTGTTTTTGTGAGTTTCTATGCATGGAATATTTTAATTTATATTATTTATTTCGAATTCGAAATTTACTTCAATTGATAAAAGTGGATGAATGGATGCATTGAAATTCAATTGATAAAAGTGGATGAAAGTGATTTAAAAAAGTAAAAGTGGTTTTAATAATTTACAACAAGAATTCAGAAAAATGGAGGTCGATACTAAATATACATTCAACAAAAATATGCAGCAATAACTCATCCAAAAATGAACTTAGAATTTGTGTCTGATTCATGGATCTCAAAATTTATGGAGATGACCCTTTTTGAACAAGTTGTTTAGCTCTCATTTGGCAATACAAGGCGGTCTTGACCTTGGAGTAGCTTGGCAGATTTGATGACATCTCAGGTTCTTATCTCTGCTAGAATCTCTCTTCCGGCTACAGCTTGAAATTAATTCATATGAAAAGTCTAACCAGCAATCAGCTCTTGCATTGCATGCATTCCCAAGGATAAGATGGTATTACCCGAAAACGGAAAATTGACCTGAAGAATCATAGCTTGATTAATACAGCTCAGCTTTGTTCCATCATATGCTCCATCTGTCACCTGAAGAATCATAGCTAATTCTTACGAGAGTACGTGCAGTTCAATCATTTAAAATCGTTATTGTTCCCAAATATTGCAGCAATTCAACCAATTTGCATACTCGAAACTAGCATGATTTTAATCAGAAAGTCCAAAGAACATACCGATTCATCTACTAATAGTGCGATTTCAGCCTTGCCACATTTATCATTAACAAAAAGATATAGCTCAACTAATTATAGCGTTGCTCTAACTATTAAGGTTGATTAGGTCTAACCAAGCATTTGCCTGTATGAAATTAACCTTATATTATAAGCCTCATTGAATCTTTTCTTTGGTTCCTATGAAGGGTTAGCAAAACACTGAGAGTGGACAACATTAAAATGTAAAATGGCAAAGCATTAAAGGCCAATGTCAACAATAAGAAGTTTAACTGCCTTACCAGTTTTGCGAAATTTCCGGTGGTTAGTGGTGCTGAATATCCATCCAAAACAACCTGAATTGGATGGTTGATAATCAGTTAACTTTAAATTAGTAAAGTGCCATTCAATCTCCAGACCAACATTCCCCCCCTCCAAAAAAAAAAAGAAGAGAAGATGAGCAATTGTCACAATTTGTTTTGTCTCAGCAGTATTTAATGTTGTTCAGAATTCCGACTATCGAGTTAGGTGGAAATCAAAGATGTAGTGAGACAGCTGCTCTTCAAGTGTGATAAAATCTTAAGGTGATAAACATAATAGGAGAAATTGTATAACTGCCAGGATAATGTAAAATGGTTAAAATTAATCTCCATAGATACCCTGGAAAAATGACTAATAGCACTCGACAAAGTAATGAATCCATTCTCCAAAAGTATGTCAGGTTTAACATACCTGAATTGTGGAAGTCTTTCTTGGTTCACCACCAACCTCTGGGGAAAATGATGAACCGTCTCCTTTCTCAATAGTAAGTTCAACAACTGCTCTCCCTGTTAGCCTAGAGACCCAAACTAACATCAGTTCAAATCAAAAGTAGACACAAAACCAGTTCAAAGCTTACTATCACATATGTAATTATGCATGCCAAAGGAGCAGTGAACGAATAACTGTTACTAAAACAACTGACTAGTACAAAACTATACAGCAGTAAAATAGTATAAAATGCTGTTAGATATAAAAATAATACAATTGTTCATGTAAGAATGTGTTAAACAAAATGGCGAAAACTATGTGACATGCTTTAAATGTGTAAGACAAACATAGATTAAACAAAATAAGTTTCCTTTAACCAATCAGTTCATAAAAATATGAACATATAACAACCCTCAGTAAAATATTGAAATTCAAGCTTCAGTTGTCGGAGAACACTGACCTTGGATATTTCAAGTATTGCTCAGGTAACAAAAATGACAACCCCGGGGCCTAATCCACAATAATACTTTGAGATATTACTAATACTATTTTAACAACTATACTTAAATACATACAATCAACACAATGTCCGCATATAAAATCAGCAGCTATAAAGGAAGCCAATCAATGTTTTGATCAATAGTGCCTCGGAAATACCCACAAAGTATAACTAGGGCATAGCAGTATGGTAATTACCTGTAACAACTCCAGTTCAGCAACAATATCTAGCGAAGATGCAAGGCCGACAGATACTCTATCTGGATCCTGATCCTTGATACATTTTAGGAGTGCTTCCAATCCACCCTAGTAAACCAAGGAATACCACAATCAGTCCATGAGGTCTCTGCAAATGAATGAATCCATTCATCAGGGAAAACTCCTCCCTACAAAAGCTTAATATACATAACTAAGCTGCTGAACCATAGGTTAACTCATATAAAAATTTTGTTTGAGCATTTCAGTGTGATAAAAAGCATCCCAAGGAAAAAGGCCTTTCCATTTTCAGATATTAAGATGTGTTTTTTTTTTCTGGCTATATACTAGGTTTTATCCAGCCATATTACCTTCTTATCATATCCAAGTGAACTTATAGCTCAAAACGGGAAAATGATGTTGGTGTCAAAGAAACTCAGAGTGAAGTTCAGTCATTGACTTCAAGAAACAAATTATGTTCAAATGAGAGGGGGTCAACTTAAATACCTAACACTGTATTTAAAATTCTCATCCAGTTCTGTTTCTTCCTTTAGTGAACCCAAAAGTAGTTTTGTAGTTATTCTTTTTGGAATGAGATCTCATGGAAACAAAAGAAGATAGAAAGCTTTGAATTTCTTCTTCCACCATACCCTCCCATCGATAAGAGAATTGTAAAGATCCGAGCCCTTCTCCCTTAGGTCTGCAGGTATACTTGCCAAAATAGAATCCTTTCCATCTACTGCTATCTGAAATTAAACAAAGCAATACAAAATCAAAACTTAAACATGATCTTGACAGGGTAAACAACATGAACAGAATGAAAATAAAAGATGCATTCAAATATGAGTGAGCTCCAATGGTATGAGTTCCTTAACTTCTTTAAAGTTTTGTGCAAAAGGAAATACTAGGTACCTTTAAGGCTTTCTTGACATTACCCTCCATAGTTCCATAAGGCTTTCTTTGTGGAATCCTTAGCAGGTAGGAAAGTTCTTCCAAAGAAGCCTATAAGAAAAAGAAAGACGGTCCAAATAAGGCCGATTAGCATCTAAACATATCAAATGTGTACATAGTTATCAGTTTAAAACCTGTATAGCCTTCATGTTTGTATTTGCTGGGATAGCCCTTCTTAAAGCAAGCTCCCCAGTCCTCGGAAGCTTTGTTTCAGGAGAGTAAAGCACAGCATTTGCCGGCAAAATAGACCAGAAGTCCCAACCAGCTAAAGGTAATGAAGAGGTAACTTGGGCTACAATAAGTATTGCAGCAATCACACTCTCGAGTTTCATCCTTCCATTAATCAAAGCTGACAAGTTGAAACTTGTAGCAATATTTCGGAATTGTGAATGATCCTGCATCACTAAATATTCTTTTAGAAGGTAGGGAAAACCTTGAAAACAGGAATGGGAATGAAAAAGAATCACAAAGAAAAGATGAATGGCTGAGAACTTGTAAACTGCTGAGACAAATTTTGTTCACTAATATGGAATCTACTTCATTTTTAACAGTATGATAAGAATAAGATTTCATATCCAGTTTGTTGATTGCATAAAAGATATGATTTCCATCTAGCTAGTATAAAATTAGGTTCTTCATTATTACTTCATGCAGCATATAGTAGTCATAGGCATAAATCATGGCGCATCCAACATAATTGTTCTAAATTGAGATGAAATAAAGAAGTACTAAACAACAACTTGGTATCAGATTAAACACTCACAGAACAAAAACTGAACACCAAAACAAAACATCAAACCCAGAAGATATATAAAGGTAAATTCAACAAGAATTCAAGGTAAAAACCCAACCTTGACAAAATCTTCTTTAGAAGCCTTGCATTGAAATTTAAGCTGAAAGGGTGTTGCATTCTCTTGATTACGAGCTTGACTGAATCGAAAACTGAAATGGGTTGAGAAAAAACGGCGCTTTGGAGTCGAAGGAGTGAAGGAAAGAGTAATGGAAGAGGATAAAGGAAACGCCATAGCAAAGAAAAAGGAAGAACAGAGTTGGCTGATCGTTACAGAAAGGAAAGATGGAGAGATTTTGGCGCGCCTCATCTGGAAGCGTGCTTACGTGGAAGCTTTTGATTGGAAGGTTTTGGGCATTGACGGGGACGCGTTTGGCTTCTCCACCTCTAAGAAATAAATGCATTTCCCCATTCCTAAAAATGTTTTTAGTTAATAATATTCGACTGTAAAAAGCTTGGAAATTTTGCTCTAAGAAGGGGACTTTATTTTTCTTAAATTATATAATCTTAATGAAATTAATTGTTATATTTTATGCGGCAATTTGTGAAGGGTTGACGTTAATTATGGGTTATTTAAGCTTTGAGTTGGTTGAACAAAATTCAGCTTTGACTCGAAAATTTTATGGTACATCTAGTTTCAGAGAATATAGTTTATTAAAAAATAAAAAAAAACGTGTTTGGTTATAAAAATAAAAAATAATTTTTTGAAAATGAAAAGAAAAATAAGTGAAAATTTGAAAACATTGAAAATATGTTTTCATTGGAATGTTTTAGAGAAGTAAAAAATATAAAAATAAGGATTTTTTTAAAATTTTAATTCGGGTTTGAATTCTTTTAATGTCAATTTTTAATACTTTGATTTATTTACTCATATTTTATTTATTTATTTAGTTAGTTGTTATAATATTTTTTAACTATATTTTATTTCAATTATTTAATAATTATTTTTTATTTTTATTTTAAAAAAGCTAGATACTAATGACGTTTTCACCATTTCAATTTTTGAAATAAGTATTCATCTCTATTTACTAAGCATGTTTTCTAATTTGTAGAAAACTGAAAATGAAAATTATTTTTTAAAAATAAAAACAAAAAATATTTTCTAAATTCAAACGGACTCTAATTTTTTTTTGATTTGATTTGACTCGAATAGTTTTGAACAAATTTCAAATAAAGTTTGAGTTATAAAATGATACTTCGAATAACTCAAAGTTTTTAGTAATTAATAGATCGATTTTAAAGTTCGAGTCGAGCTTTTCATCTTTGCATGATATATGTATATCACATGTGAAAAATATTAACAAATATATATGTATATCACATATGATTTTAGAAAACCATTTAAATTGAAACCAATTAATGTCATAATTTTATAAATATTGACAATTAAATTTGGATAAAAACTCGAACAACTTGACTCAACTCAAGAGAAAAAAATTCAATTATAAAATATTAACAAATATATATGTATATTACACACTATAGTACTGGGCAATCCATGTAATTTGAACACATTTTCCAGAAAAATTTGAGCCACATCCTTAGCTGTAAAAGGGTGAGCTAGGGGAATGAAATGGCCATACTTTGTCAGTCTGTCCACCACAACTAGGATCACATTTTTCCTTCTAGAGTATGACAAGCCTTCAATGAAATCCATTTCAATAGAGGACCAGGCTAAATCAGGGATAGGTAGAGGTTGGAGGTAACCCTTAGGATGTTGCAACTCATCCTTGTTTCTTTGGCATACTTCACACTCTCTAACCCAATTCTTCACTTCCTTCCTCAAACCCTTCCAATACAACACACTGGTCATTCTTTTAATAGTGGCATGTGATCCAGAATGCCCCCCCCCCCACAGCACTTCCATGGAAATATTGAATCAACTCCTTTCTCAACTCCAAGTCAGATCCCACAACCAGCTTCCCCTTCCTTTTGAGTTGCTTCCCATCCCAAGAGTACTTGTGATGCCTTCCTGATGCATTTTGTAACTCAACAATAATTTTCTTAAGTTTTGGATCCACTTCCCAAGTTGCTTTGATTCTCTCCCAAATATCAGAAGATGCAAAACTCACTCTCATTCCAAAACAGCTAGCCTCTCTAAGTTTCCTGGATAGCACTTCAGCAACAATGTTATTGATCCCCCTCTTGAAACAAACCTCATAATCTAACCCCATCATCTTTGCAACCCACTTTTGCTGAGCAGGTGTGATGGCTTGATTCTCTGTTAACCATTTCAGGCTTTGGTGGTCAGTTTTGATTTTGAAATGCCTCCCAATTAAGTAAGGCAACCACTTCTTGACAGCCATTAAAACTGCCAACATCTCCTTCTCATACACTGATAGTTTCTGATGTTTGCTACCCAGTCCCTTGCTGAAAAATGCTAGTGGCTTACCCCTTTGAGTCAAAACAGCTCCCACTCCATTTTCTGAGGCATCAGTCTCCACTGAGAATTCTTCATTGAAATTTGGCAATTGTAATACAGGTGCTGAACTGACTGCTTCCTTCAGTTTTTGCCAAGCTTCCTCCTCCTTTGCTGTCCATTTCCACCCATCCTTCTTGAGGAGATCTGTTAGAGGTCTTGCAATAACCCCATAACCTTGTATGAACCTCCTGTAATACCCAGATAAGCCCAAAAACCCTCTCACCTCCTTCACACTTCTGGGAACTGGCCAATCTAATATGCTTTCCACCTTTGATTTGTCCATTGAAATGACCCCATCTGAAATAACATACCCCAGGTAATCAATTTCAGATGCTCCAAAACAACATTTAGATCTTTTTGCAAACAGCTCATGTGCTCTCAATATGATCAACACTTTTTTTAGATGCACTAGGTGATCTTCCCAAGTGGTTGAATACACCAGTATGTCATCAAAGAAGACCAGCACTGTTTTCCTGAGTTGCTCTTTAAAAATTTTGTTCATTAACCCCTGGAAGGTTGCTGGAGCATTAGTGAGCCCAAATGGCATCACTAGAAACTCATAGTGGCCTTCATGTGTTCTAAAAGCAGTTTTGTGTATGTCAGCTTCCCACATTCTAATTTGGTGGTAGACATATCTCAAATCCAGCTTTGAGAAGATCCTTGCTTCCCCTAATTCATCCAGCAACTCCTCAATCACAGGCATGGGAAATTTGTCCTTGATGGTCACTTGATTCAATCTCCTGTAATCCACACACATCCTCCAAGAATTATCCTTTTTCTTAACCATAACCACAGGGGATGAAAAAGTGCTATTGCTATCCCTTATTACTCCAGCCTCCAGCATCTCCTTAACCAATTTCTCAATTTCATCTTTTTGCCATGAAGAGTATCTGTAAGGCTTAACCTTCACTACTTCATTCTCATCAGTCAAGGTTATCCTGTGGTCTTGCCCTCTAAAAGGTGGCAACCCTTTTGGCTCAGCAAACACATCTCGAAATTCTTCCAACAACTTTTTCAAGTCCAGGGGAACTTCACTTGTTCTAATTCTGAATTCCAATTGACCATTCAGAATCAACAAGGAAGCTGAATAGGAGCTGCTGGTGCCCTTGAGAACCTTCTCACACTCTTTATAATCAATCCATCTCATTGGCTGTGGCTGCAACCCTTCCAATTTAACCACAACATCCTTCCAACAAAACTGCATTTCCAAGGTTGCAAAGTTCCATTGTATAGGCCCCAAACTTGCCAACCATTCAATGCCTAACACCATATCAGTTCCCTTCAAAGGCAAAATCAAGAAATCAGTGCTAAAACACTGTTTTTGCACCTTCCATTCGACTCCCTTGCATGCTCCCAAGGTCTCCAAACTGTTTCCATCAGCCACAGTCACTCTCAGTTTGTGCCCCCTCTCCATTTGAATTCCCAAATTCTTTGTTGCACTCCAACTCAAGAAGTTACGAGTACTACCAGAATCCAACAAGCAAATTAATTTCTTCCCTTCAACCTCCACTTCCAAC
Source organism: Hibiscus tridactylites (assembly GCA_958450335.1). Taxonomy (NCBI): domain Eukaryota; kingdom Viridiplantae; phylum Streptophyta; class Magnoliopsida; order Malvales; family Malvaceae; genus Hibiscus; species Hibiscus tridactylites. The sequence goes on along the minus strand of OY288271.1, from coordinate 17,885,111 downwards.
TTCATGGTGTTACCACTTGTAGCTTCCCACATAGCCTGCAAAGATAATGTTGGACCTTCAGAGTTTCCTCCCTCTTGAGCCAGCATTTCATGGTCTTCTTCACCATCCAAAAACAGTTCATTTTCTGAATCATCCTCCACTCCTTCTACCATAATTTGGAACAACTGAGATTTAGCACATTTATGTCCAGGTGCATACTTTGCTGCACACCAAAAGCACAACCCCTTTTTCCTCATTTCTTCAATTTCACTTGGAGACAATGCTTTTCCTCCTCCTCTCACCGTGGCACTTCCAGCATTCTTGTGAGGAACTGGACTAAGGTTCCTAGGAGTAGAGTACTTGGACACTGATGGTGAGGCATTAGACCCAAAGCTAGCAAATCTAGAAGCATTGGGGGCTGAAGATGCAGATGGGCCAACCAAATTAGTAGACCCCTTGTAACTAAGACCTCCCCTAAAACTAGAACTGGGTGCAGAAACAGGTGAGCTAAACCTGGATGTTAAGACATTTGGTTTTCTTCCTGTAGAGCCTAGCATGGACTCAACATGTTTAGCCAGTTGATAAGCAGCAATCAACGTTTTCGGTTGCAACAGGGTTACAAATTCACTGATTTCCAACCTCAAATGGTTCTTAAACATGCTAAGAACATAATCATCTGGGAGTTGTACCTGGTTTAGAAGATGGATAAAGTCATCGTAGAATTGCTCTACCAAATCCACTTGTCGTAAAGCCACCAACTCTGAAAAAGGATCAACAAATCCACCAGGAGCGAAACGTTCTCGCATGAGTTGCACATACCCATCCCAGCTGATGCGGGTGAAATCCTCTGTCTTTGCTAGAAACTGATGCCATTGTAGTGCCTTGCCTTCGAGATGAAGCATCACTACCCTCACCTTAGCTGAATCTGGAACTAGATCTGCTTCAAAATACTGTTCCACCTTGGATAACCATCCTTTGAAGTCGACCCCATCGAACTTGGGACAAAACAATTTGTAGGCAAAATTAACAGGAGGATGGAACTGGCCCCCCTGAGCAGCTGCGCCTTGTCCATCTCCCAAATTGATTACAATATTCTCCTGAGCAGGCTTACTCGAATCTGGTTCTGTATGAACCTTGGTGGTGTTTGTCTGTTGGGTTTGTGGAGCTCCCAACAAACTTCCTTCCGGATCTACTGTACCTTCCAAGTTGATCTTCTTTCCCAATCCGATCTCCAAAAGTTTCTGTAGACTGGCCATCATAGACGTGAAACGACCATCGATTGAAGTTTCCAAGCGAGAAAAATCAGATCTCAATTGATTATGAGCAATCTGCCACTCCGGTAGTTCTGAATCTGATTGAGCAGGATTAGTGGTGGTGGTTTGCGAAGCTGTGTGTTGCAACGCCGATTGTTGTCGAGTTTCAACCATGGTGCCGAGGAACGTAATAGCTCTGATACCTTTGTAACTATGCAAAATGAATCAGCAGAAATTTGCAGAATGGGTGAAGAAGAAGAAGATAAGATTTGGGGAAGAGAGAGGAAACAGAAATTTCATTCAGCTTTCGATAAAGACAAAATGAGTCTGTTACAATGCTTATAACCCTAGGGTGACCAAACGACGTCGGATAGGCAAAGCTATCAAACGCACCGTTTCATTAAACCTACAACGGCTCTCTCTCCCTAACAAACACTGACACATAAAACGGAAATTCAAAAGGCTAACGGTCGAGTCTGTTACATTTCTCAGATGCGTTTGCCAAGCATGAAGAAAATTTCAAGTACGATGTTGAAAAGGTGAAATCCTGGAGAAGTGCTTTGACCCAAGCTGCCAATTCATCCGGTTGGGATTCACATGTCACTCGGTAATTGCATCTTCTTATAACCTATGTTTGGGGAAACTTCTCATGGAATTAGATTACAGAACTTGCATTTTTTAGCTATGCTCATGCACCAGATTATTATGTGCATAAAACATTTGAGGATATAAAATGAGTTGTAGATGTTGAAATTTGAATTCTAGATGTATCGTTGAATGTCATCTTTTGAAGCAATCATATTGCGTTAAATCCAGATTGATTTATTCATGTTCCCATTGTATTATTAAATTGCGGTTACAGTTGCGGCCGTTGTGGCGTAATTTTTCTCTAAAATATAACTATGATTCTAGATGCGGTTGCGGTGTCGCGGAGACCTTCAAAACCGTTGCCTTTGGCCGTTACATTCCGTTGCGGCCGCAATTTAATACTATACTATTTCTCCCATAATTTCTTCTCTTCATTTGATATATAGGCCTGAATCAACACTCATCGATGAAATAGTCAAAGATATATTGAAGAAACTGGATCGTGGAACCTCGTGTGCTTATTTAAAAGATTTTGTGGGAATTGAGAGGCGGATGGAGCAAATTATGTCATTATTTCTAAAAGAAAACCCAGATTTCCTAAAACTTGGAATTTGGGGAATGGTAGGTATAGGAAAAACTACCCTTGCCGAAGCGATTTAACCATGTTTCAAATGGTTTCGAAAGTGTCTGCTTTCTTCCAAATGTGAGAGAATCAGAAGAACATGGAAGATTGTTTGAACTGCGTCAGAAATTTCTTTCAACTATATTGGAAGATGGCTTTCCAGGAAGATGGTTCTGGTAGTTTGCGATGATGTGTCAAATTCAAGCCAACTCGAGTTTTTGTTCAGAGGAATTGATCGGTTTGGCCTGGGAAGTCGAGTCATTGTTACAACTAGAGATAAACAAGTGCTTATCCAGAGTGGCATTGATCTCATTTATGAAGTGAAGGAATTAGATAGAAATGAATCTGTTCAGCTCTTCTGTCAACATGCCTTCAAAAAGCAATCATCCCAAGGAATATCAGTTGGAGCTATCAAATATGGTTTTAAGTTTTGCTAATGGAAACCCCTTAGCTATAAAAGTTTTCGGATCCTCTCTTTATGGCAGGAACCAAAGCTTCCAGGAAAGTGCAGTAAAGAAACTAAAGCAGGTTCCTAATCCAGACATTCATAAACTGCTTAGAATCAGTTTTGATGGGCTAGATTGTGAAGAGAAAGACATTTTTCTTGACATAGCTTGTTTCTTTAAAGGGGAGGATCGAGACCTCGTAATAAGGATTATGGATGCTTCTTATGGCTCTGCACATTCAAGCATACATAATCTCATTGATAAATCTCTTATCTCTGTTTCAGGAAATATGATAACAATGCATGATTTATTGCAACAGATGGGTCGGGCTATTGTTCGCTATGAATCACCTTCAGAGCCTGAAAGACGAAGCAGGCTGTGGATTCCTGATGACATATATGATGTACTAATAGAAAACAATGTAAGGGTGGTGGCTTTGTATTTTGCAAATATTAAATACATGCAATATCTGGCAGTTAATAGTTTTTATTTTGCAAATATTGTATTGACTCCTTATTCTGACATATTGCTCTTGGTTTTTAGGGGACAAAAATACTCAAAGGCATGCTTCTTGATATTTCCAGAATCTCAGAGTTGGAACTAAAACCAGATGTCTTAGTGAAGATGCCAAATCTTAAATTCCTCAAGTTCTATCGTTCTGACAGATATAGTTGCTTTCAAAAGAAATCTAAAATACACCTTCCTCGAGGGCTTTCATCACTTCCTAATGAGCTAAGATACCTTTGTTGGGAGGGATACCCTTTGAGAACTTTACCCCCCAGGATTGATCCAAGGAACCTGGTTGAACTTGATTTGAGTTATAGCAATCTCGAATTACTCTGGGAGGGAAAACAGGTATTTTCGAAGTAATTCCGTTGCCCTTTCTTGATTCTGTGAGTTTACTCTGCATATCAATCTTTGCCTTCCTTTCGTTTTCATAATAACTCAGGAAAAAGAGCTTTGTATTCGATTATTTTGTATGACTAGCGTTTGTATAAGCTTTAGTTCAAGCTTGAGATATTAAGTCAGTCAATCTCAAGCTCAAACTTGTATAATTTTGTATGACTAGCATTTGTATAAGCTTGAGTAACCTGTGAGTCATTAAACTTTATAAACAATATTTATTTTTATTATTTTTAATTATAATAAAAAATAATATAATTTTGGACCTTGAGTACGAGTCAAGCTCAAACTTCTTAGTGGTACACAAATTTATCAAATACTTCATTCTGATGCCTGCAGGATTTAGTAAATTTGAAGAAAATCACTCTCAACTATTCTGAAAACCTTGTTGGAATCCAAGACCTCTCAAGTGCCACAAATCTTGAAGAAATGGACCTTTTCAACTGTAAAAACTTGCTGGAGCTTCCTAGCTTGTATAAAGCGACATCCCTCACCTCTCTTGATCTCGGTGGCTGCTCAAATATATTTCGATTTCCAGAAGTACCATCAAATGTAAGACGGCTATATTTAGAAGGAACAGCAATTGAACAAGTTCCTTCATCAATGGAGTTTCTTACCCAACTTGTTTCATTGTCTATGGACAATTGTGTAAGGCTCAAGAACATTCCCGCTGCAGTTTGCAATCTAAGATCTCTTTGTTTCCTTTCACTCAATGACTGCCCAAATATGACAACATTTCCGAAGATCTCAACAAATATAAAAGAGTTGAGTTTAGCTGGAACTGCGATTAAAGATGTTCCTTCGTCGATTGAATGTCTCTCTAATCTTCGTATATTGAACCTAGCACGTTGCAGGATTCTTAAAAGTGTCTCAACAAGTATTCATAAATTGAAATCTCTTGAGATTTTCATTCTTGAAGGTTGCTCTAGATTGGAGATTTTCCCAGAAATCTTGGAGACCATGAACTTGGGACATCTCGATTTAAGCCGAACGGCTTTGAAGGAATTACCATCCTCGATTGAAAATCTTATTTTGCTTTATGAATTGAGACTGAACAACTGTGAAAACCTTGTTTGCCTTCCTAACAGCTTTTACAAATTGAAGTCTCTTACAGTACTCCTTCTTGGAGGTTGCTCAAGATTGGAGAAATTCCCAGACATCTTGGAGACCATGGAGAGGTTGAAAACTCTTGATTTACACGGAACGGCTTTGAAGGAATTACCATCCTCAATGGAGAATCTTGTTGGTCTTCAGTATTTGAGATTGGACAACTTTGAAAACTTTGCTTGTCTTCCAGCTAACTTGTTTTCTGCCATTGGAGGAGCTTCTTTACAAGGCAGATCAGAGATAAAGAAACATCACAATGGGTTGTCCTCATTGAAGGACTTAATCTTGTTCGAATGCAAGAGACTTAAATCATTACCAGGGCTTCCGCCGAGCCTAGAGCTTTTAGATGCACCAGACTGCACTTCACTGGAGGATGTCTCAAGCATTAAAAAGCATTTTGAGAAACTACTGGGAAATGTTTATCAACAGGTCAGGTTCTTCTATATCTTCAGTCTGGCAAATGATTTATATACTGAATAATCAATCGTGTTTCTAATAATTGTAACCCATAACAGGCATTCCATCGGGAGACTCACTTTGTGTAATCGCAGAATGGTTCGACTTCAAAACCATAGGATCTTCGATAAACATCCAATTGCCTATGGAGTGGTACAATAATAGCAGGAAAAACTTCCCAGGTTTCGCTGTTTCCGCTGTCGTTTCATTCCAAGACTATTCCGACAACATGGAAATTCGCATTAGATGTGAATGTCATCTAAAATCCTGCAATGGAGACGGTCTTGAACTTAATTACTTTTTTGGCATTTGGAGGTGGGGAAAGCATCATGAACACCGATCGTTTGGGTGGGATCACTTGTTCCTCTTATGTGACGAATACAAAATTAGGCAGTTTGTTGAAACTCGGGCATCAAACGATTGTATTTACAACGAGGCCTGGTTCAAATTCTACGCCATTGTTTACAGGGGATATCCGTGTACATATTCATTAAAACCTGTTTCCCTTTTGAAGGTGAAACAGTGCGGGGTTCATCCATTATTTGCAAAGGACGGGGCAGAGGTGCCACCACCTAAAAGACTCAAGTATGACACCTGAAACATGCTTCAATCTCAACTTGTTATTTCCTTTATGTCTTCCATACTGCATTTTTTGGATAAATGCTTCTTGTATTATTTACCCAAATCAATACAAAGTCTCCCACACTAAAGCAGTATGTGTTAGTTTGTAAGAAAGAACCAAATGCAATGATCACAAATTTCCACCCTTACGCGCTTTCGTATGTATTTTCTCTGTTTTGTTCGAGAAGTTGTTGAGAAACCTTTGTGTTGTTTCCTTGGAATTTGATCTTCTTGATGTTCACATATCTTTTTCAGATGCTGTCTGTATTATTATTGCTCTGTTATTTTTTCAGAACTTTTGTATTTATTTATCTCTTTAATGAAGTACTATTGGTAAGTTTCTACTTCTAATCCATCTCTTATCAAATCCAGCCAAACACTAATATGTGAAGTGTTAATTATTCTAAAACATTTATTTTAGTCATCTAACTTTTATATATCATAAAATTAATTATTAAACTTTAGTTTTTATTACAAAAAGATCATTGAACTGTTAATTATCTTCACATGTGAAGTGATTGTTAAGAATACTCTTATAATAGCATACTAGTCCTCCATATTTATAAATTCAATCAATTTATATAATAACACATTTAGTCCATATTTATAGATTCACTCAATTTGTATAATAGCACATTTAGTCCATATTTATAGATTCAATGGAGGACTAAATGTGTTATTATACAAATATTTTAATTGTATACAAAAAAATTAACCGTCACGTCACCCATTAACGACAGTTAACGACTCAATGAGCATTTTGTAACAAAAATCAAAGTTTAATGATTAATTTGTAATATTTAAAAGTTTGATGGCCAAAACAAACATTTTATAATAGTTTAGTGATCTTTTTTGAACTTTACCCAAACTATTAAAAATTGAGGAAGTTGCCAAATTAGGGATTGGGTAAAAATGTTCAAGGACATAAACCGAAAAATTAATAAGTTTAGGGTAAACTACATTGAATAGTCATCAAACTTTTATGGTATTTTCATTTTGGTTACCAAACTTTTAAAACTTGTAATATAATCATCAAACTTTTAGTTCTCTTTCATTAAGGTCATTCTCGTTAACTATTATTAGATGATGTTGACGTGGCACATTAGATTTTTTCTCAATAAAATAATATAATTTAGGTCTATTTTCGGCTGATAAAAAATAAATACTCTAGGTGTCTTTATCTTCTTTTCTTTGTTAAGAAGATAAGATAAATGTTAGGGTTTTAGTCAAAATTAGGCTATTTATTTTTAAATAGTTAAAAGTGAGACTCAAATTATATTATTTTATTGAAAAAAAGAAAAATTAGCGTGTCATGTTAGCATCCTCTAACGACAATTAACGAGGGTGATCTTATGAAAGAGGACTAAAAGTTCGTGACTATATCACAAGTTTTAAAAGTTTACTGACGAAAATGAGAGTGTCCTAAAAGAAAAATTAGCGTGTCATGTTAGCATCCTCTAACGACAGTTAACGAGGGTTATCTTATGAAAGCGGACTAAAAGTTCATGACTATATCACAAATTTTAAAAGTTTAATGACGAAAATGAAAGTGTCCTAAAAGTTTGGTGACTATTTATTTAGTTTATCCATAAATTTAAGAACTGAGATATTTTATCCCATTTGAATATTGAAAGTCAACAAAAATAAAAAACTAGTAGTACACGTTTAATGTTATATAAATGTTGATAAATTGAGAAAGAAAATAGATGTAGTTATAAATCGAATAATTTCTCATCAAATCCAGCGGAACACCAATATGTTTTCTCTAAAATCTTCTTCTATGGTGAAAGCAACGAGGTACGATGTTTTTATAAGCTTTAGAGGCGAGGATACTCGTCATGTTTTTATAACAATTAGAAGGAACTGCAATTGAACAAGTACCTTCGTCAGTGGAGTCTCTTTGCCAACACGTTTTATTGTCTATGGAAGGTTGTGCAAGGCTGAAGAACTTCCCGACTGCAATTTGTAATCTAAGATCCCTTGAAATCCTTTCACTCAATGATATCCCAAATATCACAACATTTCCGGAGATCTCAAGAAATCCAGTTAATAAGGATTGTATCAAAGGTTAATTAAGAAATTAATTTTTCTTTTTCTTACTAATATATCTTTTCATGTGAGCATTGTTAGTCAATATTTAAGTGACCCTCGAGAAAAGCATCTTGAAGCTATCAACAGAATACTAAAATATCTAAAAATAACACATGGTCATAGGCTAATTTTCAAGAAAACCAATGACATATCAGTAAAAGTCTTCACTGGTGCTAGTTGGGCTGGAGAATTAACAGATAGAAGATCCACCAGTGGGTACTACACTTTTGTTTGGGACAATTTGGTACCTTGAAAGAGCAAAAAGTAGTATGTTGTGTCTCGGAGTAGTGCTGAAGCTGAGTATAGAGCTATTGTATTTGGAATGTGTGAAGGAATATGGTTACAAACGTTACTTTGAATTTGGCTTCGGTGACTCTAAAGAGTTTGAACTATACAGTGATAGTTAATCTGCCACCAATATAGTGAGAAATTCAGTCCATCATGATGAGACTAAACATGTGGAAATTGATAGACAGTTTATTTCAGAGAAAGTCAATCGTGATATGGTAAAGCTGAATTTTGTTTCTTCTAAAAATTAATTTGCAGACATACTCACAAAGGCACTTCCTAAAGTAACCTTTGATGAGTTTACATGTAAGCTGAAATTATATAATATATACGCTCCAGCTTGAGGGAGAGTGTGAGTTGTGTGATTGTAGAAAATTAGGGATGTAAATTTTCTAATATCTTGTTAATAGTTGTAATAAGAAATTAAGTTTTTATAATTTATTTATAATTCTTTTTTTCTAGTTTAAATTTTCTATTGTAATTTATAAATATAGTATTTCTTTATTAAATAAATGAAAGAAATTAAAGTATACTCTTTTCAGTACCTTTCTACAATACTTAAAGATTATCATCAGGTCAGGTTCTTTTTGTTCTTTTATACTAAAAGATCTCCATGGGTTGTCCTCATTGAAGGAGTTAGATTTATCTGGAACCAATCTTGAGAACTTGCCGACAACCATCAAACACCTTGCTAGGTTGCAGGATTTAATCTTGTGGAAATGCAAGAGACTGAAATCATTACCAGAGCTTCCTCCAAGCCTAATACATTTAGATGCACATGACTGCACTTCACTAGAGGAAGTCTCGAGCATTAAAAAGCATTTTGAGAAAGCACTGCTTTGTAAGGATAAACCATATACAACCAAAATATTGGCTTGCCTTTTTTCCAATTGCTTCCTTCTGGACCACAAAGTCGTCGCCAGTCCTGGAACACCAAAGTTGCAGATGCTATTCAGACATATGGTGACTATACTAAAAGATTATCATCAGGTCAGGTTCTTTTTGTTCTTTTATATTTTCTGTAACACCCGTGTCTAGGGCCTAGGAGGTAGTCGGATTGTCGTCCGAGTCAAATAAAATCTAATTAAAAATAAACCAACTTTAAATAATGACCTATTTGAGTCTTAATAATGAGAGAGGGACCAAAGTTGTAATTTACCCACATTTTAAATAAAGGAAGACAACTTTTATGGAAAAGTTGTCATCTTCCTCTTCATTTTCTCCTTTCCCAATTTCAAAACCCTCCCCCATTTTCAAACACTCCTAAAACCCTATTTACTATTCCATTGGCTTTGCTAGTCGATTTCAACACCAAATTGAAAGGTAAATATATTTTCTTAACCTCCTCTCTATCCTCTACCTATCTATTGTTTTAGATTTCAAAAATATTGAGTTTTGGGAATTAGGGTTCATATGGAAATTTGGGGTTTTGATGGGGTTTTTCAATTTGTTTTGAGAAATTGTTTTGGGGTTATGTTTAATCATAATGAAAGGTACAACATATCTTAATTTGGTTGATTTTGGATGAATTTTCGTAGTGGGTCTTTAGAGCAAATTTTAAAGTATGAAAAATTGGGTTTTTGAGAGGTTTAGTGTTGGAATTGAAGGGCTGATGGTCTACCTATGTTAGGAGGGTGATTTGGGATATTTTGGAAGTCATTTGGGTGCTTGGAATTGGGTGTTTCAGTCCTTGGTCGTGGGAGTCCGAAAATTTGGGTTTGGAGATGCTATGTGGTTTGGAAATTTGTGGAAATGGGTTGTGATTTGCAAGTAGGTTGATGGTTGAATTAGCATTGATTTGGGAAGTAATGTATGTGTTTTGTTTGACTAGAAGCAAGAGGAAACGTGGAAGAGGCTTCGGGATCAAATCCGGGAAGTTGAAGGTGATTGCTTGCTTGGTCTTGGAGCTTGGAAGCTTAGGTTAGTGGTTGTTTGCTTTTAAAGGTTTTAAAATAGTTGGTTCGAGTATGGACTAGGTTGGGCTTGGTAGACCCACCTAGAGTTAGGATTAGGGTGGTAGCCTAATCCTAAACTTGATCTAGAGCCATTGGATGTGCTTATTATATTGTTGTGTATGTCTCGTATGATATGTGGTATGTATTGTTATGTATATTGTATTATATATGTGGTATGAGGTGTGAATTGTGATGATCGAGACATGCATGATGATGGTTGTTGGTGAGTACGTGCTAAGCACGGAATTGGTTGAAATGAGTAATGTAAAGTGAGTAAATATTGGCACTAGTTACTTGAATACAAATGATCGATCATTAGGATGTTAGTGTGTACACATGAGTCTAAAGTCGCGTGTGGCGTTGAGTCACCAAGGAGGAGTACGGGTTCGCCCGGAATGGTAATTAAATGTAGTCGGTGATGAGTGGAATCCCATCGATGGGGCGTGAGGATGAGTGGAATCCCCTCCGCGAGATCGGTGATGAGTGAAATCCCACCGTGAGGTAATGTGGTTGTTGGATGTGAGTTCCAACATGTCTATCCGCGTATTCAGGTCTTAACTAGGTGCCAATGTTGTTTGATGTATATATCAATGTGTTGAGGTTCATGGTTCTTATTGGAATACTTGTTTGTGATTACATGTATCATGGAATTTGAGCTTATGATCATGGCATTGTTATTGTCTTTTGCCCATGCATTCTAACTCGTGGACCTTGGTATGGTTGTGTTTTACCTTGACTAGATCGTGCTCGGACCCTGCAATGTTGAGGTTTGTTTTTAGAGCTTACCCTCACTAAGCATCATTGCTTACGCTCTCTTTGTTCAACATTGCAGATCCTTAGTTCGTGGGTTGCTCGGGCAAGTGGAGGGCCTCCAAGTGTGGTGTTTGGCTTGAGTACATCAAGTATGGCTTTTAAATGTTGAACATGTAATAGTTTAAGTAATGGGACATGTGTCTGTTGATGGATGATTGTTGGGTGTTTAGGAGCATGTTTAGACTCCATGTTATGTTGCTTTTGTGTGGCTCGTGATGCCATGTTTAAGTTGTAATCCATGCCTAAATTGCTTATCTTGAATGTTGGTTAAGTACCTTTGAGTTTGCCTTATGTTGAATGTTGAAGTATGGGTTTTGTATGTTTAAGTGTCATCTTTGGGTCAATTGCATGTCCCTTCAATGTATGTATATGTTGGGTGCTTGTATGGCTTTAATGTGGCATGTAAATGTTGTATGAATGCTTGTTGGGGTCTAGGAGAGTCCTAAAATGCATTTAGATTCGAGTCCTTATCGTTTTTGCTGAGTTTGGAGGCTTTGCTGTGCAGGGGTATCGATACGGCTGGTATGGTATCGATACCACCTTCTTGATCAAGCCTCGTGTATCGATACACTTGAGAGGTGTACCGATACTATTTTTGTCACTTGAGCTACTGTCCAATTCCGTATCGGTACGGCCTTTCACGTGTATCGATACGGTCTCCTTGGCGTTGACCGTGGGAAGTCAACAAATGGGGAGGGTATCGATACACTCCTAGGTGTATCGATACGGTCTCCACTAGTTGACTTGGACCAGTTGACCTGGTCAAAGGGGTATCGATACACCCCCTATCCTGGTGTCTGGAATATAAATTGGTCACAATGCATTTCCTGTGAGGTAAAACACTGCGGGGTTCATCTGTTATCTGCAACGGGTGATGCCGAGGTACAACCACCTAAAAGGTTCAAGTATATCAGTTGAATGAAGCTTCTTATCCAGCGCACCACTAAAATTAATTTTCAGCATTGGGTCGATAATAGAGGGTGTAGATTCTGAGCCAATAGCATAAGCAGAAGTAAACAGAGCTTGCTCTGCCACTGTTGTTCTTGTACCATCGTGGACAAACATCGGAGCTAACTATTAATCGTGGACAAGCATTTTGAGAAACCACTGCTTTGTAAGGATAAACCATATGCAACCAAAATCTTGGCTTGCCTTTTTACCACTTGCTTACTTCTGGATCAGAAAGTCGTCGACCAGTCCTGGAACACCAAAGTTGCGGATGCTATTCGGACATATGGTGACTATACTTGTGGATTGTGTGATTACAGAAAATTAGGGACATAAATTCCCTAATATCAAGTTGCTATTGATTAGCAATTATCTTTCTAATATTTTGTTAATATCTGTAAATAAAAGAATTAGATTCTTGTAATTTATTTGTAATTTATTTTCTAGTTTAAGCTTTCTCTTGTAATCTATATATATGGTCTTTTTTTTATAACAAAGGAGCAGTAAAACTAAACTATACTAATGGTAGCCGATCAACAAGCAGCAGTGAATTCACAGAAACAGGTGGACAAGCAAACAACCGGCAATCCAAAGAATCTCCACGAGCAAGCTTGGCCATTGAATCAGCAACTTTATTGACAACCCTGTGAATATGCTGAAAAATAACAATCCAATCCCGCTGCACTAAATCACGGATATGCTGCACTATCGTAATGGATATCCTTGCCGACGAATCCCTCGTGAGCAGCAAGAAAACTTCAAGACTATCAACCTCCAAGATAACCTTCCGGCAACCATGTAACCAAGCCTGCAACAGCCCTGTGTACACTCCCCACAATTTCGCCTCCAGTGAGGAACAAATTCCGACAAATTTCGAAAAACCAAATACCCAATCACCTTGGCTGTCACGGCCAACACCGCCACACGAGGCTAAACCATTTGACAGATTCCTCACACCATCCATGTTAAGCTTCATCCACTCAACAGGGGGTTGTACCCATCCTTCCGCAACCCTCGAACCAGCAGCTGAAGGAGCAGACACCACAAACGGCAATGACAAAGTCCTCACACTTTCAGCGAATAACCATCTGCTATGCTCAAGGATATTAAAACTTCCCATGTTATCTGGATCAAAGACAAGCATTTCGGTGTTTTCAAATGGACCACAAGATTGAACTGAAAAATAAATCCCAGTCCTTCGGATCACGCGCAAAATAACTCGGCTGTGCTAGATTAACATGAATCCATTCATGGACACTCATAGAAACAAACTCGGCAAGCTTGGAAGGATGAACGAGGCTTATCTACATCGAGATCGCTGGTGGACCTTGACGAAACAAATGGTCAATCGACTCTTCCGGAGCACCACACACTCCACAGCGCGAACAATTAGACATATGACGCCTGGTTCTTTCAGCATTGGTGAGCAAATTCCCACAACCGAGAAGCCACAAAAAAATCTAATTTCTCGAACTGAGACTCTTTTTAGTACCTTTCTACATGGTATCAGTCTAATTTCTTGATCCTATCAACTCTCAACATGGTTGATACTTCTACTTCCGTTAAAATTAGTTCTGAAACAGAACAAAATTCTATTCTTGATGACACATCATATAGCTCCACCACCCAAATTACTTCCATAAAAATTTCAGAAAAATTTACAACGAACAATGCTGCTATAATCCTATAAGGTAGTCCATTTTTTGTGCCCAAAGCTAGTACTACTGACTGTTTCGAGTGGATTGTGGATTCAAGGGCCTCAAATCATATGACTCGCAATGCCTCCCTTTTCCATACATTTCAGCATGCATCAGTCTCCTCTCAAATAAAGATTGTTGATGGCTCTTTCTCCTCCATATTAAGAAGCGGCTCTGTTAAAATGTAACACCCGTGTTTTGGGGTTAGGAGTTAGTCGGGTTAGTTGATCTGAGTCGGTAAAATTAATTTTAATCAAATTAACCCTAGTTTAATTAAAAGGGAATAACCATTGTGGTAATTTAGCCAAAAAAAAAGTAGACAACCTTTTTGAAAGTTAAAAAGAATAAAAAGTGGTCTTTTCCCCATTGCTTCCAACGTGAAAACCAAACCTAAACCCCTCTCAAACCCCATTTACTATTCCATTTGATTTCTTCCTCATCTCAATGGCATTTTTAAAGGTAATTATATATATTTGAACTCTCCTCTTCATCCTCTACATTTACCTAGTTTTAGAATTTAAAACTATCATCTTTTGGAAATTTGAGGTTTAAAGAAAGTTTGAGTTTTTATTGGGTTTTTCAATTGATTTTGATTTATTAAGTTAGGTTTTGGTTTAGTCTCCTTAAAATACACATAATATGTTAAAATGGGTGATTTTGGGTGAAAACCTGAAATGGGTCCTTGTGGCCATTTTTGAAGTGTCTAGAACTTGGTTTTTGGTGAGTTTTAGTGTTGGGTTGAAGGGCTGATGGTTTAGGGATGTTAGGAAGGTGTTTTGGGACCATTTGGGGTCATTTAGGTGTTTGAAAACATGGTTTTCAGCTGGGTTTTAAGGGAGCTCGAAAATGGATATTTTGGGTGATTGTTGGGTTTGAAATTGTTGGAGTGTGGCTTGTGTTTGTGGGTTGAAGTTTGTGGCTGAAACTTAGCATTGATTTGTGAGTAATGGATGTGTTTTGATTGGCTAGAAACGAGAGGAGACATTGGAGAAGCTTCGGGACCGAATCCGGGCATTTAGGAGGCTAGCATGCTTGCTTGCTTTGGTGGCTAAGGAAGGGTGGTGAGTAACTTTAAATATTATTTAAAGTTGGTTCAAGTGTGTGTAGTGTACGTGTTGGAATGTGCTTGGTAGGTCATTCCTATGTGGGAGTTAAATTGGTAACTTAGCTCATTGATTTCTATTGAATGCTATTTATGCCTTGCCAAATTGATCGTGAGAAATGTGGATTGATTTGTATGTGTATATCATGCTATATGTGTATGTGATATAATGGTGGATATGTGACGTGGTTAAAGAAATTAGCACTAATTAACTTACCGGATGTAAATGATCGATCATTAGGATTAGTGTGCACACAAATTGAGTCAAAACGTACGTGGCCTTGATGGCGTTGAGTCATCAAGGAGGAGTACGATGATGTAACATTCCACCAGAAATTTATTTATATTCTACGTGATGATGAGTGGAATCACATCCGTAGGGCATGTGGTGATGAGTGGAATCCCACCCATGCAAGGTCCGCTGATGAGTGTAATCCCACCGAGGTAATGTTGTTGTTGAGAGTAAATCCGCACATCCGGGTAAACTAATAGTGGCGAATGATATTGCTCTCATGTTTATGATGTTTGATAAGTGAGATAATTGTTGTTGAGCTTAGAATGATGTGAGGTGTCATATTATGACTCTTGAAAGACTAGCTAGGTTGACTTGTTGATATCTATGTATGTTGTTTGTGAGATTAAGGAATTGCATGCTTGAACCCTGCATTGTTGATGTTCTCGATTTTAGAGCATCCTCACTAAGCTTCTAGCTTACGCTCTCATTTTCAACAATGCAGATCATTAGCGTGGTGTTAGCACGGAGCAAGGCGAAATGGCTTTCCAAGTTTTTGTTGCTCAAGTACGGTTTAGCAATTAATGTGGTAGTTTAGCAATGTGGCAAGAGCGTGTTTTGTATGAGCGATGTATGACTCATATATGAGATTGATGTTCATGAATTGAATTTGATTGTAAAACATGTTATGTCTTGTCGAATGCTTGTGTGATGACATGCCCTATGAATGTTTAAGTTGCTTTTGGATTGCATATAAACCTTATTGTGATGAATTGTGCCATTTGGCTTTTGAGACCTTAAGCATGCCTTTATAAGAAATGTTGCCTTTTGTGTAGATGCCATGAATGGATGCTTCATCTTATACCTTGTGTGTTTGAGCATGTTTGACATAGGGTCCATGCCTCTAGATCATGCTTGTAAGTGTTGAGTGCTTCTTGGGGTCGTTTAGGGCCTTTAGAGTTGTGGAGAAATGTTTAATTCTGGTTTTTAAAGGTTGCAGACAGCCAGTGTTTCGAAACGGGCTGAGCCGTTTCGGAACGGGTAAGGCTTTAGGGACCCCGTATCGGAACGCGTTTCGATACGGTTTGGCCACTGTGAGCCCCTGTTCCGATACAAGTTTCGGAACACTTTGGCTACTGGTAATCTGAGAAATTGCCGAGATGAAGGCGTTTCGAAATGGGTCTAAGGGTTTCGGAACGGTCAATATCTCGTTGACCACGAGAAGTTGACCATTGAAGGTGTTTCGGAACGGTTGACCTCCGTTCCGATACGACCTTCTCGTATGGGCTTGGGGAAGTTAACCAGGTCAAGGCGTTTCGATTCGCCTCAATGGTGTTTCGAAACGGCCTGCCTAATGGATTAAAATTGGACTGTTTATTTGTCGTTCTGTGTTCAGTTGCGTGTCTTCCTCATTTTATTTCACTGTTATGATCACATAGGATTTAAAATGTGCCATTAGAGAAGATTAAATTAAAAGAAATTTTTAGGGTTGCTAACCGAGGGGGGACCTTAACGGGTTTTGCTTCGGTTTTCCCCGTGTGGCCTACTCGGACCGGTCATTCGACCAGACCGGGACGAGGGGTTACATTTGTTGGTATCAGTGCCTGAGGTTACCGAGACCTCGGGTAGGTAAGTGGGGTAAGCTTGATGTGCTAAGTAATTGTATTGCTTGATGTATGCTTTGCCATGAAATCTCGTTGTTTGAGCATTCGTATGATGATTTGAAGCATGAATTGTTGCGTTTGGTGTTGAGTCGAGTGCCCATTGCTACTATTACATAATTTAAAAAGGTTTTTGTAAAGGAAGTACTTGAGCACTGTTGGACCCTTGCCTTTGCTAACGTAATCCTTATATGTTTGTTGTTGTTTGTTGTAGTTATAGTCTTGCTAGCTGTACCATGAGACCACGTGGGAGGCCTAGGATGGTTCGACCGGAACCACGGGCAGCGGCTCCGGGAGTTGAGCCAGTAGTTAGAGTTGAGGCTCAAGTGGGAGAGCCTGTGGTTGGAGTTGGGGCTCCTCCACCACCTCCACCACCACCACCTCCTCCACCAGGAGTAGGAGGCGAGGTCGGGGCCGAAGGAGAGGGACCTCAGGGAGGCCAAGGTGGCCAAGGTCCGGCCGGAATAGACTTAGCTCCTTTAGTTCAAGCGATAGCCGGGGCTTTTCAGGCTACAGTGGCTGGGGGTCAGGCAGCAGCACAGCATCAGGGAGAGGGCACTAGTTTGCCATTAGAGAGGCTCCGTGGTCTAGGGGCCGAAGAGTTCAGAGGGTCTACTCCGGAGAGATCTGAGTTGTGGTTTGAGAAGACCGTCCGTATCCTCGCACAGATGGGATGTACCGGGGAGCGCAAGTTAGGGTGTGTTGAGTCCTTGCTTCAGGGTGATGCCTACACTTGGTGGGTCACCATCACTACGGGTATGGATGAGGCCGAGATTACTTGGGAGTTCTTTGAGTCAGCATTCCGTAAGAAGTATATGGGTCCGCGATATCTCGATGAGAGGAAGAGGGAGTTTATGGCTTTGCTTCAGGGGAGTATGACTGTGACAGACTATGAGATTCGATTTGTTAGGCTGAGTCAGTATGCATCTGAGCTTGTTCCTACTGAGGTGGAACGATGTAACCGTTTCCGTTATGGGCTGAATGAAGAGATCAAGAGGTATACTCTAGCTTCGGACTACACTGATTTTGATGTCTTGGTCGCGAGGGCCAAGGACTTAGAGTACAGTTTGGGCTTGACCAAACAGTCTGGTGGTTCTAGTTCGGGTAAGAGGTCTAGTGACTTTGATAGAGGTGATACCAAGAGGCATCGGGACAACCGGCATCACTATGATCATAGGCGTGGTGGCGGTAACCACGGTAGGGGCCAACAGGGCCAGAGGGCTGGTGGGAAGTTTCCCACATGTGCTACTTGCGGGAGGAACCACACCGGTGAGTGTTGGGGAAATTTCCACTCGTGTTAGAGTTGTGGAGCTAGAGATCATATTAGGCGTGACTGTCCACATCAGGTGGGGTAGGCACCAGCTCAGGCTCCTGCTAGAGCCAATGACTTTCAGAGAGGCCGCGGGCGCGGTAGAGGTAACTTCCAGCCGAGAAATGATGGTCAGAGGAACATAGCATATGTAGTTGCAGTCCAGCCGGAGGGCGGAGGTCAGGCCAGAGTTTACGCTCAGCGTGAGGATCAGCATGACACAGATGTGATCGCAGGTAACTTCTCGATACAGTCTTTGGGTTTACTTTCTTTGATTGACTCCGGGTCTACACATTCCTACATATTGAGTGAGCATGCACAATCGTTGAATTTGCCTTGTAAAATGTTAGAGGTAGGAGTTAGTGTTACTAGTTCCTTTGGGGACACGGTAGTAGTTAGAAAAATGTACAGAATGTGTCCGTTGATGGTTTAGGGACACGTGTTTCCAGTGGATATGATGGAGCTACCCTTCTATGGTTTTGATGTAATTCTGGGTATGGACTGGCTCACGGAGCATAGAGCTAGGATAAACTTTGAAACTAAGAGGATTTCTTTGAGGCTCACAGATGATTATGAGATTGTAGTGGTGGGTGAGAACGTGAAGTTCTTGTCCAATGTAGTTTCAGTTCTGGAGGCTAAGAGGTTAGTTGAGTTGGGTTGTGAAGCATACTTGGCCTATGTGATGAACCCTAACATGAGTGAGGTTAGACCTCAAGACATCCGGACAGTGTGTGACTTCCCTAGTGTGTTTCCGGAAGAGTTGCCTAGGTTACCACCGGACAGAGAGGTAGAGTTCACCATTGAGACTTATTCTGATTTAGCTCCTATTTCGATTGCTCCGTATCGCATGGCACCGAAAGAACTGAAAGAGTTGAAGACTCAGTTGCAAGAGTTGACAGATAGAGGCTTTATCCGACCTAGTTCTTCACCTTGGGGTGCACCAGTTTTGTTTGTGAAGAAGAAGGATGGAAGCATGATAATGTGTATAGATTACAGACAGTTGAATCAGTTAACAATGAAGAATAAATATCCTTTGCCTAGAATTGATGATTTGTTTGACCAGTTGAGAAGAGCATTAGTCTTTTCGAAGATTGACTTGAGATCAGGTTACTACCAGCTAAAGGTAAGAGAGGTTGATGTACCGAACACAGCCTTTAGGACTAGGTATGGTCACTATGAGTTTTTAGTCATGCCTTTTGGGTTGACTAATGCATCGGCTGCTTTCATGGATATGATGAATATAATTTTTCATCAGTACTTAGATCAGTTTGTAGTTGTTTTTATAGATGAAATCTTGGTGTATTCACGAACTAAAGAAGACCACGACCGACACTTGAGATTAGTTTTGAAGACTTTGCTAGATCATCAGTTGTATGCGAAGTTGAGCAAGTGTGAATTCTGGATCCGAGAGGTAGTCTTCTTAGGACATGTAGTGTCAGTCGATGGAATTAGAGTTGATCCGAAGAAGATAGAGGCCATTGTTGAATGGAAGCAACCGAAGTCTGTAACAGAGGTACGTAGCTTCCTAGGCTTAGCTGGATACTATAGAAGGTTCGTAGAAGGTTTCTCGAAGTTAGCCGCTCCTTTGACACAGTTACTTCAGAAGAGTGTTCAGTTTGAGTGGACAGATGCAAGACAAAAAGCCTTTGAGAAATTGAAAGAAGCCTTGACCCAAGCACCGATCTTGATTCAGCCAGAGTCTGGGAAAGACTATGTAGTTTACAGTGATGCTTCCTATGTAGGCCTAGGTTGTGTTCTCATGCAAGACAAGAGAGTGGTGGCTTATGCCTCAACACAGTTGAAGACTCACGAGCGTAACTATCCGACCCATGACATAGAGTTAGCTGCAGTTGTGTTTGCTTTGAAGATTTGGAGGCATTATTTGTACGATGAGAAATGCACAGTGTACACAAATCACAAGAGTTTGAAGTACATCATGACTCAGCGAGAATTGAATCTCAGACAGCGTAGGTGGTTAGAGTTGCTAAAAGACTATGATCTTACCATTAAGTACCATCCGGGTAAGGCCAATGTAGTGGCTGATGCATTGAGTAGAAAGATAGCCGTGGACTTGAGAGCCATGTTTTCTAGATTGAGCTTGTCCGGAGATAGTGACTTGGTAGCCGAGCTTCAGGTTAGACCTACTCTAGGTCAGTTGATTAGAGAAAAGCAGCTCTTAGATAGATCTTTGGCACCTCACATGCAAGATATAGCCGAAGGTAGATCTTCAGACTACAGTTTCAATACCGATGGGGTTTTGTGTTTTAAAAACAGGATAGTTGTACCAGAGGACAGTGACTTGAGACGTACAATTTTGACTGAAGCACACAATAGTCCGTTTGCTTTGCATCCGGGGAGTACGAAGATGTACCGTGATTTGAAGAATGGGTACTTTTAGGTTGGCTTGAAGAGAGATGTGGCTGACTTTGTGAGTAAGTGTTTGGTGTGTCAGAGAGTGAAGGCGGAACACCAGGTTCCCTCAGGTTTGTTGCAACCGTTGAGAATTCCAGAATGGAAATGGGAGAATATCACCATGGATTTTGTTTCGGGTTTGCCTTTGACTCCTACGAAGAAGAACTCAGTTTGGGTGATAGTAGATCGTTTTACGAAGTGTGCTCACTTCTTGGCAGTCAATACTACCTACACTTTAGATAGATTGGCCGACTTGTACATTGGTGAGATTGTTAGACTGCATGGTGTGCCGAAGTCTATTGTATCCGATAGAGATCCGAGGTTTACAGCTCGATTTTGGGAGTGTCTGCATACAGCTTTGGGTACCCGTTTGAATTTCAGCATGTCTTATCATCCTCAGTCAGATGGTCAGTCAGAGAGAGTTATACAGATCTTAGAGGATATGTTGCGTAGTTGCATCATTGACTTTCACGGTACGTGGGAGAAGCAATTGCCTCTAGTTGAGTTTGCTTACAATAATAGCTTCAAGTCAAGTATTCAGATGGCTCCGTATGAGGCCTTGTATGGCTGGAAGTGTAGAACTCCAGTTTGTGGGGCCGAAGTGGGACATAAGTTGTTACCTATGCCGGATTTGCTCAAGGGGACAACTGACAAGGTAAAATTGATTTGCGATCGATTGAAGGCTGCTTCGGGTAGGCAGAAGTCCTATGACGACTTGAAGAGAAAGGAAGTTGAGTTCTTCGTGGGTGAGAAGGTGTTCTTGAAAGTGTCTCCGTGGAAGAAGGTAATGAGATTTGGCCGAAAGGGGAAGTTGAGTCCGAGGTACATAAGACCGTATGAGATTGTGAAGAGGGTTGGTCCGGTTGCTTATCAGTTGCGTTTGCCATCCGAGCTAGAGAAGATACACGATGTATTTCATGTTTTGATGCTCCGTAAGTATAGGTCCGATCCATCGCATGTTATGCCTGTAGAGGAGATTGAATTGAATCCGGATTTGACTTATGAAGAAGAACCAGTTGAGATCCTAGCTTCTGATAGTAAGGTGTTACGGGGTAGATCGATCGAGTTAGTAAAAGTGCGGTGGCAACGTCAAGTGTGGACGAGGCCACTTGGGAGAGAAAGGATGATATGGAAAGGCAGTTTCCATATCTCTTTTAGTCAGGTAATTTCGAGGACGAAATTCCTTAAGTGGGAGAGAGTTGTAACACCCGTGTTTTGGGGTTAGGAGTTAGTCGGGTTAGTTGGTCCGAGTCGGTAAAATTAATTTTAATCAAATTAACCCTAGTTGGATTTAATTGGAATTTAATTAAAAGGGAATGACCATTGTGGTAATTTAGCCAAAAAAAGTAGACAACCTTTTTGAAAGTTAAAAAGAACAAAAAAGTGGTCTTCTCCCCCATTGCTTCCAACGTGAAAATCAAACCTAAACCCCTCTCAAACCTCATTTACTATTCCATTTGATTTCTTCCTCATCTCAAGGGCATTTTTAAAGGTAATTATATATTTGAACTCTCCTCTTCATCCTCTACATTTACCTAGTTTTAGAATTTAAAACTATCATCTTTTGGAAATTTGGGGTTTAAAGAAAGTTTGAGTTTTTATTGGGGTTTTCAATTGATTTTGATTTATTAAGTTGGGTTTTGGTTTAGTCTCCTTAAAATACACATAATATGTTAAAATGGGTGATTTTGGGTGAAAACCCGAAATGGTTCCTTGTGGCCATTTTTGAAGTGTCTAAAACTTGGTTTTTGGTGAGTTTTAGGGTTGGGTTGAAGGGCTGATGGTTTAGGGATGTTAGGAAGGTGTTTTGGGACCATTTGGGTGTTTGAAAACATGGTTTTCAGCTGGGTTTTAAGGGAGCTCGAAAATGGATATTTTGGGTGATTGTTGGGTTTGAAATTGTTGGAGTGTGGCTTGTGTTTGTGGGTTGAAGTTTGTGGCTGAAACTTAGCATTGATTTGTGAGTAATGGATGTGTTTTGATTGGCTAGAAACGAGAGGAGACATTGGAGAAGCTTCGGGACCGAATCTAGGCGTTTAGGAGGCTAGCTTGCTTGCTTGCTTTGGTGGCTAAGGAAGGGTGGTGAGTAACTTTAAATATGTTTTAAAGTTGGTTCAAGTGTGTGTAGTGTACGTGTTGGAATGTGCTTGGTAGGCCATTCCTATGTGGGAGTTAAATTGGTAACTTAGCTCCTTGATTTCTATTGAATGCTATTTATGCCTTGCCAAATTGATCGTAAGAAATGTGGATTGATTTGTATGTGTATACCATGCTATATGTGTATGTGATATAATGGTGGATATATGATGTGGTTAAAGAAATTGGCACTAATTAACTTACCGGATGTAAATGATCGATCATTAGGATTAGTGTGCACACAAATTGAGTCAAAACATACGTGGCCTTGATGGCGTTGAGTCATCAAGGAGGAGTACGGTGATGTAACATTCCACCGGAAATTTATTTATATTCTATGTGATGATGAGTGGAATCACATCCGTAGGGCATGTGGTGATGAGTGGAATCTCGCCCATGCAAGGTCCGGTGATGAGTGTAATCCCACCGAGGTAATGTTGTTGTTGAGAGTAAATCCGCACATCCGGGTAAACTAATAGTGGCCAATGATATTGCTCTCATGTTTATGATGTTTGATAAGTGAGATAATTGTTGTTGAGCTTAGTATGATGTGAGATGCCATATTATGACTCTTGAAAGAATAGGTAGGTTGACTTGTTGATATCTATGTATGTTGTTTGTGAGATTAAGGAATTGCATGCTTGAACCCTGCATTGTTGATGTTCTCGATTTTAGAGTATCCTCACTAAGCTTCTAGCTTACGCTCTCATTTTCAATAATGCAGATCATTAGCGTGGTGTTAGCACGGAGCAAGGCGAAAGGGCTTTCCAAGTTTTTGTTGCTCAAGTACGGTTTAGCAATTAATGTGGTAGTTTAGCAATGTGGCAAGAGTGTGTTTTGTATGAGCGATGTATGACTCATATATGAGATTGATGTTCATGAATTGACTTTGATTGTAAAACATGTTATGTCTTGTCGAATGCTTGTGTGATGACATGCCCTATGAATGTTTAAGTTGCTTTTGGATGGCATGTAAACCTTATTGTGATGAATTGTGCCATTTGGCTTTTGAGACCTTAAGCATGCCTTTATATGAAATGTTGCCTTTTGTGTAGATGCCATGAATGGATGCTTCATCTTATGCCTTGTGTGTTTGAGCATGTTTGATATAGGGTCCATGCCTCTAGATCATGCTTGTAAGTGTTGAGTGCTTCTTGGGGTCGTTTAGGGCCTTTAGAGTTGTGGAGAAATGTTTAATTCTGGTTTTTGAAGGTTGCAGACAGCCAGTGTTTCGAAACGGGCTAAGCCGTTTCGGAACGGGTAAGGCTTCAGGGACCCCGTATCGGAACGCGTTGTGATACAGTTTGGCCACTGTGAGCCCCTGTTCCGATACGAGTTTCGGAACACTTTGACTATTGGAAATCTGAGAAATTGCCGAGATGAAGGCGTTTCGAAACGAGTCTAAGGTTTCGGAACTGTCAATATCTCGTTGACCACGAGAAGTTGACCGTTGAAGGTTTTTCGGAACGGTTGACCTCCGTTCTGATACGACCTTCTCGTATGGGCTTGGGGAAGTTGACCAGGTCAAGGCGTTTCGATACGCCTCAATGGTGTTTCGAAACGGCATGCCTAATGGATTAAAATTGGACTGTTTATTTGTCGTTCTGTGTTTAGTTGCGTGTCTTCCTCATTTTATTCCGCTGTTATGATCACATAGGATTTAAAATGTGCCATTAGAGAAGATTAAATTAAAAGAAATTTTTAAGGTTTCTAACCGAGGGGGGGCCTTAACGGGTTTCGCTTCGGTTTTCCCCGTGTGGCCTACTCGGACCGGTCATCCGACCAGACCGGGACAAGGGGGTTACATAAAATATCTCCGAATTTAATACTGCAACATGTGTTATATGTTCTCAAATTAGCTTGTAATCTCATCTCAGTCAGTAAAATTTATGTTGACCTAAAATGCATAGCTAATTTTTCACCTCTTGATTGTAAATTATAGGCTTTGGACTCGGAGAAAGTGATTGGCAGTAGGGGTGTGTAGAAAAATTTGATCCGATTGATTCGATCCGTTTATCCGTTGATCTGATCCGTTTTTTATTTTTCGGATAATTCGGATCGGATATCCAAAAATTTCGGATCGAATACGGATAGTGATTTTATATTTGGATCGGATATCCGATTATCTGACATCTGAAAATTTCATTTTTTTTAGATATGAATATTGTTATATTCGAAACTTTTACGTGTTATATATGAAAAATTAAATTTATTATGGATGCAAATCTTGTTATACTTAATAATTTGTTGATTTTTATATTCAAAAACCTAAAATGTTTAAGGATAAGACCGCCAAATTCAAAAAAAATAATTAAATTAACTCATAATTTTAAATATTCGGATATCCAATTATCCGATCTGAAATTTCGGATATCCAAAAATCGAGTATTCGATATTTTCGGATCGGATACGGATCACTAAAATACCTATCCCAAAATTTTGGGTATCCAAAATTTTAGATCGGATCGGATATTCGAAATGCACACCCCTAATTGGCAGTGCTAGGTTGTGTGGTGGCCTCTACATTCTTCAAGAGCAGCCTTCTCAAAGTGGACAAGCACACTCAAGCTCTATTTATCATTTTCCTTATTTTTCTAATATATCAGAATCTTCACAAATGTTCTTTTATGGCATTATAGATTAGGACATTCTAGTTTTTAATATCTTGTCAAATTGTTATCACAATTGTTTATCGGTAAAAATTCTCATTTTTTCTTGTGAAATTTATCCTCTTGCTAAGCATACAAAGAACACTTATTCTCCCTCTAAATAAAAAACTTCTAAACTTTTTTTCACTATACACAGTGACATTTAAGGCCCTTTCTCAAGTTAAGAATATTGATGGTTCTAGATGGTTCATCATTTTTGTCGATGATCACACTAAGCTCACTTGGACATTTCTTATGAGAGAAAAGTCAGAAACTGAAAAAGTGTTTAAGATATTTCATAGTCTAATAAAACCTCAATTTCAAAGTAAAATTCAAATCTTTCATAATGATAATGGTAGTGAATATTTTCCTAGAGCTTTGAGGGGTTTTCTTCAGAAAAGAGGTTGTTCATATAACTTCTTGTATAAATTTTCCTCAACAAAATGATATTGCTGAGAGGAAAATAAACATCTGTTAGAAGTGGTTAGGTCTCTTATGTTCTCTACTAATGTGCCTAAATTTTATTGGGGAAGCCATCTTTACATCAACCTTCCTCATCAATAGAATGCCTAGTAAACCTCTTAATTTTAGAACACCTAGAAATATGTTTCTTCAATTTTTTTTCTCATTTTCAGCCTCTCTTTCTTCTATCCTAGTAAAATTTTATGGATGATGTCTTTGTTCGTATTTATTTTTATTCTCGGTCTAAGTTAGATCCTAGAGCCTTAAAATGCATATTCTTAGGTTATTCTTCTACCAAGAAGGGCTACAAATGTCACTCTCTCATAACTAAAAGAACCTATACTTTAATGGATGTCACTTTTATTGAACAAAAATCATATTATACCAAGCATGAAATTCAGGGGGAGCGCTTAAGTGAATTTCAAGCTTTTGACATTTTTTTTCTAACACTAAATTTTTCACTATTATTTCTTCTGAAAATGAACCAATTGTTATTACTAAAAGCAACGAATCTTTCATCATTCTTAACCCCATTGAGCCTACTATCTTGGAACCTATTGTTATTACTGAAACCAATGAACCTTTCATTATTTTTAACTCCACTGAAACTATTGTCTTGGAGCTTTCAGGTACACCTAGCACACCACAAAAAATCCAACCAGAGCAACTTGAGACCAAAGAGCTCAGTGTCTTTAAAAGGAGAAGAAAGCCCAATAAAGAGACCGACATACAACCTGATAACTTTCAAAAACTAAAACCTAATTACATCAAATTGACATCAAGAATACATTCTTGAATGACAATCTTGAAGAAGATGTATATATAAAAATTTCACAGGGGTTGAAATATCATTCTAACAAACAGAAAATTTGTAAACTTGAGAAGTCACTGTATGGATTGAAATAGTCTCATAGGGCTTGGTTTGATTAATTTGCAAAAGCTATTGTGAAGAATGGGTACAACCAAGGCCAAACTGACTACGCCTTATTCATCAAAGAATGATCAGAAAAGAAGAAAGCAATCCTCATTGTGTATGTTGATGATATCATCATCACTGTGTGATAAGGTTTTTTGTAGAAAACCACTAAGTAGGGGGCCTTATCACTATTTTCTTTTTGAAAAGGGGGTTTATTTAAAAAAGGGGGGGAATTCATGTTTTGAAAAACTTGTGAAAATTTGGAGTCGCCACCGACCACTAAGGTAGGCCGGACACCATAAAACCAGAGATTCATTTTAAAACGGGTTCGGAAGTTGGTTACGCGTGGGGTAGGGTTAGCGCCCCCATCACGCCCGGAAATCGGTACCAAATTACTTGTTGCCTTTTGATCGATAGGAATTATTTAAAAATTGAAGTGAATTTAATAATTGTTCTTAAATGAAAATATAACTTAAATAACGCGGGCTTTATCGAATAGTGGCATTGGAATTACTTAATCATTTAATTAAAAAGGATGACGGTACACCGGACCATAGACTAAACCGACATCAAATAAGGCTGACTGCCGTGTTAGTTTAGGGTTCGGATCCCGTACGTCACCTTTATGCATGATGCGAACATATAAGAGATGATGCGTGTTGTTTTCAATTTTTATGCTTTCGCTTACCTGGAGGCGGTGAAAATTAACCTAAGTATCCGATAGACATCCATTAAGCTAGGACTGTCGTTTTCGGATACCGAAGTTAATTAATACCCCTCTCGAGTTTGATTTTTTAGACCCGATTATCATGCTTGCATATTGGGCCGTATGATGAACAAATATATGTACATGCATGTCACTCAAAATAACACATAGGAGAGAAAGCCCAAATTAATTAATTAAACTAACTCTTGAAGCCCAAAGGCCCATTTTAAGGCATTCCTATTTTTAAAAGAACACAAAGCCCATTTAAGACTATTCATTAATTAACCTAATTAAAGAGATTAAACTAGCCCATTTTAAATGTACCAAATTAAAAGATTATCATGGTAATATACATTCGATTCGTCTTTTCATTTATCCGAGACTAACATGAACCTAGTAACCCTAAGCATTTTAGATCACATGAGAAAACCCCCCAAAAAAACATATATTCGATCCAACGATGATTAAACATGCGGGACCCACTAAACTAAAAAAACGGACAAGCATGCATATATATATATATATTCGATCCATTATGCCATTATTAACACATAACAAAAACATACAATAGCATATACGAAAGGGCATTAAAACATTAAATTATGTTGCATTCGAATGGTGACCAAAATGAAATAAATGTAAAAACAGAGGCTGAAATCAGAAAGAAAAATAAAGACTCTAAACTGTAAAGACCCTATTGAACACGGGTAAAAAGGGGAAGGACCGAACACGTAAATAACCCCTAAAGAACTCGATCTGGGGACTAAAGGACGAACCGACTCAGACTACGAGGGACCTAGGATGTAATATGACCATGCGGCGACCCTTACTGTGCTAATACCCCGACGCGGAGGGACTGGACTCGCTATTTACCCAAAAAATAAACCTAGAACGCCTATTTATAACACCTAAACTTCCAGCGGCCCTCTCTTTTGCTTAACCTAAACCCTAGCCGCCTCTAAAAAACCTCACCTTTCTCTCGACCTCGGACGCCGGCCGGTGCTAGTCACCGTCCGGCGGACCTAAAACCATGTCCGACCTACGAACCTACCCCTAAAACAAACCAGAAACAAAAGAAACCCCCCTTTTTTGAAATCGAAAACCTAAAAACCGATCCCCCTTTCGTGTTCCTCTTCGCCGGCTCACCGCACTGGATCTCCGGAGAGATCACCGGGTTTATCACCAGCGAGGAAGGTGAACGGACGAGAAGGAGAAGAAGAGACGCAAAGGTAAAAAAGGCTAGACCCACTTCTGTGTTTTTTTTTACATTTATTTTCAGATTCGAAATAAAAAAACAAAATTGATATACCTCTAAACTTCTTTCTTTTCTTGTATTGATGTCTGCAATTTTTGATTACATATCTCTCTCGAATGCTCTTTGAAAAATCTCTCTGAAAAACTTTCCTCTGAAAAAATCCCCCCCTTTACATGGCATTCGTTTAGGGCTTTTATAGCCGGGAAATTACAGATTTTTCTATTTCTAAAATGCATAAAATTGATGTAAATCGCTGTGATTTGTACGACTTGATTGCCTCTGATTTTTGTTTCTGATTTCCGTTGCATTTGCGCGTTTTCGGCCTCTGACGTTTTTGTTATTTTGGCTGCATGTGAGGCTCGTACGAGGGGGTCCAGTAGGCTGGGACGTGGTCGGTCGTGGAGTAATCCGGATCGTCGGAAGCTGGAGGGGCTCGATCTGGGCGTGCGTGGATTCCACGAGGCGCGCGGGAAACTGAAGCAGCGCGCGTGGATCGCACGCGCTTGGGCGAGGCCCGATCTCGGCCGTTCGATGAGTCTTTGATCCAGCGGTGGAGGTTGTGCGGCGCTGAGGCATCCTGGGGGCAGCTAGGGCTTCATCCTCCTGAAGCGATCTGGATCCCAGATCCAACGGTGGAGATGGGGTGGCGGCTGCACAAACATAAAGGGTATTAGGTTTAGCAGATTAGGGTTTTTAATTATTTGGGCCCGAATTGGGCTGTAATATATGTATAGTATTTTTTGGGACTTTTTATTATGTAATATAGACTTTAAATTAATAAACTGGGCTTTTATTTTATTAATGTTTTTTTGTTTTTCAGATTTGATTAATAATAATAAATATAATATTAATACGGTAATAACTATAACTAATAATGATAATAATATATACTAATAATATAAATGTGTGACAATTTATAATAATAATTTTTAGGGGTTTTTATATGAAAAGTATAACATGCATATATATAAAAATTAATTTAATCTAAGCAAAGCCCACAACCCGTTTTTATTTAAATAGTGACAAGAATGTGGAAAAGCCCTCATAAGTCTATTATTATAAAAGGAAATAAAAAGATGTTAGCCCGGACAAAATTAGTGATTACAGTTGCCCCTCTTTGCTTGTACTTGTGGAACAAGAATAAAGCAAAGACCATAAGCACTAATTTAGTCCGACTTCCCTGTTTGGGGTGATTTGCTCTTTCGAAGTGGCAAAAACAGTGTGGGTATTGTCGGCATGTCCTCCTTGAACGGCAAAGGACAAAGTCGATTCATTCTTCCTACGCGATAAAGAATGAACTTCAAATAGCGTGCTTTCCCGGAGCGGCGAAAGCAAACTAGACAGGCTTTCTAGCTCATCTGTCCAGGGGTCTTTAAACTCTTTTGCTCTCAGATCAGGATGCGGCGAGTATGAAATTCTTCGCCTGAAACTACATTTGCTCTTCTGAAGTGGCAGGAACAAAGTCGATAGCATTGGTATGTCCTCCCTGAACGGCAAAGGACATAGTTGATTCATTCTCCCTAAGCGGCAAAGAATAAACTTCCAATAGCAAACTGGACAACGTTGGCATGTCCTCCCTGAGCGGCAAAGGACATAGCTGATTCATTCTCCCTGAGCGGCAAAGAATAAACTTCCAATAGCAAACTGGACAACGTTGGCATGTCCTCTCTGAGCGGCAAAGGACACAACTGATTCATTCTCCCTGGGCGGCAAAGAATAAACCTCCAATAGCAACTGGACAACGTTGGTATGTCTTCCCTGAGCGGCAAAGGACATAGTTGATTCATTCTCCCTGAGCGGCAAAGAATAAACCTCCAATAGCAACTGGACAACGTTGGTATGTCCTCCCTGAGCGGCAAAGGACGTGGCTGGTTCATTCTCCCTGAGCGGCAAAGAATAAACCCTTAATAGTTTAGACAACGCTGACATGTCCTCCCTGAGCGGCAAAGGACGTGGCTGATTCATTCTCCCTGAGCGGCAAAGAATAAACCTCCAATAGCAACTGGACAACGTTGGTATGTCCTCCCTGAGCGGCAAAGGACGTGGCTGATTCATTCTCCCTGAGCGGCAAAGAATAAACCTTCAATAGCTTAGACAACGCTGGCATGTCCTCCCTGAGCGGCAAAGGACGTAGCTGATTCATTCTCCCTGAGCGGCAAAGAATAAACCTCCAATAGCAACTGGACAACGTTGGTATGTCCTCCCTGAGCGGCAAAGGACGTGGCTGATTCATTCTCCCTGAGCGGCAAAGAATAAACCTTTAATAGTTTAGACAACGCTGACATGTCCTCCCTGAGCGGCAAAGGACGTGGCTGATTCATTCTCCCTGAGCGGCAAAGAATAAACCTCCAATAGCAACTGGACAACGTTGGTATGTCCTCCCTGAGCGGCAAAGGACGTGGCTGATTCATTCTCCCTGAGCGGTAAAGAATAAACCTTCAATAGCTTAGACAACGCTGGCATGTCCTCCCTGAGCGGCAAAGGACGTAGCTGATTCATTCTCCCTGAGCGGCAAAGAATGAACTTCCAATAGCAACTGGACAACGTTGGTATGTCCTCCCTGAGCGGCAAAGGACGTGACTGATTCATTCTCCCTGAGCGGCAAAGAATAAACCTCCAATAGCTTAGACAACGTTGGCAGGCCCTCCCTGAGCGGCAAAGGACGTAGCTGATTTATTCTCCCTAAGCGGTCAAAGAATAAACCTCCAATAGCAACTGGACAACGTTGGTATGTCCTCCCTGAGCGACAAAGGACGTGGCTGATTCATTCTCCCTGAGCGGCAAAGAATAAACCTTCAATAGCTTGGACAACGTTGGCATGTCCTCCCTGAGCGGCAAAGGACATAGCTGATTCATTCTCCCTGAGCGGCAAAGAATAAACCTCCAATAGCAACTGGACAACGTTGGTATGCCCTCCCTGAGCGGCAAAGGACATAACTGATTCATTCTCCCTAAGCGGCAAAGAATAAATCTGAAAAACTTGTTTTCTAGTGGTGGCAAAAACAATCTGAGCAGGCCTTCTGGCTCTTCTGCTCGGAAATCCTTGAGCTCTTTTGCTCTTAAATTCTGATGTTGTGGATTTCTTTTCTCTTCTTCTTCTTTCTTCTTTCTTCTTTTTTTTCTCCTTCTTCTTCTTCCTCTTCTGTTTCTTCTTCTTTCTCATCTTCTTTTTTTTCTCGTTCTTTCTCATCTCCTTTTTCGTCTTCTTCCTTCTCAACTTCTCCTTTCTCTCGTGTTCTTCTTCTTTTTTTTCTTTCTTCTTTCTTATTCTTGTTCTTCTTTCTTTTCTCTCTTCTTCTTCTTCTTCTTTTTCTTTCTCTCTTTCTTTTATTCTTTTTCTTCTTCTTCTTTCTTTTCCTTTTCTTTCTCTTCTCTCTCTCTCACTTCTTCTTTTTCTTTTTCGCTCTTCTTATTTCCTCTCATTCTTTTTCTTTTTTCTTATTTCTTTTTCTTTCTCTCTTTCTTTTATTTCTCTTTTTCTTTCTCTCTTTCCTTTTCCTTTTCTTTAGTTTTTATTTCTCTCTTTCTTTTCCTTTTTTTTATTTCTCTTTCCTCTCGTTCTTTTTCTTTTCTCTTATTTCTCTCTTTCTTTTATTTCTCTTTTTTCTTCTTTTTTTTTCTTTTTTTCCTCTCTTTTTCTTCTTCTTCTCTCTCTCTCATTTCTTCTTTTTATTCTTTTTCTTCTTCTTCTTCTTCTTTTTCTTATTCTCTCTCCTATTTCTTTTTATTTTTTCTTTTTCTTCTTCCTTATTTCTTTTCTTTCTTTTTCTTCTTTTTTTTCTTCTTTCTTATTCTTCTTTTTTCTTCTTTTTCTTTTTTTCCTTTTCTTTCTTTTTCTTCTTCTCGTTCTTTCTTTTTCTTCTTTCTTTTTTTTTCTTTTCTCATTTTTCTCTTTCTCTCTTCTTTTATTTTCTTTTTCTTCTCTCTCTCTCTCTCTCTCTCTTATTTCTTCCTTTTCTCTTTCTCTCTCCTTATTTCCTCTCATTCTTTTTCTTTTCTCTCATTTTTTCTCTCTCACTTTCTCTCTTTTTCCTCTTTCTTTTTCCTTTTCTTAAGAACCAGGAAACCAGTCGAATGAATCTTGGTTCTTATGAGATCTACTTCTTCTCTTATGAAGTGGCAGATCCCTCTCTTTATCAACCTTCAAATGCCTGTTTAAAATAAACAAAATGCTATGATGGTATGAGTTAGCGTGTTCCTAACATGGGGATGTCTAACTATCAATGATGCATGAGCATATTTCATGATGCAATGATGCGTATGGTCATGGGAATGCAAAGATGCATGAATTTTGTCTTTATTCTCTGAGGCCGGTGGTCACCATCTTGGGATTACAACCACTCATCAATCTCGTGTCTTGACAAAACTTGCCCCCAACTTGTGTTGCTTATTCCCCGAGTTCAATGGCCTGAATCGCAATCAGAATCATTAGCCCAGTACCTTCTCACTGATTTGAAATCCTGTGTGCAAAAGCTTCTGTTGCCGCACGAACAAAGATGCCCCTTCACGACAACTTAACTTCAACGGTCCTTTCATCATCACACATCATGTAGTGCCTCTCAATTTTAGGTCTCATTTCCGATAATGCATTTATCTCTAAAGTAATACAAGGAAATTTATTTGTTTAAAAATATGTCAATTCGCTGGTCGTCATTCTAATGAAGAGTAGATTTTCAAATTAACATACAGAACCTGGAAACCAAAAGTCTAATTAAAAGAAAAATAGAATAGGATGCCCCGGATATCAAATGCAATAGCGTCTTAGATTCAACTTTTCGATGATCTCTTCAAGCATAGCTTGCGTCTTTGAATGTTGTGGCGATATTTGAAGTAATGAAATTCCTCCCTAATCGCTCGGTTCATCCTCATGATTATGGTACTTGCTGGATCAGCTCGATTACCATTCCTTCTAGTTCTAATCATGTTTA
Source organism: Hibiscus tridactylites (assembly GCA_958450335.1). Classification (NCBI taxonomy): domain Eukaryota; kingdom Viridiplantae; phylum Streptophyta; class Magnoliopsida; order Malvales; family Malvaceae; genus Hibiscus; species Hibiscus tridactylites. The sequence goes on along the minus strand of OY288271.1, from coordinate 17,851,577 downwards.
AGATTATCATTGATTTCATGTCGGTGTCCTTAAGGATTCCCTCCCGGGACTTATTCAATTTGTTCATTCATTTCTTTTCTTAGGGGAATTCAACTCGTCACAGTCCTTTGGCTCGAGAATAAAGATGGAGCATACAACGATACCCCGAGTTACTCGGCATGGTCACGATTTTGAAAATATTACCATCACTCATGAAGCGAAGAGTTTCAGGCTTCAGCGGAGTGCCCCTAAAATTCCACACTCGTATCCGAAAATTCCTATTACCAGGTTTCGGAAATTGGAGTGCTTTTGTTAATGCCTATTACCAGGCTCTGAAATTAAAACCATTTATTTCGTTTTGAAACAATCTATTTTTCACTTTTCTCTTTTTTTTTTCTTTTTTTGGCACATTTAAGCAACTTTATTTGGGTCCTCTTAGGTGATTTCCTTATCATCGAACATCATTAAAGGAATAGTAATCTTGCTTCTCTCGCTTTACCGACCAGAGCGGACAGAGCGGGAAATCTCACTTTATCGTTATCACGACATTCAGTCGATCTCTTTCATTAGAATTAATGCCACTTCAAGCATGTGATATCCGAGAACCTGTGAAGGTAAGGAGGGATATACATATATATGATTTCAAGGTCATTGTATGTTAAGAAAATCTGCAAATATAACAAGTGCCCTCGCAAAAAGATCGTTACTATCTTCGGGCAAATGATAGCGATGTTTGTTCCATGCATTACTTCAACAGAAAATGCAACATGAAAGAAGACTCAAACATACGAGGTCCTAACAACCCGGGAAACAACACCTCCCCAAAAGTCGCGCCCATCATTCTTTCTTCTCAAAACTTCAAAAGACCGTTCTCGATCAGTCCTTGAACTTTGTTTTTCAGTGCCCCACAATTCTCCGTGGTGTGGCCCATGCTTCCCACATGGTATTCGCATACGGCACTAACATCATAACCTTCAGGATAGGGAGGATCCTTTGGTTTGGACTGAACTGGGGTCAGAAGCTTCTTCTCAAATAGCACTGGGAGCAAATCGGTGTACGTCATAGGGATCGCGTGAAGAACCTTTGGAGGCTTTGTAGACCATGATGCTTGATTATGGAAGCGGTCACGAAATTGGTTGTTTAGGCGAGATCCCACCATATGAACTTGGGATTCATGCCCCTCGTGGGCGGTTGTGCTATAGGGATCCACTATCTTCCCTTTTTTAATAGCATCCTCAATACGTTCTCCCGTCATGACCATGTCCGCAAAGCTATTAGCGGGATTACTGATCAAGCGATCGTACAAGACTCCTTTCAGAGTATCCACGAACAAGGGAACGATTTCACCTTCCGGAAGTGGGGGCTGCACCTGAGATGCTACGTCTCGCCAACGTCGGGCATACTCACGGATTCTCTCACTATGCTTTTGTTCCATCCCTTGTAGCATGAGCCGGTTTGGAGTCATATCAGTTACATGCTTGTATTGACCGACGAAGGCTTTTGAAAGATCTTTCCATGACTTGATGTCGGCTCGACTAAGTTGAGCATACCAACGTGTCGCGGAACCAACTAAACTGTCTTGAAAACAGTGAATGAGTAGCTTCTCATCTTTTACAAAAGCTGCCATCCTCCGGCAATACGTAGTAATGTGTGCTAAGGGACAAGTAGTTCCGTCGTACTTCTCAAAATCGGGAACTTTGAATTTCGGCGGAAGGACTAAATCTGTTACAAGACTCAAATCGCTGGCATCATTCCTTTGCTCACCCGTCCCTTGCAAGGTTTTGAATCTTTCTTCAAAGAAGCGGAATCTCTCCTCATGCTTCTCTTCCATCTCGGCCTTAATCCTCTCCACTTCATTCTCATATCCTGCCCCTAAGTCAATGGGCTGATTCGTTGAGGTTCCCCCGTGGTGGCCAACAGTCGTTCCAACAATAGTCTTGGCGTAGATTCCCGCATAGACTCTTTTTTCGGGATTTGGCACTTCTGGTTGATCTTTCATATGAGATGCAAAACCCTCATGCCCTTCAATGTCTGAGCTATCCACAAAAACTCTTTCCTCGCTTTTCGTCTTCAGTAACAGATCAGTCATCTGAGCAATAATAGAAGCTTGCGACTGTGTGATCTGATCGCTGATATTCTTGCTGACCCCGTCCAAACGAGTTTCGAGGTCTTTCTACCCCTTCTCTACCTTGGCCAATCTCTCCTCCATTGCTCGGGTATGCAAACGGGTGGTGTATGAATGAGGAATGATTGCAGATTACACTTTTACTTTCTGTCATGATATTTCTCGTAATTAATGATTGATTAATGTATGCAATGTATCATATGTATGGAAATGAGATAACTTAAAAACAAGTGTGCAAAGAATAATGCATGTAATGTGTTGTATGTACAACAAGGATAGGTAACCAACCAAAATGTATAATTGAATGCAAAGGTGCATTGAACATTAATTTTATTTGTTTAATGAATGAACGAATGAATGAATGAATGGATGGATGGATGAATGTGTCGTATGTACAACGGAAACATATGATTAAAGGTAATCAATCAAAATGTATAATTGAATGCAAATGTGCATTGAACATTAATTTTATTTGTATAATGAATGAATGAATGAATGAATGAATGGATGGATGAATGTGTCGTATGTACAACGGAAACATATGATCAAAGGTAATCATACAAAATGTAATTAAATGCAAAGGTGCATTGAACATTAATTTCGTGAATGCAATGTGTCGTATGTACAACACATGGTTAAGAGTAATCAATCAAAAAGGTATAATTGAGTGCAAAGGTGCATTGAACAATAATTGCATGAATGCAATGTGTCATATGTACAACAGAAATGCATGACTAAAGGTAATTAAACAAAATGCATAGTTGAAATGCAAAGATGCATTGAACATTAATTGCACGAATGCAATGTGTCATATGTACAACAGAAATGCATGACTAAAGGTAATTAAACAAAATGCATAATTGAAATGCAAAGAGCAACACTAAGTTCGGCAAATATCCTCGTTAAACAACTCATCAACGGGAACCTTGGTCCGTTACAATGATCGGATAAAACCCACTACATTCAGTTCTTAAGCTAGCGTCTAGGCCGACGATTTTCCTCAAGACTCACTCAATCCTTTCTTCTTTCTTGAAATGATCTTTTGCTAGGAATCGGGCGTTCTCTCATATCCTCGTTAACAAGTAGGCCAACTCTCGATCCTGCCCCCAAGTGGTATAGGCGACGACTTATAATTGATCCCCTGTCGATATTTGGTACTCTTGGCTTGCTCTTGGAAAGGGTCCCACTGAGCCTAACCTTCAAAGCGCATCGGGGGTGAGGTCGGAATTCCCTCTGACTTGAAATATTTTTCCTTGTTTTAGGTTGAGACTTGATTGTCGACTCAAGGCGGCGAAGTGCCCGAGAAACTTCTGATCTTGCCCCGGAAAGCTTAGTTCTCGTTTGGTGTGGTTCTCGCTAATTTCCTTGCAAGACTCGGTATTTCCCCACTGTTGTAGTTAAATCAAAGCTGCCAACCGTGGAACAAATGTAGGTTGAACTCCAAAATTCGAAGTAATGATCACTTGCCTGGGAAATCTGACAAATAAGTGAGGTGGCCTTTTCTTGTTTTTGAAAGTCTTTCTTGTCTCAGAAACCCAACCATGTAGTCGCTCGCTTTGTGGCTATATTTTCGTCGAGGTCCTTCTCACTATTGTTGTGGACCAGATTCCCCCACTGATCAAGTTTTTAATTTCAAACTATTTCCAACTCAATGTTGCTCTTTATGCAATGATGAAATATGCAAAATAAGAAGGGGAAAAAAGTAAGGGTGTTAGTCACATGATAAACATGAAGCAATAGGCAACCAATGAAAATCAAGCATTAACGAAAAAGAAGCGTAGAGACAAGCAATTAGCAAGAAAAAACCTAGACACTCTAAGCTCTAAGGTTATCCGCATGGCTCTAACGGGCTAGGCTTCTTATATTCTCACTCATGAGTTCGGTTCTAGCAAAGGGTACCCAAACCTATCTCATCACCTACTAAGGCAATAAGAACCCCAATTCTGGCCCATCACAGGCTTGCGAATTGGTTTCGGTTCGGGGGAAAGCACGGCCTAATGATGTGGAGGGCTACTCACGTGTCAAAGGCGTGGATTCCGGAAATGAATTACCGACCCGTGGAGGGATACTCACGTGGGTATGGGTGTTTCACTCCCACTTAAGGGTAGCTCGGGTATAGAGCTTGATGATCATGATGCAACACATGTCGGTGACTCCTTCGAAATTAAATGAGAAATTAATTCGAATGCCACAAAATTTCAAAGCCCGTTCAACTTAAGTTGTATTTTCATAAAAGAACAAACTCATTAGCTTCACTTCGAATTTTAAATATTTTCTATCGATTAAATGGCAACAAGCGTTTTATTGGCTTAACTCTCATTTTTTTTGTTTTGTAAAAAACAAAAATTTGTCCCCAGCAGAGTCGCCAAGCTGTGATAAGGTTTTTTGTAGAAAACCACTAAGTAGGGGGCCTTATCACTATTTTCTTTTTGAAAAGGGGGTTTATTTAAAAAAGGGGGGGAATTCATGTTTTGAAAAACTTGTGAAAATTTGGAGTCGCCACCGACCACTAAGGTAGGCCGGACACCATAAAACCAGAGATTCATTTTAAAACGGGTTCGGGAGTTGGTTACGCGTGGGGTAGGGTTAGCGCCCCCATCACGCCCGGAAATTGGTACCAAATTACTTGTTGCCTTTTGATCGATAGGAATTATTTAAAAATTGAAGTGAATTTAATAATTGTTCTTAAATGAAAATATAACTTAAATAACGCGGGCTTTATCGAATAGTGGCATTGGAATTACTTAATCATTTAATTAAAAAGGATGACGGTACACCGGACCATAGACTAAACCGACATCAAATAAGGCTGACTGCCGTGTTAGTTTAGGGTTCGGATCCCGTACGTCACCTTTATGCATGATGCGAACATATAAGAGATGATGCGTGTTGTTTTCAATTTTTATGCTTTCGCTTACCTGGAGGCAGTGAAAATTAACCTAAGTATCCGATAGACATCCATTAAGCTAGGACTGTCGTTTTCGGATACCGAAGTTAATTAATACCCCTCTCGGGTTTGATTTTTTAGACCCGATTATCATGCTTGCATATTGGGCCGTATGATGAACAAATATATGTACATGCATGTCACTCAAAATAACACATAGGAGAGAAAGCCCAAATTAATTAATTAAACTAACTCTTGAAGCCCAAAGGCCCATTTTAAGGCATTCCTATTTTTAAAAGAACACAAAGCCCATTTAAGACTATTCATTAATTAACCTAATTAAAGAGATTAAACTAGCCCATTTTAAATGTACCAAATTAAAAGATTATCATGGTAATATACATTCGATTCGTCTTTTCATTTATCCGAGACTAACATGAACCTAGTAACCCTAAGCATTTTAGATCACATGAGAAAACCCCCCAAAAAACATATATTCGATCCAACGATGATTAAACATGCGGGACCCACTAAACTAAAAAAACGGACAAGCATGCATATATATATATATATTCGATCCATTATGCCATTATTAACACATAACAAAAACATACAATAGCATATACGAAAGGGCATTAAAACATTAAATTATGTTGCATTCGAATGGTGACCAAAATGAAATAAATGTAAAAACAGAGGCTGAAATCAGAAAGAAAAATAAAGACTCTAAACTGTAAAGACCCTATTGAACACGGGTAAAAAGGGGAAGGACCGAACACGTAAATAACCCCTAAAGAACTCGATCTGGGGACTAAAGGACGAACCGACTCAGACTACGAGGGACCTAGGATGTAATATGACCATGCGGCGACCCTTACTGTGCTAATACCCCGACGCGGAGGGACTGGACTCGCTATTTACCCAAAAAATAAACCTAGAACGCCTATTTATATCACCTAAACTTCCAGCGGCCCTCTCTTTTGCTTAACCTAAACCCTAGCCGCCTCTAAAAAACCTCACCTTTCTCTCGACCTCGGACGCCGGCCGGTGCTAGTCACCGTCCGGCGGACCTAAAACCATGTCCGACCTACGAACCTACCCCTAAAACAAACCAGAAACAAAAGAAACCCCCCTTTTTTGAAATCGAAAACCTAAAAACCGATCCCCCTTTCGTGTTCCTTTTCGCCGGCTCACCGCACTGGATCTCCGGAGAGATCACTGGGTTTATCACCAGCGAGGAAGGTGAACGGACGAGAAGGAGAAGAAGAGACGCAAAGGTAAAAAAGGCTAGACCCACTTCTGTGTTTTTTTTTACATTTATTTTCAGATTCGAAATAAAAAAACAAAACTGATATACCTCTAAACTTCTTTCTTTTCTTGTATTGATGTCTGCAATTTTTGATTACATATCTCTCTCGAATGCTCTCTGAAAAATCTCTCTGAAAAACTTTCCTCTGAAAAAATCCCCCCCTTTACATGGCATTCGTTTAGGGCTTTTATAGCCGGGAAATTACAGATTTTTCTATTTCTAAAATGCATAAAATTGATGTAAATCGCTGTGATTTGTACGACTTGATTGCCTCTGATTTTTGTTTCTGATTTCCGTTGCATTTGCGCGTTTTCGGCCTCTGACGTTTTTGTTATTTTGGCTGCATGTGAGGCTCGTACGAGGGGGTCCAGTAGGCTGGGACGTGGTCGGTCGTGGAGTAATCCGGATCGTCGGAAGCTGGAGGGGCTCGATCTGGGCGTGTGTGGATTCCACGAGGCGCGCGGGAAACTGAAGCGGCGCGCGTGGATCGCACGCGCTTGGGCGAGGCCCGATCTCGGCCGTTCGATGAGTCTTTGATCCAGCGGTAGAGGTTGTGCGGCGCTGAGGCATCCTGGGGGCAGCTAGGGCTTCATCCTCCTGAAGCGATCTGGATCCCAGATCCAACGGTGGAGATGGGGTGGCGGCTGCACAAACATAAAGGGTATTAGGTTTAGCAGATTAGGGTTTTTAATTATTTGGGCCCGAATTGGGCTGTAATATATGTATAGTATTTTTTGGGACTTTTTATTATGTAATATAGACTTTAAATTAATAAACTGGGCTTTTATTTTATTAATGTTTTTTTGTTTTTCAGATTTGATTAATAATAATAAATATAATATTAATACGGTAATAACTATAACTAATAATGATAATAATATATACTAATAATATAAATGTGTGACAATTTATAATAATAATTTTTAGGGGTTTTTATATGAAAAGTATAACATGCATATATATAAAAATTAATTTAATCTAAGCAAAGCCCACAACCCGTTTTTATTTAAATAGTGACAAGAATGTGGAAAAGCCCTCATAAGTCTATTATTATAAAAGGAAATAAAAAGATGTTAGCCCGGACAAAATTAGTGATTACACACTGGTGATGACAATGAAGAAATTAAAAATTTAAAGAAATTGTTTGCAACTTGCAAGTGAATTTGAAACCAAGGATCTTGGTACTTTAAGATACTTCCTTGGCATGGAGGTTGCAAGATTAGAAGTTGGTCTAGTAATCAACCAGAGAAAATATATTTTATACTTGTTATCTGAATCTGAGATGAAGGGCTGCAAACCAAGTGAGACTTATATGGAGTTCAATCTCAAACTAAAGAAGGATGTTCTTGAAAGTCCAGTTAATAAAAGATTGTATCAAAGGTTAATTGAGAAATTAATTTATCTTTCTCTTACTAGACCTGATATATCTTTTCATGTGAGCATTGTTAGTCAATATTTGAGTGACCGTCGAGAGGAGTATCTTGAAGCTATCAACAAAATACCAAAATACCTAAAGATGACACCTGGCCATGGGCTAATTTTCAAGAAAACCAATGACAGATCGGTAAAAGTCTTCATTGATGCTAGTTGGGCTGGAGAACTAACAGATAGAAGATCCACCAATCGGTACTACACTTTTGTTTTAGACAATTTGGTTACTTGAAAGCGCAAAAAGCAGTATGTTGTGCCTCGGAACAGTGCTGAAACTGAGTATAGAGCTATTGCACTTGGAATGTGTGAGGGGATATTTACAAAGGTTACTTGTTGAATTAGGCTTCAGTGACTCTAAAGAGTTTGAGCTATACAGTGATAGTCAATCTGCCATCAGTATAGTGAGAAATTCAGTCCATCATGATATGACTAAACATGTGAAAATTGATAGACTGTTTATTTCAGAGAAAGTCAGCAATGGTCTAGTAAAACTGAATTTTGTTTCTTTTAAAAATTAAATTGCAGATATACTCACCAAGGCACTTCCTAAAGTAACATTTGATGAGTTTGCATGCAAGCTGGGATTATATAATATATACTCTCCAACTTGAGGGGAGTGTGGATTGTGTGATTGTAAAAAATTAGGGATGTAAATTTCTTAATATCAAGTTGCTATTAGTTAGCAATTATCTTTGTAATATCTTGTTAATAGCTGTAATTTATTTGTAAATAAGGAATTAGGTTCTTGTAATTTATTTATAATTCTTTTTTCCTAGTTTAAGCTTTCTCTTGTAATCTATAAATATTATTTTTTTAATTAAATAAATGAAAGAAATTAAAGTAGACTCTTTTCGGTACCTTTCTACAATACTAAAAGATTATCATCAAGTTATGTTCTTTTTGTTCTTTTATATTTTCAATCCGGCAAATGTTGAATGTGTTGAATTATCAACCTTGTTCACATGGGCGGAGCCACACTTTAGAATGGGGTGTCTCATGACACTTAAAATTTTTTGGAAACTTATTTTTTATATATTTTCTTTATAAAAAATTAAAAATATAGACAAATGACACCCATTTGATGAATAAAATGACATCCATTTATAAATAAATCGACACCCTTTATAACTAATTAATCATCTTTAAATATCATTAAAAAAATACACTCTTTAAATAAATTTCTAGCTCCGCCCCTACTTGTTCCTAATAATTTTAACTGAAAAGGCATCCTCTAAAAGAAATACCTTTACAACATGCGTCCCTGGAAGTGAAATCCCAGAATGGTTCGATTTCAAAAGCTTAGGATCTTCGATAAACATCCAATTACCACCAGAGTGGTACTATAATAGCATGAAGAATTTTCCAGGCTGTTGTTGCTTCATTCAAAGACTATTCTGACGATGCAGATTTTGACATTAGATGTGAATTTCATCTAAAATCCTGTAACGGGGACTGTCATAATCTCATCTCGATGAGAGGACTCCACGGAAGCCGATTGGTTGAGTCAGATCACTTGTTCCTCTTATACCACCTAAAAGACTCAAGTATGGCAGCTGAAACATGCTTCAATCTCGACTTGTTGTATGGCAGCTTCAATCTCGACTTGTTGTATGGCAGCTGAAACATGCTTCAATCTCGACTTGTTGTATGGCAGCTTCAATCTCGACTTGTTGTATGGCAGCTGAAACATGCTTCAATCTCGACTTGTTGTATGGCAGCTTCAATCTCGACTTGTTGTATGGCAGCTGAAACATGCTTCAATCTCGACTTGTTGTATGGCAGCTTCAATCTCGACTTGTTGTATGGCAGCTGAAACATGCTTCAATCTCGACTTGTTGTATGGCAGCTTCAATCTCGACTTGTTGTATGGCAGCTGAAACATGCTTCAATCTCGACTTGTTGTATGGCAGCTTCAATCTCGACTTGTTGTATGGCAGCTGAAACATGCTTCAATCTCGACTTGTTGTATGGCAGCTTCAATCTCGACTTGTTGTATGGCAGCTGAAACATGCTTCAATCTCGACTTGTTGTATGGCAGCTTCAATCTCGACTTGTTGTATGGCAGCTGAAACATGCTTCAATCTCGACTTGTTGTATGGCAGCTGAAACATGCTTCAATCTCGACTTGTTGTATGGCAGCTTCAATCTCGACTTGTTGTATGGCAGCTGAAACATGCTTCAATCTCGACTTGTTGTATGGCAGCTTCAATCTCGACTTGTTGTATGGCAGCTGAAACATGCTTCAATCTCGACTTGTTGTATGGCAGCTTCAATCTCGACTTGTTGTATGGCAGCTGAAACATGCTTCAATCTCGACTTGTTGTATGGCAGCTTCAATCTCGACTTGTTGTATGGCAGCTGAAACATGCTTCAATCTCGACTTGTTGTATGGCAGCTTCAATCTCGACTTGTTGTATGGCAGCTGAAACATGCTTCAATCTCGACTTGTTGTATGGCAGCTTCAATCTCGACTTGTTGTATGGCAGCTGAAACATGCTTCAATCTCGACTTGTTGTATGGCAGCTTCAATCTCGACTTGTTGTATGGCAGCTGAAACATGCTTCAATCTCGACTTGTTGTATGGCAGCTTCAATCTCGACTTGTTGTATGGCAGCTGAAACATGCTTCAATCTCGACTTGTTGTATGGCAGCTTCAATCTCGACTTGTTGTATGGCAGCTGAAACATACTTCAATCTCAACCTGTTGTATGGCAGCTTCAATCTCGACTTGTTGTATGGCAGCTGAAACATGCTTCAATCTCGACTTGTATATCTTCAATGCTGAATTTTGTTTGGATAAATGTTTTGTATTATTTTCCCAAAAAACAGCAAAAACCTATTACCAAAATACAAACTCTTGTTCAGATCAAATCCCAATCCATACAGAGTCTCCTACTTGCGCATCCTCTTCTACAAATATTTTTCCCACACAATCTTATAGGAACTAAATGTTTAATTCGCAATATAACCCTTTTGAAAAATAAGGGTAAACTACATAAATGGTCATCAGACTTTTAGGCCAGATTTGTTTTGTTCATCGTACTTTTAAATTTTTTGATGAGGTCACCCAATTTTTAGTTTGATTTCAATATAGTCACAAAACTTTTAGTTTACTGTCAATATGGTCCCTCTTGTTATATTCCTTAATAAAAACTGGGTAAACTACACCAATTATCACTCAACTTTCTTCTCACTCTTATTTTGGTCACTAAAGTTTAACAATTTTCAATTTAATAACTTAACTTTCGAATTATTTTGGTTAATTGGTAAATTCAGATTATTCAATTCTCAATCTTATATTGTACCAATTAAATCAAATAATCGATTAACCAATTAACCGAAATATTTAATTCTGGAAATGATTTTCTTACTTTGTTTATTAAAATATCAAATATGATAATATGGTAAATTTAATTGTTCGGTTGTGATAAAAGTGTAAAAACAACTAGAAAGTCAAAAATTGAAAGTTCACACCTATTAATCCTACCCAGAGCCAAAACTTTTTTTTAAAAAAAAATCATAAGGGTATCAAAATCATTAGAGTATAAGATATTGTATGCATAAAATTTAGAAATATTGTATATAATAGATCATATCGGTTAATCAATTTTGCTTAAAACTATGAACCGTAATCAAATTGAAATAATTTATTTTAAAATTTTGTACTAAATTGGGTTTGATTAATCCTTAAAAAGTGTTTTGGTTAATTGCTAAATTCAAGTTATTCTATTCTTCGATCTTATATTGTACTAATTAAATCAGATAATTGATGATTGGTTAATTGGAATATTTGACTCGAGTAATATTTTTTTACTTTGCTTATTAAAATATCAAATATGGTAATATGGTAAATTTAATAAGCAAAGTGAAAAAAATTATTACTTAGATTTTTTTAAAGGATTAATCGAATTTTTCTATTTGTATAACCATGTCACTTGAGAGTGGCCAAAATATGAACAATTCGAAAGTTAAGTTGTTAATTTCAAAATTGTTAAACTCTAGTGACCAAACAAGTGTGAGAAGAAAGTTGAGTGAGGATTGGTGTAATTTACCTATTTTTTTATTTATGAAGATCGAAAACTAACGTAAACTTCTAATGAAAGGTAATGGGAGGGACCATATCGAAATCGAACTAAAAGTTTGGTGATCTTATCGAATATTTTAAAAGTATGGTGACAAAAATGAATCCATCCTAAAAGTTTGGTGACCATTTATGTAGTTTACCCAAAAAATAAATAGATTAATTTTTAATATAATAATATATGGGTAATTATTCCATATACAAGCGCTTGTGAAAACTTTGTTTGCACAAATGTCTTAGTTTTAAGGTTTAGAGACTCTATTTAGAGTTTATGGTTTAGAGCTTTAAGTGTAACAATTTGTATTTGGGGGTTGTTGATAGAATTTTGGGTTTAAGGTTAGGGTTTATAGCTTAAAAGATAAATCCCTAACCATATTACTCTAAAACCTAAACTCAAAATTCTAAACATCTACATTGAAACCCCTAAAACTTACGCCTTAAATTGAAACCATAAACTCTAAAATTAAGGCACTTGTGAAAATAAAAAAATATCGTCGTCTGTGTATGAGATAATAATCCATAATATAATAAATAGATTAATTTTTACACTAATAATGTATCAAATATTTTCCTTATTTAAGTTTATATATGTAAAAACTCTATGGTCAACCCAATATGCGCGTGGAAAATAAGTATAAGGTAAAAAAAATATGGGTAGTTATTTCATACATAGACGGTGAAAATAAAAATTTTCCACAAGCGTCTTAGTTTCATGATTTAAGATTATATTTTAAGATTTAAAGATTATGAGTTTAGGTTTAGTGGTTTAGAATTGATGAATTATGGTTAGAATTTAAGCTTTAAGGTTAGAATTTACAGTTTATAGGATAAAACCTAAATCCTAACTATGTTATCGTAAATGTTAAACCTCAACTTCTAAACCCTAAATTCTAACAATAAATATTAAATTCTAACCACAACCTCTAAATTCTAAACCACTAACATCTAAGCACCGAATTCTAACTATAAACCCTATAACTAAGATGCTTGTGAAAACTTTTTGTTTCCATTACATGTGTATTGAATATAAATAAAAAGAACATGCATAATTAAGTAAAAAATTAAGGACAACTATTCCATACTAAGTGGTGTAAAGTTTTTTTATACACAACCATGCATAATCCAAGGTTAAAATTTAAAATTTAAAATTTAAAATTGAATTCTCTAATCCTAAACTTAAATATTAAACCCAATAAAAGTTTTGGACATGTGCGAGAAGAGCAACTGCACATGACCTAAAAAAGAGGGGCACAAACGAGCTGAATTAAATGTTATAACGGAAAAATATTTTATATTCATAAATTACAAGAATTTTTTTTAAAAAAAACTTCAAAGAGAGTCTCATAATATATTTTTTACTAAGATAAAAATATATTCTAAAAAACCTTATATATCTTTGGTATTATAAACTAAAGGACCTCGTTTTAATAAACTGCACATGTCTCGTAAACGTTTGAATCGTCCTTGATTAAACCTCAAATTTCAACCATAAACCGTACATTATATACCTACAATCTAAATTTTGACCTCTAAACCCTAAACTAAAATCATAAACCCCTAAATTACCCCCGCTTGTGGAAACAAATTTTTTTACCACCGGTGCATGAGATAATAATTTAAATATTATTTTATGAAATGAAAATTGAATGAGTAAAAATAGTGGTTTTTTATTTTATTATTTTAAAAAATTATTTAATTATTAATAAATTATTATTATTTGTTAAATTTACTATATATTCTAAGTCTGTTAAATTTATCATTATTTGTTTCTGGTTAACTCTTGTTTTATATTAAGTATAGATAATTAATTATAATTAAAATAAATATTATTTATTTATTTATTATATTAATATATAAATTAATTATTTAAAAGAATTATTGGCAGCCACGATTTAAATTAAAATATGTAATTAAATTAATCTAATATATTTAACATAATTTTTTTTAAAATCTTTTTTATTAAAAATATAATTTCTTAACAAACTGTTTGCATTGAAAAAGTTTGTCATTTTCTGAAGAAAAAAACAAATGGAAAGCCCAAATAAAGGAAAGAAAATGAGTTCTTCTGATAACAACAGTGACCCTAAGTTGCCATCGATCAAGATCCACCTCCCCTCCTCCCCTCACTACTCCTCTTCCGCCGCCTCCTCCCCCACCCCCGTTGCCGGCGCACGCCGTAAGATCGGCGTGGCCGTCGATCTCTCCGAGGAGTCTGCCTTCGCCGTTCGTTGGACCGTCCAAAACTACCTCCGACCAGGCGATGCTGTCATCCTCCTCCACGTTTCACCAACATCTGTACTCTACGGTGCTGATTGGGGCCCAGTTCCCCAAGCCCAACAAAGCCCACGAACGCCGGAGACCCAGAAGCAACTGGAGGACGATTTCGATGCCTTCACGGCATCCAAGGCGGCGGATTTGGCCAAACCCTTGAAGGAGGCTGGGATTCCCTTTAAGATTCATATAGCGAAAGATCATGATATGAGGGAAAGATTGTGTCTTGAGCTGGAGAGATTGGGGCTGAGTGCTGTTGTAATGGGGAGTAGAGGGTACGGGGCTGAGATAAGAGGGAATGATGGGAGATTGGGAAGCGTTACTGATTATTGTGTGCATCATTGTGTTTGTCCTGTTGTTGTTGTTAGGTATCCTGATGAGAAAGATGGCGGGAATGGTCAGCCCCTTGCAACAGCTAAGGAGGCCACTGTGGAGGGAAAAGGTGGTAAAAGTTAATCCTTTTTGGTTCATTTTTGGCTGTTTGAGTTTGATTGGAAATTTGGGATCTTTGTATTTGTTTCAATGCTGACGTGTTTTTATATTATTAACTGATAATTAGGATAGTAGCAATGTTGTGTCATATGATCCATATAGCCTATCACACATGATGTGTCCTTGTGGAATTGAATGACTGAAAATTTGGCTTTGTTTTGTTTGTTTATTTGTTAGATGATGATTAGGACAAATCGGTATAATGTTGATCTATGTAGTTTACCAGTTAAAAGTTACTACACATAGCAAGGAATACCATAGTTAGTTGTTATGGATGTTAAATTAGTTATGTTGTTGGCAAAGGTTGGTCTTTTCTTGGTATTAATCACTAGTTATTCTTGGTATCATTTGAGCATAATATTATCTTTTTGTAGATGGCTACTTAGTGGGAATGTTTGAATATGTTTTGGCTTTTAGTTATTCGAAATGTGATTTTTGTTGAGTTAGATGAAAAATAGGGCATGGTAGCAGAATATGATATATATGGCTCATCCCTGATCCCACAGAGTTGGTGAAGGTTTAATTTCTTGTTCTTGTAGATCATATATTGTTTCATCTACTTCATAGTATTAGATATTTAGTAAGGTCGGATTTGTTGAGTGTATCGGATTAGTTTTGGCCCTTGAATTATCTTGGTGATTGAGAGTTAATTGAAAAGTTCATGGGTGATGGACAACAGAACACCTTGTGGTGTGTGGTTTTGATCATGCACGTCGCCTCTATCATGGTATAAAATAACAAGTGAACAATTGATAAATATTATAAGATATGTGTATCAATTGTTACCTTGTACATTAAGTAACTAATCTCTAAATGCTTGATGGGAATAGTTTTCCCTTCCTTAAGCCTTCGTAAGGATGTTATAGTTGTCAAGTTCGGAAGATAAGTGATATGTGGACAAGTTATGTACAATGGAGATGATGATATAATGAGGATGATTTATCGTAATATGGTGTGTTTGATGTTAAAAGGTACAAACTTATAGAAGAAGTTGCTACTATCTGTTCAACTGTTGAGTCTATGCAAACACAATATGAATATATGATGTATGGTTGGTTTCTAGATGCTGCATAGACAGGGATGTTTGGCCTGCTAATGGAATTTTCGGTATTAGAAAGATGTTTTGTGCAGTTGTTTGTCCACTTAAGACAAAGCAATTTGATGATTAAAGGAGTTGGAATATTTCTAACTTTTGGGAATTGGGATGATTGGTTGGAGCTCAAAAGGGCTATCAGAAGCTGTTTGTATAGGAATGCATGTAGTTTATAAATCATAGTTACTTCAACTGGGAGAATATTATTGGAAGATAGATCGCTTCAGTGTGCTCTGTAATGTTCCGAAACTTTCAGAAAGAGAATGTGTCAATTAAATGTTTGTTAGAACATGCTTCTATGTATATGTTGCCTTACAACATAACTAGTAGGATGTTTGGTCTGCTAGAGTTGGTAGGCTGTGGAAATATTTGGACTAATCTGGTTTCATAAGTTAATTGGGACAGAAAAGAGAACTATTAGCTGCTTAAATCTTATGCTTGGATTAGAAGAAAGCTCAGGCCTTTGGAGGAATTTATTTTGTACATCAAATTGATCACTTCCATTTCCTCCCCCCTGTTTATTTAGGCTATTGCTTGTGAAACAAGCATAGTGGAAAGAATAAGAAGACATGCAAAGAGGTCTATCGGCACCGTTAGTAAACCTAAGATTGCCTATTATGAAATCCATAACTTATAGTAGCAAAGCATCTTCAGTTTTTTTGTGGACTTTGTTTCATATATGAAATTTGTTTGAGTTGCTGAATTCTTGAACTTACTTCCTAATCTTGTAAATTAACATTAGTGTTTGATGATTCTTTTGTGGCAGATGCTTAGCAAGTCCGTAGTACTTGCAGCTTTATCCTATTGGTAGCAGGTTCGTATCTTGGTGTCGCGAATGTCTTCGTTAATTTATATTTTCCGGTCACGAGCAGAAGGAGATCCCACAATGCAATTGGTCTTCGAGCCTCGGCTAGAAAGCCTGGAGAAGTCTTTCTTAACCTGTTTATGATCTGACACCCCCCTCTTGCTTTTCTTATGTTGTAGATAGCAGAGAAGGCTATGAGTCGCTCAGGATTGCTCGTACGAAGGATTATTGTTAAAATGGATCCTAGGATTCATTCTTTTTACTTTCATCTCCTCTTTGTTGAACTTTTTTATTGGTGATGTTATCATATGATCAATGAGGTTCTAGATTTCCTTTTATGGCACTCGAGATCATCATGATTTACTGCACCGTGATGATATACTATAGGATAATCCCAGTGTCAACACTTGCTTTCGGTTTTATGAGCTGTTATGTTTGTGTTGATGCCCTAGTACTGTGCAGGAACAAAAAAACATGAAAACATTTCATGAGCTTCACCTTGAATTCAAGGGCATTTTTTCATGTATAAATCCCGAATAGTTTTATTTATCTATTTATTTATTTTTTATCTGTGCGCATAAATGACATTGCGGTTTGAGTTTAGAAGATATAAGTGGACTCGAATCTTACATCTCTTGGATGTCATTCTTTTAAGGATGATTGTATGAACCATCTAGGCTAATTCATTGCTGAATAGAAAGTTCCATAGCAGCTGCATGCAAATCACTAGCATGGATCTTATCTTCATGTTGGAAAACACATGCATCTGGAGATGGAGAGAAATCAGAGACTAAAATGCTCAATTCTCAATGAAGTTCAAAGAAATTGAACTCTTGTTCTCATTTTTCTCTCTCATCGGACTAAAGTAAGAAAATTAAGTCCATTCTTATTGACATCCCTATTTGCAGAAGGCATGCTTATGTTCAAAGAAATATCCGTGTACAATGTTAATCGGATCAGTGATAATTTTGAACAGATGCAATAGGAACGAACCCACATGACACATGCGGAAAGTAAAAGGGTGTATTTCATAGATTTGAGTTTTTTTAACTCTTTTTTTATTTAAAAAATCAACCTGCTGCAAATATTTTATTTTAATATTAAATGTTTATTTTAACAAATTGTACATGATCCTTATACTATGTTGACACTTTGTTTGCAGCATTTAAATTCGTTTAATAACTACGTAAATTGCTGGGAGACGAGATTACAGTCAAAATAAATAAATGTGGCAGTGACTATTCAGGGTAAACAGATGTCAAAACTTCATTTTCCAAATGCCTGATGGAGAAGGTAACCCTAAAAGTCGTCTGTTAATAGAAGACTTGGAAGTCAATCATTATTAATCTGTTATGCATGAAAAATATCAGAATATCACAATTGCTGAAATGGAAAAGTCTGATGAAAATGACTAATTTTACCATGTTATTCAGATTTTAGGCCGACCGTCAATATGTTAACTTCTTTTAAGTATTTTCATATATTCGAAAGATCGTATCCAGTGTTTACATCCGAAAATTTATTGATCATAGATATATACCTCAAATTCTTGAAAGAAAATGAAGGGTTTACTGTTTACCCTAGTATAACTCACCAACTACCTTTTATGTCAAGTTTCTTGTAAGCGTTTAATACACAACTTTTGTGTCCGGTTGGCGGTATTCCAGTTGAAAAATTAAATTTAATCGTGTTTAAATTATTATATATTTTGAGATATGTACTTTTGGAAATTATTGACATTGAATATTGATTGCCATACATAAACTTTTTCATTACTACAGCTGATTTTCAGCGATACTAAATGAGATTGTTAACAGACATTCCATGAAACTCCAAATAAGTAGTACAGGCTAAGACAGAACTTGTTTAGAAGAAAGCTAGAGTTTTAACATGGAGAGGGCTTCTATTTTCACTTTGATCTGCTTTTTGTTAGTTGTTTTTTCACACTTGGAATTGTCCGAGGAAGCTGATGTTTTAGCGGTAGACGGGTCGGTTAGTGATGGCGAGACACTGGTTTCCTCATCAGAAATCTTTGAACTAGGCTTCTTCTCACCTGGAAAATCAAGAAACATGTACCTGGGAATATGGTACAAGAACAGCCCTGAAGCAGTTGTTTGGGTTGCAAACAGAAACAACCCAATTGCGGATACGAAAGGGGTTTTAACGGTGAGCGGCAGTGGAAATCTTGTCATTTTGGACCGGACTAAGAGTGTCGTGTGGTCATCCAATGTGTCTGGGACAGTGGAACATCCCGTGGCACAGCTGTTGGATACTGGAAACCTTGTTCTCAAGGACAACAAAAGCATGCCTGGAAGCTATTTGTGGCAAAGTTTTGATTCCCCTTCGGACACACTCTTGGAAGGCATGAAAATAGGATGGAATTTAAAGACTGGTGAGGAAAGATATCTAACATCGTGGAGAAGTGCTGACGATCCATCCCCTGGGAACTTCACTTACAGGCTTGACATAACCGGGTTACCTGAGTTAGTCATTGATAGAGGATCGATGAAAACGTACCGAACAGGACCATGGAATGGAATTGGGTTCGGAGCTGTTCCGGCAGTCCCCAATTTAGTCTTCAAACCAACCGTCATCTCTAATGAGAATGAGATATATTATACTTTTGAAGCAGTCAGCAACGCGACTAACATGCGATTATGGTTGAATCAGTCGGGTTATTTACAGCGTCTTATATCAGAACAGGGAAGTAATCAATGGGGTGTTTTGTACTCAGTACCATTTGATCAATGTGGCAGCTATGGCTTCTGTGGTGCTAACAGTGTATGCAGCAGTAGGAGACCAGATACCTGTGAGTGTATAAAAGGGTTCATTCCGAAATCACAAAGGTCGACGAACTGTGTAAGAGAATCATCACTAGACTGTCAAAGGGGAGAAGGCTTTCTAAGGCTTGTCGGGGTTAAAGTTCCAGATTTGTCAAAATTTCATTTGAGTGAGAATTTGAACCGTGAGCAATGTAAGGGTGAATGCTTGAAGAACTGCTCCTGTACAGCTTATGCTAATCTGAACGTAAGTGATGGCCGCACTAGCTGTTTGATGTGGTTCGGTGACCTCATTGATATTTCTGAAGTTTCAGAAGTGTACCGAGGAGAAGATATCTTCATACGATTGCCAGCTTCAAGTCTAGGTATGCACCACTTGTATTCTTCTTTTCTTACTCTTTTAGGGCATTTAACTTGCTATGTATGCGATTCATTTTTCTTAAAGTACTCGTGTTTGACATCCGTGCATGACACACAATTGGAATTAAGTGATCAATTATTTTATATATTCATCATAATTGTTTCTCCATTTCCTCATGGAAAGATTGTCTGGGGTAAAAGAGTTTGGAATTTTACCATTACAGACCAAATGCCTGGTTTTTAAACCAGTTAACTCTGTCTTTTCTAGGATTAACCCGAGATTCAAGTACAAGGAACAGATTAACGGTTATCATACCGGTCTCAATCATTTCTGGCGCAATCATCTTGGGCCTAGTAGTCTTCATAATTTGGAGGAAATCAAGGAAAAGAGGTAAGAACATTCATGGAACCTTATTGGTATTCTTCAAACAGATTTGCAGTACTTAACACATAAAACTCATTGAATTATAGATGAATCACTTCATCTAACAAGATTTAAAGGTGGGAAAGATGAAAGAGAAGTGCCCTTATTCCACTTGTCTAGCATCGAAATTGCCACGGATAATTTCTCTTTTCGCAATTTAATTGGAGAGGGTGGCTTCGGTCCTGTTTACAAGGTAAGGAACCACAGAATATGTTATGTTAATTGCTTACTAGAAGATAGGTGATCGTAATGCAATGATATGGTTGCCATTTTGTTATTTCGGTTCTTATCACAGTTTGACTGGTAGCATTCGTTTGTGTTTGCGTCTGTTATAACTATGATACAGCAAAAAACATGTCCATGTCTGCACTTTAAAAATCCTTGATTTCAATTATCATGCCAATGTGGTTCGACATACGCAGGGCAATCTTCCAACGGGACAGGAAATAGCAGTGAAGAGGCTGTCAAAAGACTCAGGTCAGGGTGTTGAGCAGTTTGCGAATGAAGTCGTTTTGATAGCCAAACTTCAACATAGGAATCTTGTTGGACTGCTTGGTTGCTGCATACAAGGAGAAGAAAGGATGTTAATATACGAGTATATGCCCAACAAAAGCTTGGATTGCTTGATATTCGGTTTGAGACTCGATACTTTCATCCATTTATCAGTTTGCTTCGATTTCCTGTACTTATCTGTACTATAAAATTGATATTCAAGACATGATGTTTAGATAGGCATTATTTGTGCAGATCATAAAAGAAGAGAAGAACTATCATGGAAAAACAGGTTCGATATTGTTCTAGGGATTGCAAGAGGGCTGCTCTATCTCCACCAAGATTCTAAACTTCAAATTATTCATAGGGATCTCAAAGCAAGCAATATTTTACTAGACAGCAACTATATCCCAAAAATTTCAGATTTTGGCTTGGCAAGAATTATCGGTGGTAACGACGAGGAAACAAAAACAAATCGAGTTGTTGGAACATAGTAAGTTACTGTTACTTCTTGTCTAGCACCCGATTGATTTAAGATTTGAATCTCAACATCTGCGTATACTTCTCTATTAGTAAACTAAGGCCTCCTTTATATGAAAAAATAGCTCATGTCGTATAATATGCTCTAATGCAGTGGTTACATGGCTCCTGAGTATGCTGTTGATGGAACATTCTCAGTCAAATCCGATGTTTTCAGCTTTGGTGTGCTGTTGCTAGAAATAGTAAGTGGTAAAAAGAATAGAGGGTACAATCATCCCGATCACCGCAACAATCTTCTAGGTCACGTAAGTCTTAACAATGGAATCTCTTTTCTTCCTTCTCTTCCACTTCGCTCCAGGGGTTTAAATTACAGTCATAGATGTATGTTCAGACATGTAACATTAATGCAGTAGTATTGTGTTACGACCTATTTAAATCACTGACATCCCTCGCCCTCTATCTCTTCCACGAGTATGTAACTGGTGCTGATTTTGCATAGGCCTGGTTGCTTTGGAATGAGGACCGAGCTTTGGAAATGATGGACACGATCCTGGAAGAATCATGTGTTAGGTCTGAAGTGCTTCGGTTTATTCATGTCGGACTATTGTGTGTTCAAGAAAGCCCGGAGGACAGGCCACCGATGTCATCTGTTCTTGTCAAACTGACGAATGAAGAAGCAACTTTGCCTCAACCTAAACAACCTGGTTTCTTCATACAAAGGGAACCCTACGACAGTTTTAGTGCTATAAGAACGATGTCGACGCTTACAGAAAATGCAGTTACCATATCTATCCTTGAAGGTAGATAGAACTTTTCTTCTATGTTTATTCAATAGATAGTCATGTCTTAATAGTTACAGAGTTGTTTCTTTTAATTATGTGTATTAAGTGTAGTGTCACAGTGTTATCTCTGCTGATGTTTGCTGTAATTCCTAATTTTTCTCCAAATTCATGGATAAAGTTGGAAGAAACTGAATATATTCGAGTCGGTCATATAGTATATCTGATACTCAAACTAAATGATACATGGGAACAAGAGAAAAGAAAACAATCAGCTAGCATAGTTCAATGGCTGACAAACATCAGTTCTAAGAGATTAAACATACAAGAACCTCAGAACATTTTACCTGAGAGATCTAAATTTATCTCACCTCAACCACTGATTTCAAAATCATTAGAATAAGACGGTTTCCGACTATCTGCTGAAGAATTAGCAGCTTCAACCAGGTCTCTCTCAGTGAAGAACCCTGGTTGTCAAGGCTGTTGCAATGGAAACAACATCAGGCATGCTTGGCCTGTGTTCCAAACTTAGTTGCATGCATAGTAGGCTAACATGCATCGATCTTAGCACTTAATCAACTCAGGTGTTCTTAATTCGATCAGCAACCAGTTCCATGGAACTTGAATAACAGAATTGTCTCTGTGCCTGTGAAAATATAGGTGTTTTAACAATACTAGAATCTAAACAGCAATCAAAACGTGATGTTATGTTTACTATTTTGTTGTTTCATCTCTCTCCACTGTCGTACTTAACTACCGTAGCATTTAAATCTCTGATATCGATATAAGAAGATTAAAAGACTTACATGTCCAAGAAGGTTATGTTGACGAACAGGACGAGAAAACCCTCTATTTTTCTCTAGAACCAAGACACCAAAGCTGAAAACATTGGATTTAATCGAGTAAATTCCATCAGTTGCGTACTCTGGATATCTGGTTGAACTCAATGGACTAACAACATCACACAGAATGTTAAAGTAGTATAGTTCACCAATCCTAAATCAACACCTATTAGCATGGAAACTTAGTGTTAGTCAATCATGCCATGTCAGTGTTTTATGCAACGACATTAGTCCATGAGAGTACAAGTTCAAGTATGGTTCGAGAGCTAATTTACATATTACAGATGCAGATATTACATACAATTGTGTTTGATGTGGTTTCCTTTTCTGCAAAACTTCTAGCCAAGCCCCTTGGTGAAGATAAAGCGGCCATCGAGCAATCACATCGATAATGTGCTTGCGCATTGGCCAATCTAGTGAAGATAATGAAGTCCAGGCTCTTGTTAGGCATGTATTCATAGATCAACATCTTTTCGTCTGCTTGAATACAGCATCAAAGGAGTTTCACTAAACTCCTATTTATGAGCAACACCATTCAGGTTGGTGCTTGGAGGAGCTTACCGAGATTGTTAAACAAAGAAACCCATAAAGTATTTCCAATTTTCTACAACGTGGATCCATATGATTTAAGAAAACAAAAACAGAAAGTTGAAGAAGCCTTTGCCAAACACCAAGAGATGTACAAGGAAGATAAAGACAAGGTCCAAAGGTGGCGAAATGCTTTGACTCAAGTGCCTAACATCAATTTGAACCAAAAAAAAAGTGCCTAACATCAAGGCTTCGCATCTAAATGTAAGTGACAGGTATTTCATTCTTTTCTTCTCTACTTTCTAGTTTTAATGACCACAAAACTCTTACTTTTCGGCTTACAAATATATATAACTTTTAGGGAAAATTAACCACTGACCACCAAACAAATTGGGGATACTTATTTGGACCATCAAACTATAAAAAACTTCAATCAAACCACTGAACTTATAAAATCAACCTATTTTGACCACCGCCGTTAAAAATCTAACGGTGGAGTGACGGAACTGCCACGTGGCAATTGACGGAAAATTTTAAAAATTACACATTTGGTCCCTATTATTTACATATTCTTTTAATTTAGTCCTCATTTTAAATTAATAAAATAATAAATTATTTAATTAAGTAGTGACACGTGTCAACACCTTATTGAAAGACTTTAATTATTTATATTTGATTTTATTAATTTATTTTCTCCTCCAATCAAGTGGTGACACATGTCACCACCGATTTAGAGGAGAAAAATAAATTTCTCTTCTTTCCGTCTAGCAAGAAACAAACATAAGTCTCTCAAGTGTAAAGCCAATGGTTTTGCCACTACACCAAGCATAACTTTGTGCTATAATACTCCAGATATAATATATACCTCTTATTTGTTTCTACATTTATAAGCCAAAAGCTCAAACCTTAAACACTAATTTCACATATATAAATCCTAAACCCTAAATTCTAAGCCTAAATATTTCAAATTAATTTCATGCTAAATATTTCAAATTGAACCCCAGACCCTAAAACTTTCAAATTAATTTCACGCTAAATATTTCAAATTAAACCCTAAACCCAAATCTTAAACCCTAAAAATTTCAAATTAATTCCACACTAAATATTTTAAATTAAACCCTAAATATTTCAAATTAGTTTCACGATAAATATTTCAAATTAAACGCTAAATATTTAGTGTTGAGTTAATTTGGAATTTTTAAGGTTTAAGGGTTGGGTTGAGGATTTAGGGTTTAATTTGAAATATTTTAGCGTGAAATTAATTCGAAAGATTTAGGGTTTAGGGTTTAATTAGAAATATTTAGCATGAAATCAATTTGAAATTTTTAGGGTTTAGGGGTTTAGGGTTTAATTTAAAATATTTAGCGTGGAATTAATTTGAAATATTTAGGATTTATGGTTTAATTTGAAATGTTTAGGGTTTAATTTGAAATATTTAGTGTGAAATTAATTTGAAATATTTAGGGTTTAGGGATTAATTTGAAATATTTAGCATGGAATCAATTTGAAATTTTTAGGGTTTGGGGGGTTTAGGGTTTAATTTAAAATATTTAGTGTGGAATTAATTTGAAATATTTAGGGTTTATGGTTTAATTTGAAATATTTAGTGTGAAATTAATTTGAAATATTTAGGGTTTATGATTTAATTTGAAATATTTGGGGTTTAGGGATTAATTTGAAATATTTAGCATGAAATCAATTTGAAATTTTTAGGGTTTAGGGTTTAATTTAAAATGTTTAGTGTGGAATTGATTTGAAATTTTTAGGGTTTAAGGTTTGGGCCTAGGGTTTAGGGTTTAATTTGAAATGTTTAAGGTTTAGGGTTTAATTTGAAATATTTAGCGTTAAATTAATTTGAAATTTTTAGGGTTTTGGGGTTTAAAGTTTAATTTAAAAATATTTAGCATGGAATTTATTTGAAATGTTTAGGGTTTGGGGTTTAATTTGAAATATATAGCATGAAATTAATTTGAAATATTTAGGGCTAGAGTTTAGGGTTTGAGATTTATATATATGTGGAATTAGTGCTTAAGGTTTGAGCTTTTGGCTTATAAATGTTGAAACTAATAAGAGATATATATTATATCTGGAGAATTATAACATGATGTTGTTTTTGGTGTAGTGGCAAAGCCATTGGCTTTATAGTTGAGAGACTTAGGTTTGATTCTTGCTAAACAAAAAGAAGAAAAATTTATTTTTCTCCTCTAAATTGTTGGTGACACGTGTCACCACCTGATTGGAGGGGGAAAATAAATTAATAAAATCAAATTTAAATAATTAAAGTCCTCCAATAAGGTGTTGACACGTGTCACCATTTAATTAAATAATTTATTATTTGATTAATTTAAAATTAGGACTAAATTGAAAGAATGTGTAAGTAATAGGGGACCAAATGTGTAATTTTTAAATTTTTCCGTCAATTTCCACGTGACAGTTCTTGATTTTATAAATTTGGGGGTCTGATTGACGTTTTCTATAGTTCAGTGGTCAAAATAGGTATCCAAATTTATTTGGTGTTGAGTGGGTAGTTTTCCGTAACTTTTAATAACAAAACATTATTTCTGTGTAGGCATGAATCAGAATTTATTGGAGACATTGTTAAAAAGATATGAGCAAAGCTGTGTCAGACATATCCTGTTGTTGTCGATGAGTTGATCGGAATTAATTCAGGCTTGGGAGAGTTGTATTCCAAAATTGAGATTGGGGAGGAAGATGTCCGCATTATAGGAATTTGTGCGGTAAAACGACTCTCGCCAAAGTTGTTTACGCTCAAATGTCACCCCATTTCCAAGGCAAAAGCTTTATTGCTGATGTTGGAAAAGTTTCAGAGAAATGCGGACTCGTATCTTTACAGAAACAACTTCTTTCCCAGATCTTCTCTGATGAGGGTTTCAATCTCCACAAGAAGGTTCTTGTACTTCTCGATGATGTTGATAACATACAACACTTGAAATGATTGGTTCGGTTTAGGGAGCAGAATCATTGTAACAACTAGAGATGAACAGTTTGAGCGCTGATGCCTTCGCCAAGATGAAAAATTTGAGATTACTCAAAGTATGCAATTCACATTGCTTCTCTGGAACTAGTGGCAATTCCATCAAAAGTATGCAATTCAACGGATTGTGCTTCGATTAAAGGCACTCACTGCTACAGATGGCGGAGAATGTCAATGCATTCACATTGCTGAAAAATTATCTATGTTTCCCTCACAAAATCTCCTAGTTGATTATCTAGTGTTTGTTACTACTTACTATTACTAACCAACAAGGGTTATGTTCTGCAGGTATTTGCAAATTCCAGAAAATTATTTACTATTATCATACCTGGAAATGAAATCCCACAAGGGTTCAGCCATCAGAGTGTTGAGTCCTCAATCAAGATACCACTTCCCCTCAGTATTCGGAATGATAGTCAATGGATGGGAGTTGCATTTTTGTGAATGATGATGCTTCGAGGGTTGAGAATATCGGCTATAAAGCTGTTATCCATTGTAGAAACTCTGGACAAGCTTCTTGTGATGGAATCTGTTTTCCTAGATGGATATGATGAAAGTGGCTTTTTTTTAGGTAAAGAATATAACCAGACCATAAAGAAGGACCACCTTTTCCTTCGTGACATATTATATCCATTTTCCTTGGAGGATAAATGTGGTGCAAGTGAAACCAAGAATTTATCAACATCAGATTACTCAAATCAGGAATGTGATGAACTTGAATTATCAAGCAGATCCGGTCCTAGTGACAACTTTGTTAAGGTGATGAAATGTGGGGTTCAAATAATGTATGAGAAAGATTTGGAAGATATCCAACTTATAAAAGAGCAGCATAGAAATCAGATTTGTACAAAAATTGAAGAAATGAATGAAGACTCTGCTGCTGCCTGCTGATGAATCAATAGCTAATGGTGCCCTCAGAAAGCGAAAACGTGATATCTATGAGGGGATGGAGGCAGTGCCACAACCAAAAGGAATGGAAAAGTTTTTTGCTTTTCTAATGGGTCGAGCAGGGAAGAAACATTAATCCCGGTAAACTACTCTTCAATAACCTACTCTTCAATAACCCCATCCGTGTTTATCTCTGAACTTATAACCAACTACATCGATTACATAAAAGTATAGTTAACCTTGACTGCCAATAAAAATGAGCAATAATCAAAACACATTTGACCTCAGACTACAAATGTAACACCAATGTCAATCACCTGCCCTCTACTTCTGTGATGGTGAAAACATTAGATGAAAGTTGTTTGTTATGTCCTGATGAACCAGGTTCAACCAGATCCCTTCCGATGAAAAAAGCAGGTTCTTTAGGTTGAGGCAAAGAGCCTTGAGTTCCCAACATGAGAACCACTTTAGACATGTTTGGTCTGTCTTGTGAACTTCGTTGCACGCACAGAAGGCCGATATGAATCAACCGTAGCACTTCACTAGGATTGCCTGTTTCTCGAACTGTAGATGCAATGAACTCCGTTGATTTCCCTTCCACAAACAGTCTCCATGCCTACACAACAAACACCAGTAGACTCTTTCCAGTGTCAATAGCAAGGCATCTACAGGCTACAGCCGTAGTAAATGCGAGCCAATCGAAAATACATCAGTAAACTCAGTTTAATTCTTGGATTAAGAGTTAACAAGTACACTTACATGCCCAAGAAGATTATGCTGGTGATCGGGATGACGGAATCCTCTATTTCTCTTCCCACTCACTATCTCAAGCACCAATACACCAAAGCTGAAGACATCAGATTTCATGGAGTAGACCCCATTTATTGCATACTCTGGAGCCATGTAACCACTGCATAAAACCACCATTGTTGTAAGAAAAAAAAATGCATTCGTGATTTACCGACATTATAAGATTGCATACGACACTAGGATTTAAATAACGGTCACAACACGATGTTACAATCGTGATAAACACAATGTGACCCAAAATGCATCTGAAACAACCATGATTTAAATCTGAGTCTGCATATGTAAACCATATCATTTTCTAAGTTGTTACTTACTATGTTCCCACCACTTTCTTTGTACTAGCTATAGTTTCCTTTTCTCCAAAACCTCTGGCCATGCCGAAGTCCGAAATTTTGGGATTCATCTCACTGTCTAAAAGAATATTACCAGCTTTCATGTCTCTATGTATTATCCTTTGTCTTGAATCTTGGTGGAGATAAAGGAGACCTCGACCAATCCCGTTGATGATCTTATAACGAGTAGGCCAATCAAGTGACATGCTTTGAGATTGATCTGCTTAGTTTTTAACACAATTCAAAGCAAATTTATTTCCAGCAACGGAAATACAAATTCTCAAGCCATAAAAAGAACTGGCTGTAAATTGTCCTGATTATATGATTAAACATTCTAGTACTGCTACTGAGAATTTTCATTTTCTTTCGAATATGGGTATTGGATAAAATCCTCCAAAACAATGAAAACACTTTAAAAACTTGAGCATAACCTTATTGGGCACATACCTATATCCGATATTCAACGGATATCGGATAACACAACTCGAATGTACCAGGTGAACTCAACTTTCAAGCATGGAGAGACTAAAACGTACCAAAAAGAAAGAAGTCGAGGCTTTTGTTCGGCATAAATTCATAGATCAACAACTTTTCATCAGCTTGAATGCAGCAACCTAGAAGCTTCACTAAATTCCGGTGTTTAAGTTTTGCAATGTATATGACTTCATTTTTGAACTCATCAAGTCCTTGTGTGGAAGTTTTCGATAGTCTCTTCACAGCAACTTCTTGTCCATCCTCCAACACACCCTGGAAATTTTAATGCAGAATGTTCAGTCTTATTTAGTACTTGATAATTTGATTAAAACACTAAATTCTGATATACCATCTCTCTTCGCATTACCAAACCATCTTCGTTTTCAAAAATCCTCGAAGCTTGAATTTCTGGTATATGTATGTGTATATGCAATTGAGTTGTTGATGCAGTGCACTTTATCAGATTGTTACCTTATAGACAGATCCAAAACCTCCTTCCCCCAGCTTATTCTCTGTCGAAAAATTACAGGTTGCAGAAGCGATTGTAGCAATGGAAAATGTTGGTAAGTCTAGATCCTCATCAAGACTTCTAAAGTTCGAGTTGTTGTTTAAATTGAGAAAGTTTAACAATCCTGCAATTCTTGCAGCTGGAGTAAGTTACTCTTATCAGTAAGAATTTGCAAATAAAAGGTCTTGTATTCCGCTGTATATAGTGCATACCGGGTATTATACGACATGTCTTCCTCCGCCCATACATGACAAAAGCTAAGCTGATGATCAGCACTGCAGAAATCGTAGATATGATGACAGCAAACTTCAGTCTTTCCTTCTCTTTGGACTTGGTACTCCCAGGTTGGTCTAATCCAAAAATGATAACAAGCAAGATCAATATGTGTGTATATATATATATATGCAAGAAAAATAGAACAGAACCTGGACTCCTATATCAAGTTGAGCAGTATAAATTCAATTCGACCTGAATCTAAGACCCCAAGCAATGCAAGATCTAACCAATGTGTAGTAATACCACTTTAAGAAGTAGTGAACTCTCCAGGCCTGTTGGTTTATAGATGAGAAAAAAATCTTTCGAATAAAACCTGAGTGACTTCACTTTTAAGATGATTGAAAGTTTCGTACCGAGTTCTGATGCAGCCATCCTTACGTAAAGGTCTTGCCCTTTTTCGGTAAACATTCTAATATCAACAAGATCAAAAAACCAAAGCAGGCACCCACTCCCTCCTCTTCTTATATCCAAATTTGCATAAGCTGTACAAGAACAGTTTTTTATGCAGAGATTCTGGCATTCCTCTAGGCTTATACTGTAGTTGAACCAGGAATGTCCTGAATCTGGCAACTTCACCCCGGAGTACTTTAGAAATCCATCGGTCGAGGAGTTTAACCCTGTTTTCCGAAAACACCCATTCGACCAACGATCACTGCTCCATTCATCCGGAAATTTTGGCAGGAACCCTTTCAGACAACTGCATACAGGAGAGCTTCTTATGTCGCAGCTGCCAAATGCACCACATAATCCATAATTGTCACAGTTATCCTTTTGAACTGTTGTATAAACATCCCAAGCTTGTTTTCCTTGAATCCAAACGAGGCGTTGCCATAATCCATCCACGTTTAACACCATCCTCGTAGGAACTGAGCTGTTTCGAAGCTTGAAGCCGTAATATATCTCCTCCTTATTAAACACAAACTCGAATGTAAATATGGAGTTCAGTTTGAGTCCAGTTGTTCCACTGAACCGCTTTCCATTCCAAGGGCCGGAACGAAACCACACAATCGATCCTTCTCTGAGTTTCTCCTCTGGAAATCCACCAACCTCAAACCCCATTGTGAAATTACCACGAGAAGGATCATCAGGACTCTTCCAGGATGACAGGAATCGATTGAGGCCTGTTTCTAAGTTCCATCCTAACTTCATGCCTGGTAAGAGTGTATCACATGGATGATCAAAGCTCTGCCATAGAAAGTTTTCAGGATTTGTTTCATCATTTTCCTTCACAACAAGATTTCCAGAATCCAAGAGCTGTGCAACTGGGTTTCTAGCAGGTATGGATGTGTTGGAAGACCAAACAATGCTCCCATCATGGTCCATAACGACAAGAATCCCTTGGTTTGTAACTTTTAAAGTACCTGATGAATGGTTTAAACGGATGTCTCTGTTGGCTACCCAGACAACCGTACGGACAGGTATTTTCGAGTACCATATTCCCAAATACCTTTTCCAGGTTACACCAGGGCTAAAGAACCCAAGCTCGTAGCTTCCACCAGCAGAAACAATGGTCTCTCCATCTGTAAGTGACCGAGTAACATTCAAGGTGTCCACTGCAGTGGAAATGGTAAGATCAGATAACAAAAATGATAAACAAAAGATTGTAGCAAAGCCTTCCATTGGTAGGATCCCAAAGATCTTTATTCAACTCTTATTTTTCCTTTTAGGATGAAAAAAGAAATGCATGTCTTTTTTCCCCGAGGCTTAGATTTCAGGACAACAATTCATAAAATTCAACACAGAGCAATTAAAGCATCATAGTAGCAGCCAGGAGGCAGTACCAACAGAAAGGTACATGAAATAAATTCATATAGGTGATAGAACACCAATGACCAAAAAGCATGTTACAACTTGTTCAACTATAAAGATTATTGCTATGTTTATCTTATAGACCAGGTGGACCGCTAGTGCATGCAAATAATTAAGCCATAATAGGATTGGTAGGAAGTTGGATTTGGTTGACTAACTTGCATTTGCGTGCCCTAGATTGCCTGTCAAATATTTATGAATAACATAAAATCTAGGTGACAGAAAATCAATGACCAAAAAGCATGTCTAAACTTGTTCAACTTTTTAAAGACTAGCATAAAATAGAGCTAGATAAGATGGTTATAATCGTTAAATGGGATCGGACTAGAGCCGGGCTAGCCGCTTCGACCGGCTCTTGGACATGTTTAGATTGGAGCCTTTGGAAAATGGAAATGATTAAGCATCAAAGAATGATAGGAAATTGGATTTGGTTGATGAACTCTGCATTTGAATGGCAAAGGGTTATGAGATTCAAATCTTTGTTGACTTTTAAAATATGTGATATTTGTTTATTGTTTAGATTCCTGAACAGTGAATTTGATCTCATGTAGAGGCAATATTATATGAAAAAACTCATTGAATAAGGCAAAGAAAAGAAAAATATTTATATATGTACAGGCTGAATGTTTCCATGAACTTTCTTTCATCGTTGACTAAATCTCTTTCATAGTTGTTATGATACATAAGAACAATTCATTCTTCTCTCAGATTTCCCTTCATTAGTTCCCAAATCCCAAGTTCAACCAAGTTCTTCGGAAATATCAAAACTCGCCTCACAGTCCACCGGGTAAAAACTCTACAATATATGATTGTTTCATGTCATTTTTAATCCTCAGTGTAATCACATAGTTAATCTCATGCATCTATTCTTTTTGGCTTTTTTTTTTTTTTGCTTTGATCAGTATCAAAATTATTATTGTGAATGATACTCGAAATACTTTCGATGACTAATGTATATATACACAAGTTTATATTATGATATAGCAAAGTACACTGTTTGCATTACAGGGTAGTGATTAATTTTATACATGGAGCTTATAGGACCAGTTGTTGGATTCATAAAGTGCATAGGGGCCCCTACTTGCAACTACTTGGATAATTACAGAAAACTTGAAGAAAAAATGAATGATCTAAGAACTAGATTGAATGATTTGAATGTTCGAAAACAAGATATAGAATCGAAGAACGAGTCAGAGATCCGGCACGGGAAAATGGTCAAGAAAGAAGTAGAGAAATGGCTGGAAAATGTAGCAAAAATGAATGCCGAAATCAACAATATTGAACAAAAGCTGTCTGTTGTTTCTTGCTTCTCGCGTGCTCGCTTCGGGAAACTTGTTCAGAAGAAGATCGAGTTAGTGAAGGAACTTCATCAGAATGGCTGTTTTCCAGACGGTGTGGCGGTTGATAGGCCTCCAGCCAAAGGTGTGGCATTGTTAACATCAGATTTAGAAGGTGAAACTGATGTAAAGAGTCACATATGGAAGCTCTTGATGGATGAAGATGATGAAGTTGGAATGATTGGAGTTTGTGGGATGGGAGGTATCGGGAAAACTACAATCATGAAGCATATCAACAATCAATTGTTGAAGGAAGAACGATTCGATAAAGTGATTTGGGTGACTGTTTCAAAAGAAATGAATGTTTTCAAAGTACAAGAAGATATTGCTAATTGTCTCCACCATAATCTTCCGAAAGATGAACTCGAACGGGCAACAACATTGAACCACATTTTGGAGGGAACAAGTTATGTGTTGATCTTAGATGATGTTTGGGAACAGTTTTCTCTATCGAATATCGGTATCCCTGATCCGAAATCCAATAAGGGGAGGAAACTAGTACTCACTAGCAGATCAATAGAGGTCTGCAGGTCTATGGGATGTAAGGTGGTCCAAGTGCAACCTCTTTCAAAAGAGGAGTCCATGAATTTATTTGTAAACCATGTTGAGCTTGAGCATAGTGTTGTAGAAAATCCGGAGTTAAAAGAAATTTTGAGTTCCATTGTTGAGAGATGTGGAGGTTTGCCGCTTGCCATTGTAACCATAGCCGGTAGTATGAAAGGGGTATATGATATCCGAGAGTGGAGGAATGCACGAAATGAGTTATGTCAACAGGTGAAAAGTGTGAAACAATGGGACAAAAAAGTTTTTGAGTGTTTGATGTTTAGTTATAATCGTTTGCGAGATGCAGAAATCCAACACTGTTTCTTGTATTGCTCTTTGTATCCTGAAGATTATTCGATTAAAAGAATGGAGTTGATCGAGAAATGGATCGATGAGGGGTTCATTAATGGAAATACCAGGCAGGCAATGTATGACAGAGGCCATAGTATTCTAAACAAGCTTGAAAACAACTGCTTGTTGGAGAGGGTTCTTTATTTTGGCAATGAGATAAGTGTTAAGATGCATGATGTCATAAGGGACATGGCGTTGTCAATGGAATGTGGTCCTCGGTTCTATGTGAAAGCTGGCCTACAGTTGAAGGAACTACCGGATGAACACGAATGGACGACAGGGAATTTTGACAAGGTTTCCTTGATGCATAATACAATATTAGAAATCCCTTCACACATTTCACCTAAATGCCATAATCTATCAACCTTGTTATTGCAACAATGGCATCATGGATTTGGACCGGCTCTATTATCCGGTTTTACAACGATTCCGGGAACTTTTTTCGAGCACATGAATGGACTAAAGGTTCTTGATCTTTCCTACACAAACATCTCAAATCTTCCCGATTCCATCTCTAACCTGGGAAACCTTAATTCCCTGGTACTTCGAGGTTGTCACAAGCTAAGATATATGCCTTCCCTAGCAGAGCTTAAAGCTCTGAAAAAGTTGGATCTTTACCAGACAGCCATTAATGAGATCCCTCCTCAAATGGAAATGTTAGAGAAACTCACATATCTTGGTTTAAAATCAGGTGGTTTGAAGGAGCTACCAACCGGAACTCTACCGATGTTTTCTCGTCTCCAATACTTGGCAACAATGCTGCAACTAAAAGGAGAAGAAGTAGGCAAATTGAGCAAGCTCGAATTCCTTTCATGCTTATTTCATGATATGCAAGAGTTCAGGAAATATAACTCTACGGTCGGTACGAAATGGCCCGAAAATTATATTTGCGCAGTGGGATCATCTTTGCCTACACATGCTTCACTGTTTGGGATGGATGACATGTTTGAGAGACCTGAAAAGGAAAACTCTGTGTACTTTGTTAACTGTGATCTAACAAATGCAGACTTTGCAATGCTCCCAATTGACCTGGACTGTTTTTATATCGAGAAGTGTGATGGTCTCGAATGCTTAAACGACGACTATTCTTTCTTCGATGAAGCAAAGAGTTGTTTCATTTGGGAGTGTCAAGGGATAGAGTGCGTGATCGATTTGTCATCATCGCCTTGCAACCCGTTTAAGAACATCGAGAAGCTAGTCCTTGGAGAACTATGCAACTTGCTTGAACTTGTAAGAGTAGGACCAACGGTGAAATCTCCGTATCCGGTCGTCTTTTCTAGTCTCAAAGAAGTTTTCCTGTGGGAATGTTCAAGGATGAAAAAGTTGTTTACGGTTGAAATGTTGCAAGGCCTCGAAAACTTGGAGGAACTGTCGATTAGAGATTGCATACAAATGGAGGAAATAGTAGAGAACAGTGGAACAAGAAGGCATTCCAACATTACATCAGTTGTTCTCCCAAAACTTAGGGAACTGTCCTTAGACAGCTTACCAAGACTGAAAACTATCTGTGGCAATGGTGTGATGATTCCCACAGATTTTCTTCGTCGGCTTTGGATAACAGGATGTCCTGAACTAGAGAGGATGCCATTGTTATTTCCCCGGCTCGAAAATGGGCAACCTTCAACTCCCCCATTTCTGGAACGAATCTATGTACAGCCAAGAGAATGGTGGGAATCCATTGAATGGGACGATCCTAATGCTATGCATGTCCACCTTTCAACCTTCATTTCTTATGAAAGCTATTACTAGACTCAACTCAACATTGCTCTCACTGCTTTGCTGTGTAAAAGGGGCGAGCAGGTTCGGGGACTGATTTTCTTGACCAGGTTCGCTATGTTGGTGGTTCTGTTTCGATTCATTTTGTGGTGTTATATTTCAATTCTAAGCGTTGTTTTCTTCTATTTCATAGTCTTGTTGTACTGAGGCACATGATCTCGATATAATATGTATGATGCCTTTTTAATAAATTTATATTACTTTTCGAAAGAAAAAAAAAAACTAAGTCATCTTGTTTCTTAAAAGCCATAATGTCAAAAACTACCCCTAACGTTTGACTAAATTATCATTTTGACTTTTATTCTTTAAAAAAGCAATTAGCACTTAGAGATTTATTTTGGGTCAAAATAATTTTTTGCAAATGAAAACTGTTAGTCAACCAATAATAAATTATTTGAAATGACATGACATGACAGTCCACGCCGAGAAAGCAGTGTCATGTAAACAAATATGCTAACTTTACATAATTACATATTAAGCAAAAATGATTTTATAATTTTTTTCTAACAGAATAATATGTCAAATCATTTTAAGTTGTTTATCGTCAATTGACTAGCAATTTTGTCTGGAAAGTTCATAGTGCGATCCAATTGGTGAAAAAATAATTTAGAAGAAAATGTTTCCGTACATCCAGTCCGTACACGATTATTACAGTGTATTTCTTCTCTACTCGTATTTTTCTTGTTTAAAGTTTTCAACATAAATTTATGTATTCTTATTTTTGAACAAAAAAAAATTATGTATTCTTATTTTGTGATTTTATTGTCCTTTTGAACTTTTAGCCCAATGAAAAAAAGTATTGAGTCGAACTCAAATCGCTAAGCCCAAGAACAGCCTTATTATGGCATTTCCCTTCAATTTCATCAGCTGAGAAAATATCACAATCTAATCTTCTTCTCTGACACTTCCAATGGCGACTTCGTTAAACCCTTCTTCTCTTCTTCTACCTTCAAAACCATTTCTTTCAACTCGTCCTCAGCTCACTCCACCTCCTACTATCCGAGTAAACTCACTGGTTCGCCACCTTCCTTCATCATCGAGTACTCGCCCTCCTCGTGTCATCAAAGCTGCAGCACTCGACAGTGACTATTCACCCAAGAGGAGCAGCAGCAATGAGCCCAGGGAAACGATAATGTTGCCTGGATGTGATTATAACCATTGGCTTATTGTTATGGAGTTCCCTAAAGACCCTGCTCCTACAAGGGAACAAATGATTGAGACTTATCTTAACACTCTTGCTACTGTCCTTGGCAGGTCAGACTTTCTTTTTCCGTATAAAATTCTGAAAATTTTGATTTTTTATGCAAGTTTTGCTCTTCCTTTTTCTGTGAAGTACTTAAAAATTCCTATTTGTTCTCTGGGTTTGTTTTGTTTTGATGTAGGAATGTCAAATTTGGTGAGAAATTGTGGGTTTTGCTTCTTTTTGGTATAGAAGTGCTGCAAAGTTTTTTTCCCTCTCTGTGTGTGTTTGTTTCCCGGGAAATGCTTAATTAATGGGGTAACTTAGTTCTTTATTGAAACATGGAAAGGGGATTCTTTTGCTAATTACATTGAGTTGAGGTGAAGGGTTTATTATTATGTTAACATATCTAATTGTTTTAGCTTGAAGATTATGGGGAAAAAAAGAATGGAGCCTTGGATTGAATGAAAGAAACAAGATTGAACATTGCATTGCTCGTAAATGTTCTGAATTTTCATAATTAGTAGTTTCCAATGAAGTTAACAAGCAGAGTGAAGAGGAAAAAGATTTGCAATTCATCTTGCTTGTCATTCCGATTTTCAGACAACATTATAACAGTTTATCCAATTATCCTTACAAATTGAGGCTACTTGGGACAGAATCTTTGTCACAGGCTTGCAATGTACCAATTTACCTGAATTTGTCACCTCGGATTGTTAGAACCTCTTAGAGGCTTTTGATAGAGTGAGTTGGTGACAAGAACTTAATATCTTAACTAGTTAGCTTCGTTTTCATCTATACATATTAGTGAAGCTCAAAACTCGTATGTCGTACCATTCTTTCTGGTTGTCCGCAGTCTTCCGGATATCATGGATGAGCCTTTCTTAGTTATCAAACCGAGATATGCCTTCTTTGTGCTTGTCTTTAATCATTAAAAA
This sequence comes from Hibiscus tridactylites, assembly GCA_958450335.1. NCBI lineage: Eukaryota > Viridiplantae > Streptophyta > Magnoliopsida > Malvales > Malvaceae > Hibiscus > Hibiscus tridactylites. The sequence goes on along the minus strand of OY288271.1, from coordinate 17,814,202 downwards.
CCTGTGCTACCCTACCTTACTAAGTTGTAATAAATCAACAAACAATAATCACTATTCCAGCGAGTGTATGAAAATTTAGATACTGTAATGAATAAATCTAAGATGTGATTCTTTCCCCCTATGTGTTACAGCATGGAAGAAGCAAAGAAGAACATGTATGCTTTTAGCACCACTACATATACCGGTTTCCAATGTACTGTATCAGAAGAAACCTCAGAGAAGTTCAAGGGTAAGAAGATTTTCTTTGTGACGCATTTGTTTAAACTTGTGTTACTCCGGTTCTTCATTTTACTTGAAATACCCGTGTTTGAAACCTATGTCTGATGCGTATTCAGACGTGGTCCAAGAACCCTCCATATATGTGGAAAACTTTATGTTGAGAACATATATGTACATGACACATTCGAATCCAAATCACATAGGTTTAAATAATGTTGTTATCTGTGACTTGAGAAAAAAAAGCTTATTGTTTTGGATGTAGGATTGCCTGGAGTTCTTTGGGTGCTGCCTGATTCCTACATAGATGTCAAAAATAAAGATTATGGAGGTATGTTGGGTTAATCAACTTTAGTTATGCAGAGAAAGTTTTCATTGCACCATACAGCTAGATGATGGTCATATGTATAATACATGGTTTCGTGTACTTTTAGGTGATAAATATATCAATGGCGAAATAATACCCTGCAAATATCCTACTTATCAACCAAAGGCAAGAAAAGAATCTAAATATGTAAGCAAAAAATACGAGAGACGAAGAGACGGTCCTCCTGCTGGACAGTTCAGGCCAAAGCAAGAAGCAAGTCAATCGGAACCATCATCTTGACAAGGTACCAGAATATTATGCTATGTTGTTCCGACTCTTTATTTTCACAAAGAATGCGAGTCCGGCTCATATCCAAGCATAGCCATAGGTGCAAAATATAACCCTCTAATGACTCTCCAACTATAGTAAAAAAAATAGTCGTGTTAGTCACAGGGACGGACGCATGACTTTAGGTTAGGGGGGCGAACCTATAAATTTCTAGGGGACAAAGTTATAAAAATTTAGGGGCGGAAATAGATTTTCAATAGAAAATACATAGAAAAATTTTAAAAATTTTCTAAATCATATATGTATTTCAAATTTTTAGGGGGCGCCCCTCCACCCCGTCCATCCCTGGTTAGTCATATACTCTTATTCGACAATTTGCTTTTCATCATACAATTTGCTTTTCTTTTTGTCGACAGTTCATGCATGGTTCCTGGGCTGATAGTACTCGGCAAGCAGATGTCACACTATTATGCATGTTTTGGAAAATCATGCTGGAGGTTTACTACATATCTACTCTATAAGTTTAGGTGTTTTGTATTAGTTTTTCTCATATGAACCTATAAGTTAGTTTTTAGATTATCAATTTAGACGTACCTATATTCGTGATTGAATTTGATGTCCTAAGTAATTTAAATGTCAAATTCGACTCAGTTGGATTGCAGAAAAAAATTGAAAAAAAAAGGAGAGAATCTTCTTCCTAATAAACTCGTATTCGAACAACTTTACATGCAAGGTATGTGTGAGTTTTATCAATGGCTAAAATAGAACATATATTATCATAAAACCACATCAAGAATGCTAACCAACAACTAGTTAGTCTAGTGAGATGAGGTTAGGATGTGTTTAGGTTGGGGTTTTGGCTGACCCGACCCAAAGGTAATCATCTTAAACTCAACTCAACCCAAAAGTAATTATCCTAAACTCGAATCGACCACGTTCTTAAAAAATCTGGTTTGACCCAAAAATTATATCCTAAACCCGACTTGACCTATAAAAAATAATCTTAAGGATTTAATTGTAAAAAGTTAATTTTAAGGATCTAATTGTAAAAAATCAATTTTAATGACTTAATTATAAAAAATGAGGTATTATGGCAAATGTCTCTAAAAATATAGAGAAAAATTATAGTATTAGACCTAATTGGGGTTAGATTAGATATTTTCTACCCAAACATGAACTCAATTTGACCTCACCCTTAATAAAACATGACTTGATTTGACCAAACTTATTTTTTTAATAAAAAAATTGACCTGATCGGGTAAGTGAAATGCTCATCCTTAGATGAGATGTTAGATCTCTTAATTAAGCTTTAAGGTTTGAATTTTGTGTTGTGAATGGAGCAATTGAGTTCGAAGGTTAATTTTCATGACGGGTCTTTCTAATACTCTCTTTGTCTCGTGAAGATTGTCATTTATTGACTTTTTGAAAATTAAGATTTTTAAACTTTAACTATAAGTATATTAAATATTTTAAATAATTAAATTTTATAAAATATGTATTTAAAAATTACACTTGATTAGAGATTTTTAAAATATATTTTTTATATTTTTATTAATAATAAATTTTAAATAATTATTAGTTAAGATTAAAAAAATTAACTAAGAAAATCAATAAAAGATAACTTTCATAAAAAAAGAGAGTATTTGATTCAAATTAGTCAGTCATGTGGTTATTACCAAAAGCAAATGGAGAGAAGCTTGACCCAATAAAAAAGTAGTGTAAAGAAAAATGAATTTTACATGTTTTGTATGATTAATTGTGGCATCTATGGGAGATTATTTTAACTATATATTTAATTGAGGAGAAAAGGGATTGTGTTGGGAACAGTGGTGTTAGATTCTATTACAGAAAGAGGTCACGAGAAAAATATCACGCGTGTGGACCAGAAAGGCCCACACGTGGGCCAATGAAAGCATGCTATTACGGTATTGGCCCTGACCCATCTCTTCCACACATTACAAAATATACTATACGCCTCGTGACCATCTCCCCAACCCCGACTGGAGTGGGGGCTGCCAAGTTGCCGGTGACCGGTGGGGCCAGGTGTCAAATCATATGGATGTCTCACCTACATTTTGTGCCCTGCTCGTAACCAAATCATTACCTCACAAATCCTATTCCTAAACACACACAAATAAAACGACCATCTCTGGTTGGGGCTCTGTAACTGTTACTGTCCCAATCCTCATCCAACAAGTGGCAAAAAGGTAAGGATTTTTCTACCATGCGGCCGCCTAATATGCGGCTAATATACGGCGTTACCGGAAACATGATTGTGTATATAATGTAACCGGTAAAGCGATACCGGATATGTTGATATGAAATGATGTATCCGGTAAAAACCACTAAAAAAATGATAAAATAATGGTAACCGGCAAATTTAAGTAAAAGGTCAGACATAACAAAACCGGTAGCGTCTAATTTGTTATAAGGTATATAATGTATTCGGTAAAGCGGTACCGGATATGTTGATTTCGAAAGTATCCATACTTTTGAAAAGTTTATCGATACTTTTTATCAATATATGTTGTAATAGGTAGCCAATAAGAATCGATACCTTATACAATATTATCGATATTTTAATAAAAACATTGGAACTGGTTCAATTGTGGGTCGATAGTATGGATACTTAAATGAAACATATGGATACTTATATTAAATGTTTGGATACTTCTATGAGAGGTAAGGATACTTTCGAAAAAGTATGGATACTTTATAAAAATTATGGATACTTCTATTAAATCGTTTATATGAATTAGAATCAAGAAAATACTAGTGCATCAGATAGTAAGGAAAAGATTACAAAAGGAAAAGATTACAAAACGATATGGCAACGGAAAGAAAAAGAAATTGAGAAGAAACAAAAGATTGATCTTCTAATATTTATGTGCAATGCAAAGACCAAGCCGGATTGTTTCCAATATCATGTAATAGAGTTTTATGATATTGGAAATAATCTGGCATGGTCTTTGAACTACACATAAATATTAGACCAACAATCTTTTCTTTATTCTGAATTCATTGTCCCTTCAAGCCTCCTCCCTTCAAGTCCCCCTGCCACCCATGGAACTTGTTCCAGCACCAGCTTGCTGTCCAACCATCTCTGCATATGGTCGCATCTCAAACTTGACCTTTTGGTTGCCTAATGAACAAAATTTTTTTGCATAAGTATGAGCAGAAGTGTATCTTGTTATTAATAATAGAAGAAAATGATAGAGAAAACCTTGGAGATGGCGGTTGAAGATGTGTATGTCTTCTTTTTCAGCCATGTAACCATATAGTTGGCGCTGGCTGGATGGAGGGGATGGAGCATGACGTTGCCAAGCATCTAACCCGAAACCTTGGGCAGCAAACTGGTTATGCAGACGCTGAGCATCTAGATAACCTCTTGACGTGCTCTCAAAAATCAGAAGGCTCATCCCACGATGGCCTTCTGGACCGTATGAATGGCGAGCCTTGGCAACAGCACCATAGGAACTGAAAGAGTCGAGAAGGTCTTGGTTTCCCATGCCAATCCACTGAAGCAAAAAATTAAAGAAATAAGAAGTTAAGTATTATAATATTAATGAAAACATAATTCAGAAGTTATATAACTACCTTCCCATCTCCATCTCTATGATGTTGTGTGTTCCTAATCATCACCATGGGTGGCCAGAGTATTTGGTGATGAGCTTCCTGGTTGCTTGAAGGGGGGGGGGGACAATAGCAGCATCATTACTCAGACCACGCCATTGGCCTGAAGCTTGACGTTGAGGTTGAGGAGTGGCCGAAGTACCCCTTCTTCGTAATTCCTCCTCCAACATCTGACCAAGGAGGCAATGAATTTTCAGCTTTTCTCCTCCTTTGGTTTTTGCATGGGTGAGTAGGGACTGAAGGCCACGAAACGACTTAGAGGCACCAGGACCTCCGTGGCATGCTGGACACAGCCATGGAGTAGTAGGGTCGTTGATAGAGTTCATTCGATCGAAGGCCTCGAAGAAACTCCTGAAGCATTTGCTGGATTTCAATGCCTCGTGGCTTAGTTGTTCGTCATTATCAGAATCAGAATCAATATAGAAAGCATCATCACTGTTTGATGATGTCTCGAATTCAATCTTCCTCTTTGCGAAAGACTGAGGATTTTTACTCGAACTTCTGCTTGAACTCATTGTATAATAGAAGATTGTGAAAGAGAACTGATTATAAAAGCAAAGGAAAGGGTTGAGTAGATTAATTTGAAGATGTTGTGAAGAGCAAATAGAGGAGTTGTTAATTTATAGGCAATTTCCGTTTGGGAGGGAAAGTGATAATGCATGAGACTGAAAAGGCAGAGATTCGTTCGTTCTCCTCGTTTCCCGAGTTATAGAAATAAATGAGGAGAAGGTACATGAACAGAACGGTGCATGTGATACATTGGAAAGACGCGAAACTGAAAAGGTAGAATCAGATTCGTTCTTCTCCTCGTTTTCTGGGGTTATAGAAATAAATGTGGAGAAGTAGGAGGAACTACCCAATAAATGAAGGTCATGAACGGTGCATGCGTGATACAGGGAGGTAGAAGTGAAAAGACACGATATTGAAAAGGAAGAATCAGATTTGTTCTGGGGATTAAGGGTTTCAGCTTTATACAGGAGGAGCAGTAAACGGTGCATGTGATACAAGTGAAATGACATAACACTGGAATGCAAAGTTGTAGCAGTGTATAATGAAAACGGTAATAATAAACCGGATACATTGATGTAATGAATAAAGAATACAGTAAAAATATACCGGGAACATGAATGTTTTTGCAAACGTATCGATAATTTCATTAAAACATGGAAAAAAGTTTCGAAAATCTTGTTCCCATTAAGCTATGGGAAGCCTTTAGTTTTTGTTAATTATCGATATTTTTGTAAAAGCATCGATATTTTCGAACGATATTCGTACCGGAAACATTGATTTTCTTTCAAAAGTATCGAGTTTTTTATTAATAGTGTGTAAATCGTATCGAAACTTTGGTTCCAGTATGCAATGGGGATCCATATGTGAATTACAAGTATCGATAATTGTTTGCAAATAGGAGTAAAGTATCGATATTTTCGACCCTATTTGCTAACGTAGCATGTAATTTTAGAACAGGATCGATACTTTTACTGAAAGGGTGAAAACGTATCGAAACTTTTTCTTCCAGTAAGCTATGGGAATCCTTTGTTTCTTAAAGTATCGGTAATTGTATCGTAACGTTAAGAAACTATCGATAGTTTCGAGCAGATTCGCTAATGTATGATGGAATTTAACAACAGTGTCGAAACATTTTTAGAAAGGGGGAATAATGTATCGAAATTTTATTTGGAGGCAGTGGACAAGTAAGGGATAAAGGATGAAATAAGACGTCATATAACATAATTGGAAGATAATTTCAGAAGTTTATTGTTAATCTGAATCATCGTAGTCAGTGGACACGTCTGAACTTAGGTTTAGTTCTTTGATCAGCTGTTGTTTTCTTTGTCTACGCCTGTACATAAAAAGTTGCAGCTCATCCGCAGCCGCATCAACATCCGGTGAAGACGGTGCGTGTTCAGTGTTTGGATTAGGTTGTACGGGTGCATACGAAGTACCTTCGCCGGCGTTGACGTCGTCAAACTTAACATGTAAATCGACGTATGTAGCTCCGACGGAATTGAGGAGGTCATACATGTTACGAACGTTTGTTTCGTTCGTAAGCTTCATAACGTAGTGTGTTTTGTTTGCTGACGGTGTTGGGATTCGACATTCCATGGAAGAAATTTGTTTGTGGCCGTGTTTACTAACCTCGATTGTTGTCAACTGTATTAAATCTTTCAGTGACATTTTGGTGGTGATTGTTGACTGAAAATAAGTATCGAGAAAATAAAATGTTGCCTGAAATTTTGCCATAAGGTGAGCAAAGATTGGGGTCGGTGTTTAGAGAGAATTTGGAATGAGTAAGTGATGGTGGAATTCGTGGGTATTTATAGGAAAGCAAAACACCACATAAGTAAATTTAACTGGAATGAAAACTTTAATTCGCATTTCATTTAACAATACTTTCATTTTACAATAGTATAGAAACATATTTAGTAAGTTGGAATAATGTTGCCTGAAAGTATCGATAATTTTTATCGTCCTGTACAGAAAGAATCGATATTTTCGAGCAGATTCGGTAACGTATCAGGGAATTTAACAACAGTATCGAAACATTTTCAGAAAGGGGAAAATTGTATCGAAACTTTATTTACAGTAACCTATGAGAATTCATTGTTTCTGAAAGTATCGATAAATTTTATCGTGAAGGAAAGAAAGATTCGATATTTTCGCGCAGATTTGGTAACGTATCATGAAATTTTACAACATGATCGAAACTTTTTCAATAGAGGGAAAAAATGTATCGATAATAAAATATAATTTATTGCACGTTAACTTTGTAGGAAGGAAGAAATAAATGCTCTAAATGCTTTCAACCACCATCAACCACCACCACCTACCGAATTTAGTACCTGAAAATGAAAGCAACACAACAGAAGTCCTGTGCGGGAAAAGTTTGGACCACTTAAACCGATCGTGTTTAAGAAAATGGAAGATATTCCATCTAACGATGTTAATGGTAGCGGGAATTTGCAAGATGAAAAGTTGACCGTTGATGATTCGGAACGGTTGGTAGGTCAACTCTTTTCTTCACGTGAGGAAGCTTGGAATTTTTACAAGGAATACGCAATGAAACAAGGTTTTAGTGCACGTCGAGGAACAACACGGCTGGATGGCGAAGGGAATGTGAAGACACAAGAATTTTGTTGTTCAAAAGAAGGGTTTAGGTGTTCGAAAGTCGAAAATGTTAATCGTCAACGTGCGCATACGCCAGTCACACGAACAGGATGCAAGGCCAAAATCGTTGTCACAGCAACAAAAACAAAAGATCAGTGGGTTCTAAGTAAGTCTTTCCACGAACATAATCATGCATTGTGCACACCTCTTATGACACCATTTATGCGTTCAAATAGAGGTGTGACTGAGGCTGATGTGGCTGAGGCAACAGCGTTGAAAGATGTTGGTGTTGGGACATCAAAGGTAATGAAATATTTCATGAATCAGGCAGGGGGATTTCGTAATGTTGGATTTACTAGTAAAGACCTGTACAATGCACTTGATAGAGGTAAAGCAAAGGAGCTTGTCAATGGGGATGTGAATGCACTCCTTGATTACTTTGATTACAAGAAAGATGATGATCCAGGGTTTTTTATGACATACTTCACAGATGAATCAGGGGCATTGCAGCATCTTATTTGGTCTGATTCAACATCGAGATCAGATTACACTTGCTTCGGTGATGTTATTGCGTTCGACACAACTTACAAAGGTAATTACTATGCACGACCAATTTTGCCTATTGTCGGTGTCAATCATCACCATAGCACAATAGTTTTTGCTACTGCGATCATAGCTGACGAAACGACTCAATCGTTCGAGTGGGTGCTGCGAAATTTTCTACAAGCCATGCTGAATAAAACGCCTCTTTCAGTTGTGACAGATGGGGATAGAGCAATGCAGAGGGCTATCAAATGTGTTTTCCCTTATGCTAAGCACAGATTATGTTCCTGGCATCTATCTCGCAATGTACAAGCTAACATTGGTGACAACAAATTTAGCACAGCATTTAATAGATGTATGAGTTCGTGGTGGACAACCAGCGAATTTGATAGTGAATGGTCTAGGGTGATTTCCGAATTCAACGTCGAAAACCATCCATGGGTGATAGAGAAGGGAAATACTCGGAACTTATGGGCTCAAGCATATCAAACGGGTCATTTCTTTGCCAATTTGCGATCCACACAAAGAAGCGAGTCCTTGAATGCTGCACTCGGACGTGCCTTGATAAAGAAGAAGACATATGTAGACGTAGTTCGTACAATTGAACAAACTATTGGTAAAATTCGTATCAACGAGTTGGAAGCAGATTGCTTAAGTTCGCAGACAACACCCTACCAGATCACTAAACTCACAGACCTAGAAAGCCATGCTGGTCAAATTTATACGCGAGCATCATTTGGTTTCTTCCAAGACGAACTTCAAGAGGAGACTTTGTACCGGATTGACGAAAAAATTCAGTCCTTATCAAATGACTCTCTACATTTTGTTCTGTCAAAGTACAAGGAAAAGAACATTAGATTTGACGTATCTTTTGATGTTGTCTCGGAAACCGTCACATGCTCGTGTAGGAAGTTTGAGACTGTAGGAATTCCATGTTGCCATCAACTGCATGTTCTGAAGCACTTGGATTACACATGTATTCCAAAGTCGTTGATTCTAACTCGATGGACGAATGAGGCGAAGGCTGCTGCACCAAGTTTCCTTGACTTCAATGTAGCACCTGAAGTTATGCAAATGGCACGGTTCGCGGCCCTACGTGCAACGTCAAGTCGTTTGTGCTACATTGCATCAAAGACAAATGCATCTTTCATAACCGCAAGAGATGAGATGAAAAGACTAACTGCCGAATTTGAACACTCGTTCGGTTTGAAAGATTCAAGTAAATGAAGAAATGTTGATAATGGAGTTCGCGTTGGCGACCCTAAACGAAGACAAGGAAAGAGAAAAGTTGTCCAAAAGAAGATAGTCCAGAAGAAAAGTAGACTCTCCTATCAACATCTTCAATATATAAATAAACCAATGGAATTAGTCACATATGTAACTGTCATACCTAACGCATTGTCGTTGGAAGATGACTGGTTATAGGGAGGCGGACATATGTAGCTGTATTCCTATAAAGAAAAGATAAATTAACAAAATAATAGCATATTACGTTATTAATAAATTGAATGTAAAAAATATTACTCACTGGATTATGCCTCATTTTCTCGGAAGAATCATCCACCAACAGTGTATTCTCCTCTTTGAATTGAGGATACTCATTCCAAACTTGATGCAAGTCTTTGCAGAAGGTGTATTCCTCTTCCTCTATGCACTTTGATTGATCCTGTTAATAGTAACTTGTAAAGCACCAATATGTAAGAATCATAACAAATTCAATTACCAATATGTAAGAAGCATCTTACCCAGATGAAAAAATATCGTTCATTTTGTACGGGTAGTTTGTTAAGAGCAAGGTCAATGTTATGCATGCAATCGTGAACAATTACCACGATAAACTTCAAATTATTTAAGAGGTCAACGTTAAATGTTAACAATTTTAATCATAACGGTGCTTACCTCAACTTCGATGACCATATTCCAACAACAAAATTCTCTAAACAAAATTGCATAAATTCTTCTACACTTGGCCTCAATTTAACATCTACAACATGAAAGGAAATTAAACATAATTGTTTTCTTTATAGCCGTAAACAGATTTGCAGACATTTAATTACCTCTGGGAGTTTGTTTTGTATAATATGCAAGGACTCCGTTGACATCAAAAATGACAAGTTTTTTGTTCTGTGTTACAGAAATAATATATCTGTTGGGGTCTTCACTGTCATCCTCATCTGAACTGCTTACCTCTTCATCATTCTCCTCTTCAGGCACCGTATTATCCTCTTCACGCACCACTGGATTGTCCACTTCTGTTATAAGCATGTCAATAGTCAAATAACCGAATGTCAATTGTAAATTGAAAGGTTATTTTACCTATGAATTTGTATTTGCTTTGAAGCCATTGATTACGGAAGTTGGAGAAGTCGGCACGAAGTGAGGAAATATCTGCTCGCATTTGGCCGATTTGGTCATTAATCTCGCCAAAACGAGCATCCATATGCTCGCGGAAATGAACCATGTAATCCATCACTGACTTCATGGTAATCACCCCTTCGATCTCATCTTCTTGCATCTGCTCGTGCTGTTCTGCTTCAACGTTCTCCACTTGGTCGTTGCCTTGTTCCGCTCCAATTACACATTTGTTTATCCAACCGACGTTTTCAATAAAATCGTATCCCGCTTTTGTCAAGGTAATCATGTCGATCTTCCGGGATAGTCGAAGAGGGTAGTCAAGATTGAATTGCACTCTTTTCTTCCTCAATATATGGCAAATTATGCATCCATATGGTAGTGAGGTTGTAATGGAAGCACCCTTCTTCACTATATGTAGAATTGTCTCATATATCAGTTTTGCTATGTTTGGAGCGGTTCTTGATTCATATTTAGACAACCACCAGTAATCAGTATCTCGAATTTGTGAAAATTTCCCACCGGACGGCCGAAGAAACCAACTGACAAGAAAGTGGAACAATCTGCCCTCCGCACCAAGGCGAGTGGGACTATTCCGATCCACACGTTTCATGGTAGGATCTAAAACATGTTCATCGGAATCTCCTACATTCTTCACTCCTATACCAGCAGCAATAGATGACGCATCTATATATATGTCCTTACCCATGACATGAGTCGTAAATCCTAATATTTTTCCTGTACTAGGCTGCCGGTCTAATTTTGCATTACTGTAGAAAACTCTAACAAGATTGGGGTAATATTTTGGTTCTACACCAAGCAGTTCAAGCCAGCCCCAATCTGTAAATGTATCTTTAAACCCAAATTTGTTTTTCTCATCGAAGAAGAAGTCCAAGTCAATAACACGTTCTGGACGAATCTTCCTTGTTTTGAAATTGCTATCATATGTCAGTTTCTCATCGGTGCTTCTAAAGTTTTGCGATTCAAAAGACAAATTTTCTTCAGAAGAACTTGAACTTACTTGACTAGCAGACCTTGATTTCGAAGATGACTTTGTCTTCGAAGCAGAACTTCTCTTCCGTTTGAGTGCCCCTTTTTTGGGTGCCCCTTTTTTGGGTGCCATTACAACTGTTATATGCAGAAGAGGATCGGTTACTCCATAATCGTGCAAAACCCTAACCCTAAAGTACGCAAAATCAGTCACTTTTACTAACCTGTAAATATGATCGTAGTAATCGTCCTCGTCGGTGTTGATTTTACCCAGGTTGAACGGTGCAATTTCTCTGAACGGTGGTAATCGTCGTTGGAGTTGAAGAGATCTCTGCAATAGTATCGAAAAAATTTCGAAATGGAGGATTGATTTAGGTTTAGTGCTGGTTTAAATAGAAATCCCGCCTAAATTTCCGATTTAATCGGTACCGGAAACATTGATTTTGATTATTTGTATCGATACTTATAATCATAGAGTCCAAAAGGATCAAAACTTTCATTATATTAAGCTATCGTCTGTTTCAAAAAGTATCGATAATTTAATAACGAAGGAAACAAAGTATCGATTTTGTCGGGGATTGTTATTCTAAGGATACATATATTTCGTATAAAGGTATCGATATTTTTACTCATAGCGGCAGAAAAAGTATCGACACTTTAATTCCAATAAGCTAAGCAAGTCCGTCTGTGTCAAAAAGTATCGATAATTTAATAATGAAGGAAAAAAAGTATCGATTTTGTCGGGGATTGTTACTCTAAGGATACATACATTTCCTATAAAAGTATCGATATTTTTTCTCATAGCGGCAGAAAAAGTATCGACACTATAATTCCAGTAAGCTACGGCAGTCCGTCGGTGTCAAAAGGTATCGATAATTTGATATTGAAGGAAAAAAGTATCGATTTTGTCGGGGATTGTTACTCTAAGGATACATATATTTCGTATAAAAGTATCGATATTTTTACTCATTACGGCAGAAAAAGTATCGACACTTTAATTCCAGTAAGCTATGGCAGTCCGTCTGTGTCAAAAGGTTTCGATAATTTAATAATGAAGGAAAAAAAGTATCGATTTTAAATGGGATTGTTACTCTAAGGATACATATATTTCGTATAAAAGTTTCGATATTTTTACAAGAGTATCGACAATTGCATCCTAAAGGAAAATAAGTATGATATTTTTACAAGAGTAAGCTAATATGTTAACATAATTTACAACAAACTAACTATGATATCATCATTTACATAGTGGGAAAAATTATGGTAACATAATTATGTTTTCATACGTCCCAGGCAAGCAGTTGTGAACTTCGCTCTCCTTCTATTACAATCGTGATTTACGAGATCGTTTAAAACTCTCGGACGATCAAAATCCCCAACAACCTACATTCAAATTAGGAGTCAATGTCAGTGCCAAATTTTTTTAAAAATGAAGTCCTTTTCGGACCACTTACCAAATCATCCGGTGACCTCCCTTCAGAAATAGCTTCCATCCACATGACCACATACATTCCGCAATCATGTCCGTTCGTTTGCACCTTCGTCTTACGGACCACGAATTTTAAATCCCTCGGTGGTACCTTAATCTTCCCAAATTGGGCACAAAACGCATCGTCCTCACTAAATTTATGTAAACATTCCAACTGCGTCAAAAAAATTTAAAATTAGATTACGAAGAATTTATGCATTATAAATTACAAAATGTATCGACACATACTGTTTTCTTGGTTTGCTCCACTCTAGTCTTGTGCCGGGGAGATCTATGTAGACTATCAAGAAACGATGCTACACGATCAACCATATCCAACACCAAGAGACACCAATGATTATTCGAATCGTTTATCGGCATGAAGATCTACAACAATTGTCACACAAGATATTAGAACATTTATTGTTATTATTTAAATACTTAACAACATGTACGCAAAAATATCTTACCATGTCACAATCGGTGAATTTATTATGGTCCATCAATGTTCTAGAATAGAACTTTATAAGAAACGGCGCATTTTGACCGTCCTTTATCAACGCGGTCTGCATTTTGACCGTCATTTGTATTATTCATTTTACCTTTTTAGTCTTCTGCTTCTTTGGTGCAGGACACCCTGAATCGAGCTCTACATGTATTGCATGACCCGGTGTCCTCGTATCTTCATGGTGGACCTCTCTTATATTTTCCTCCACACTCTTACTCAATTCTTCTAAATTTTCTTCATCATTTTTTATAAGTTCATCATATTTTGCCTCAACATAACTCCTCTTTTTGTTTATTTCAGGACTTAAATGTATCCCCTCATCCAATTTTTTGTTTATTTCAGGACTTAAATGTATCAGCTCATCCAATTTTTTGTTTATTTCAGGACTTAAATGTATCCCCTCATCCAATTTTTTTTCCACCGTTTCAATCACCCCCTTTAACTCACCCCTCAATTCCACCACTTCTTTAACAACACCATTAAACTTTTCCCCTGCTTCCCCCTTTAAGCTCTCAATAGCCTGTTCGATTCTGGATTGTCTTTGCAAACAATCAGAAACGAGTTTTTTAACCTCTGCCAACTCAGCAATCAATATGTCAATTTTACTTCCCCCTTCATTCACTTTCACCTTATATTCTACCTTCTCCTCTTCCTCCTCTTCCTCCTCTTTCTCCTCGCCAACCTTTACAAATAAACTACATTATTAGAGCATCTTTCTTTTTTAAGTCCTTAGTAATCTATAAATACTGAAATTACCCTTACCTACTTTTTCGGTAATTCCAACTTTAACTTTGCCATAACTCGAACAACTTCTTCCTTGCCCCAGGCAGTGATGCGTGCCACTCCGATTTTTTGGAATGTCGGCACACAAGAAGAATCTGACCAAAAATCATACAATACAACCTGCATTTTCTATAAACTTTATCATTTTCTATAATAACTACTTACAAAGTTTTCTAAACCAATACCAATATTCAACTCGTTTACCTCTAAGACAGCAATGCATCCTTTGAGGTATGAGGGGTTTTTGGACTTTTGAAAAGTCTTGATTGCATCAATTAATTTGTCATACACATATGAAGCCCAATTTAATTCACCTCTAAACCCAGAGTCGCACAATAACTTCATACTATCCTTGCTCGGGGATGAATCACCCGTTGGACAAAGGAATACTCCGACAATGTACAATAGTACCCGGGCCTTCAGATCATCCCCTTCATACTTGCCGCTTTTTATTTCGTCCTCAAGTGTAGCAAATGACACATTAGACGTTAGGCCATACTTCTGCACAAGTAATTTCCAATCCTCCCTCTTTATAACTTCATCCACACTCTGGCCTTTATTTTGTAGCCCCAATACGGCTTCAACAATTCGGACACTAAAATGAAATGAATATTCTCCGTATCGCACATCACACTTCTGCAAATCAAAATCTCCCATCAACAACCGACACAATTCCCTCCGAATTGGTCGGTCCTGAATCCCAATAAGAGATCCAAACCCCATTTCTTCCAACAGATTTGATTTACCCTTCGCTTTCAACTCCTCTACTATGTGGTGCACTCGTTTTATGCTACACCTAGTCGACACTTCCTATGTAAATAATATTCATATAATGTCAGAGTTTTTATATATCATTTATCAAAATATTTACAACTATAATGAATACCTTCTTCTTCTTCTTCTTCTTCGCCTCATAGTTTTCTCTAGCATTTATGGACAACATGTTGAATGGTTGCTTCTCAGTTTCACTCATCGTGTACCATTTATTCACCACCACGTCTCTCACCTGCAAATTATGCATAAACCATAAACAATCAAAATATTCAACCTCCAATATATTCACTATAATTTCAATTTACATACCGAACCGACAGTGTAAGTCCCACAATCCCTCATCCTCTGCAATTCTTCAATACTGTCATGATAGGAAAGTTTAAATGTTCTTAAATACTTTCATCCAATTACAATTTACAGATTAATTATTTCACAATTTCTACTTACTAGAAGTACAGAAATCCACCCTTTGGTTTCTTCGGATTTTCCTCCCTATCTACTCTCTCCGCCTCCATTTGAATCATTTCAGTCTCATCTTGAACAACATCTTCATGATCCTTAGAACCCATCTCGCTTCAGTTTTCTGACAAAAGTATCGATATATAATTTCTACCGACATTATTAATTTCTACCGATAAGTTCTCAGAACAAAGTACCGATATTTATTTCCTAATTATATTTACACAATTTCGACCTATATCGATCCGAATTCCGATTTTACTTCAACATCACTAAACCCAAAACATTATCCCCAACTACCCAATACTACATTACCAAAAAACTAGGGTTTCGACAACATACCTTTTACTTCAAAGTCCCCAAACCCAAAACCTTTCCTTTCGATTCTGATACAACAAATTAGGCTTTCTGTAAATGCAACCAAACTCGGGTCGATTTCACAGCAACCAAACTCGGGTCGATTTCAAATACTCTCCTCTCTTAGGTTTTCTGTAAATGCAAGCAATACAAAGGCGAGTGGGAGAATAGATACTTTTAACCGGTTATATCATTATGATATATATAATCGATACAATTCCCCAAAGTTTCGATACGTTTTTGAATTGTGTCGATTCTTTCGACACCAAACAATAAATCCGGTAAAGATTTACCGGTTACATTATATGAATTAATAATGTAATCGGTTATGTTTTCATATTTTCTATTGTACTGATTCTTTTGCACACGTTCTTAAAAAACGTATCGAAACCAAACAATATATCCGGTAAGATTTACCGGTTAGATTATATGAATTAATAATGTAACCGGTTATGTAGAATTTTTTTTTGTACCGATACTTTTGTGCACGCTCTTAAAAAAATATCGATATTTTCGACATTTTTTTTCAACCGCGGTTACATTGGTGTTCAAAAAGTATCGATAATGATTTATAAAGTATGGATACTTTCGAAATAAACAACAAATTAGGCGCTATCAAATATATTGAAATTCGGATCAACATAACCGGTAATTTTACCGGTTTTGTTATAGTCCAAATGTCCGAGTCCCCATTCGCTCCAACTTAACAACAAATTCGGTGCTACCGATTATATTGATATTCGGATCAACATAATCGGTAACTTTTACCGGAAACATGATCTTTAACCGGTCACCTCCCTAGCCGGTTACGCCGTATATTAGCCGCATACTAGGCGCCGTACCGCAGAACCTCCCAAAAGGTAAATAAAGAATATGTTTTGTCCCACCTTGTCAGAGTATTTTTTTTTTACATTTTAACTGAATTACAATGTGGTATATTAGTTGGGTTGTATTTGGTCGTTGGTCAACCTGTTTATTTTAACTCTTTCGTATTTTTTAATTTATGAGTTTTAAACCTTCTAAAGAGCGCCTCTCGTCCTTCCCCCTAAAATATTTTTTCTTCTCCTCTCTAAATATGATTAGAATGAAGATTTGTTTAAAAAAAAACTGCAACTAATACTGAATCACTCAAATACTTAAATTTTGTAAGAATATTGAAAATCTGAAATTTAGAGCTTAGAATTACAAGTTTGACCTCAGCCATTAATCTGACCATATAGAGAGACTTGAAGAGTTTGTGATTATGTTAAAAAAAAGTGTGATTTGTCTTAAAGACTGCGAAATGCAACCGTTACACGCTTCGTAAATTCATATAATACATAAATCCAAGTCTTTAGGTTGAGTTATGATTTGACCAAATTGCCCTTTCCCTGGCTAACTAACCATAGTTTATTAATCGCTATAATTAGGGTTTAAGAGTGTGATAATTACTTTGCTTTGCCTTGGAAGCAGCATCCTTGTGACGATGTTGGAACAAGAAAGATCGAGATTGATTAATCTTTTCGGTCCCATCTAACAATTTGGTTGGCCACCCACTTTTGTGTCATCCAAATTTTTAATTTCTGTTATCAAGTCAAATAATTCGAGATTTTTATATTTTAATTTCAGTCATTTAGAATTTCTTTTAAGTGTGTTCATAAGTCAATATACTTTTGAGAGTGAACATAAGTCATAAAAATTTTAAAGTTTTAGGGTGAGCACAAATAATAAAATTTAAGGCCTAATTTATAAAATTAAAAAAATCGAAACTAAATATGTGAACTTCAAAAAAATTCAAGGTGGGCACAAGCCCACCCAACCTTACATGTGGATACGCCTCTGTGTATGTTACAAATTAAAATTAATTCTTACAAATCATCTATTAAACAAAAATGTTGATTGAACTTAAGTTTAGGCTTAATAGTCAAAAAGGTGCCCAACATATATCTTTTGTTCCAGTTTGGTGTCTAACGTTTTTTGGGGGCACTTTGGTGCCTAGCGTTTCATTCCGTAACTCAGATTGAGTTTTTCCACCAACAGTCGTTAAAAAATTTTCGTTAATCAATTATAACATGACATGTGGCCTATTTTATGTATTTATTTAATTTCTGAATTACTTAAAAATTATATACTTCTTAAAAAAATTTAAAGTTTTAATTTCTTTCAAACACACCCTTAAATTACATCTCCATCACCATTCGGCATTCCCGACACTTCGGCGTTTTACCGTTCACCACCCAAACGTCGGGTACCTCGCCGTTCAACATCCCCCGCCCTCTAGCCATCGATTAGAAGCCCAATCGGTCTCTTTTTTCTTCGTTTTTGGATGTTTGTCGACAGAGTAATCGACGGTTTTCGATGACGGAATCATGGGACTTTCGATCGTAGGGGGATGATGAAAGCAAGGGTGGCTGGTGGTGGTTGAATCGGTGGTGGGAGGGGAGGAATTTAGGGATCTAGGGTTTGGATTTGGGTTTTAGAGAAATTAAAGATTTTGGGTTTTTTTATAAAATTAAAGATTTTCTGATTTTTAGAAAAATAAAAATTAAAGAAATACCAAAATATGATACGTGTCGTGTTTTTATTCGATAACGAAAAATTCTTAACATCTATCACGAAAAATCTCAATCTGAATTACATAATGAAACGTTAGGCACTAAAGTGGCCCTAAAAAACATTAGGCACCAAACTAAAACAAAGATTATAGGTTGTGTACCTTTCTAACTATTAAGCCCGTAAGTGTAATATTTGTTGATGTATGAATGAGTACTAATTGATAAAACAACTCATATTAACATATGATATTTAACTTAAAGGGTTCATACAATCTATTGAAATATGATATTTAGTAAGATTAATATTCAAGTCACAACATTCCTCTCATTTCATGCGACAAAATTGTTATATATTATGGTTATGTTTGGTAAATAGTTGTTTGAGTCAAAATTAGAAGTTTGACTTGTGAGATAATATTAGAGGTTTGATTGGTCAAATTCGTTAATTTGGATGTTTGATAAATAACGGATTGAGGTGAAACCTCTAATTTTTGAAAAATTTGTTAATAAGGGTTTTTTAAAATTAAAGATTTTAACATAAGAGTTATAAAGACCATTTTACCTTTAACAATTATAAATAAATCTCCAAATAACCTAAATTTAACATTTTCTATTTTAATTTTTCACTCTCACGTATTAAATTTAATATTACATTGAGACATTTATAAGCTTTTTTTTGTTTTTTTTTTATTCTCACACATTTATATTTATATTTATATTTAATAATGAATTAAATTGCATTAAAAATAATTATATAAATAATAAATTGATATATACATCATTCAAATATGCTTACTAATATTATATTAAAATATTATTTTTTATAATCTAATTAATATTAATAGATACAAAATATTGATAACTAATAAATTATTGAAACAAGTATCGAATATAATCATGTTCTTGTTTGTCATTTTGCTTGTTTAAATAATCAAACAGCTATCAGTTAATTTTACCAAACACTTTTATACAATAAGCTAATGCAATCCGCTAGTCAAATCAACTAATACAATCAGCTATTAACTATCAGCTATTGTAATATGATATCAGATATCCGCTAATTGTCAAACATAGCCTATAATTTTGGAAAATATGCAACATTTTGGCCCTGTTTGGCAATTAGCGAGTAGCTGATAGCGGATTACATTAGCTGATAGCGATATCATTAGCTGATTTGACTAGCTGATTGTATATAAGTGTTTGGTAAAATTAACTAATAGCTTATAGTTGTTTGATTATTTAAACAAGCAAAATGACATATAAGGACATGATTATATTCAAATTTGTTCAAATAATTTATTAGTTATTAATATTTTATATATGTTAATATTAATTAGATTATAAAAATTATTTTTTAATATCGTTACTAAGCATATATAAAGGATATATATATATATTAATTTTTTATTTATAAAATTATTTTTAATATAATTTTAATAATTATTAAATTTAGATGTATATGTTAATTTCTTATTTATGAAATTATATTTTGAATATATTTTTATTAATTATTAAATTTATATGTATATATTAATTTCTTATTTATGATTTTTTAAAATTTTTAATTATTCAAATCTATGTTATTTAGAAAAAAATTATAATTATCAAGCACAAATGAGTCTTTACAAGTTTTTTTATTTAAATCTCTAACTCAAACAGCTCATAAAAGAAGTTTTTAAAATAAGATGTTTCACCTCAATCCGCTATTATGATCTTTTATTTACCAAACATCTAAATTAGCGAATGTGACTGATCAAACTAATAAAAATACTTAAAACTTTTAATTTTAGTTAAAAAATTGTTTATCAAACAAGACTTTTATCCGGTTCATAAAAATTAATGTCATAAATATACAAAAGATGGTTACGAATTTGACGTGGAAAATCTTTGACTGAAAAAATTATTGACAGAGAAAATTTTACTGTAATGTAAAAATACAAAAGGATAGCGATTTTGACTTAATCTTAAAGACTAAACCTTGTCATCTATTCATAAGAATTCTACCATAATAAAGTTTTCTACTTAGACTTAATATCCAAGGATAGGTGTGGACGTACACTAGTTCAAATTGGACATATGGTCTGATAATCTTCGTATCCATCATAGACTTCCATGACTCTTCTAATATAATTTTTTTTATCAAATTGTATCGTTAATTTTTCGAGCCGAATTAAAAATGGAATATTAACATTTTTAAGGGAGGATTATTTGCAAGGTATCAAGAGTTAATTATAATGTGTATACACTTTGTAAACAAAAAAAATTTAAACTCGTGTCTCTTAAAATAAACATCATCTAATTTTTCACTAAATTTTAAAATTTAAATAAAATAAATAATGTTATGTAGTGCAATTTTTAAACAATTCGTGTAGCAGATAATTTTTACCGTATTTATTTTTGCTTTTTTAGTTTTATTTACAATAGGATAAACATTTTTTGGGCACGTCAAATCTAAGCAAGCTCTTCCCCATTTTCATGAAATGATTTTATTATTTTCCAAGGACTTCCACATGACATACACCGATTCCTCTGCAACAAACTAAAGAATTATGCACATAAAAACAAGCCAAATAATGCAGATAATTTCAGACTACATCATACCCAGTGGACCACATCATATTTATTATAAGCTTACCACAAGAAGCAACCCAAAATTATAAAAATAAAATAAAAATATCACTAAAATAAAAAAATATCAATCAGACCTAAGATTCAACTATGTTCCTTATCAAGCTCGCCCATTTTAAAGATCTTAAGTTGACATAATACATTATAATTCACAGTTTTAATATTTTCCTATCAAACCTATAAATTTAAAAGTTATAATATTTAGAATCCAACAAGTGGTCTTAGTAGAAAAACATATGATGTTCATTTAAGGAGACTTAGATTCAATCGCTTTATCTGTAAGGTCCATTTGCATTGTCAAAAGATTAAGAATACCTATAAATAGATATTACCTTATAATTACCTTTAGACTATTAAAAAATTATAATATTTGATATATTGTCCATACAATATTTTATTTTCACATGCAGATTGTAAAATATTGATCTAACTTTCAAACATTTTTTTTTTAATTTAAAAGGGAAAATGTTTGATACAATGTCGGTGTAAACTTTAGCTTACACAAGTATACTTATTTGAGGATCATTGGTTTAATTTAATATTTAGAGTTTAGAAGTCAAGCATTTGGTGCTTTAAATTTAGGGTTTGTAGTTAAAATTTAATATTAAAAATCTTGATTTTAAATTTTAAAATTTAAATATGCATGCTTGCGGGGAAAAAGTTTTAGTCAGTACATCAATTACTTTTCCAATTAAAAAAAATATTTTTATTTTTTCTTTTCTTTTCGATCTTCTAAAGCTTTGCTCTAATTAATTCGGACCGACATGAGTTAAACACTTAATTTTAGTGG
Organism: Hibiscus tridactylites; assembly: GCA_958450335.1. Classification (NCBI taxonomy): domain Eukaryota; kingdom Viridiplantae; phylum Streptophyta; class Magnoliopsida; order Malvales; family Malvaceae; genus Hibiscus; species Hibiscus tridactylites. The sequence continues at coordinate 17,792,464 of OY288271.1, read as the reverse complement.
GTAAATCTTTCGGTAAAGATTTTCTACATACATAAAGTCTCGAACTCGACATATTTAAATGATGTCAATTTGTTCACCATTTAGATCAACCCGTTGATAAAAAAAATCGTTTTTATTAATCATACTCTTTAACTTTTTATTAAATAATATAATGGACTTTTTATCTTTTGGACCCTTAATTTTTAATTTATTTAAATTTTATGTCTCTTTATTTTCTACAGTTAAATGTATTTTAACCATTGATCTTGGTTCATGGCTCGTCACTCTTAATAGTTAATAGGCATAACAAAATTTATACATTTTATTAAATTGTATAGATGTTTATACGCCAAGGAGTGAAAAGTCATTTCCTCTTTAATTTTTTAATTAAATAGTCTTTATTTCAACAAAATTTCCATATTTTAATTTTTTTTCAGACCTCTCCTTCCATCTTCCTCTCCAACTACCTTTCCAATTTTCCTTTTTATTCCCCCTTTTCTCTTTATTTTTCACCATCTTCCTACACACAATTCGAATATCTCATCCATGGCAGTTCCCAGCAGTAGTATCATAAAAACCAGAGCATATTCAACAAACCAACAACTTTATTTCCTCCTAATTCTTTGCTCCCTTTTCTCCTCTTCTTCTTCGACCATCCATGATCTTCTTGTTTCCAGAGGCTTACCGGCAGGTCTACTCCCGAAAGAAGTGAAATCCTACACGCTTTCCGACAACGGAACACTGGAGGTTTTCCTGGGCGAGCCGTGCTTGACCAAGTACGAGAATAGGGTGTTCTTCGACAGTGTCGTGAGGGCTAACCTCAGCTACGGTAGCCTCAGTGGCGTCGTCGGGTTAAGCCAGGAGGAGCTCTTCCTTTGGTTGCCGGTCAAAGACATCATCGTTTACGACCCTAAATCTGGCCTTATCTTGTTCGACATTGGCGTTGCTCATAAACAGCTCTCTTTGTCTCTCTTTGAAGATCCTCCACTCTGTAAACCTCAAGGTAAATCAATCTCATTCCCCAATTTTAAATTACAGTTGTCATCGTGCTTTTAATAGTAGTTGTGAACATAACGAATGATATTACAATTGTTGTGAGTCTCTGTTTTTCGTAATAACAACGGTTCACTCATGAATCGAACTCTTGACCTATGAGATGGATCGTAGAACACAGATATGTTGTGGTCTATAGACTATATTACCGATGAAATACAGAAATCTATTAATATCTGAACTATTAATTAATTCGGCTGAATATTAATTTATTCTATTCGGATTTTGTAGGTTTTAATGTTAATGTAAATTTAAGATATTTTGTGTGATTATTAAGGTAGGGTTTTCTGTTATAATTTGTGGAATTAAAAAAGAAAAGAAAACAGCTTTGGATTTTGAATGCCAGAGTAGTGTTTCCAGTTACATTCAGTGAGTCACTGACTACTGTTTCCTCTCTTTGTCAGTTTCCATGTTCTCTTTTCGTTTCTTGTTCCTATTTTAACTTTTATTTATTGTCTATTTTTTCATGTATAAATTTTATATAAAATATTTAAAAACCATCAAATGTGAACATAAAATAACTTATTAAATTTTTGTATTAGGAGTACTATTTTTTCTGGTATTTTGAAAAATAAATTACTAATAAATGAAAATACTGGGTTTATTGTTTTTTTTCAGGAATATTGAAGAACAATGTGAGGAAGGAGAAAGGGTTTGAGGCAATGAGATAGTAGGACAAGATTCCAATAGTGGTGTGGACTTTTTTTGTTTTTTTTTGTTTTAAATATATGTATTAATTAACTAGGTTTTCCCCTAATTATATACTAAAATATAAATAGTTTTAGAATTTGTAATTAAAGAAGTGACTTGTTGGACTCTAATTTCCCAATCAAAATAGAAGGTTTAATCTATAAAAGGAATATGATCAAATATAAGCGTTGGATATTCTTTAATTTATGGTATAGAAGGATATGGACTGTCTATACATTATAAGTATAAAAAATCTTATTTATCTCTCTGCAAAAATAATCTATGATTTATCTTTTTTATTTTTTTGAATAAATAATTTACTTTTTATTAAAAAATGCTTTTAACGCTGCAATTTTTTTTTTTATCAAAAGTAATAAGAGGAAAGCCTTTTATCAAGGCGAAATTTGTGTTGGTTCATATCCCTATAAAACACTTCTCTTTCATGGATTTTTTATGCTATAAATTAAATACAATATACAAATTAAACTAACTAAAAAAATATTGTAAATGAACCATTAATATACACATAAAATTAAACAATTCACTATTAATATATAAAAAGTGAAGAGTTCGATCTCTACATATAAGAGCGCCTTAGTTTTTGGGTATTTAAAGTTAGTTTAGGGTATAAAGTTTAGAGGTTTAGGTGTAGGTGGTTAGAATTTAGGGATAGTTGTTTTAATTTAAGGTTTATGGTTAAAATTTAGGGTTTATAGATTAAAACCTAAATCTTCACCATATTACCCTAAAAACTAAACTCTAACCTATAAACTCTAAATTATAACCATAAACCTTAAATTGAAACAAATATCTCTAAATTCTAAACCCCTACACCTAAACCTTATACCTTAAACTAACTTCTTATACCCTAAAACTAAGGCGCTTGTGGAAACTTTCAATTTCCACCGCCAGTGTATAGGATATTAATCCTATTTTATGACCGATTATTTATCTTTTATTGAAAATACTCGAAGTTTACTATTATCAGCGATATAGATGCATTATATATATAGGCATATTGTACTAATAAAAGTATAAAACCATATGATTATGGACCGACTTTATTATTTTTTACGCGGGAAAGGTGGGTCCAATGTCCTAATGTTATTTATTTATTTTATTTTGTGAAAAGAATAAAAAGGAAATAAAGGACCCACAGGCACCTAGATTGTAGGGTACATGATTGTGAACCATTTTGGTTTCCATTGTCTTTGGCATTATCACAAAGTCTTTGCATGCCTCATTGGGATCCCTATCTCTTTTTCGAATTAATACACCTTTTTTTATTTGTGGGGCATTTCCTTTTCATTTTTTAAATTCCTATTCAACTATCTAAATTATTGCTCAATATTTATTATGCAGTAGATATTTTCCCTATGATTTTTTTAATGTTTAGCTCAAAATTAACTCGAATCTAATTTAGTGTATATAAAGCTTAAATTCAGTGTCTGAAATTTGATTTAATGCGAGATTTAAATCTTATTGTATAAATTTATTTGTATTCAAATTCGACAAAATGTTATCGAACTGAATTTAATTTTTTCGGTTGGACTCGAACAAATTTATTCGAGTATGCGGTGTTTTTTACGATATCAATTTTATCATTATACAATAATAAAATTTGTGCACTCTGGTATGGGTGAACAAAACTCGACTCAACTTGAAAAATCAAAATTTTCGACGCGAAAAAGCTCGACTTGGCTTGACTCGAATCGTAGTTCCATAGAATCGTCTCAACTTAAAAAAATTCGAATTAAGTTTGGGTTATAAAATGAAATTTGAATAACAACGTTTTTAGTGACTCGCGGATTTGTTTTCAAGTTTGAGATGACTCTCTCAACTCTGCATGATATATGTATATCACATAAGAAATATATATATATATATATATATATATATATATATATATATATATATATATATATCATACATGGTTATCGAAGGTCGTTTAAATTGGAACCAATTAACACCATAAATATTTAAAATTAAATTTGAATAAAAACTCGAACAACTCGACTTGACTTAAATTTTATAAACTCGATTCGAAAAAAAAATTCAAATAACTTTGAATCATAAAATATGACTCGTTAACATGACTAATTGACTAAAAAAAATTAATTAGACTAGATCGAATGTTGATACCAACACTCTGCCAACTTTTTTTTTCCAAGGAAGAAGCCACAATAAAATCCACACCCAACTAAGCTTGGAGTATGAGTTCAGTAAAGACATTAGTATAATATCACCTCCCCAACTAACCGACATTAATTAAACCAATTTAGCTAGTAAAGTAAGAAACCATATTATTATAGGGCATTTCCATATCAAATGTCTGTTTTTTCAGTGTGGGAATCTGGTTTTGGCCCGTTCCGTTGTTGATGGGTTGGTTTGTCCTTTCACATGTCTCAGCTTGTGAACCGGCTGGCTAGGGTGGAGGTGTATATATAACACTATAACAATTTAATATTTTTAGAGTAAACTACTCAAATGACCACTTAACTATTAGGTTGATCTAGATTTGATCATTATATTTTTAATTGTGGCAATATGATCACTCAACTATGTCAGTAGTCTCAATGTGACCACCTGATGTTAAAACCTAACGGACAAGGCGATGTGGCAGTTAACAAAAATATGTATAATTATACATTTGGTTCTCATTGTTAACACATTCTATCAATTTAGTCTTAATTTTATTTTATTAAAATAAATTGACTATTTAATTAGGTGATGGCACATGTCACCACTTTATTAGAGGACTTATATATATTTGATTTAATAACTTTATTTTTCTCCTCCAATCAGGTGGTGATACGTGTCACCTAATCGAAGAAGAAAAACAAAATCAAGAGTTGTGACAAGTCGTCGTTAACCGGTCAAAATAAATATAAATTAATCCTCTTTCAACAGTAAATAAATAAAGAAATTGAATAAGTATAGGGAAAGAGGGTCGATCCGCAGGGAGATTAGCTGGAATTGTTGACTTGAATTTGTTGAATCCGAAATCCCAGGAATATCTGAAAAAGCAAAGAAATAAAAATAAAATAAAATTCAAGAATTAAAATAATAAGAAAACCAAATATGCAAATTAGCCTCGAGCTAGCCTTGTCAATTCCTTCGATCATTGAAATAAATTTTTACTTCGGGGATCATGTCGGTTACAGTCTGCGAGGCCCAACCCGTCGCAACTTGCTTCTCTCTCGAGTAACCAATCCTCCCAAGACTATCTTCGAAGGTTGATTCTTAAACAAATTAACCACGTCTATCGCCGTTAAAGTATTTAGTTTTGAAAGCAGGAAAAGCCCGACTCAGAAATTATCTTAAAAAGAATCGCTTCTGATTTTATCTTTCCTTAGCGGACCGCCGCTAAGAGTGTTCACAGGAAGTCGAATTTGCCACAGGCCGATCCTTCCTCCCAACTATGTCTTTAAACGATTCCAGACCAACGAGCTCTTTTTGATTTGAAAAACGATTAAAAACTTTAGTAAGGCCGATTGCCAAACTATCTAAACAAAAAGATAAAAATGTATTCCCGAAGGAATTTAGGCAATGTTCAATTCTCACGATTAGAATTGATTTGGCTAGCTCTTGGCTCAAGAAATCTAGTTAAGCATGATATTAATTATCATACTTAACTTGGTTTTTGAAAATAATTAAATAGCATAAAAATAAAACAAGAAAATAAAGTGAAAGAACTTTTATTAAAACTAAAAATGTTTCAAGCTAGAAGATGAAAACTAAAATGAATGATGGATGATCTAAGCCTTTACCAAGGGTGGTATTTATAGGCTTAGATTTATAAAGATAAAGTGATGATATAATTTAAAATAATAAACAAAAGATAAAACAATTCAAATGTTTTGAAATTTAAATGCAGGAGTCTAATCGGATAAGCTAATAACATCTTCCAGAACGTTCCAGAAGCTTCTAGAAGTCGCCACGTCATTGCCACGTCACTGCCACGTCAGACGCGTCGTGCCCGGTGTCGTGCCCATGAAGCCCGTCATGACAGAATTATAATAAAAACTGCAGAAATGCATCATTTTCACTGCTATTTCCAAAATTGGATCCCTGCACAAAATATAGCGAAAACAACATGTATTAAGCAGCAAGAAGTCCCAATAGCTAGAAAAATAACAAATGAAACATGTCATATTTGAGAACTCATCAAATTCCCCCTCACTTGTCTCATACTTGTCCTCAAGTATGTCCGAAAAAATCATAAACCCAAGAATGCATTTCTCAACCATTACAAGCATCAAACATAATCATAAGAGTTCTAGCACGAAAGGAGGTTCATGAAAGAAACATAATTAAAACCAAATAGATACAAGCAAAGAGCAGCCCTTGTCCCTTTCAATTACCTATCAAGTATTAATCAAATTCTAACCTAGTCTTAATCCTCACCAAGGTACACTCAAGAGCACTCAAAGTGTTTTAAAGGTAAATTTAAAGCAGAAACACTCAAAGTCATGCATGAACAAAGGTTTCCATAAGCTTGTAACAAGTTCAATTCTCCACTACTTTATTAGAATCGAAGTGCAAAAATTATTAGGTCTTTTATTCAAGGTGTAATGTGGGTTTAGAAAAAGGATAAAAAGATGGAAAGGAAATAATCAAAGAAATGATCAATGCAAGATTTTTCAAACAACAATCAATGAAAACAAATGAGGAGCTTAAAGATGGGCAAGCAACATACATTTCCCTTTTTTTTCGAAACTATTTTTTCTTTTCCTTTATTTTTTTCTTTCGAAGCAATTGCTTCTTTTTATTCTCTTTTTTCTCTTTTTTTTTTCATTTTCCCCTTTTTTTCGGAAAAATTCTGCCCTTATTCGAATTGCAGCCCCCTTTGTCTAACAATACAATTCTAGCATTTGATCAATCAAAAAGTTTGGTTGAGGGTTAAGCCAAAAAATGGGGTGTAAGGCCAACAAAAGGCTCACTAGGCGATGAGAAAGGGTAAAATAGAGTGAAAGGGATGGAAAAGGTTAAAGCCTAATGCCTAAATCATTTTAAAGCACCTCGTTCTTAGTGTAGTCTCGAATTGTAAGCAAGCCACAAGTTCTAGATTCCTAAAATTCAAGATGACACTCTCAAGTAAAATAAATGGGCATAATATGAAGAATGCATGCTCAAGGCTCAAAGTCTCAAAAAATTGGGCTAATTTGATTAAGCTAGGCGAGAAATTTAATTAACACTATCAAGAGTAATTAAAAGAGATGTTAAACTGCAGATTGCCCATATCATTTGATTATAAAAAATGCTCCAATTCAATCTTTCCTAAGCACTAGAACAAGTACAACATGATGTTCAACAAGTAATGGCAAGAAAAAATTCATCTCAAGTTTAATCAAAATCAAACATATAATCAAACAAGCAGACAAGTGGTAATTTATTACCCCCCCCCCCTCACTTAAGTGAATTGCCCCAATTCATAGAAAAGAATTAAAAAAAAGTAAGGCAAAAAGGGGTAAAGAGAACTCCCCGTGATCAACGATGATTGTGATGATGGTGATGGTGACCGTTGAGAAGGCGGCCGGTGGGTGGAGCTTGGTCCAGCGGTGCTGTTGGAGAGCTGTGAATGGCGGCTGTCGGCTGGGGGAGAAGGCGGAGGTGCGGTGGAAGCCGTATGAGTGGGGTTCTCGACCGGGGCTGGGGGTTTGCCGTCATCGACCATTGCGGCGTGGAGGAGGTGCGAGGCATTGCGGCTGAGTGAGTTTGCGGCTGGGTGTGTTGTGTTTTTAGGGATTTGGTGGTTTGCGGGAAAGAAAGAAAGGGAAAAGGGGGAGAGTTTGACGATATGCTTAAGGGGGAAGGGCTTGGGGCTATCGTGCACCGTTCATTGAGCGTGCTAAAGTGTACCACATTTAATGAAACGGTGCACTTTGGCTGTGGGAATTTGATTGTCCTGCTGCATTCGAAATGAATCCTGCAAATGAAAAACAAAATTTATTAAGGCAAAAAAAATGAAGCATAAATTAAAAAAGTAAAAATTAACGAAAAATAAACCAATGGGTTGCCTCCCATTTAGCGCTTTGTTTAACGTCGTTTAGCTCGACGACCTTTGCTAAATTTTTGGCTCTTCAAAATAAAGGTCTTCAAATAATCGATAATGTCCATCGCTCGTCGTTTTAATGTCTTCCTTCATCTTTCTTTTTGTGCGCAAAACAACAGCTAAGCTTCTACCTCCTTCCAAAGACGACAACTTACTCAAGGTGGTGTTTGGCAAAGTTTGGTTGTCGCCTAAAAATATATAATCAAACCATTCCAACCTTGGCTTTGGTTCCTGCAAAATTGATGGAAAATGTTTAGTTCGAATTGAAATTAATCGAAAATCAGAAAGGGAAGAAAGATTTGAAATGATTTCGCCTTTGTTTTTATCGTCGAGATCTGCGAATTCCCTACAAAATTCATAACACAAATTAGTTTCAATCAAATTATCAGCTAACGGATCTATAATATCAACGAAATTTAAACTTGCGACCGAATCAGGATACTTCATAGCTTTATACATATCAAATTTAACTACTTCCCCATCAAATTCCATAGTTAAGATGTCGTCGCGGACTTCAATCTGTACCAACACGTTTTCTAGTACTCCCTCGGGGTAGATGACTGAACGATCAGCTAGTTGAACCGTCACTCGCGTTTCCTTCAAAGGTTCAGTCGAAATTTTGTTGTAGACGCTTAACGGCATGACGTTGATAGACGCGCCTAAATCGCACATCGCTCTTTTTATCCCAACATTCCCAATTTTACAAGGAATCGCAAACATACCTTGATCCTTGTACTTTGGCGGCAATGGTCTTTGAAGAATAGCCGAAACGTTCTCACCAAGGTTAACTTTTTCATTCCCAGACAATCGCCTTCGGTTTGTGCATAGATCTTTCAAAAATTTTGCGTACTTAGGGACCTTCCGAATAACATCCAAAAGTGGAATGTTGATTTCCACCTTTTTGAATACATCCAAAATTTCCTTCTCTTCCTCCTTTTTATCTCGTTTCGCCAATCTACCTGGAAAAGGAGGAACAGGTTCGTAAGTAGAAACAAAAATATTGGATTTAGAGTTACCTGCAATGGGTGGAGACTTTTCGTTCTGGTCCTTCGAAGAGCTGCCTTGCTCGTCGGATTTTTGCTCATCTTGCTTGGGCGGTTTAGGCGTTATCACTGTTCCACTACGCAAAGTTATCGCACTAACATTTTCCCTTGGGTTGGTTTCGGTTTGGGATGGTAACTTTCCCTGGGATTCTATACGGCTAACAGCTTGAGCTAGTTGGCTTATTTGTTTGTCGATTTGTTGGAGGTGGGATTGTGTTTGGGTTTGGAATTTTTCCTGCGAAACTGCCAATCTCTCAACAATAGACTCAAGCGAGGATTTTTGGGGTGCTTGGTTTTGGTAGGGAGGTTGTTGCCTAGGTTGGTAATTCGGGTTCTGATTACCGTAGCTCAAGTTTGGGTGATCTCTCCAACCGGGATTGAATGTATTGCTATGTGGGTTATATGATCTTTGGGGAGGTCCGGGAAAGTTATGTATGGCGTTAACTTGGGCACCAGACGTATCTCGCAACAATGGGCATAAGTCGGTTGCGTGATCTGGCATAGTGCATATTCCACATACCTTAGCAGCTTTTATCTCCCCTGAAACAAGAGAATACACAATATTAGTCAAATTATCAATTTTATTCTCTAATGAAATTGTGCTTACTGTGTGAACCCGTCGGCTGGGTTCACTTGTAGAACCAAATTGCTGCGAGTTTGCAGCCATTGTGGAGATTAATGTTCTCGCTGCAGTAGGAGTCATGTTAACGAGCGCGCCACCGCTTGCTGCATCTACCATCTTTTTGTCCATTGGTAACATTCCTTCATAGAGGTATTGAAGGAGAGTTTGCTCGGATAGGCCATGTTGCGGACAGCTTGCGCATAGCTTCTTGAACCTTTCCCAATAATCATATAGGGATTCGTCGTGCATTTGTTGGATACTCAAAATGCTTCGTCTAAGTTCAGTCGCTTTTGCTGCAGGGAAATACCTGTCAAGGAAAACACGAGAAAGATCAGCCCATGTATTAATAGAATTCGGAGGTAAATAAAATAACCATTCTTTAGCCATTCCGGCTAAAGAAAAAGGAAATGCCCTTAGTTTTATCTGATCCTCTGAAACTCCTTGCGGTTTCATGCTGCTGCACACCATGTGAAATTCGGCAAGATGCTTGTGTGGGCTTTCAGTAGGCAGGCCGTTAAAGGTAGGGAGTAGGTGAATTAGGCCCGTTTTGAGTTGAAAAGGAGTATCGCCTTGAGGAAAAGCGATGCAGAGTGGTTGTTGCACGGTAGGGGCTGCGTTCAGCTCTCGAATTGTTTGATCTGCCATCGGTTCTGGTTCTTGTGTAGGTTCGTCGATTGGTGTGGTCTCGGAAGTGGATTCCTGTTCGGATTGTCGTATGCTTTGTTGCTTCTTTCGTCGAAGTGTTTCGCCGTGAGTTCTACGAGCGCTTGCTTCAATTTCCGGGTTGTATGGAGCTAAAGTACCCGGATTCTTCCTGGTCATAAAATAAAACAAAAAATCAGTCAAGAATTGCCGAAAATAAATCTCCCCGGCAACGGCGCCAATTTTGACAAGTCGTCGTTAACCGGTCAAAATAAATATAAATTAATCCTCTTTCAACAGTAAATAAATAAATTGAATAAGTATAGGGAAAGAGGGTCGATCCGCAGGGAGATTAGCTGGAATTGTTGACTTGAATTTGTTGAATCCGAAATCCCAGGAATATCTGAAAAAGCAAAGAAATAAAAGAAAGGGGTGATATGATTTGTGGTGAAGTAATAAAAATAAAATAAAATTCAAGAATTAAAATAATAAGAAAACCAAATATGCAAATTAGCCTCGAGCTAGCCTTGTCAATTCCTTCGATCATTGAAATAAATTTTTACTTCGGGGATCATGTCGGTTACAGTCTGCGAGGCCCAACCCGTCGCAACTTGCTTCTCTCTCGAGTAACCAATCCTCCCAAGACTATCTTCGAAGGTTGATTCTTAAACAAATTAACCACGTCTATCGCCGTTAAAGTATTTAGTTTTGAAAGCAGGAAAAGCCCGACTCAGAAATTGTCTTAAAAAGAATCGCTTCTGATTTTATCTTTCCTTAGCGGACCGCCGCTAAGAGTGTTCACAGGAAGTCGAATTTGCCACAGGCCGATCCTTCCTCCCAACTATGTCTTTAAACGATTCCAGACCAACGAGCTCTTTTTGATTTGAAAAACGATTAAAAACTTTAGTAAGGCCGATTGTCAAACTATCTAAACAAAAAGATAAAAATGTATTCCCGAAGGAATTTAGGCAATGTTCAATTCTCACGATTAGAATTGATTTGGCTAGCTCTTGGCTCAAGAAATCTAGTTAAGCATGATATTAATTATCATACTTAACTTGGTTTTTGGAAAATAATTAAATAGCATAAAAATAAAACAAGAAAATAAAGTGAAAGAACTTTTATTAAAACTAAAAATGTTTCAAGCTAGAAGATGAAAACTAAAATGAATGATGGATGATCTAAGCCTTTACCAAGGGTGGTATTTATAGGCTTAGATTTACAAAGATAAAGTGATGATATAATTTAAAATAATAAACAAAAGATAAAACAATTCAAATGTTTTGAAATTTAAATGCAGGAGTCTAATCGGATAAGCTAATAACATCTTCCAGAACGTTCCAGAAGCTTCTAGAAGTCGCCACGTCATTGCCACGTCACTGCCACGTCAGACGCGTCGTGCCCGGTGTCGTGCCCATGATGCCCGTCATGACAGAATTATAATAAAAACTGCAGAAATGCATCATTTTCACTGCTATTTCCAGAATTGGATCCCTGCACAAAATATAACGAAAACAACATGTATTAAGCAGCAAGAAGTCCCAATAGCTAGAAAAATAACAAATGAAACATGTCATATTTGAGAACTCATCAGTTGCTTACCTTTGTGGGAATCGACCCTGAGAAAGCAAGGTATGAGCAGCGCGAGATTACCAATGGAACAAATGATTTTTTTAATAATAAAGGAATACTACTATAAGCCTCATTGAAAACATCCTTATAATGGGTCAAATGATTTTTTGTGACAAAGAATGCAAACTTTAATATATGTATTAATGTTTAATTCCAGGAAAAAATAATTAAACTTGAATTAAGGGGACTCGAACATGTCACACTTGAGATGTATAAAAACATTTAAACCAATGAAATAAGTCTAATAATTAAATTAAAATTGACAATATTTTATATATATTTTTAAATTATTGTTAATGTATAATTTAAAATAATAAAGATTTTAAAAATTTTGTATTTTTAAACTAAATTTAATATAATTTTCCACATTTATTTTTATAATTATATATATATATATAAGATTGAATTGATTTTTTTAACTTAAATTAATATTTTTAATATTTGAAGACCCAAATATAGACACCAGTAGAGAGAAAAAAAAGTAAAGGAAAACTAAAAGGAAGCTTAGCCAATATAGAACTAGAACTAGGCTTTTATGTTTACCCATTTCCAAATGTTTCCAAATTTTAATTAGATCATGGCATGGTCAAACGAAAGTGCTTCACTCTTTATTTACATTTAGACTTGGTGATTTTTATTTTAGATAAATATTATTTTATTCATCTAAGAACCTTCAAAAATACCATCCAATACAACCAGCAATCTCTGTATAAAAAACAAACTCAAATCAAATTTCATCTATCAATAAAAAATGATTTACAAGTTTAGTATATCCCCAATTTCATGCTAGTATCCTTCTTGACAATCAAAAATAAAATATCAATCGTCTAAAGAGCCTGTCCATGCAACCTCAAATTTATTTTCTGTCAAACTAGATAGTTAACACAATACCATGGAAATTGTAAAATGCTTGCCAACAACCCTTTACCTTACCTCTCGATTGAATTCAACGAACCAGCTCAGTCCACTTAATGGAAGTAAATTGCAGACCACACTGCTCAATAATCATCTCTAAAAATTTTCGTGTAAACCCACATTCATCGAACATATGATCCCTCGATTCCACTGCTTCATTTTATAATAGACATGTGGGATCAACAACACCCCCACGAGAGTAGGCTAAATTTCATAGGCAATCTGTCAAAGATTATCAACCAAGTAATGAAGAAGTACCTCTGAATAGATGGACTCCCCCATACAATTCTAGCCCAAGGCACTTTCTCTTGCTTGTGCCGAAGTTCCTCCCATATTAATCTCGCCTTAAAATTCTCCTGAAAACTGATAGTCATTTGCAACCATAACACCCGCAATTTGAAAATTTTCTTCCAAGCTCGACTATGATGGCATTTAGCTTCAATCACCCATATTAAGTTACCCTTAAACATGTACTTATTCATCCAAACAACCCATAATGAGCCAGAACAAACCAAAATTAACCACAGAAACTTCATGAGACATGCCATGTTCCAGACATACAAATTTTTATCCCCAACCCCTCTTTAGGGTGACAAATATGCAACCAGTTGACTCATGCACCTCTAGCAGATTCACACTCCTCTTTCCACAAATTAAAAAGTGACACAATCTGCTTGATCACCTTAGTAAGGAGAAAAAAATAAACCCCAAAAATTATAAATGTCGAAGACCAATGCTTGAATCAATTGCAACCTCCCAGCAAAGGAAAAAGACTTTGATGGGTCAACTAGATTTTGTTTTTTGTTATCTTTCCCACCAAGCTCTCACAATCAACCTTCGACAAATTTCGAGTCACAAGGAGAACACCCAAATACCTAACTGGCAAAGTCCCCAAATTAAAGCTAAAATTTGTAGTCAAGTTTCGCTCTTCAACATATGACAGGCCACCACAGATCATATTATTTTTAGACTCATTCAACTGCAAACCCAAAAATTTGTAGAGATTTCTAAAAAATTTCAATTATATATCAAAATAATCATTATAAGCACATAAAATAATAAATAATTCAACAACTAATTGAGATAAAATTAACTCAATTAAGATATTAATATTACTATTTATAAATAATAAAATTCGAACTCAAAATTTAAAACTTCAAAAAGTTATCAACCAAGGTCGAAAGTATGTGGGGCCATACCCTTCACCCCCATTTTTTTACTTTTATTATATACATATATATTAAAAATAAATTAATTATAAAATTTCTCTTACATTTAAAATATTTATATTATTCATATCAACTCCGCTATGCCTCATTAACATAAGAATTCTAAAATATTTACTGCGGGTTGGATTTAGGTTACAAGGCTTTTTATAAAGCCCGTGGACCGGACCTAAGAAAAAAAACTAACGCGTACCCATAATTTTTTCTAATATTTTGTATAAATAAGCTACCATGATTTTAGTGCATATCACTAAAATCAGCAAATTGAAAATATATTTTACATGGATTGATATGTCGTTGATATTACACATAGAAGGATGTAATATTAAATATATTTGAATACTTAATATCCTACAGTTTATAGATGAAGAAAAGTATGACTGATATAATTATCATTTACATAATCAAAAATTTTAATATTTTCTCTCCGGCTCACTCGTCTTTTATATTTTTGTTCGGCCGATAGTGACACTAGTCTTGATATTAGTCGCCGACCATCGGTACTCTTCTTTTCTTTTGCTTTATTATATCTTGTATTTGCTTCTTCTTTGTTTTTTCTTCTAATTTTTAATAAGAATAATTATATCTTTGAGACACATTTCCTTTGTATTTTGGCATGTTTTTGATTTTTGACTATTTTTTATTTATTTCTCTTAGGGCTGGATTTGACGTCGTCCCGACCGATCAAGATAACGCTTATTTGTTATCTTGTTGATCTTTCGTGCTTTTGGACCGTCGAAGTGGATTTGGATATGTACTCACAATCATCATTTCTTGTTTACGATTGAGTTAGAGTAATTGTCGTTTTATCAACGTGCCTTCATTGTTATGTATTTTTAATGTTAGTGTGATTGTTTTATCCTTCATCGTTGATTACGAGTGTTGTTCGTATCTACCTTTTGTTTAAGATTTTTGATTAAATTTGTAATATTTTTTCTTATATGATCATTGTATAATTTAAAGTGATTAGTTTCAATGGTTTTAGAAAATTGTTCTTATTGAAATTGATCTTTAAGCTGTGACTTACAAATAGGAAGATGAGAAGATAACAGGTGAAGGATTAGCACGTCTGATTGTTCTCTCTTCATAGAAGAAAAATAAAACTACGTAAATCGTTTTTGGGTTTAGAAGTGTTCATGGTTGGATTTGGGTCGAGCTTTACATAAATTAATATATTTCATATTTGTTTTTGTTTGATCTGAAATATCGATCTGAAATTTTATTTAATTTATCTGTCTTTGTATATATCCAACTTTTTTGGGCACTTATTATTTTTTAATTTTTTTTAAATATTTGCTATATTTTTAATTTAATAGTTAAGAATTTTATATACTTCTTTTAACATATTTGTATTCCTAAAAATATTTGCTCTATTTTAATTAATATTTAATACTTTTATTATTAATTTTCTTACTCTCTTATCCATAGACAACTTAATATGTTTGTATTCCTAAAAAATTTCATATATCTCTAACAATTATATTATAATATTATTATAAATTCATTTTTTGGTTATATGCATGTCCGCCTAACGGTCCATGTTCGGAGTGCGAAGCTGTCCTTTTCAACAATGTCATCTCTAGAATTCGAACTCATATCATCTTTTTTAGAGTGTAATGTGCCTTATCAATACATCCAATACTTGTTGGTTAAATTTACTTCTTACATCGTATAAATCACAAACTATATTTTTCAGGTCTACTATTTTTTCCCCCTCAAAATCTCTCAAAACTTAGAGCTACTTTCAAGTTTGGATGGATAGTTCGACTCTTAAACATGTCTAGTTGAATTTAACCAAGAAAGACATGGGATGCCCCTTTTTCTAGACTATGATGGATATGATAAGCTACATCCTCTTCAAACTTAATTAAGATGTTATAATAGTCTTAATCCGGGATAATTTCATGGACTACTAATTATTTTCTATATCAATTAATATAAGTTGTTTTTTACATTACAAATAACCTTATAATGCAACTTATACCAACTAATAAACGTACGTTATGTACTATTTGACAAAAAAATAGTTGATGTACCAAAATAATAACACGAATATAGGTGGAGTATTAAATAGGTCTTTCACCCTTATTATTATTTGATTAAATTGTATTACAATAATATTTCTAAGGTAAATGTTGATATTCAAACTCATACAAAGGGTGAAGCAGATGAACATTTATGACCATTAGGCCAATTAGTAGATCTCATATTATTATTTCAAATTATTAATTATAATCTAAATTATTATTTTTTATAAATATTTTATAATTCAAATTACAATTAATATGTAATTATTATTTTAATTCATATCATAAATATATTTCATAACTTATTATTAATTATAACCAAAAATATTATTTTATAAATAAATTCCATAACTTATTATTAGTTATAACCAAAATTATTATTAATTATAATCATTTTATTGGATGATATTAAATCATTAGAAATGTTACATTAACTGTTAGGTCAGAATATTGTTATTAAGTTAACATAGGTTAACATTTGAGTGACCACCGTCTTATTACAAATCAAAAACATTAATTATCAAAAAGAAAACCCTAAAACCTTTTTTTCTCTAAAACATCAGCCGCCACTGTTTTCTTTTGTTCTTTTTTACTTTTAATCGCCGACGGCGGCACCGGTTTTAATACTGGTTGTCGACCGTCGTATTTACTTTTTTTTTGTTTTTTGTTTTAATAAATTATTCTGCTCTTGTAGCACGATTAAGCCTACCTTTTAGTACGTATTTCTTTGTCTTTTGGCACGTTTTTTCTTTTTTGTTTTGATTTTCAATTAGGGTTGGATCTGACAACGCCACGACTGATCAAGATGGGGCTCTTTTCATTATGCTGCTGATCCCCCTTCTCGGACCCTTGAACCAAATTTGGATACGCGAAGACATCTACCAATTATTCGCGATTGAGTTGTGGTAATGACCTTTTTGTCAACGTACGATCATTGTAATATGCATTTGTTAATGTTGTTTGTTGATGGTTTTACCCATCATCGTCGATTTGGAGGTGTTTGTATACGTCTTTTGCTTCGAGTCTTTGGATTAGGTTCTTACCTATTCATTGTGTGGTCCTATTATGATCTAGAGCCGCTAATTGTTTCTTCTGGGTTTGTATTTAGATTTAGGTGTTTGTTTACTCGGCAGTAAACTTTCATTGTAATTTTAGATATTTTCTCGTTTAATAAAATTAGTGGTATCAATTTTTCAAAAAAAACATTAATTATCAATATATATATATTTTAAATTTTAATAGTGAAAAAAATTACTTAAACTTTAGTTACCATTTGTATAGTTTATCCTTTTAAAAAATATAAAAATTTCAAAATATATTTATTTTTCGGATTAATGTTTTAATGATAGTAAATTTATAAATTGAAAATGCAACTTATCGTATATAAGGTAAAAGATATTTACAAGGCAAATTCCATCACCTTAAGGAATCAAAACGACACGCCGTTTTGGTTCCTTCGGAATGACAAGTTTTGACGTCAACCGTCATTAGAATTTAGAGCATATCCTTTCCTCGCTTCAACCAAAATAGAATAAATTATAAATAATAAAAAAATAAAAAATATATTATTTCTATAAATAGTCTTATCCTCAACTCTTCTTATTCTCGGTTGATTTTCCGGGTGATTTTTTTAAAAATATTTTATTC
The DNA here is from genome assembly GCA_958450335.1 of Hibiscus tridactylites. Classification (NCBI taxonomy): domain Eukaryota; kingdom Viridiplantae; phylum Streptophyta; class Magnoliopsida; order Malvales; family Malvaceae; genus Hibiscus; species Hibiscus tridactylites. The sequence goes on along the minus strand of OY288271.1, from coordinate 17,774,933 downwards.
GAATAACCGATATGGGCGGTGGAGGAGCCATGAGGGCGGTGGGGAAGGTCGCCGGCGTCGGAATTGCGAACGCAACCCTTCGTGGTGGTGTTCACGTGTCTCCGCCTGCCGCCGAGCACTCCGTCATGCGTGTCGCAGCCTCGACTCGGTCGGCCTCTTCTTCCCCGATTGCTGTTTCTAGTGAAGGGACTTCATTTGTTTCCGACACGGCAGCGTCGGCCAATCACAAGTCATCTTGGGAGTTGGTAGATGACTGGGAGTTTGCTGGTGGTGTTGAACAGGAGGTGGCTTCGGAAGGACCGACCGCCGCCTCCGGCAGAGGCGAACCGATTGCTCGGGTGTTGTTTGGCGGCGTTCCAAGCCTGGAGGAGACTCAAGAAGCCACTGCTGATTTGAAAGATGCACTGGACAAGTAAAGTTGATTCCTTTATTAAATCATTCATATCCCTTTTGATGAATTTTCAATAGTTCTTAATTTACAGTGTACTATATGAACAGTTGATTGCCTGCCTCATTGGATACTTAGTTTTAGGAACTGTTAACAAACAAATATTAATCAAGTTGAAATTTTGTTGATCATTGCTTTATAGGATAAATATGTTGAATTTAGTGAGTTTAGTGTCCGTTTTACTGTTTATATTTAAAGTTCTAACCCGATTTCAAAATGTTACACTTTCTATCTAAATTATGATATATGAAACATCGCCAAAAGGCTTCTTTTAGTGGCAAAAAAGCAGAAAGTATGTTACCAACTTTGGGTACTGTTGACTTGTAAAGACTGTTTTCAAGAACCCCCAAACTGTTATTCTGTATTTGTTAGAGAACCCCAATTGGATAAGAAAGGGTGGGCTGGGTTCAAGGGGAGGATGAAGGGATTTCGGGTTACAACAATCTTGTAGACGAGCTAGCAAATAATGGGAAAGATGTGGATAAGAGGAAAACGTGCTTGTAGGTGATCGAAATGATGGTAGCTCAGCAAAGATAGGCTAGCCGTGTAGTTTGGAAGTGAAATTGGTTAATTATAATGGGGTTTAGGGTACTGCTGTGTTGACTTATAAAGAACCCCAAACTGTTATTCTGGATCTGTTAGAGCATCTTTTGGTTATGGTTCCATTTTTTACTTCAGGGTTTATCTGTCATCTTCAAACTACGGTGGTGCTGGTCAGGTGTCTGGTGTTTCATCGCTTTCAAGCTCTGAGGAGACCAAAGATTGTGTTGCTTACAATGTTGGAGCCATTTCAGTACCACAACCAGCTATTCACGCATTCAAGTTACTCAATGAGAATCCTGCAGTTCAGGTCTAGCCCTCCACTTGGTTTTCTACATTTTCAATAATGATCTTCCTTACAGATTGTTAGGACCACTTCCTCTGATTAGCATCTTCTGTTTCTTGGATTTGGGTATCAGATGCTAGATACTGTAAACAAAAAAACAAGATTAGTGCAACATAGTCTTCTATACTTATGAGTCCATACTAGGATGCTTTATTTGACTGTCGATTTTGTAATCCTTTTATAGATTTACTTATGGTTTTGGCCTTTTGATTTTCCTCTCAGTCTGTTGTTGCTTCCATTGCCGCTGATCCGAATGTATGGAATGCTGTCCTGACCAATTCGGCTTATATGGATTTCATCAAATCCCAGCAGACCAGTGAGAACTTTTGCTCCATTGTTTTACTGCCACTTCATTATTTTACCATTCTACTAATTTTAAAACAAATGTGTTTGCAGATGATAAGTTCGAATATCAGGTATCTCCCGGAAGTTCTGAATCTTCAGTGAAGCTAGAGGAATATAAAGACAGCGACGGTGGAGATCCATTTTCAGATTTTATTCAGAAAATCAAGACTAGTGTGGCTGAGATGGTGAGCAAAGCGACTAATTTCTTCCAAAGCCTCTTTAGTTCACCCCCAACGGAAAAGGGGAAAGAAAATGCAGGATCTAACAGTATCGACAAGACAATCGGAGCAAGCTTGTTCGGATTGGCAGTTATGGTTATTATGGTCGTCGTTGTGAAACGAGCCTAGAATATAATTTTTCATGGCACACTTTGAAGTAAATTTGCTGATATTACAAACTTAAACCTCTTGTTTGTTTTTATACCCTCATGGATGAATGACAATGATTATGAACATTAGCATACTTCTACCTTATCATACGCTATTTGCTTTTGTCCAGTCCGGTTGGCCGTGCTGGACCGACAGAAGATTTTCCGATAAGCAACATTGAACTTAGGGGTGTAAATGAACAGAATGTTTGATGAACTATTCCTGAACTGTTCCTACAATGTTTATTAATTTAAACAAATGACTCATGAGTATGAATATAATTTTTATGTTCGTTTAAAAACGAGCAAACACCAACAGAGGTGTATTCGGTCGTTTAGATTCACAAACAAGCTCGTTTATCGACTCCTTTACCTTGTTCGCCTTTTACTTTTATTTTTTTACATTTTAAATATTGGTGAGATAGAGATTAAATTGAACATAAAATAAACTTTAGAGTTCAATTGTGAAGCTTAAGGACTAGTGGTGAAATTCTATTATTATGACTATAAACTAACATGTTCGCGAACATACAAATGAACAAGTTCACAGACATTAATGAACATGTTCGGGAACGCTAAACAAACGAATATAAATACTTTCAAAAATAAATAAACAAACACAAAATTGAAAATGTAAATGAACATGAACCGAATATGAATACTTTTAAGGGTAAACTACAACGTAGGTCACTTAGTTATGTTTAAGGTTACATTTGAGTCATTCAATTATTAAGAGTTACATTTGGGTCACTCAATTATGGGTAATATTACATTTGGGTCACCCAATTATTAAAGGTTACATTTGGGTCACTCAATTATGGATAAAGTTATGTTTGGGTCACCATTCATATTTAAAAAAGTACATCAATTTAGTCATTTTTTCTTCCATATCACTTGTATATATTCTTTAACATTAGAGTACTTCATTTGAAATCATTAATTAATCTAATACACAAATTGATATATTTTTTTTAAATAAGAAGGGTGACCCAATTGTAACATTATCCATAATTGAGTGATCCAAATGTAACCTTTAATAATTGGGTGACCCAAACGTAACTTTACCCATAATTGAATGACCCAAATGTAACTTTTAATAATTGAGTGACTAAAATGTAACCTTACTCATAATTAAGTGATCTCCGTTGTAGTTTACCTTACTTTTAAATCAAAAATAAAAAAAACAAAACCAACATGATCTTATTTGTTCAAGCTCGATTCATTTACGTCTATTTGAACTGTTGGACTGTTGGTTTATCTTTTTGAATAAATGGAAAAAAGTACAAAACAAATAACAAATCACGGAGATTCTTAAGGTAACATATAGAATCCATTGCACAAATTAATTTCTAAATTAGATTCACCAATTACTATATTTACAATAACATTAGTTACCTAAAGTCAAAACTACCAGTTATAAAACCTTGCATTTCTTTCTCCATTCTCATTTCATTTTCCTACAAACCAAACAAAATGGCCAATCAAATTTGTAATCTTCCCCCCCAAAACCTGCTCATCTTAACCCTAATTTCTCTCCTTAGCATCAACAAATCTTTGCATGAAACTGGTGCACAAGAAACAGGCATGTCCCTAATCGAATCAACCTGCAGAAAAACAGAGTACCCTGAAGAATGTATCTCAGCTTTGGAATCAGACCCTAGCAGCTTCAATGCAAACTTAACTGGCCTAACCAGGATTGCTGTACAGAAATCAGAATCCAAACTTGTCGAGACCTTGAACACGGTCAGCAGTTTCGTGTTGAACGCGACGGATTATATGACATGGGGGTTCCTTCTCTTCTGTCGGGATTCTTACAATGCTAGTGTTCCTCAAATCCAGGAAGGTCTGCAGGCTTTCGATAAGCTCGAGTTCGAGAAATCGTATCGGAGTGTTGAGGCTGTGAATAAAGCTGTGGTTGAGTGTGATAAACAGGGATTGAAAATGTTGTCCCAAGTTAACAGTGTGCTGTTTAGGCTGACCAAGGATACTATGGCCATCATGGATCTCCTGTTCTAATCAGACCAATTTTTATGTTATTACAATATTGTCTACAAATAACATGGTTTTAATAATCCATGAAAAAAATTTGTTTGGGGGTTTATTCTCCAATTGCTTCTTGTATTTTATATTTGCTATCTGCGTTTGATAGAATGCATTTGTATGTTACATATGTTATATCTTATATTATTGAATTGAAATTGGAAAAAAATTGAAAGAATTCTTAAATTGATACTTGTATGTCAACAACCTATATTTTCTTACTTACATCAATAAATTTATTTCATTCACAATGTCAGGATTTAAACATTTGTCTATATTTAAAAGAAACTTATACAATTTATTTCTTCTGCTAGTGCATCATCAGTTTGTGGTGAGTCGTTGGTTGTCCCACGAAGGTTGGTGTAAGATCAATACGTATGGGTAGAAGAGATCGTGATAGTTTCACTTATTGTAGAGGAGTGGTACGAGATTATATTAGTCTTAGGAGATTCGATTTTGCAAAGTATATTAGTGTTTATTTTTTGTTGGAGGCCGAACTATGGTGCGTACGTTTGTTTAATGTTCTTGGTATTCCAGATGTCAACGCATGTCTTATTCTGAATGCATTGCAGGTACTTTAAAACCGTTAAGGGTTTTGCTCTTTGTTATTGCATCTAATGGGTTGTGACAATGTGATTGAATTGTTTGTTTACAACATGTGCTTCGAGATGAAAATAAAGTGATTGATGCAATAGTTAAACTTCCACAATTCGACAATATAATTTTTTTTTTATTTTCTTTCACCGCCCGTTCCAATTTTTATAAGAATGTCGTTAGCTTCATTGCAACCAAACTAATTAATTGTTAGTATTCGATAATTTAAATTGTTCAAACAGATCCTCAGTTCGATAATTATAAATTAAATTCAAATTTATTTAAATTAAACTCGAATAATTTATAAAAATAAATAGCACATTTACATATTTACTCTTTTATTGTTAATATAATAATTTATCATTCTATATAAGGGTAAACTGGTAATTTTAATTAAGTCCTTGCTTTTTTTTTTCTTTCTTTCAAGTCGATTGCAATTTTGTCCTATTTTTCTCACACCACAAAAAGGTTTAGCTTAAAGCGTTAAACCCTGATTATCCATCCCCACTAATATCTCCTCCATGGCTTTTAGGGCGGCGGCGACGAGATCGATGTTTGCCGGGTTAGCTCCCCCGGGATTGAGGCGGTTCTGCTCGACGGCTTCTGCTAATTCCTTTATGCCGCCACCAATTGCAGCGATGGGGAACGGTGAGGGAACCCCTGGTCGAGAGCAAGCGCCTCCAAGCACCAATCTCTTTGTCTCCGGCACGTATCTGTTCTTTCCCATCATACTTTTCATGTTTGTTCATGTTATTTATAGGTTGTTTTGGTATTGCTTAGATGTTTAGTTTTTTTTTTGTTTGGTTGCTCGGAAACTGCGGGAAAATAGAGGAAAAAAGTTGTTTTTTTAATGAGTTTGATTTGTTGGTCCTGTTCTTTTCTGTGTTGTTGGTAAATATTGTTTATACATCGATTTGTTGGGTTCTTTTGCGTGTTCAATTGCTCGGAGAAGCTGTGTTTTTTTAAGGGTTTCCTTTAAATACTCCTATTCTTTTCTGGTTTAGTTATAATTTTTGCTTACATGCTGATTTATTAGGTTACTATGCTGGTTTGATTTCTAGAAAATGGGGAAAATTGAAGAAAGTTTTGATATTTGCTGTGGTTTGATTAAGTGATCGTAAAATGAAAACAGTAAAGGATTGATATTGTCTCTCTCGTTAATTCATTCAAAGAAGTGATTTATCAATCTAGAACAGATTGAGCATTATTAATTTGGGTATGCAATTATATTTCCGCAGACATATTCGATTATACATGCTGACGGGGGTCACTTGTTTACCTTTTTTGGTTCATATTATGGTGTAACTTATTATTTGAATTTCCTTTTTAGGGCTTAACAAGCGCACTCCTTCGGAGAAACTTCGAGAAGCCTTTTCTCAGTTCGGCCAAGTAGTTGATGGTTTGTCTCCCTTACCTCAGAGAATTTTGGAAATTTTCTTTCTGAGATTAATAACCATTGGTCCTTTTTTGTCTCTACAGCCAGAGTGGTGACTGATCGAGTATCGGGATACTCTAAAGGGTTTGGTTTCGTAAGATATGCCACCATAGAAGAGGCTGAGAAAGGCAGAGTGGGTATGGATGGCAAGGTTAGCTCCCTATACTTCCTCGAATGTTCATTTCCTTGAGGAAACTTTATGTGTTCATTCATCCATTTCCGGATCTCTTTATATGCTTTTATAGAACTCTACCAGGCTAGATCAGATGAATGATGATTGAAGCATCCTATGTTTATTTTCTTCTTTTAGTTTTATCTTACATGGATAGATTGCGGAAAGTGATATATACACTGCCTCCCACCTTCCCCTGGTTGTGTTAACTAATTTCCTTTCGATCATTGCAGTTCCTGGATGGTTGGGTTATATTCGCAGAGTATGCAAGACCTCGGCCGGAACGAACTCCGCCTCAGAACAACATGTCTAATTCAAATGGCTATAATTCCTACGGCCGTGAATGATATGCTTTTTCATTTTATCTTAATCAGAGATGGGGGTCAGCGTATCATCTCCTACCAGGAGGAAGTTAATGCAATATAGATGTGATGAACTGTGGTCTATCATTCAAGAATTATAGGAAGAAGAAAACCAGATGTTGAACCTTTGAATTATTATTTTTCATGGATTTTGATGTCAACTAAGAACTCATTTGTATTATTTGGTATTTCATTCTACCTCTTTGCAGGCTTTGTGATGATATGAATTTACATGAAATAAGGCCTTTAAAATCAACTTAAATCTGGATTAATTTACAACACCTGTACTGCTAAACAACATTTAAAAAAGGAATTTGTTGAAGACTAACATGTTATGCTAATGAATCAGGGCCTGATTAACAAATGCCAACTTTGCTTCGCGAGTAAAACAATGTCAAATTTACCAATATCACGGGAACAATGCCCTCCCCCACTGAGTCCGATGAATGCCTGTTTTGGATCTCGGATTTTTCCACCAGAAAATCATTAAAAATGGAGTTTATTACCACCTGCGAACCTTTACCCCGCTGACAATTATTAGCAACCATATGTTGATTGCCCATACTACCGACGACCACGTGCTGGTCACCCATAGCTCGCAAATATACCCAGCGGACGATCAGTAGCGACCATGTGTCAGTCACAAACATACTCAGAGAACAGTCACCAACGATGTCTCATTTGATGATAAAACCAGCTTAGAACATCACCTCTTAAGACGTTTAATTACAATTCTACGATAATTCTCTATTGACACCTGTTCAAACTATAAATAATCATGTAATAGAGAGAAACGACACAATCACTCTTATGTATCACAAAACACACTAGAGCCACCGTCCTCCACTATCTATAGTCGTTGCTCACTTTCTCAGTGAACACAGTTTAATGCGTTGCATACAGAAATCAGCAGTATGAAACAACACATGGCATGAGTGAGTATAACTTTGTAGCACGATTTTAATAAAGATCTCCTTTTTCACCTTGAGATAATAGTCGACAACCACAACTAGTAACTATTGGTGGAGTCAGGATTTTTATATAATGTGGTCAAAGTGAAATATGAGCAGATGATATCCTGGTCCAACATAGATAATTTCACTCAGAAATCGCCACAATAATCCAAGGCTCGAGACACCGCACGCTGCAAAAACAGTAGCAGCCCTTTCCAATAACAAACCACCAGGGAAGGGAACAAAGCACTTGCATTCTGTGGTTTGAACAAATATTTTGCAGGTTAACCATTGAAGCCACTGAAACCGAACAAATCACCATTCACCAGTAGCTGATGCTACAGCAGCTCACTCGTGCCTATATCGTAAGCTCTATATTGAAAAAAAAAAAACAGTTCCAAAATAAAGCACAAAAAGCATAGGGATGACACCAAGTTTTAAGAGTGGCATAGCCATAGATCGCCAACAAGACCAAGAAAGTAATCGAAAACGCTAACGTTGCGGCACAGACAAAGCCAAAACATTTCGGTTTAAAGACATCTGGCTCCGATCACTGTCTATCGGAAACAACCGTGGCTCAACTAGGCCCTCCTTCCTTCACAAGTAGGGATGGCCGTGGGTCGGGTTTTTGGTAAATTCGCACCCGACTGACTATATTTCACTCGACCTAAACCCGAACTCGAATTCCAGAGTAAAAACTCGAACTCAACTCGACATAAATAAAAAAATACCAATTATTATTATTCGATAAAAATAAGGAGCTAATTGTAAAAATAAAAATGAAGAGAGAGTATTATAATAATTATTCTACTTTTATTACACAAAATAGGGAGATAATTGAAATATGGGTAAACTACATAAATAACCACCATACTATTAGAAAAGTCACGATTTAACCACCTTACTTTTTTTTGAAGCAATTAAACGAGGTTAACGGAAGGGTGATGTGGCAGTTAAAAAATTAAGGATATAATTACACATTTGGTCCTCGTTACTTATACACTCTATTAATTTGATCCTAATTTTAATTTAATAAAATAAATTAATTATATTTAATTTATCCAATCACGTGTCACATGATTGGGGGAAAGAAAAATCAAAGGTAAAAAGTTGGCATTGTAGAGACTCGAACTCTAGTCTTTGGAGAGTAAGTAAAACTTACTTACCACTGGGCCAAGCATGTTTTCATGATATATGATACAACCATTAATATATGACTTATATGAAAAAATCTTCCTTGCTTCTCCAGATAACCCAACCAATACCAGCATAAACAAGACCATACTTATGCCCACTCACATTAATACTCTTCACAAGGGGATGCCTAAAGTCCCACTCCAGTTCCGGGTACAAAATTGGTGCAGTAAATCCACCACTAGCTGCATCCACATGAATCGGGGTATTCCATCTGCAAAAAAATAAACCAAATCACACTCAAAAAATTCAAATTATAATGAAGTTTATCTTGTTGTTGGCAAAAAAAAGATAGAGATGTTTACCTAGGTTTTTTGTTTTTTTCGGTTAAAAAATTGTTTAGGAGCTTGACATCTTCAAATTCACCATCGAGAGTGGAACCCAAGATTGCAGCTACACAGATGGTGTTTTCATCGACCATTTTCGCTGCTTTGACAGGGTCCATGACATAGTAGTCTTCTCTAAGCTTTACTTCTTTCAACTCCACTTCAAAGTACCTTGCGAATTTTTCCCAGCATACCTGAATATTGGCACCAGTCACGATATTAGGTTTATCATAAGGTTTCCCTTCAGCTTTACGCTTGTTTTGCCATTTTCAATTGAAAGCAAGGTCAGCCAACATGATTGCCTTGGACGAAGAAACTGGAGGCAACCCCTTACCAACTGAGATGAAAACTGATGTTTCCTATGGAGACAATGGAGTTGTGAGTAGGGGATGAACAACCATATAAGTTATATATTAATGGTTGTATCACATATCATAAAAATGAGCTTGGCCCAGTGGTAAGTAAGACTTACTTACTCTCCAAAGACCCGAGTTTGAGTCTCTACAATGCCAACTCTTTACCTGATTGGATAAATTAAATAAAAATAATTAAAGTACTCCAATAAGGTGGTGACACGTGTCACCAAATAATTAAATATAATTAATTAATTTTATTAAATTAAAATTAGGATCAAATTAATAGAGTGCATAAGTAACGAGGACCAAATGTGTAATTATACCTTTAATTTTTTAACTGCCACGTCACCCTTCCGTTAACCTCTAACGGTTAGTGGTCAAATTGCATCCAATCTAGTAATATGATGGTTTAATTGCTTCGAAAAAAAGTAAGGTGGTCAAATAGAAAGACATTGTAGCAATTATACCTAAATATTTATAATAAAATTAAACTCGAACCGATTTTTTTTTGAAAAGCTGACCTTATAAAATTGGATCGGGTTGAAAGCCATTGGATACGGGTGAAATGGCCCTCCCTATTCCCAAGAGACCCCAAGTCGCGCGTCTGATCCAAACCATTAGATAAGGCCTCGCTCCTATTACTGCTCTTTACTCACTCAAGGGCTAAGGCAGAGCCGTCTTTTGTAAATCAAGTTTCAGTGTTTTGCGGTCTTCATTATTTTCAAAGGGGTGAGCCCTGGGTAGACACACTTAATAGGCCTGGCCTGGGGACGCCTGTGCAAATTATGACACAATATATTGTTTATTGAGCTGCATATGTTGATTATGAGATTATCTTCCAAATTTAATTATAATATTCAAACTTTAAAATTTTTCTTAACCATTAATTAACCGAAATAATTTCGGTCAGTTAATTTGATTTTAATCAAACAACAAACACCCCTACATCTTAGTAATAGTAACTTATTTTGCATATTTGTGTGTCGTATTGTATAAATGTTGATGCCTCAATAATATTTTCCATATATGTTATTTTTTTGTGTCTGATTTTATACCCTATCTTAATGTTTTTAAATGTCGTGTGTTTATGCAATATGATTTTTTATACAAAATTTATGAATTTGCCTTATAAGCAAGGAATAACCTAAATTACCTAAATTAGAATCATCTTTAAAACTTTATGCACTTCATTGTATAAAGTTTGATTTTTAATTAAACGTTGATCCAAAAATGATGGGAAATTGAAAAAATAAAGTATAAAAATTTGTAAAAAATCTGTTTTCCTTTTCAAAGATTTGGAATTTGATTAAATAAACCTAAATAAAATTTTATTATACAATCTTGTTGGTACACTCTGTTTTGAAAATATTTTTTCCTCAATATTTTAAGAAAATAAACTTGACAGATTTTGCATAATAGTAATCAATCTTGTTGGTGCACAGCTTGTGGTGTCAGGGACGGAGCCATGATTTAGGGTTAGAAGACCAACTATAAATGTTTGAAAGTGAGAAGATAAATTCATAAATAAACTAATTTTTAAATAAAAATAAAAAAGTAATAAAATTTCTTCGAGGTAGGGGAAAATTGTCCCACCCCACCCTACATAGTTTTGTCCCTGGGTGTGTGTTTCACATGCTAAGCACATTTATGCACTAAATTATTTGAGGTTGGAAGAGTCCTGTTCGATCATGATTTGTTCATGCAAAGAGGAGTTCTAGTCCAAGCCCGACTCATATCGAAACATTAGAGCAGTTACAATAGCAGACAATTTTTCTTCCTGGGCCAAAATTAGTTGACATTTTAAAACTTTTGAAAAAAATTAGGCTTGTTTTTGTTTTAGATAAATTATATAGATGACCACTGAACTATGAGTTTGGTGTCAAAATAACCACTATATTATTTTTTTCGATAAATGCACCACACAACTATTTAAATAGTTCTATTTTAGCCACACGCCGTTAAAAAAAAGTTGATAGAACTGTTAAAAGAATTGATATAATTACACATTTGGTCCTCTATATTTATACAATATATCAATTTAGTCATAATTTTAATCTAATAAAATAAATTAATTATTCAATAAGATGGTGACACGTGTCACCACCTTATTGGAAGTCTTTAATTATTTTTATTTAATTTATTTAATTAGTTTTCCACCTCCAATCAGGTGGTGACACGTGTCACATCCAATTGGAGGTGGAAAAATGTTAACATGAAGATTGCTTCCAAGAAGAATTAAACTTGGGACCTTGAAATGGGAGGGACGGGTGCTTACCACTAAGCCAAGTACTTTTTTGTGTTATGAGATACAATCTAACCTACTATTACATACTCTCAGGGAATGGTTGGTCAAGCTCGTTTAGAGATTGAAAGTCTCCATGGCATAAAACAACCAAATCAGTCTCCCCCTTTGTTCTCTTTTCTATCCTTGAAACTAGATGATCCTGCTTATTTTTATCAAAAAATCATTAAGGAATTAAGAAGATGGAGATGACAAGATGCATTAAAAAAACTATTGAAGTTAATTTACATGGATCGAATGTAAGTTTGCAAGTTTCTTGAAATTTCCACCCTCTATAAAGCACGAACATTACTGACTCCCAAACCATTCCCACAAGCTTCCTTAAAACTTGAAACTAACAAATTCTCCATTGTTTCCTCCTCAGAGGTAGCTACATATGGAAATGCCATTGAGAAGCTGGACCTGGTAAAAGAGGCCTGTTCAACAGTATGAGTCAGCAATGAAAAAGCAGGGATGTGGAATCTATATATATATAAAAGAACCGTAACCAGGTGAAATCAAGTCACCTTAAGCAAGTTTAAAAGAGCCGGATCCACATGTGTTTCCTGCAACATCTGAAGAGTGCAACTACATAGAACAAAAGCAACATCATTAGTCGAGACCACATGAAAGTCGGTAAAGGTTGCAATGTTTGTCATGATGCAACAGAGAACCAAATGCACATTCGACATATTCAAGAAAATAATAAATATCATTACCATCACAACCATATGTCGATCAAGGTCGTGATACGAGAATATCAACAAGAATGTTGTATTTATGTTTCTATTACATCATCCAGCATGCTAGATATTTCATTTCATTGAATACGATTCTAGATTTTGTGATAAATAATGTTTATTTAATGGGATAGGATCAAATTACACAGTGTAAAACTCTCTAAGTTTTACACATTTTTTGGATCGTTGGATGAGTGGAACGGAGGGATAAGATTAATAGTAAAATATGTGAAGATTATCACTCGGGAATTAAAAACATGGAGTTAATTTCAACCATCTATTTTCCCCATCCAACGATCCAGAAAATGTGTAAAACCTAAAGAGTTTTACACAATATAAATTGATCCTAACTCTTACTTAATTATTAGGTTTATTTAATTATGTTAGATGTTTATACACATATGTCATGTTCGAATTTCTTAAAATCACATTTTTTTTCTTTTTCCGAGCATTAAAATCCATATATGACATATATTAAATGTTGGGTTTTATATCATAATAGTAGGGTTGGCTTAGTGGTAAGCATGTGTGGTTTCCACTTTAATGTTTTAGGTTCGAATCCACCCAACATCATTTTCTCTTCTTCAATTTTTTTGGGCACTAATACTATTTAAATATATATCAAAGATTGTGTTTTATAGCATACAAAAAATGCTTGGCCTAGTGGCAAGCACTTGCCCCTTCCATTCCAAGGCCTCAAGTTCAATTCCTGTTGGAAGCAATTTCCATGTCAACATTTAAAAACTTCCAATAAAGTGGTAACACGTGTTATCATCTTATTGAATAATTAATTTTATTTTATTAGATTAAAATTAGGACTAAATTGTTATATTGTATAAATATAGAAGACCAAATGTGTAATTATACCATATTTTTAACAGTTCCGTCAACTTTTTCATTTTTTAACAGCGTGTGGCTAAAATGGAACCATTTAAATAGTTGTGTGGTGCATTTGCCGAAAAAAATAATATAGTGGTCATTTTGACACCAAACCCATAGTTCAATGGTCATCTGTGTAGTTTACTGTTGAGTGTATAAATGTTCTATATTTTACCCCTCATTTACCCATATTTCTGCTGCATTCAAGCATATTTCATTGCATTTATGATAGATTTCTTCATATACATCACAATTAGATAAAATGACACAGTTGCTACTGATATTGATCACTTTTGCAGGTATCTGCTGTGGCAGACTCAGGGCAGCAAAGGAGTAGAGCTGGATCACATGACTGGAGTCGAGGAGAAAACGCTACCATGGCCACTGCCGTGGCAGCCATGGCGACAACATTAGTGAGGTGGAAGAGTGAAGTGGAGCTCGATAGATAGAAGATTTCAAGCCAGTCTGTCGTGAACCACTCCTATATTTTTCTGAGCCCTGAGGCAGAATGAAGGCCAATCTTAAAGTCCAAGGAAGAAACCCAAAACAAGAAAAGAGGACGAATTAAAGACATCTACTCAGAAGATTTAACCTTTAATAGAGTTGTACTTTAGTTTAAACTTGTATTCTTGTCTTATTAGAAAACTTGGACCCAATGCCTATATAAAGGCATGTAATTCGACCTAGGGAATGATATCTGAAATCCTATCCGTCTTCCCCAAAACCCTTGTCGTTTACCCCTCTTCATCATGTTCTAAACTCCCCCTAGGGCTAAGGGTTGATTATGTAAAGTAGTTGCAAGGATTGTACTGTTTTAGGAATTTTCTGTTCAAAGCAATAAAAACTTCAAGTTTATTTATTCTGGTTTTCATATCTCGCAAGAGTATCGGGAGAGCATTGTGAGGTTATCCATTTGTTTGATATCGGGAGAGTCAAGCATACGAACGGAATAAATACGCGTTTTCCAGTTTATGGTTAAACCATCTCGGCTTAGGGATAAGTACGAGGTTAAGTGGCTAAGGAAGAATTCAACAACATTGGTATTCACCCTTCGATTTACGCCGGGAGGTATCATCTAAGAAGTGTTCATCAACAGAACTTGGGCCTAGGGATAGGACAAGTCATAGCATGAATTCTTGCCAAGCTTGAAGTACAGAGTTGTGTGATCGCTGCCGCGGCATCAACAGACTTCTGCCGTGATAGGTTCTGCCGCGACAGGGATGACGACATAACAAAAGTTCTCTTACAGTGCAGCACCTGCACTACCGAGCAAATCAATACCGACATATTTCTTAAACCTTATTCTTTACTCTTTTATTTTAGTTGTTTATCAAGATTACTTTACAATCAATTTAAACTCTTTCTCACTCTTGTGCAACAATTCTAGGATAAAGTTATTTCCAGTCCCTGTGGAGACGATATCCGATACTCCAAGTATCACTTTACTACTTGCGTCATGTACACTTGCACTGTAACACCCGTGTTTTGGGGCCGGGAGTTAAATGTGTGAGTTAGGTTCGAGTCGTCAGATTCGGTTTAATTTAATTAGACCTTGGTTTTATTTTAAATAGGACTAAAATCCTAGAAATGACATTTTTGTAAATAGTTCAAAATAAGGAAAAAGATGAGCCTTTTACAACAACAAAAAAAGAGAGTATTCTTCTTCCTTTTCATTTCCACGTGAAAAACCCAAAACCCTCCCCAAGTCACTATTCCATCTCTTTTCTTCATCATCTCAAGAGCTCCTTTCAAGGTAACTTCATTTTTGGTTTCTTCTCCTAATTCCAAGCATCTCCATGGTTTTAGATTTCAAAAAAAGCCTCATCTTTTGGTTTTTCAAGGTTTGAAGAAAGCATGAAACTTTAATTGGTTCTTGACTTGTTTTTGGTTTATTTAGTTGAGTTTTGAGTCAACCTTACCTTAATACACCTTATATCTTGAAATGGAGGGATTTTGTCAAAAATCCCGAAATGGATCTTGGGGGCATTTTTGAAAGTGTCAAAACTGGAAATTTTGGTGTGGTTTTGTGTTGGGTTGAAGGGATGATGATGTAGGGTTTTTAGGAAAGTGTTTTGGAAGTCTTTAAAGGTAAATTGGGTGTTGAGAATGGTAGATTTCAGCTGGGTATAAATGGTGTACGAAAATGTGATTTTGGTGGTTAGAATGAGTTTGAAATTATGAGGTTTTGGCTTGTGATTGTGGGTTGAGATTGTGACTGTGTTTGACGATGTTTTGGTTGAGTAATACCTTGTCTTTTGATTGGTTAGAAGCAAAGTAAAACACTGGAGAAGGTTCAGGATCGATTTCGGAATTTGTGGAGACTTGAGTGGCTTTGCTTGGTTTGCTTAAGGAAGGGTGGTGAGTGAAACTTTCAAACTTCTTTAAATTGGTTCAAGTGTGTAGTGGAGGTTTGGAATGTGCTTGGTAGGCCATTCCAAGGTAGAAGTTAAGTTGGTAGCTTAACTTCTTGTGTGTTTATAAGCTTTAAATGATTATGCCTATTATGATCTTGTGGAGCATGAATTGTTTATGTATGAGTACATATTGATGTGTGTGATGATGAATATGTGATATGCATGATGGTTGTCATGATGTGGTTTTAATAGTATGATTGGAACTAGTTAACTTACCGGGTATAAATGATCGATCATTAGGATTAGTGTGCACACGGTTGAGTCAAATTCGCGCGTGGCCTTGGTGGCGTAAAGCCATCTAGGAGGAGTACAATGATGTAATATTCCACCAGAAATGTGTATATTATACGTGATGATAAGTGAAATCCCATCCGTAGGGCATGTGATGATGAGTGTAATCTCGTCCATGCGAGGCCCGGTGATGAGTGTAATCCCACCGAGGTAATATTGTTGTTGAGTGTAATCCGCATATCTGAGTAAACTAATAGTGGCCAATGTACTTGTTCATGTGGTTATGTTGTTTAGATAATTACTTTATCTTGATGAGCTTAGCATGAAGTGAGATGCCATATTATTGTCTTATTGAGTTGCTAGCTAGGTTGCTATATTGAAGCTTATGTATGCTTGTGTGTGATGTTAAGGATTATATGCTTGAACCCTATATTGCCGTTGTTCTTGGTTTAGAGCATCCTCACTAAGCTTCTAGCTTACGCTCTCGTTTTCGACAATACAGATCATTAGCGTGGAGTTAGCAAGGAGAAATGAAAGAGGCATTCCAAGCTTTTGTAGTTGCTCAAGTATGGTTTAGTCAATAAAGTAGTCGTTTAGCAATGGGGCTACTATGTGATTGTATGAGCGTTGTATGACTCATAAATGTTGAATGTTGTTTTTGCTATGTGTTGGATTTGTAACCATGTTATGTTTTGGTCAAATGCTTGTGATGTAAGGTTATGCC
The DNA here is from genome assembly GCA_958450335.1 of Hibiscus tridactylites. NCBI lineage: Eukaryota > Viridiplantae > Streptophyta > Magnoliopsida > Malvales > Malvaceae > Hibiscus > Hibiscus tridactylites. The sequence goes on along the minus strand of OY288271.1, from coordinate 17,758,186 downwards.
TTTGGATGCTATATGTTGTTTTGGTGAGCATGTAAACCTTGTGAGTGAAAACATGTGCCTTTTGGCTTTTAAGCTTTTTAAGTATGCCTTGAAATGTAAGATCCTTCTTTGTTTGAATGCCATGTTGTAAATTCTTCGTTGTTCACCTAAATTGTTCTATATGTTAGTTCTTGGTTGTTGAGTACTGTATGAATGGTTGTTTGTTGCTAGGAGAGTCGAGAATTGCATCTAGAGTTGAGTCTCGTATCGTTTTGCTGCAAATCGGAGTCTTGTAGTGCAAGGCGTATCGGTACGCCTAAGGGCCGTATCAGTACGGTCCTACACCTTGGGACTCAGATTTGGCTTAGCGTACTGATACACGGGGGCGTATCGATACGCCAAAACCTCACTGGAAATCCGAGTTTTTGACGAGATTTTGGTGTATCAGTACGGGCTCTAGGCGTATCGGTACGGTTTTGTATCGTTGACCGCGAGATGTTGACCGAGAAGGGTGTATCGATACGCCTGAGGGCTCGATACGGTCTCCCTGCGTTGACTGGAGGCAGTTGACTTGGTCAAGGCGTATCGATACCCTTAACTGGTGTATCGATACGGCCTGCTGTGTAAGTTTAAAATGGACTGTTTAAAGTGTTGTTTTGGATTGGTTGCTTTTGTTTCGTGGTTTTTCCGTTGTCGTGATCACATAGGAAATAAATATGCCTTTAGACAAGATATAATTAAATTTTTTTTTCTAGGGTTGCTAACCGAGGTGGGACCTTAACGGGTTTCACATCGGTTTTCCCCGTGTAGCCTACTTGGACCGGTCAGTCGACCAGACCGAAACGGGGGGGTTACATTTGTTGGTATCAGATCCTGAGGTTACTGAGACCTCGGGCAGGTAAGTGAGGTAAGTTTGAAGTGTTAAGCAATTGTTATCTCTCGGTGAATGTTTTGCCATGTATGCTTGTTGTTTGTTCGTTCGTGTGGTGTTTGGAAGCATGGTTGTTGCATCTAGGTGTAGGGTCGAGTTCCCATTGCTACTATTACTTAATTTGAAAAAGTTTTGTAAAGGAAGATACTTGAGCACGATTGGACCCTTGCCTTTGCTAACTTAATTCTTATATGTTTATTTGTTGTAGTTGTTATCTTGCTAGTTGTGAAATGAGACCAAGAGGGAGGCCTAGGATGGTTCAACCGGAACCACGAGCACCAACTTCGGGAGTTGAGCCAGTTTTTGAGGCACAGGTACCTCCCCCTCCTCCTTCTCCTCCTCATAAAGAGAGAGGCGAGGCTAGAGCCGAGGGCGTAGAACCTCAAGTTGGCCAAGGACCGACCGTGATAAATTTAGCTCCTCTAGTTCAGGCGATAGCCGGGGCTTTTCAGGTTGTAGTGGCTGGGGGTCAGGCAGTGGCACAACCCCAGGGAGAGGGTACTGGTTTACCATTAGAGAGACTCCACAGTTTGGGAGGTGAAGAGTTCAGAGGGTTGGCACCCGAGAGGTCCGAGACTTGGTTTGAGAAGACCGTCCGTATTCTGGCACATATGGGATGTACTGGGGAACACAAGCTAGGGTGTGTTGTATCTCTGCTTCAGAGTGATGCCTACACTTGGTGGGTCACCATCACTACGAGTATGACAAAGGCTGAGATCACTTGGGAGTTTTTCGAGTCAGCTTTCCGTAAGGAATATTTGGGTCCCCGTTATCTCGATGAGAAGAAGAGGGAATTTATGGCTTTGCTTTAGAGGAATATGACAGTGACAGACTATGAGATTCGATTTGTCAGGCTGAGCAAATATGCATATGAGCTTGTTCCTACTGAGGGTGAACGTTGTAACCGTTTCCGCCATGGGTTGAGTGAAGAGATCAAGAGGCACACTTTAGCTACCGACTACACAAATTTTGATGTCTTGGTCACCAGGGCCAAGGACATAGAGCACTGTTTGGGCTTGACCAAACGATCTGGTGGTTCTAGTTCTGGGAAGAGATCTAGCGACTTTGATAGAGGTGATGCCAAGAGGCATCAGGACAACAAGCATCACTATGACCATAGACGTGGTGGTGGTAACCACGGTAAGGGCCATCAGGGCTAGAGGGCTGGTGAGCGTTTGCCCGAGTGTGCTCGTTGCGGGAGGAATCACACCGGTGAGTGTTGGGGGAATTTTCACTCGTGTTGGAGTTGTGGAGCTAGGGATCATATTAGGCGTGACTGTCCACATCAGTTAGGGCATGCACCGGTTTAGGCTCAGGCTCCTACTAGAGCCAATGACTTTTAGAGAGGCCGTGGGGGCGGTAGAGGTAACTTCCAACCAAGAAATGATGGCCAGAGAAACATAGCGCATGTAGTTGCTGTCTAGCCAGAGGGCGGAGGCCAGGCCAGAGTTTACGCTCAACGTGAGGGTCAGCACGACACAAATGTGATTGCAGGTAACTTCTCGATACAGTCTTTGGGTTTGCTTTCTTTGATTGACTCTAGGTCTACACATTCATATATACTGAGTGAGCATGCAAAGTTGTTGAAATTACATTGCGAGGTATTAGTGGTAGGAGTTAGTGTTACTAGTTCATTCGGGGATACGATAGTAGTTAGGAAGATGTATAGAAGATGTCCGCTTATGGTTCAGGGGCATGTGTTTCTAGTGGATATGATGGAGCTACCGTTTTATGGCTTTGATGTGATTTTGGGTATGGACTGGCTCACCGAGCATAGAGCTAGGATAGACTTTGAGACTAAGAGGATTTCTTTGAAACTCGCAGATGATTATGAGATAGTGGTGGTAGGTGAGAACGTGAAGTTCTTATCGAATGTAGTTTTAGTTCTAGAGGCTAAGAGGCTAGCCGAGTTGGGCTGCGAGGCGTATTTGGCCTATGTGATGAATCCAAACATGAGTGAGGTTAGACCTCAAGACATTCAGACAGTGTGTGACTTTCCAAGTGTGTTTCCGGAAGAATTGTCGGGTTTACCGCCAGACAGAGAGGTAGAGTTTGCTATAGAAACTTATTTGGATTTAGCTCATGTTTCGATTGCTCCGTATCAAATGGCACCGAAAGAATTGAAAGAGTTGAAGACTCAGTATCAAGAGTTGATAGATAGATGCTTCATCCGACCGAGTTCTTCGCCTTGGGGCGCTCCAGTTTTGTTTGTAAAGAAGAAAGACTGAAGCATGAGAATGTGTATAGATTACAAAAAGTTGAATCAGTTAACAGTGAAGAGCAAGTATCCGTTGCCGAGAATTGATGACTTGTTTGACCAGTTGAGAGGGGCATTAGTCTTTTCGAAGATCGACTTGAGATCCAGTTACTACCAACTGAAGGTAAGAGATGTTGATGTACCGAAGACGGCCTTTAGAACTAGATATGGTCACTATGAATTCTTAGTCATGCCTTTTGGGTTGACTAACGCATTGGCTGCCTTCATGGATATGATGAATAGGATCTTCCACCGGTATCTAGATCAGTTTGTAGTTGTCTTCATAGATGACATTTTGGTGTATTCGTGTACCGAGGAAGACCACGACCGACACTTGAGGCTAGTTTTGCAAACTTTGTTAGACAATCAGTTGTATGCAAAGTTAAGTAAGTGTGAGTTCTGGATTCGAGAGGTAGTCTTCCTAGGGCACGTAGTTTCAGCCGATGGGATTAGAGTTGCTCCGAAGAAAATAGAAGCTATCGTTGAGTGGAATCAACCGAAGTTGGTAACAGAGGTTCGTAGCTTTCTAGGCTTAGCTGGATACTATAGAAGGTTCGTAGAAGGTTTCTCGAAGTTAGCCGATCCATTGACACAGTTGCTTTAGAAGAGTGTTTAGTTTGAGTGGACGGATGCAAGACAACGAGCCTTTGAGAAGTTGAAAGAAGCTTTGACCCAAGCACCGATCTTGATTCAGCCAGAGTTAGGGAAGGAATATGTGGTTTACTGTGATGCTTCCTATGTAGGCCTAGGTTGTGTTCTCATGCAATACAAGAGAGTGGTGGCTTATGCCTCAAGACAATTGAAGACTCACGAGCGTAACTATCCGACCCACGACATAGAGTTAGCTGCAATCGTGTTCGCTTTGAAGATTTGGAGGCATTACTTGTACGGTGAGAAGTGCACAGTGTACACAGATCACAAGAGTTTGAAGTATATCATGACTCAGCAAGAGTTGAATCTCAGACAACGTAGATGGTTAGAGTTGCTAAAGGACTATGATCTTACGATTGAGTACCATTCGGGTAAGGCCAATGTAATGGCTGATGCTTTGAGTAGAAAGGTAGCTGTAGATTTGAGAGCTATGTTTGCTAGATTGAGCTTGTCCGGGGATGGTGACTTAGTGGCCGAGCTTCAGGTTAGACCTACTCTAGGCCAGTTGATTAGGGAGAAACAACTCTTAGACAAATCTTTGGCACCTCACGTGCAAGACATAGCCGAGGGTAGACCTCCAGACTACAGTTTCAGTACCGATGGGGTCTTGTGTTTCAAAAATAGGATAGTTGTGCCAGAAGATAGTGACTTGAGACGTACAATCTTGATTGAAGCGCACAATAGTCCGTTTGCTATGCTTCCTGGATGTACGAAGATGTATCAAGATTTGAAGAATGAGTACTTTTAGGTTGGTTTGAAGAGAGACGTAGCTGACTTCGTGAGTAAGTGTATGGTGTGTCAGTGAGTGAAGGCGGAACATCAGGTTCCCTCAGGGTTGCTGCAACCGTTGAGAATTCCGGAATGGAAATAGGAGAATATCACCATGGATTTTGTTTCGGGCTTGCCTTTGACTCCTACGAAGAAGAACTTAGTTTGGGTTATAGTAGACCGTTTCACGAAGTGTGCTCAGTTCTTAGCAGTCAATACGACTTACACCTTAGATAGATTGGCCGATCTGTACATTGTGGAGATTGTGAGACTGCATGGTGTGCCGAAGTCGATTGTGTCCGATAGAGATCCGAGGTTTACATCTCAATTTTGGGAATGTCTGTATACAACTTTGGGTACCCGTTTGAATTTCAGCACATCATATCATCCTCAGACAGATGGTCAGTTAGAGAGGGTACTACAGATTTTAGAGGATATGTTGCGTTGTTGCATCATTGATTTTCAGGGTACGTGGGAGAAGCACTTGCCTTTAGTCGAGTTTGCTTACAATAACAGTTTTCAGTCGAGCATTCAAATGGCTCCGTATGAGGCCTTGTATGGCAGAAAGTGTAGAACTCCGGTTTGTTGGGCTGAAGCGGGACATAAGTTGATGCCTATGCCAGATTTGCTTAAGGGGACTACCGATAAGGTGAAATTGATTTGCGATCGCTTGAAGGCAGCTTTAGATAGACATAAGTCCTATGCCGACTTGAAGAGGAAGGAAGTTGAGTTTTCAGTGGGTGATAAGGTATTCCTAAAAGTGTCTCCGTGGAAGAAGGTGATGAGATTTGGCAGAAAAAGGAAGTTGAGTCCGAGGTACATAGGACCGTATGAGATTGTGAAAAGGGTTGGCCCAGTTGCTTATCAATTGCGTTTGCCATCCGAGCTAGAAAAGATACACGATGTGTTTCATGTTTCGATGCTTCGTAAGTATAGGTCAGATCCATCACATGTTATGCCTGTAGAAGAGATGAAATTGAATCGAAATTTGACTTATGACGAAGAACCAGTTAAGATCTTAGCTTCAAACATCAAGGTGTTGCGGGGTAGATCGATTGAATTAGTCAAAGTGCGGTGGCAACGTCGAGGGGTGGACGAGGCCACTTGGGAGAGGAAAGAGGATATGAAAAGGCAGTTTCCTTATCTCTTTCAATCAGGTAATTTCGGGGACGAAATTCCTTAAGTGGGAGAGAGTTGTAACACCCGTGTTTTGGGGTCGAGAGTTAAATGTGCGAGTTGGGTTCGAGTCATCAGATTCAGTTTAATTTAATTAGACCTTGGTTTTATTTTGAATAGGACTAAAATCCTAGAAATTGCATTTTTGTAAATAGTTCAAAATAAGGAAAAAGAAGAGCCTTTTACAAAAAAAAGAGAGTCTTCTTCTTTTTCATTTCCACGTGAAAAACCCAAAACCCTCCCCAAGTCACTATTCCATCTCTTTTCTTCATCATCTCAAGAGATCCTTTCAAGGTAACTACATTTTTGGTTTCTTCTCCTAATTCCAAGCATCTCCATGGTTTTAGATTTCAAAAAAGCATCATCTTTTGGTTTTTCAAGTTTTCAAGGTTTGAAGAAAGCATGAAACTTTAATTGGTTCTTGACTTTTTTTTGGTTTATTTAGTTGAGTTTTGAGTTAACCTTACCTTAATACACCTTATATCTTGAAATGGAGGGATTTTGTCAAAAATCCCGAAATGGGTCTTGGGGGCATTTTTGAAAGTGTGAAAACTTGAAATTTTGGTGTGGTTTTGGTTGAAGAGCTGATGATGTAAGGTTGTTAGGAAAGTGTTTTGGAAGTCTTTAAAGGTAATTTGGGTGTTGGAAATGGTAGATTTCAGCTGGGTATAAATGGTGTACGAAAATGTGATTTTGGTGGTTAGCATGAGTTTGAAATTATTATGTTTTGGCTTGTGATTGTGGGTTGAGATTGTGGCTGTGTTTGACGATGTTTTGGTTGAGTAATACCTTGTCTTTTGATTGGTTAGAAGCAAAGGGAAACATCAGAGAAGATTCGAGATCGATTCCGGAATTTGTGAAGGCTTGAGTGGCTTTTGCCTTCTTTGCTTAAGGAAGGGTGGTGAGTGAAACTTTCAAACTTCTTTAAATTGGTTCAAGTGTGTAGTGGAGGTTTGGAATGTGCTTGGTAGGCCATTCTAAGGTAGAAGTTAAGTTGGTAGCTTAACTTCTTGTGTGTTTATAAGCTTTAAATGATTATGCCTATTATGATCTTGTGGAGCATGAATTGTTTATCGGTACGGTTTTGTATCATTGACCGCGAGATGTTGACCGAGGAGGGTGTATCGATACGCCCAAGGGCTCGATACAGTCTCTCTACGTTGACTGGAGGCAGTTGACTCGGTCAAGGCGTATCGATACCCTTGACTGGTGTATCGATACGACATGCTGTGTAAGTTTAAAATGGACTATTTAAAGTGTTGTTTTGGATTGGTTTCTTTTGTTTCGTGGTTTTTCCGTTTTTGTGATCAATAGGAAATAAATATGCATTTAGACAAGATATAATTAAAAGAAATTTTTTAGGGTTGCTAACTGAGGTGGGACCTTAACGTGTTTCACATCAGTTTTCCCCGTGTAGCCTACTCAGACTGGTCAGTCGACCAGACTGGGACGAGGGGGTTACATGCACTATTTGCGATATGACTCTTTACACACAATAAGTTTTTGGCGCCGTTGCCAGGGACTGTCAACATACCTTTACCCTTACTATTACTACATTTTTCTTTTTTTCTTTTTTTGTTTTTAGTAGTATTATTTACCCTGTGCTTTTCACAAGGTTTTCTGTTTTCTTATGCGTAGATCTAGACGAGGCAAAGAACCTGAGTACGAACTAGAGCCTGAAATCTAACGCACGTACCAACTCAGGAACTGAGTTCGACTCTTGATAGCAAGAAACGACTATCTTGAGGAACATCTAAAAGCAATGGTGAACGGAAGGCATAACAACGAGGTAGATGATGACCAGAGGGTTGCTGAAGATCCTCCCCAAGATGTCCGGAATGAACGGCTTGCTGCTGCTGCCGTGACTACATATGTCAATGACCATGTTGAACTGGAAACCACCTTGCCAGACATGGAAGCTGAGAACTTTGAGCTGAAACATGTCATGTTTAGCATGATAAATTCCGCTGGCCAGTTTAGTGGTTCTGCAACTGAGAATGCCCGCGAACATCTGAAAACATTCCAAGAAATCTGTGGATCGTTTAGATTGCCAGGAATAAATCCGGAAGTACTGAGGCTCCGGTTATTTTCTCATTCACTAAGAGACAAAGCTAAAACTTGGTGGAATAAACTAACACCGGGTTCAATACAAACTTGGGCAGATCTCTCTCGTGAATTCTTATCTCGTTTTAATCCTTCTCATTTATCTGAAAGATTGCGTAGCGAAATTGCCACTTTTCTACAGGAGGATGACGAACCAATGCACGAGGCATGTGATAGATTTACAACTCTTCTTCGGAACTGCTCAATGCATGGATTTCCCGTGTGGAATCATGTCGTCAAATTTTACAACGCTGCCAATGAACATACTCGTCTCAGAATAGATTCAGCTGCAAATGGGTTAAATTTTGATATAATCACCGAATATAGTTTAAAATTTAATTTGGGTAAGGTATAACTAGAAAATAACTTAGCTCAGATGGTTAAGCCTTTTTTCTCACAAGGCCAAGGGGCACGGGTTTGAAACCCCTTGGCAACATCTCTTTTCAACCACTTCATTTCTTTCTTTCTTCTTTTTTTAAGGGTGTTACAACTCCCCCCTAAAAGAAATTTCGTCCTCGAAATTTACTAGGGCCAAACAAATACTGGAATTTGCTCTTTCATCCATTTTTTGTACTGAAACTTATCCATTAGACCATCATTGTTTCTCGAAACTCACAGACAATCATGGATCCATCCGACAGTGTCCTCGGTTACACAAATCAACTTTGGACCCATCATACATTTTGGACCAATTAATCAGAATATAACATTTGAATCTATACCGAACTCCACATAATGCAAAACAAACATTTGTCTCATATCTTTTATTTTAAACAGACTCGGTCGGGGATAGAAAACCTTCCCTACTATTACAGAAGTCACTCATACAACATATTGTGTATTTCCTAGAATAGGCATAATTCTTATGGATTAACTAACAGTTTGCGGATGAACGACTGTAACTGTAGTTTAGACAAGTATTTAAGGCCTCCAATGCGGTCTTCCAGAATTAAGGTGTAAACATCATATTCCGATTAGTAAAATGCACATAACGGTACACCATGTCACATTTTCGCAAACTATCTTTCTTCTTGCCAAACAAGCATAATCAAGGTCTTGAACAGATAACACTGGCCTTCAACGTGATATTTAGACAACTTTTTCCTTCGTATAACAAGGCTACCACATAACTTAAACTTTTCCCACACTTACGGGCAACTTTCTTTTAACTTCACAATACTTTTATTGAATTTCCCACCAGAATATTCTCAAACATAAATATTCTCACCGGATAGCCTTACATGAAATCTTATATCGGTTACCTCATAAGGTCAAATATTTGCTCTCAATCTGTATCAGATTTTTTTTTATTTCACGTTCATTAACCATTTCATGTTCTTTTTTTTCATATCCAAATCCACCAAGAAATTCTGGATTACGAACGAATGTTACAAGCATTCATTGCCAGTACATATCGAGCTGTTAAGAGCAGAATGGTTGGATACAGTTAATACAGGAAAGGATTCGACATCAGAGTCTCGGCACTGAGGAGTACGGTTATGATCTAGGGGGATGCACAGATCAGACACCCTATGACAGACGATCGGCCGATCTACCCAGAACGACGCAACTCTAAGCTATGATACCACTAAATGTAACCCCCTAGACCCGCCTATGCGTTACAACGAATCCTAGAAAGTCACATTAGGGTCACAAGAGCGACCCACAATAAAAATACACATAAAAACATTTTTTTCTCAAACACTTATTAAATTGTAACGGTAACCTCTGTTTAACATACCCTTTCCTGAAATCTTTTAAACATATAACAGGATTTAAAAAAAACGTTTTACAGACACTATTATAAAATAATACATAACATGCATGCCCACTAACTATGTCGGTATCGTACTTCAAAAGCAACACCGAGAGAACTCCAACGCTATTGTTGGTCATCGAGCCAGGTTAGGTTTCTTTTAACCTGCGGTGGTAAAAACAACGTGAGCTTCGAAAAGCTCAGTAATACAGAACTACCAATGGATGCTATAAGTAACATGTAGATATATGGTAGGCATAACACTGTCATAATGTTTCAGGGAACAATAGGCTCCAAAAATACGGTTAGATATTTCAAAGAAACGGTATACATGAAGATAATAGAATTGCTCTTTATTCAATCACTGAGTATCCTGCTAGGAATATATATAGACCGAAGAGTTGGACAAGATATAGATTGCGATAGTTAAATCAGAGGCTTAGTGTGTGTTCCAACAGTGCAAAGTTAACACATACAAAGTAACGGTGTGGTGAACGCTATTTCACGGTTATATGATTTTAACGATGAGGTTCATTTTAGATTTTCTATCTACCCTCCAACCAAACTCCGGTATGCAGTTCCCCAGAACTGCAACTATCACGGGCATTAACCCAGGCCCATTGGGCGTAGGTGCCAGCCTAAAGGGATACCTTATGTACAATAAGGAATTACCCTAGCCGAAGCATAGGAACCTGAAACGGTAAGGAATTACCAGCCTGATCAGGGCTGAACCTACGATAACTTCATACTCTATCCCAAAATATCCCAGTTACTGTATAGATAGTGACAATAATAATCGGTGATAGTCGATAATGATCGATAATAATAATATTCGGTAGCAATCATTGTTAATCAGTAATAACAGTGAATATAAAGTAAACTTTAGTTTTCTATTAAACGATAACTAGCGAGCATATAAATTTTTATTTTATTTTATTTTTCTCTTTTTTTTTGTTCAGATACATAGGTGTATTTCGGTTTGATAAAAGCCATATTTCGTCGAAAGACAACCTAGGGTTCAGGACGGTAGAATATTTATGTGCACTTGGAACACATTAAAAGGAACCATTTATTTCTTAGAGATACTTGGTATTTACAAGGAGAGATGAAACACTGAACTTTTGACAATTCTGAACCGATTTCAGAAACGATGTCCCTATCTCAAGGGGGCCTCGTAATCAATATCTTCGATCAAACATTGGAAAATTGATACGATACAATCGGTTAGGATCTCAAATATGTCAAGATTGTTCTGATCATTTGACCAATAAGGGCATTTTGGTCGTTTAACTCTCCGAGGCAGTTCCATAATCTAATCCCGAGAGGATAGGTCAATGATTTGTCGCGCTGAAGATTTTCAACGGTTTACTAGGCTTCAAAGACCATTCCACTATACTCATCTCGCCGATACATTACTTTCCAAGCGTTCAAATCGGTGCACTTTCTCTGTGTTCACTATTTAATTTTGACTATGTACATCTGTATGAATCGCTGTCACATTATCTTAAAACATGCCTCGAGAGGTTGAACATGCATTTATGCCAGTTTGGGTATCAAGAAATGATTGACATACTTAACCCAAACTTCAACCCATTTGAATATTGCAATCACTTGCGTGCGATCAAAAGTTCAAGATTTCGAAGCTTTTCCTTATCTTAGTCGAGAGGGCATCCCAATTATTTAAAGTGCAGTCGTTCACGTTCTTTCGGCCCTTTTGAACCACTTAATCATCTTAATAACTAGTTTATATCTCGTCATATGGTTAATTCGGTAGTTTTGGGTGCCCGGTGGCATCTTAGTCTCTTTTATCCAATTCGTACACGTCGGTATTTTCAATTCTTTCAATTATTTTGGTCCTTTCGACCATTTTCCAACCATCCATTATTTCCAAAACACGAGGATAGACCCACCATCTTTGTTAATTTAGAAATTCCAATGTCCAAGCACATTTTGGTCATTTGATGACTCGATTATATCGGTATTTTCAATTCTTTTACTCGATTCAACCATTAATAGCAATTATGTATCTTCTGATAGTTTGATTGATCCGAACATATAAAGAGTTTCCCCCAAAAATTTATCTTCAGAGGTTTATTCAGGATTTACGCTAAATCCGAGTGCTTACCTTTCTTGAATGTTTAAGTCTTACTATCACATCTCTCTGAGTAATTCAAGACTTTTATATGAATCAATTGTTTTACCGGATTTAGTGTAGGTTTCAGCACCACTTTCATTATCAGGGGTATTTCTGTCATTTTCACATCGAGGGCATTTTCATAATTATATACTCCAATATTTCTGTCGTTTGACAAATTTGCATTATTGATCGGGTTTGGAGATTGATTGCCTCATTAATTATTTGTTGGATTCCAAATTCTTTGATTTATCATCTTTCTCATTCGATTATTCCAAACTTATCTATAACGTCGTACATTTTCATATCTGGTTAGACTTAAGCAGAATTAACGGTACTCATCATCATATGTGTGCATGCGTTAATCGAATACTAATATGTTCACGAGCATACAAGAGGTAGCAGTGTATTACCTTGAATCCTTGCTATATAGGTCGACCTTGGTACTCCATTCGGTCAAACTCGAACCCGAATTCAACATCCTTTACTTCTCGGATACGAAAACACATGAATACCTTCAATTAAATATAACCCATAATCAATCCTTAATTTGATCAAATAACTCTTAAATTAAAAAAAACTAAACACATGCTTTCTCGGGTTCAAAGTCCAATTCGGAGGCTTTTAGGTTAGAATTTCGTGAAATGGGCTTTAAATCGGACTCAGGACGTCGAAAAACATAAAATAAGGCTTTTAGGGAAAATTTGACTTTTTGGTCAAAGTCAACGTTAACATCAGCGGTCAAAGTCAACGCTGACGTCAGCAGGTCAACTAAGTTGACTCGACTGACTCATTGTGCTGACTCGAGCTGAGTTGACTCAGCGGTTGACTCGGGCTGAGTTGACTCGACAGACGGGTTTGGGTCGGACACGGGTCGGGTACGGGTACAGGTCAGACTCGGGTTGGACTCAACTCGGGTTGGACCGGTTTAGACCGGGTTGGACCGGTTCACTCACCTAAAAACTTCTGGTGGCCGAACGGTGGCCGGACGGTGGCCAAAATGGTCGCCAGAGACCCTATAAGCCTCGATTTCGCTGAAAAAACAGAGAGGAAAGCAATGTTAGTTCAACCCATACGATACATGTTGAAATAAAACCGGAATCAAGCCAGAAATTACCTGAAACAGAACCGAGAAGGTTGGAGTCGACGAAGCTCCGATAAAGACCTTCCCGGCGTCGGACAAATGATCGGCCGATTGGGTTTTGCTCACCACTACGCAGGGAGCTCAGATCTGGCGGCCATGCGACAAGGTGACGGTGGAGGCGGCCAGAAATCACGGAAAACAGTGATGCGAGGTGAGGGTTCTCGCCGAACCTTTGTCGCCACTTTCACGGTAGATGGCGGTGAACTATGGCAAGTGGTGGCCATGGGCATGATCGAAAGAGGGTGGCGGTTCGGTTGGTGGTAGCGGTGGCGGCCATGGACCGGCGGTGGCGCAGATCGGGGTTGGGGAAGCCGAACGGTCTTCCACCGTTTTCACACGAACGATGAGCTGCAACGGAGGTTGGGTGGTCGAGTTTTGATGGCGATGGTGCGACGGTGACGATAGGTTGGGCGGTGCACGCCACCGGCGAGCGGTGGAGGAGACCGGCCAAGCCAAAATCTGGAAACACACAACCTTTTTTTTGGTGTTCTCACAAACGTGATGCAAATGGGATTAAGGGGTACCCGGAGAGTCAGATCAAACTTATTAAATTTTGGTATAATCACCGAATATAGTTTAAAATTTAATTTGTGTAAGGTATAACTAGAAAATAACTTAGCTTAGATGGTTAAGCCTTTGTCTCACAAGGCCAAGGGGCATGGGTTCGAAACCCCTTGACAACATCTCTTTTTAACCACTTCTTTTTTTTCCAGGGTGTTACAGATTACCCTGTAGCATTGCCCGTTGCCATGCGGAGAAAACTTTCTCTACCCAGTGGGTAATCTACCCACTTGAATTTATTTAATGGTTTTATAGATAACATACATGCTAATTAATGTGTTAGTTAATGTTTATTTTTTTGTTAATTCAAACATTTTCAATAACATTTTCAATTATTTTTTTATTTATATGATATAAATTTTAAGAAATACTCATAATTTTATTTTTTACCTTTATTTATTTTTAAATGTTTAAAAATATTTTGTTTTCATAGATGATTATATAATTTTATTTTTACTTTTAGAAAAACTTATTTTCTAGAAAAAAAATCAAATACTCTTACATGCATATACAAAGGTAAGGGTGAGCGTTCGATCGAGTCGAGTAAAAAAATTCAAGTTATTCAAGTTGATGCGTCATATTTTACAACTCAAACTTTATTTTAAATTTTTACGATTCGAGTCGAGTTTGAGTCGAGTCAAGTTTTCGAGTTCCTATAAAAATTTATTTGTAAGTATTTATCATGTTATAGTACAATTTGAATCCAATTTAAACGACTTTCTCTAATCATATAAGATATCGTATGTATTTCATCCTATTTTTTCATATGCGTCACACATTTCTTTATATTTCTCTAATCATATAAGATATGCATATATATTTGATTCTAATTTGAGTAAGTTGAATCGAACTTAAAAATCAATCAACTAATTATTAAAATTTTGGAGTTATTCGAATTTCATTTTACGACTCAAACTTTATTTAAAAATTTCAAGTCGAATCGAGTTTTGCTCATCTCTAACAAAAGAAATTCGTGTACCCTCACTTTCTATCCTATTCATTGTCTTGTTCATGGATTATTACCACATAACTTTAATTAATTAGGTGTAACACCCCAATTTTGGGCTTGGAAGTTTAGGGTCTGAACCGGACCGGTCTAAATTTCGGTTCGAATATAAAAGGTGATTTTAGGGAAAGCCTAGTTCAGGATGCATTAAAAATATGGAAAAATATGTAAAAATCATATTTTAATATATATAAGAGAGTGGTGAAATCAATTTTGCAAAATGAGGTTTGGAAATATGACATTTCAAGTTAGTGACTAAAATGTAATTTTTGAAAAGTTCGTGACTGTTTTGAAAGGATTGAAACTTTGAATCTTTAAGGAGATAATTTACCCAAAGAAGGATTTCTCCAGATTTTTCTTGATTTTTAAAGACTCATTTGATGTTTAATTAATAAAAAGAAAAGAGGGAAAAACCATATTTTAGTTTCATAACTAACTTTTGCTAAATTTTCCCATTTCATTTTCTCTCAAAATTTCCTCAGCCAAACACATTTCCACAACAACTTTTCTTTTGATTTTCACACCTAATGATGAGATTTCAATCCCCAAATGATTCCTAATCATTTCTACATCAAATCCTCTCCATTTACATATTGAATTTTCAAGGATTTTGGCTCTAAACAAGGAGAAATCCACATTTAGAGGTATGAACGTCATTCTCCTCTAAATACTCAGTTCTTTACTGAAATTCCCAAGTTCTCAATCCTCTGCTTTGATGTGTTTAAAACATGGGAGACAACTTCGGATCCTTGTGGTGTTGATCCAGAGGCTTGAACGGCGTTTTGGCTAGCTTGCGAAACGGAATTGGTGAGTGAAGTTTGGTTTTCAGCTTTGAAACCAATGTTTGAAGGTTTTGGGAGCTTAGTTTAAGTCTAAGCAACTTAACTAAGCTTAAGAGTAAGTTTTCGGAGAAACTCTCTCTTTGTTGAACCATGAAATGGTTAGATGCAATGTGTCTAATTTGCATGTTTAAATTCTGTTTTTAAAGCATATTTTAGCATGTTTAATGCTGGTTTTGAAAGCCATGTGTTGAAGGAAGCTCAAGGTAAGAGATCCTTGGTTTGATACTGATAAATGTGGTTTTGATGCATAGTGATGCATGATGGTTGGCTTTGTTTAATGCTTTAAAAACAGTGAATTGATGATGGTAAATGATGTATATTGGCAAGTGATGTGTTGGTTTAAAAGTACTTGAATCGGATATAGTTAGCCGGCTATAGGATTGGGTGCACCGTGAATAAAGTCGCCTTGGATGTTGAGGGGTTGTAATGGCACCGTAAACTCCATCCAAGTACACTAACGAGATGTCTAAGATCATAATGGTGGTTAAAATGCCATGTGAGGATCTTGTGTTGTGTGTCCCGTGTTCTCGTTAGTGATGTTATACAACTACCAAAGAGTGATGTGGAGGGGTTGTGATTGTACCGTTAGGCTCCATCACGAGTGTTGAGGGGTTGTGATTGTACCGGTAAACTCCACCTTGTGTGTTTGGTAGTGTGTATGAAGCGTATGGGACAACACTTGTAATCCGCGTATCCGATTGTGTTTGTGTTGAAAAATGGTTATGGATTATCACTTGAAAGCCAATATGACATGTTGATATAATGAAGCATGAGATGCTTGTTTTGTATGCATTGTTGCATGAGAAATGATGTTTATGAATTTAAAGGCCTTTGAAAAGTGTTTTACAAAGTGCATTATTGTGTTGTTTCATTAGAGCATGCCTCACTAAGCATATGTGCTTACGCTCTCTTTCTTGAATCGATAATGCAAAGAATTGAAGTGCTTAAAGGGCAGCAAGGAGGTCAAGAATCCAAGAGAAAGACTAAGCTCATGTATGGTGACTATTTTTACAACACTATTAGTTTTTTGGTATTTGGCAATGAGAACCTAGATTGTGTTTTTGGGAGATGTTTTGGACTCCCTAAGTTTGGCATGATGCCTATGATGTTTTGGATATGTAATTGGCCATTTTTGGTGTTTGCTATGTTGGTTGATGTTTGTTGGTTTTGGGTATTAGGATGCATGCCTATAGATTGAGGTTTTCCCTAATTGATGCCATGAATATGTTTTGTTGATGCAAATATGTTCCTTTAATGTATGATGACTTGTTGGCATGATTGGGGGTCATAGGGATGCGTTTGATGTGTCGAATGTATGTTAAACTAGATAATTTCTGCATTTCTGGGCAGCCCGTATCGGAACGGGTGCTATTGTTTCGAAACAAGGGTCTGAAATGGCCTTGGTGTTTCGAAACGGGTAGAGCCGTTCCGAAACACTTTTGCTACTGCCAAGCCCTGTTTCGGAACAGGTTTCGAAACGGTCCCGCGTTTCGGAACGGTCAACCACCGTTTCAGAACACTTGACCGTTGGGCACTGAATTATATGGTTTTATGTTTTGAAATCTTCACGTTTTAGTTCTGAACTTTGTTTATGCAATTGCTTGAGTTTGGGATGTCCGTTTGAGGTGAAATTTGGCAGAGAAGCATGTAACATAACTAATTTCATAATGGTATCTTAAAAATTGGTAAAGTTCTCTTAATTTCCAGAGTTTACAATTTTGTCCCTAAATTCGTATGTTGTGCAATTGAGTACCTTTTTGCTTCCCGAAGTCTATGATTTTTGAGTATGCTTATATCAAGAGTACGCCTAGGGTTAATATGCATCTAGACAAGTTTAAAAAGAAAAAAAGGGTCGTTAATCAAGGTTGACTTTCGGGTTGACTTTTATTTTCCCCGTGTAATTTTCGTAGTTCGGTTCAACTGTCTAGGCCGGGCTAAGGGGGTTACATTTGGTGGTATCAGAGCTGAGTTCTCGTGTATTTAGGAATGATTATGTGTGTGATGTATGTATGAATGCATGATGTGTATTGTGAATGAAGTATGATGTGTGAATTGTAAAGAATGTTGCAATTGTGGTGTATGCTGAGATGAAGCATGTTAGAGGGACCCATTGCCATATCAAAACTAATGAAATGATTTGTTTTTAATTGGAAGTGAGCTTAAGTACTTGGATTTCTTACCTTGCTGAGCCTGATTATGTTTATTGCATTTGTGTTAGTGCATTGTTTAGTGAATGGGACCTCGTAGAGAGACGAGGATTAATACGCGAGCTATGGCTCAAAACGAGAATGAAGAGAATACGGAGAATGTAGTGGATTTACCTCGTCCACCCGGTGGTGGTGTTGCTGGAGGTGATGGAGCTGGTGCTGGTGGTTGGGTCGCTGGACCTGAAGCTGGGCAGGGGCAAGCTGCTCCTGACATGACAGTGCTGATTCAGGCTATTGCTGAAGCCTTTCAGGCGACAGTAGCTGAGGCTCATGGAGCTGGGCATCAGGGCGATGCTAATGCTAGACTACCTTTGGAACGTTTGCGCAGTCTGGGAGGGGCTGAGTTCAGGGGTTTGTCTGCAGAAGGTTCTGAGTCTTGGTTGGAAAGTACCAAGAGAATTTTGGGACAAATGAACTGTAATGAGGTGCAGAAGTTAGGCTGTGTGGTGTCGCTATTGCACGATGATGCGTATACCTGGTGGACGACCACTAACTCCGGATTGGAGGATGCTGATGTGACTTGGATGTTCTTTCTGAACGCGTTCAAGAGGAAGTATCTGGGTGTGCGATACCTGGATGAAAAGAAAAGGGAGTTCATGTCTCTTACTCAAGGGAGCATGTCAGTGGCTGAGTACGAGGTTCAGTTTGTTCGTCTCAGTCAGTACGCACCTGAGCTTATCCCTGATGAGCGGGAGAGGTGTGAACGTTTCCGTTATGGTTTGGTGACGGAAGTAAAGACCTATATGCTGGCCACTGAGTACATTGACTTTGATGTGTTGGTTAGTAGAGCGAAGGATATTGAGATGAATCTGAGCTTGTCCTCTAAAAGTGCTGGTCCTAGTGCGGGCAAGTGAGCTGCTGAGTATAGTTCCGGTGGTGGGCGGAACAAGAGAGGAAGTGATCGGAGGTATCAGTCTTCAGCTAGGCGTAGTGGTGGAGGGCAAGGTGCACCTGTTCAGGGAGACATGGCGAGAGCTGATCAGAACACAGCTGGGCGTGTGGATCACGTGGTCACTTGAGGCGTGATTGTCCCCGGCCAGCGAGAGAGGTGCAGGCTCCTGTTGTGGTGACCGATAATTCGTGCTGGAACTGTGGATCGGCAGATCACATGAGGAAGGAGTGTCCTCTATTGGCCGGTGCTGGTCAGGGACGTGCTCATGGAGTTGTTGCACCACAGAGAGGTCGTGGGCGCGGCCGTGGTAACTTCCAGCGCAGAGAGGATGGTGGAAGGAATGTGGCTCATGTGGTGGCTGTTCAGCCTGAGGGTGGTGGCCAGGCCCGAGTGTATGCTTAGAGGGAGGGGAGGAATGACACAGATGTGATAGCAGGTACTTTCACTTTGCAATCCTTGTCATTACTTTCCTTGATTGATTCTGGATCTACACACTCATACATATTGCGTAAACATGCTCAATTGCTTGGTTTGCCTGTTAAGTCTTTGGATGTTGGTATGCGTGTAACTAGTTTTTTTGGTGAGATTGTTGTGACACGAAATCTTTATAGAATGTGTCCCTTGGTTGTGCAAGACCATGTTTTTCATGTTGATCTTATGGAATTGCCTTTCTATGGTTTTGATGTAATCCTTGGTATGGATTGACTTGTTGAACATCGAGCTGTGGTGGATTTTGAGAATAAGCGAGTTTCGTTGAAACTTGCAGATGATTATGAAGTAGTGGTGGTTGGTGAGAATGTGAAGTTTCTTGCCAATGTGGTGCCTACATTGGAAGCGAGCCGGATGCTGAGGCAAGGTTGTGAAGCCTACCTAGCCTTTGTGATGAACCCTAGCTCTAAGGAGTTGCGAGTGCAAGATATCAGGACTGTGCGAGAGTTTCCTGGTGTGTTTCCGGATGAGTTGCCTGGATTGCCTCCTAATCGCGAAGTGGAGTTTGGAATTGAGCTGTATGAAAACACAACTCCAGTGTCCATTACTCCTTATCGAATGACACCTAAAGAGTTGAAGGAGCTGAAGACGCAACTTCAGGAGTTGCTTGACCGTGGTTTCATTCGGCCGAGTGTGTCACCTTGGGGTGCACCGATCTTGTTTGTGAAGAAAAAGGATGACACTATGAGAATGTGCTTCGATTACCGCCAGCTTAACAAGTTGACTATCAAGAATCGGTATCCATTACCGAGGATTGATGATCTTTTTGATCAATTTCAGGGAGCGGCTGTATTTTATAAAATTGACTTAGGGTCAGGGTATTATCAGTTGAAGGTGAAGGATGTGGATGTGCTAAAGACAACCTTCAGAACAAGGTATGGGCATTATGAGTTTCTTGTGATGCCGTTTGGTTTGACGAATGCTCCTACAGCTTTCATGGACATGATGAATAGAGTGTTCCATGAATACTTGGATAAATTTGTTGTGGTGTTCATTGATGATATTCTCGTGTACTCTCGCACTGAGGAGGAGCATGAGGGGCATTTGAGAATTGTGTTGCAGGATTTGTTGGAGAATCAGCTTTATGCTAAGCTGAGCAAGTGTGAGTTCTGGCTCAGGGAAGTTGTGTTTCTTGGTCATGTGGTTTCTGCTGAAGGGATTCGTGTTGATCCTCAGAAGATTGAGGTAGTGATGAATTGGAAGCCTCCTAAGTCTGTTCATGAAGTCCGTAGTTTCCTTGCCTTTGCGGGATACTATCGGAGGTTCGTGGATGGATTTTCAAAGATTGCTGCACCTTTGACGAAGTTGTTGCAGAAGGATGTTAAATATGAATGGACGGAAGCGAGACATCAGGCTTTTGAGAAGCTTAAGGCAGCTTTGATGCAAGCTCCTATCTTGGTTCAACCTGAATCAGGGAAAGAGTTTGTGGTGTATAGTGACGCGTCCTATGTTGGTTTGGGATGTGTGTTAATGCAAGAGGGTAAGGTGGTGGCTTATGCATCGCGCCAGTTGAAGGTGCATGAGCGCAATTATCCTACGCATGACATTGAGTTAGCTGCGGTAGTTTTTGCTTTAAAAATTTGGAGACATTACCTGTATGGTGAGAAGTGTACCGTGTACACGGATCACAAGAGTTTGAAGTATCTGATGTCTCAGAAAGAGTTGAATCTTAGGCAACGACGTTGGGTGGAGTTGCTTATGGATTACGATTTGACGATCGAGTACCATCCGGGTAAAGCTAATGTTGTAGCAGATGCCTTGAGTAGGAAGGTGGCAGTGGAGTTGAGGGCTATGTTTGCCAGTTTGAGCATTTCGCGTGATGGTGGTCTTGTGGCTGAGTTCCAAGTGAAACCATCCTTGGTTCAGTTGATAAAGGATAAGCAGTTGTTGGATGATTCCTTGGTGTCACATGTTCAGGATATTGCTGAGGATAGGCCATCAGATTTCTGCTTTAATGATGATGGAGTCTTATGCTTTGGGAGTCGGATAATAGTGCCAAATGATGCTGAATTGAGGCGTGTTATTCTGACTGAAGCTCATAGTAGTCCTTTTGCTATGCACCCTCGTAGTACTAAGATGTACCGTGATCTTCGTGATGAGTACTATTGGGTGGGTTTAAAGAAAGATGTTGCTGAGTTTGTAAGCAAGTGCATGGTATGTCAGCGAGTTAAGGCTGAGCATCAGTTCCCTTCAGGGTTGTTGCAACCGTTGAGGATTCATGAGTGGAAGTGGGAAAGGATTACCATGGACTTCGTGTCTGGTTTGCCTTTTTTGCCATCGAAGAAGAATACGGTGTGGGTGATTGTGGATCGCCTGACGAAGTGTGCGCATTTCATACCTGTGCATACTACGTACACTTTGGATAAGCTTGCGGAGCTGTACATTGCTGAGGTTGTGCGACTGCATGGTGTGCCAAAGTCGATTGTTTCGGATAGAGATCGGAGGTTTACATCGCGTTTCTGGCAGTGTTTGCATCAGGCTTTGGGTACACGGTTGAATTTCAGTACATCTTATCATCCACAATCAGATGGACAGTCTGAGCGAGTTATCCAGGTGCTGGAGGATATGTTGAGGTGCTGTGTGATTGAGTTCCAGGGCTCTTGGGAGAAACATTTACCTTTGGTGGAGTTTGCCTATAATAATAGCTATCAGGCAAGTATTCAAATGGCACCTTATGAAGCTTTGTACGAGAGGAAGTGTCGAACTCCTCTTTGTTGGGCTGAGACAGGTCAGAACTTGGTTTCGATGCCAGCTTTGTTGAAGGGAACCACCGAGAAGGTGAAGCTCATTTGTGAGCGATTAAAGGCAGCTTCTGATCGGCAAAAGTCTTACGCGGATTTGAAGCGTAAGGAGATTGAGTATGCGGTGGGTGACCGTGTGTTTTTGAAAGTTTCGCCTTGGAAAAAGGTGATGAGGTTTGGCCGAAAGGGTAAGTTTAGCCCTAGGTACATTGGACCATACGAGGTGATTGAGCGCGTGGGTCCTGTTGCGTACAAGTTGAGGTTACCGCAAGAGTTAGAAAAGATTCATGATGTGTTTCATGTCTCTATGCTTCGGAGGTATAGATCGGATCCTTCACATGTCATGCCTGTGGAGGAAGTGGAGTTGAATCCAGATTTGACCTATGATGAGGAACCGGTGGAGATTCTGGATTCGGACAATAAAGTTCTTCGAGGCAAGACCATTGAGTTGGTAAAGGTGTTGTGGAAGCATCGTGGTGCTGAGGAAGCCACGTGGGAACAGAAGGATGATATGATGAAGCAGTTTCCATACCTTTTTCCTCTAGGTAAATTTCGAGGACGAAATTTCTTAAGGGGGGGGGGGGAGGAGTTGTAACACCCCAATTTTGGGCTTGGAATTTTAGGGTGTGAACCGGACCGGTCTAAATTTCGGTTCGAATATAAAAGATGATTTTAGGGAAAGCCTAGTTCGGGATGCATTAAAAATATGGAAAAATATCTAAAAATCCTCTTTTAATATATATAAGAGAGTGGTGAAATCAATTTTGCAAAATGAGGTTTGGAAATATGACATTTCAAGTTAGTGACTAAAATGTAATTTTTGAAAAGTTTGTGGCTGTTTTGAAAGGATTGAAACTTTGAATCTTTAAGGAGCAAATTTACCCAAGGGAGGATTTCTCCAGATTTTTCTTGATTTTTAAAGACTCATTTAATGTTTAATTAATAAAAAGAAAAGAGGGAAAAACCATATTTTAGTTTCATAACTAACTTTTGCTAAATTTTCCCATTTCATTTTCTCTCAAAATTCCCTCAGCCAAACACATTTTCACAGCAACTTTTCTTTTGATGTTCACACCTAATGATGAGATTTCAATCCCCAAATGATTCCTAATCATTTCTACATCAAATCCTCTCCATTTGCATATTGAATTTTCAAGGATTTTGGCTCTAAACAAGGAGAAATCCACATTTAGAGGTATGAACGTCCTTCTCCTCTAAATACTCAGTTCTTTACTGAAATTCCCAAGTTCTCAATCCTTAAATTAAGTTTTATTAAATGTTTTAATGTTATGATCTTGATTTTGGCTTAAAACTTGAGATTTTGATCAAATCTTGAAGAATTTCGTGGAGGTTGTTTGGGCTCTGTTTTGAGATGCCTTTTTAATGTATTTTGGATGATTAATGATGCGTAATTGAGGTTTAAACAATGCAATCCCGAATAGGTTGATTTTCCTAAGTTTTTACTTGTGAAAATGGTGGTTTTTGGGGTGATTTTGGTGTTCTGCTATAGCTGGAGGTATAAGGACGTGATTAGGTTCTTTTTGGATGTTAATTGATGTTTAAGAATGTTTAGAAGTGGTGGATCTTGGCTGGGTAATGTTGTGGAAGTGTTTGGATGTGTTTTCGGTTGTGTTTGGAAGCCGAAATGTGAGTTTTGATGAGAGCAGCGAGTTTAGGTGTTTTGGCTGAAGATTTTAATGCATGATGATGCATTAATCCTCTGCTTTGATGTGTTTAAAACAGGGGAGACAACTTCGGATCCTTGTGGTGTTGATCCAAAGGCTTGAACGGCGTTTCGGCTAGCTTGCGAAACGGAATTGGTGAGTGAAGTTTGGTTTTCAGCTTTGAAACCAATGTTTGAAGGTTTTGGGAGCTTAGTTTAAGTCTAAGCAACTTAACTAAGCTTAAGAGTAAGTTTTCGGAGAAACTCTCTCTTTGTTGAACCATGAAATGGTTGGATGCAATGTGTCTAATTTGCCGGCTATAGGATTGGGTGCACCGTGAATAAAGTCGCCTTGGATGTTGAGGGGTTGTAATGGTACCGTAAACTCCATCCAAGTACACTAACGAGATGTCTAAGATCATAATGGTGGTTAAAATTCCATGTGAGGATCTTGTGTTGTGTGTCCCGTGTTCTCGTTAGTGATGTTATACAACTACCAAAGAGTGATGTGGAGGGGTTGTGATTGTACCGTTAGACTCCATCACGGGTGTTGAGGGGTTGTGATTGTACCGGTAAACTCCACCTTGTGTGTTTGGTAGTGTGTATGAAGCGTATGGGACAGCGCTTGTAATCCACGTATCTGATTGTGTTTGTGTTGAAAAATGGTTATGGATTATCACTTGAAAGCCAATATGACATGTTGATATAATGAAGCATGAGATGCTTGTTTTGTATGCATTGTTGCATGAGAAATGATGTTTATGAATTTAAAGGCCTTTGAAAGGTGTTTTACAAAGTGCATTATTGTGTTGTTTCATTAGAGCATGTCTCACTAAGCATATGTGCTTACGCTCTCTTTCTTGAATCGATAATGCAAAGAATTGAAGTGCTTAAAGGGCAGCAAGGAGGTCAAGAATCCAAGAGAAAGACTAAGCTCATGTATGGTGACTATTTTTACAACACTATTAGTTTTTGGTATTTGGCATTGGGAACTTAGATTGTGTTTTGGGAGATGTATTGGACTCCCTAAGTTTGGCATGATGCCTATGATGTTTTGGATATGTAATTGGCCATTTTTGGTGTTTGCTATGTTGGTTGATGTTTGTTGGTTTTGGGTATTAGGATGCATGCCTATAGATTGAGGTTTTCCCTAATTGATGCCATGGATATGTTTTGTTGATGCAAATATGTTCCTTTAATGTATGATGACTTGTTGGAATGATTTGGGGGTCATAGGGATGCGTTTGATGGGTCAAATGTATGCTAAACCAGATAATTTCTGCATTTCTGGGTAGCCCGTATCGGAACGGGTGCTATTGTTTCGAAACAGGGGTCTGAAATGGCCTTGGTGTTTCGAAACGGGTAGAGCCGTTCCGAAACACTTTTGCTACTGCCAAGCCCTGTTTCGGAACAGGTTTCGAAACGGTCCCGCGTTTCGGAACGGTCAACCACCCTTCCGGAACACTTGACCGTTGGGCACTGAATTATATGGTTTTATGTTTTGAAATCTTCACGTTTTAGTCCTGAACTTTGTTTATGCAATTGCTTGAGTTTGGGATGTCCGTTTGAGGTGAAATTTGGCAGAGAAGCATGTAACATGACTGATTTCATAATGGTATCTTAAAAATTGGTAAAGTTCTCTTAATTTCCAGATTTTACAATTTGGTCCCTAAATTCGTATGTTGTGCAATTGAGTACCTTTTTGCTTTCCGATTGCTGTGATTTTTGAGTATGCTTATCTCAAGAGTACGCCTAGGGTTAATATGCATCTAGACAAGTTTAAAAAAGAAAAAAAAGGGTCATTAATCAAGGTTGACTTTGGTTTTCCCTGTGTAATCTTCGTAGTTCGGTTCAACCGTCTAGGTCGGGCTAAGGGGGTTACATTAGGTTTTCTTTTTAACATTATGCCATATTGTACAATAATTATGAAATCTATTAAATTAAAATGTTCCATATATTATATGTTAGTTAAAGATTAGTTCTCGTTCTCTAATTTAATAATTTTAAGTTATATAATTTAGTTATAATGTCTTGGTATTATGAGTGAATTGAAATTTTTAAAATGAAAACGAGTGGTGTTAGTGGAAAGAGATATTATATTATACTTATCTTAAGGGACCTAGGTTCGAGCAGCTTTGTCCGTAAAATACATGGATTGAAACTATCAAAATTAGAATACATGAACTATTGTTATTTTTTGTTCTAAAAGAACAAAAATCAACTATTTCATCTTAATTTCAGAATATTATATTTCTTCAAGGACTATTATTTGAATCAAAATATTTTTATGGGGTAAAAATATGACGAGCCAAAATATATTTTTTAGTTAGCTTAATTTCTCTTTTTATTATATTAAAAAAATAAAAATATTAATTATATCACGTTTATAGTTATAAAAAAATTTATGGGGTAAAAATGTATTAATTGTATTGTAATTATAATTTTTAAAATTATTTATTGATGAAATTTAAGAGTGGTATTGATTGCACTGCATTTATTGCTTATTAAAATATATATTATATTACATTTAATAGTTAACAAATCACGTGCTATATCAGTTGGGTAATCTACACACTGGGTAGATATAGCATTCCCCTGCCATTCTATGAGGCCCATACCAACCCTCACAAAACTGCCCAATGGCAGCCGAATGTGATAGACGGATAATAAATAGAAATAAATGAATGAAAATAAATTATATAGCATGATAGCTTTTTAAATGAAGAGATAAATATATTCAAGTGTATAATGAAACATGAATTTTGATTTTATATAATTACATAAATAAAATTTGATTTGATTTAGTTTAATTTAAATTTTGAAAAATTAAAAAAAATTAACATAGATACAATATCATTACTTTGTTTAGTTTATTTGTTAAAAATATAACCAGAGCCATCCCTGAGCCAGGGCAATAGGGGCGCCAGCCCAGGCCCCGACTTTGGAAATAGAAGAGCATAAATCATTTTAACGTTTTTAAACAAAACAAAGTTGAGATGTGGGCCCCATAACGTTAAAAAGTAATGAAAAATTAAAATTTAATTAAAAACAAAAGTATAAAGAGGGCAAATGGGCCCAAATATTTTATATATCTATATATGATATATGAATATTTATTTAGGGTGATGTCGATGTTATAGCAGGTAATTCCTCGATACAGTCATTGAGTTTGTTTTTCTGATTAATTCAAAAAGGGACTCAATTGCACAATATACAAATTTAGGGACCAAAATGTAATTTTTGAAAATTAGAAGATCCTTACTGATTTTAAAGTTACCAATATGAAATTAGTCATGTTACATGCCTCTCTGCCAAATTTCAACTTAATTGGACATCCCAAGCTCAAGCAATTGCAATCTCAACATTTAGGACTAAAATGTAAAACATGCAAACTTCAGAACAATTCAAATATGTGACCAACGGTCACCTGTTTCGAAACACCTACCAGCCGTATCGAAACGGTAGGGCAAAACACCCCCCCGTTTCGAAACTTGTTCCGAAACACGGCTCTCTAGTAGCCAAAACGTTTCAGAACAACCTTCAACCGTTTCGAAACACGAATGTCATTACAGGCCCCCGTTTCGAAACACCAGAGGGTGTTTCGATACGGTTTGCCCAGAAACTGCAGAATTTGTTGGTTTTCACCTAAAAACCCATTCATACTCATCTTAATGACTCTCTAACCATACCAACAAGTCAACAAACATACAAGGTACATATTTAGAACCCCTAAACACATTTATATCATCAAACACGAAATCTCACAAGTCTAGAGGCATGCTTTCTATTGTCAAAACCAAATAGGCAAACAAACTTCAAATCAAGCATTTAAGGCCATTTAAAAATCAAACCAACCAAGGCAAACATGCCACCAATTCAGGGAGTTCAACACATCTCCCAAAACAAATCTTAGGTTCCCATTGCCAATTTATCAAAACTAATAGTGTACGAAAACTTCACCATACATGAGCTTGGATTCCCTTGGACAAAATTAGTTTCCTTGATGCCCTTAAACACCTCAATTATCTGCATTATTGGTAAAAGAGAGCGTAAGCATCATTGCTTAGTGAGGCATGCTCTAAAGAAACCAACACCATAATGCAATTTTAGAAAACACTTTCATCACAGCTTTTAAACCACATACTCATCTCTTTCTCATGCTTGATAAACTTTCAAAGAAAAACTCATTGAAATCACATGTACCTTCATTCTATCTCATGCATTAAAACCAATGCAAAACTCATGGCAAGGCCATTCACATGCTTGTATTGTCAAATCATTTCTAAACAAAACACATATGCATATCTCATAGCATAAATCATTTCATCAAGGTACATGTGTAACAAAAATCATTTCATCATTTATATTGGCATTTAACATCTCATTAATACTCGGATATGCGGACACAAATCTACAGTAGACTCTTCCGGTGGAATCTCGCATCACCGTACTCACTTGTCTACCAACATAGCTTCCGGTGGAATCTCTCATCACCGTACTCACATGGCGGAATCTCTCATCACCAGAAAGCTTAGGTATTTCACCAAGTCTTACCCGATGGAATGCCCATCATCGGAAAATCTCCCTTTGGCTTAACCAAAGAGCACGTATGAATTTTTAGTTTATAGTGCACTCTCATCCTATTGATCGATCAATTATATCCGATAAGTTTCTCAACATCTATGCCAATATAATGTGTTAAAATATCATCACACCTATTTTTTCATGCAATATAACTCAAGGTTTTCTCACCACATTTCAAATCATAGAACATACTTTGCTTCAAACCAAAAGCTCAAATCTATTCAATGCAACATGCAATCTCATGACATCTCTACAAGCATAATCTCATGCTCTAAATCATGCATAAAAACAGTAGGAATTTATCAATCTCAAACCATGAGCATGTAAAAGCATTTTAGGGGGCAAACACCACTTTAGAGAGACCAAATCAAACCATACTTACTTCCGGATTTAGGAAGGTATTTCAAACATCTCCTAAACCCCGAACCTTGTATTTTTGTCCTCATGGACTTCTAAACCAATCGCACTCGCCGATTTCGTTTCGCTTCCTTGCCGAAACACTAATTAAGCTTTCGGGTCAACTCCAAAAGTGTCCGAAGATGTCTCCCCTGTTTTAGACACATAAAAGCAGAGGATTAATGCATCGTCATGCATTGAAATCTTCAGCCAACACTCCTAAACTCGCTGCTCTACCTAAACCCAACATTTCGGCTACCAAACACAACCGAAATCACCTCCAAACTCTTCCAAAACTTAACCCAGCCAAGATCCATCACTTTTAATCATTTCTAAACATCAAATAACACCTAAAACAAACCTAAACTCGTCCTTATACCTCCAGCTATAACAGAACACCAAAAATACCTTAAAAACCACCATTTTCACAAGCAAAAACTTAGGAGAAACAACCTATTCGGGATTGGATTGATAAAACCTCATTTCTAACATCATTTAACATCCAAAATACATTAGAAAACTATCTCAAAACAGAGCTCAATCAATTACAACGAAAATCTTGAAGATCTCCTCCAAAATCTTGAGTTTTAAGCCAAAATCTTGTTTCTATCATTAAAACCATTTATAAAACTTTAATAAAGGATTGACAACTTGGGAATTTCAGTAAAGAACTGAGTATTTAGAGGAAAACAATCTTACCTCTAAATGATGATTTCTCCTTGATTTGGGCAAAATTCCATGAAAATTCAATGTGGAAATCAAAAGGATTTGATGCAAGATTGATTAGGAACCAATGAGTGATGAAAATATCATCAATTGAAGTGAAAAACAATGTGAAAGTTGCCGGAGAAAATGTGTTTGGATGATGGGATTTTGAGAGAAAAATGAATGAGAGAAAATTAGAAAAAGGTAGTTATGAAAGTCAAATTTTAGTTTTTACCTTTCTTTTATTTAATTAAAACATTAATTAAATCACCCAAATTAAAGGAAAAATCTGGAGAAAAAC
This sequence comes from Hibiscus tridactylites, assembly GCA_958450335.1. Taxonomy (NCBI): domain Eukaryota; kingdom Viridiplantae; phylum Streptophyta; class Magnoliopsida; order Malvales; family Malvaceae; genus Hibiscus; species Hibiscus tridactylites. Next base: position 17,728,900 of record OY288271.1, on the reverse strand, counting down.
ATTTTGGGTAAATTAGCTCCTTAAAGATTCAAAGTTTCAATCCTTTACAAAACAGTCACTGCTAAACTTTGCAAAAATCGCAATTTGGTCACTACACCGAAATGTAGTATTTCCAAACCTTATTTTGTAAAATTGATTTCACCACTCCCTTATATATATATATATATATATATATATATATATATATATATATATATATATATATATATATATATATATATATATATATATATATATATATATATATATATATTAAATGAGGATTTTTAGATATTTTTCTATATTTTTAAAGCATCTCGAACTAGGCTTTCCCTGAAACTCCCTTTTATATTCGAACCATTTCTCAGACCGGTCCGGTTCAGAACCTAAACTTCTAAGCCCAAAATTGGGGTGTTACAACTCTCCCCCTCTTAAGAAATTTCGTCCTCGAAATTTACCTGGAGGAAAAAGGTAAGGGAACTGCTTCTTCATGTCATCTTTTCTTTCCCACGTGGCTTCCTCAACACCACGATGCCTCCACAACACCTTAACCAACTCAATGGTCTTACCTCGAAGAACTTTACTGTTCGAATCCAGAATCTCAATCGGTTCCTCATCATAGGTCAAATCTGGATTTAACTTCACTTCCTCCACAGGCATAACATGCGAAGGATCCGATCTATACCTCCGAAGCATAGAGACATGAAACACATCGTGTATCTTTTCCAACTCTTATGGAAATCTCAGCTTATAAGCAACAGGACCTACACGTTCAATCACTTCGTATGGTCCAATATACCTAGGGCTCAACTTACCCTTCCGACCAAACCTCATCACCTTCTTCCAAGGCGAAACCTTCAAGAACACACAGTCACCCACCGCAAACTCAATATCCTTACGCTTCAAATCCGCGTAAGACTTATGTCGATCAGAAGCTACCTTCAACTGCTCACAAATGAGCTTCACCTTCTCTGTGGTTCCCTTCAACAAAGCCGACATTGAGACCAACTTCTGCCCTGTTTCAGCCCAGCAAAGAGGAGTTCTGCACTTCCTCCCATACAAGGCTTCATAAGGTGCCATTTGAATACTTGCCTGGTAGCTATTGTTATAAGCAAACTCCACCAAAGGAAAATGCTTCTCCCAAGATCCTTGAAACTCAATCACACAACACCTCAACATATCCTCAAGCACTTGGATAACACGCTCAGACTGTCCATCCGACTGTGGATGATAAGAAGTACTGAAATTCAGTCGCGTACCCAAAGCTTGATGCAAACACTCCTAAAACGCGATGTGAACCTCGGATCTCTATCCGACACTGTGGACTTTGGTACACCATGTAAGCACACAATCTCAGCAATGTACAACTCAGCAAGCTTATCCAAGGTATACGTAGTATGCACAGGTAAGAAATGTGCACACTTCGTAAGGCGATCCACAATCACCCACACCGAATTCTTCTTCGATGGCGACAAAGGAAAACTAGACACGAAGTCCATGGTGATCCTTTCCCACTTCCATTCAGGTATCCTCAACGGTTGCAACAACCCTGAAGGAAACTGATGCTCAGCTTTGACCCGCTGACACCATACACTTACCCACATACTCTGCAACATCTTTCTTCAAACCCACCCAATAGTACTCGTCTCTCAGATCACGATACATCTTTGTACTACCAGGGTGCATAGCAAAAGGACTACTATGAGCTTCGGTCGGAATAGTACGCCTCAACTCCATATCATTAGACACTACTATCCGTCTTCCGAAACACAAAACTCCATCAACATTAAAACAGAAATCCGATGGTCTATCCTCAGCAATATCCTGAACATGTGGCACCAAAGAATCATCCAACAACTGCTTATCCTTTATCAACTGAACCAAAGATGGTTTCACTTGGAATTTAGCCACAAGACCTCCATCTTGCGAAATACTCAAGCTGGCAAACATAGCCCTTAACTCCACCGCCACCTTCCTGCTCAAGGCATCCGCCACAACATTAGCTTTTCTCGGATGATACTCGATCGTCAGATCATAATCTTTAAGCAACTCCACCCAACGTCGTTGCCTAAGATTAAACTCTTTCTGAGACATCAAATACTTCAAACTCTTGTGATCCGTGTACACAGTACACTTCTCACCATAAAGATAATGTCTCCAGATCTTCAAAGCAAAAACCACCTCATCTAACTCAATATCATGCGTAGGGTAGTTGCGCTCATGCACCTTCAACTGTCGCGATGCATAAGCCACCACCTTACCCTCTTGCATTAGCACACATCCCAAACCAACGTAAGATGCGTCACTGTACACCACAAACTCTTTTCCTGATTCAGGTTGAACCAAGATAGGAGCTTGCGTCAAAGCTGCCTTAAGCTTCTCAAAAGCTTGTTGTCTCACTTCCGTCCACTCATACTTAACATCTTTTTGTAACAACTTCGTCAAAGGGGCGTCAATCTTTGAGAATCCATCCACAAACCTCCGATAATATCCTGCCAACCCAAGGAAACTACAAACTTCACGAACAGACTTAGGAGGCTTCCAATTCATCATCGCCTCAATTTTTTTAGGATCAACACGGATCCCCTCATCTAAAACCACATGACCAAGGAACATAACTTCTTTCAACCAAAACTCGCACTTGCTCAACTTAGCATAAAGCTGATTTTCTAGAAGCGCTTGCAAGACAACCCTCAAGTGATTCTCATGCTCCTCCTCGGTACGAGAGTACACAAGGATATCATCGATAAACACCAAAACAAACTTATCCAAGTATTCATGGAACACTCTATTCATCATGTCCATAAAAGCTGCAGGAGCATTCGTCAAGCCAAACGACATTACAAGGAACTCATAATGTACATACCTTTTTCTAAAGGCTGTTTTCGGCACATTCGCATCTTTCACCTTAAGATGGTAATACCCTAACCTTAAGTCAATTTTGGAGAACACCGCTGCTCCCTGAAACTTATCAAAAAGATCATCGATCCTCGGCAAAGGATACCTATTCTTGATAGTCAACTTGTTCAGCTGACGATAATCGATGCACATTCTCATAGTGCCATCCTTCTTCTTTACAAACAAGACCGGTGCACCCCAAGGTGACACACTAGGCTGAATGAAGCCACGGTTGAGCAACTCCTGAAGTTGCGTCTTCAACTTCTTAGGTGCCATGCGATAGGAAGCAATGGACACCGGAGTAGTGTTTTCATACAGCTCTATCCCAAACTCTCGCACAGTTCTGATATCCTGAACGCGCAACTCTTTTGAACTAGGGTTCATCACAAAGGCTAGGTAAGCCTCGCAACCTTGCCTCAACATTCGACTCGCTTCTAATGTAGACACCACATTAGCAAGAAACTTCACATTCTCACCTACCACCACCACTTCATAATCATCCGCAAGTTTCAAAGAAACTCGCTTGCTCTCAAAATCCACCACAGCTCGATGCTCAACAAGCCAATCCATACCAAGGATTACATCAAAGCCATAGAATGGTAATTCTATGAGATCAACAAGAAAAACATGGTTTTGCACTTTCAAGGGACATCTTCTATAAAACTTTCGTGTTACAACTGTCTCACCAAAGGAACTAGTCACACGTATACCAACATCCAAAGACTCAACATGTAAACCAAGCATTTGAGCATGTTCACACAATATGTATGAGTGTGTAGATCCAGAATCAATCAAAGAAAGTAATGATAAGGATTGCAAAGTGAATGTACATGCGATCACATCTGTATCATTCCTTCCCTCACGATGGGCATACACTCGAGCCTGACCGCCACCCTCAGGTTGAACGGCCACAACATGAGCTACATTCCTGCCACCATCATCTCTGCGCTGAAAATTACCACGGCCGCGCCCACGACCTCTCTGTGGCTCAGCTGCTCTCACCGGAGCCCGTCCCTCTCTCAGAGGCTGAGGACAATCCTTATTCAAGTGTCCACAATTTCCACAATTCCAGCACGTCCCAAGGTTACCCCAACACTCACCACCGTGCCGTCTACCACAACGGTTACACTCAGGAGTCCTCTGAACAACATTAGGTCCTTGCTAACCTCTACCAGGGTTACCGCCTCTACGCCTAGCATCAAAGTGTGGCCTCCTATCATTATGCCTCTTGTTGTGATCTCTACCATAATCGCGTTCAGCCGCTCTCTTCCCAGAGCTAGATCCACCTGCTCGGCTAGTCAGACCAAGATTCGACTCAATGTCCTTGGCTCTAGTGATCAAGACATCAAAATCTGTGAAATCAGCCGCAAGCATAAAAGTCTTCACATCCGTTACTAACCCATAACGGAATCGTTCCCACCTCTCTCGCTCATTAGGGATCAGCTCAGGTGCATACTGACTGAGACGAACAAACTGGATCTCATACTCAGCCACTGTCATGCTACCTTGCACAAGAGACATAAATTCTCTTTTCTTCTCATCTAGGTACCGCACACCCAGATACTTCCGCTTGAACGCATTCACAAAGAACGTCCAAGTCACTTCATCATCCTCCATCCCAGAGATAATCGTCGTCCACCATGTATAAGCATCACCATGCAGCAGTGATACCATACAACCCAGCTTCTGCACATTATTGCAGTTCATCTGACCCAAAATCCTCTTAGTGCTTTCCAACCAAGACTCAGATCCCTCCGGAGATAAACCTCTAAACGCAGTCCCACCAAGACTGCGAAGACGTTCCAAAGGCAACCTCACATTGGCATCATCCTGATGCGCAGCTCCATGTGCTCCAACTATTGCTGCTTGGAAAGCTCCAGCAATAGCCTGAATCAACATGATCATGTCAGGAGCAGCTTGCCCCTGCGCACCCTCAGGTCCAGCGACCCCAGCACCGGCACCAACATTACCAGCTCCAGCACCCTCACCACCGGGTGGTCCACCACCAAGATGAGGAGGTAGATTCTCAGCATTCTCCTCATTCTCATTCTGAGCCATAGCTCTTGTGTTAATCCTCATCTCTCTACGTGGCCCCATTTACAAAGAAAACAATGCACTGACAAAATATGCAATAAACACAATTAGGCTAAAAAAGAGTTTATTTTCTATTGGTGTATATATATATATATATATATATATATATATATATTTGCCGAAAATATATATTTGCACAAAGAATTTCACGACATTAGGAGCACTAATGACATTAAGTATTAAATTAGGAAAAAAATATTATAGGACAATTTGTGTGTTAAAAAATATAAGTATTATTCTTTATTTTCTGTTGTTTTTTTTTATTTCTAGAATAATTAAAATCTCAACCATGTTTAGCTATTTGGTTTAATAACATTTATGTATGGTAAAAGATGTATTAATTGCATTGTATTTATGGTTTTGAAAATTGTTTATTAATAAAGAAACATTAATTGCTTTGTATCACCTAATTAAACTTTGGGTAAAATACAAAAATAATGACTCAACTTTTGTCTCTCTCCTATTTTACTCACTCATCTTTAAATTGAATCGATTTAATAACTCAACTTTTAACATTGAGTTTTTATCATCACCCAACCGTTATATTATGGATGCCGTTAATGATGTGGCATTTAAAAAACAGAATAAATACAAAAAAAAGAATGAGTGGTGGGCCCCAGTTCATTTCTTATGTTCTGTTTTCTTCAACTTTGATGTTTCTTCTTTAACGTGTTGCAGCTCATTTCTTATGATATCCATGGATGACATATACTGGAAACCTTCATCTTTGATGGAATCCAATTCTTTCTTAGCTGCCTCCAGTTCTTTCTTGATCTATTTCAAGAAAGCTGAAGGTTCCACCTTTTCAACACTATGAAAACTATCATCTTGTTGCTTCAAGCCATCCTCATCGCCTCTCGGAACCACAATGTCTAGTCCCTTGACTTGCTTCAGCTCATCTTGTAAGAGACTAATATCAGACAATGTGGCACCCAATTTTATTTTTAACTCTTTTGACTGATCAATCTCTTTAATCATGTCCTCTCTTTTCTTTTTCGTTTCCTCGATCCAAAACGAGAACTCACCGGCTTCTTTCTCTTTTTGAGGTTCGATCTTTTCAGCTTCTTTCTGAGCCAATTCAACTAACACATGTTCCTCTTTAGCTGCCTCAATATGTTCCTTAAGTGCTTCAACAGAGGCGCCATTAGACTTCATTCTCGAATTCGAGTCTTCGAACTCCTTCTTTGCTCTTGCTTTCTCTTCCATAACAGATGCCATATCAAGCTTCAGTCTGGATATGCACTCCCACATGCCATCCTCCGTCTGGATCTAGCAGGCCGTGACCTTACTGATGCCCTGATGAAAATCTTGACCGAGCGTGGTTATTCATTCACCACTACAGCAGAGCGTGAAATTGTGAGGGACATAAAAGGAGAAGCTGGCTTATATTGCACTTGACTTTGAGCAAGAGCTCGAAACTTCCAAAACTTGTTCTAGCATCGAGAAGAACTACGAGTTGCCTGATGGTCAGGTGATCACCATTGGCGCTGAGCGTTTCCGATGCCCAGAAGTCCTTTTCCAGCCTTCCATGATAGGGATGGAAGCTGCTGGCATTCATGAAACCACATACAATTCTATCATGAAGTGCGACGTAGATATCAGGAAGGATTTGTATGGAAACATTGTTCTCAGCGGTGGAACTCCTCTTTGCTCTTGCTTTCTCAATATGTTCCTTAAGTACTAAAAATGGTGAATGTAATAAAACCAAAGATTTCAAAGGTCGTGTTTGCAGCGAAACTCAAGTCAGAGCTCCGGCGGTGCGCAGTTCGCAGCGGCGATAACAATCCAAAGTCTGAGGTAGCTTTCGTCCAACCAGTCCGACGCCTCGGTGGTGAAAATCCTAGCATGACACGCTGGGCCCACCACTCATTCATTTTTTTTGTATTTATTCTGTTTTTTAACACGTGTGTGTTTACGTGGCGGTCAAATCAATAAAAAATGTCACATCATTAACGGCATCCATAATATAACGGTTGGGTAATGATAAAAATCCAATGTTAAAAGTTGAGTCATTAAATCGATTCAATTTAAAGATGAGTGAGTAAAATAGGAGAGAGACAAAAGTTGAGTCATTATTTTTGTATTTTACCCTTAAACTTTTAAAACATATTTTAATTTTTTCTTCACTCATATTTATTGAAATTGCCATGTCATATGCCACCTCAGCTGAGTAGATTACCCTGTAGCATTGCTCGTGCCATGCTATGAGGCCCATACCAACCCTCACAAAATTGCCTAATGGCAGCCGGATACGATAGACGGATAATAAATAGAAATAAATGAATGAAAATAAATTATATAGCATGATAGGTTTTTAAATGAAGAGATAAATATATTCAAGTGTATAATGAAACATGAATTTTGATTTTATATAATTACATAAATAAAATTTGATTTGATTTAGTTTAATTTAAATTTTGAAAAATTAAAAAAATTAGTATAGATACAATATACTTACTTTGTTTAGTTTATTTGGTAGGAATACAACATTATAATGATCGGAGAATATAAGATTTCCTATTGACTCAAAAGGAAAAAAAATAAAACAAAATGGAAAATACCAATTGAGAAATGCCTTTTGGAAATAAGTGGTGGCGGCGGCCATTGAAGGTAGGAGGGGCAGAGCTTTGAAAATGGAAATGGGTTAACACCTTGCGATCTTGAAACCAAGAATGGAGGGAGCTTAATGAGGTTTCAAGCCTTTGAAAGAAACAAGAGAAGTAAAAAGGGAAAAAGATGAAAAAAGGTAAGAGAGATAATGAAAAGATGAAGGAATGAAGATGGATTAAATTGAAATAATTTTGAAATATTAAAGGTTAATTTTTTAAAATTCGGACTAAATTATAACAATGTATAAAATTTGAGGGTTAATTATATTGAATTTCTTCGAACTATAACTAAATTGATTGAATCTGTAACCATTATGTGTTATTATAAAAAAAAAATTAATAACCACGTCACATCTTTAACGGAGGTTAACGACACAATAATCATTTTGTAACAAAACAGAAAGTTTAATTGTTATTCTATAACTTTTAAAAGTTTAATTACTTAATTCTAATCTTAATCTTACCTAGATGGGAGGGAGAGATAAACTCTATGAAAACGAAAGAGGTGCTTCTAGTGGATGTATAATTGAGGCACTCAATTATTACTTTAAAGAAAATAATGACTTGTTTGGTGCTAAACCAATAACTAAGTGTTTCTTATCCTTGATTTTTTAACTGGTCACATATGGTCCAATTTAGAAACGGTTCAAGTAAGATGATTCAGACCGTTGCACTGCCGGTTCCATGTGTTCACGTAAATATCGAAAAGTTGTATAAATAGTGCAACACATGCGTTCTTTGTCTCACACCAATTCATCTCATTTCGTAGCGTTTCCAGCATAATTAGTAGCTAAACAAATGTCTTCGTCAAAGCTTCCTTCACCAGCTCAAGGATCCATGTCCAACCAGAATCGTCCCTTGGCCGACTTTCCCCCTAACGTTTGGGGGGATATTTTCTTAAATCCCTCTAAAATGGTAAAGATGTTGGTTTATATCATAATTTCAATTAGTAGGGTGTTATAACCATATCTGAAACTGTATACAAATGTGCAGAACATTGATGCTTCAACTCAGCTACAGCACGAAGAATTGAAAGAAGAAGTACGGAGGATGATTAAGGTAGACGTGGATGGTGAGTTGCTACAAAAATTGCGTTTGATTGATACAATCAAACGGTTGGGAGTGAGTTACCATTTCGAAAGAGAGATAGAGGAAGCATTGCACATTGTTTATGAGCTTGACTGCAAACATGACCAAACTCTCGAGGCCACTTCTCTTCGATTTCGATTGCTTAGAGAGAGTGGGTTTCCTGTTCCCTGTGGTGAGTACTTTCTGAAATGCTTACTCCCAAGATTGGACGTTTGTTTACATATAATAATACCTTGTTGGATTGAGCAGAAACGTTCAACAAGTTCAAAGATGATGAAGGAAAGTTTAGCAAGAACTTAACAAGTGATGTGAAAGGTTTGCTAGAACTATACGAAGCTGCACATTTACTTGTTCATGGGGAAGAAATACTCGAAGAAGCCCTTGCCTTCGCCACTTCTCATCTCAAGTTAGCCAAAGCGGGTGGAATTGTGGAGTATCCCCTTTCAGCCTTAGTCTCCAATGCTCTCTACCAACCCATCCGCAAGGCCCTTCCAAGGCTGGAGGCAAGGCGATTCATTGCCGTTTATCAAGACGATGCTTCACACGACAAAACATTGTTGAAGTTTGCAGTGTTGGATTTCAACCTGTTACAGAATTCACACAAGGAAGAGCTATGCAAGCTCTCCAGGCAACATTTTACTCCCCTAACAACAATTAATATTTAAGTTTAATCCAATTTAAAGAGAATTTTTTTTCATAATTGTGTGTTGTTCTTCAGGTGGTGGAAAGATTTAGATTTTGCCACAAAACTACCATTTGCACGAGATAGATTGGTGGAATTATACTTTTGGATGTTGGGAGTGTACTTCGAGCCTAAGTACTCTTTTGCTAGAGAGATATTAACAAAAGTAGCTGCTATGGTATCGATTATGGATGACACATACGATTCATACGGAACATTGGAAGAACTTCAACTCTTTACGGATGCAATTCAGAGGTCAACATCTTCTATATTCGTACATGAATATATATATATATATACTATAATTGAATTTAAATTTAATATTTGTAACATTTATCTTAAAACTTTAATTGCTTTTTAGGTGGGGTGTTGATTGTATGGAACAACTTCCAGATTACATGAAACTGTTCTACAAGCCACTATTAGATGTCTATAGAGAAATGGAGGAAGCGATGACAGAGAAAGGACAATCATATCGTGTCCAATATGCTATAAACAAGGTAAAATTTCACCCCTTTCTCATATTTATGATTTTACATAACTACTACAAATTAAGACCTCCTTTCTTATAGACTATATTTAGATATGAGCTTATAATGCATAGAATAAAATTATTTGTACCAATTACACACCTACGACCATGTTTTTTTTTATTCCGCAAATATGATTTTAATTAAGAGGTTGAAAATACAACCGAAACCTAAGTTGGGTGCTCATTAAAATTTTCCTTAATTTTAAATGGAAGAAAATAGTGCACCACAACTAGGTACGAGACCAAAATATAAGGAAACCAAAAAACCACAAAAATAGTAACAATCCTATTCTGCAAACAAGAAGACCTATACCTATGAGCACGTTAAGAGAACAAAATAAACATTTACCCTTTTACATATATAGATTTGAATATATGTGAAATACAATTAAATGTATATAAAAGTTAGGATAACATAGATCTAATGGCTTTTGGTTTTCATTATACAGTTAAAGGAATTGAGTGAAAGTTATTTTGCGGAGGTGAAATGGTACCGTGAAAACTATGTACCAACAACGGAAGAGTACATGAGGGTTGCAATTATATCTTGTGGCGGTTCTCTATTAAGTTTCACATCTCTTGCTGGAATGGGAGATGAGCTTACACCTGAGATTTTCAATTGGACATTTAACAATCCTAAAATTATTGTTGCTTCTACCACTCATAGTCGCCTCCTCGACGATATTATCACATATAAGGTACTTTTTTTAAATAAAAATGTTTGCAACTACTTTCCTTTAACTTATATATACATATTTGTATAGTTTGAGCAAGAGAGAGGACACTGTGCGTCGGCTGTTGAATGCTACATGACAGAACACGGAGTTTCAGAAGAAGAAGCATGCATTGAATTAAAGAAGCAAGTGGATAATACATGGAAAGACATAAACCATGAGATGATATTTAGTGAGACATCTAAGGTTGTTCCAATGTCGGTTCTTACACGAGTTCTCAATCTCACACGGGGCACTGAGTTCATGTATAAGGCCGGAGATGGATACACACATGTTGAAAAAACTACAAAAGAAGGGATCAATTCTTTGCTCATCGATCCCATCTCGGTCTCGGCGTAAGGAAATTAGTTATCTTTTCAATCGGGTGATCCAGTTTGTTATTGTGTTATGCTTCTTTTCTTTTTATCTTGGTGTTTTGTTCGTTGTAATAATCGTGTTGTACTTTTTTCCTCCAGTATAAGTTTCGGGAGGTTTTTAATGAGTCACGTGATAAATGAAATTTGTATGCTTTTTCTCCTTTAATAAAATCATACCGATTGATAAAAAAATGTTACTGGTTCGATCGTCAATTCTTACATTAATTCTAAATCTCACAGATGCAACAATTCCAATTACAAGACTGAAGATGAATACATACATGCTAAAAAAGAACGAAAGATTTGATCACTTAATTGTTCGTTGATCAGATGATTCATTTCATGTGTAATATAATGTTTAACGTCTTATATTCTCTTTTTATTGAAAAGCATTAAAACCCCAAGAAGGGTGATACAAATTTAGGAGATGCAAATCCACACTACAACTCTCCCCAACATCAATACAAAACAGCACCTGTAATCACCTACCACTCCTTAACAAAACCCACATCATACAATTCTACCTTAAACAACATCATGCGCCGACTGTTCCATGTTATGACCTGCTTCTGATTATGCTGCTCCTTGCGTGGAATTTGCTTTAAACGAACCTAGTTTTCCGTATGGTTATAGAAGTATAAGGTTCACTTTTTGATTTATCTTGTAGAAATTTTGGTGATTTTTCAAAGTCATTGTTAAAATTGTTTTCTAAGAAATCTACCGTCAAATTTTTATGACCTTTCAACATTCAAATATTCATATATTTTAAAATACATATTAAAATCAATCGCAATGTATTTTAAACAAAACTAGACTGAATCAATCACAATGTATTTTAAACAAAACTAGATTGAATCAATCGCAATGTATTTTAAACAAAACTTGACTGAATCACGTTTACAACGATGTATAGACTACTTTCTAATTATTTTATGGAATTTACGGAGAATTTCAAAACCTATTCCAGCCACTCATACTCAAGTTATGAGATATTAGATTTTTATTGAAAAATAGGTAAATTATCCTTATGGTCATCCAACTTTGTAAAAATATTGGGATCTCTACGGATATTTTTCGGGGATCCCATGGTGATTTATACGGATACGGCTCGGTTATCTTCACGGTTCGGATATAGCAATTTTGTCCCCACCCCCTTTTGAGCTTCAGTGATAAAACTTCCCCATCCTATCCCCGTGGGTGAAAATTTCAGTTATTCTCTATACTCGTCAATTCAGATCCCTACAATTTTCATTTATTCCCCATCCGCTTGCCACCCTTATTTACATGTTCATAGGGAAGAAATACTCGAAGAAGCCCTTGCGTTCATCAGTAATCATCTCGAGTTAGTCAAAGCTGGTGGTATTGTGGAGTTTGCAGAGTTGGATTTCAACCTGTTATAGAATTCACACAAGGGAAGAGCTATGCAAACTCTCTAGGTAACGACAGCGAGCGAATGATTTTATGTAAGGAGGTATGAACTATTATGAAGTTATATTAAAAATATAAATATACAAAATTATAAAATTTTAAAAGGCGCAAAATTATATTATCAATAAAAATATAAAGAAAATAACAAAAACTATAAAACAATTTAAAATTTTTAAGAGGCGTGACTGCTCCGACACCCCACTGTCAATGACTGCTAGATAATCCTTTATGTGTATGTAATGCATACAATTAGAGGTATTTAAGGGTAGCTCTACATCCTCTTTGTCCAGGCTCGGCCCAAAATATGAGATTCTTTCCCTACCCAAAGTCTCAGCCTAATGAAAATCCATTTAAAATATGATTTTTAAAGACACGTGGCATCAATTTTTTTTTTGTTAAAGGTGAGTCATTTGTAAAGTTTTAATGAGTTAACATTTTAGATGAATATATGCGTTAGATTTCAAGTTCATATACCAAGTCAGAAAAAAAGTTCAAGTACCAAAAATGTCTAGAAAAAGTTCCATTACCAACTAAGGACTTAAGACTAGGTTTAAGTGAAATATCCATTGATTGTTTGGACATGTTAGTAAAATTTGAACGGAACCTCAGTTTTGAATTGATGTACGTGATGATTTTCAAATCCATGTAACAATTAAATACATTTGGTCAAATTTAGGGAATCTACAAAACCATTATAATTCTCCTCAATATTTTAACAAAATAGTCATCGTCTTGTTGGTGCACAACTTGTGGTGTGCATTTCAATGTGGTCCGGCTTGTGGTAACATTACAACCCACATACTTAACCACATCTATGCACTAAATTATTTGTCCACGATTATGTGGTTCACATGAACCTTATTGTCACTTGTCAAATCGAAAATGTGGTAGTACGAAGGTTTCAGAATTAATTAATTTTAAGAAAAAAATATATGCGTTAACTATACAGTTATATCATCAAAAATTGACATGCTATCATCTTATTGGAAGATATTAATTTATTAAAGAAAATAACATATGAACATGCTAACTAATCTATTTTTAATTATTTAACAATAGAGTATCTGGCATGATAAAAAAACGACTGACGATAACAACTTTGTTAGTCAACAACACTCAAATGATGAGATTGATGCAACTCAGGAAGTTAAAGGACTAGATTGAAATTAAAAAATGAGGGACAACATGTTGATTTTGGACAACTATAAATGTTTACTTTTTGTATAATTACTAATATTCGATATATCTATCGATTAATTCAGATAAAATATTATATAAGAATAACCCTCACAATCTATTTATTCATTCATAACACTAAAGTACAAATTACTTTATTTAAAGAAGCTAACATTTCCGTCCCAGTATTTGATTTGCTGTTTTAGTATATTGAAGAATTTATAGCTTTTAATTTCAAAAAAAATATTTATACCTTTTTAGTCCATAAAGTTCAAAAAGACTCCATTATTAATGTATCCATAAAGGAAGAGCCTGGGTTCTGAAGTGGCATCTTTTTCCAATGATAATAATGTTGGCGGCACGACCAGTAAGAATGTCGTTATTAATGACTTGACTGTCATTTCCATAACAAATGTGGAGGTGGGCATTAATGTTAATGCTGGGATAAAAAATTTCTGTCTTTTTTCAGTGGTTGTCTTTATGCCTTGATTTTAAAGAATATTTAAAAATTAAATTTTAAGTTTTAATTCTAAATTACAAATTCTAAACCATATATCTTATACCTTAAAAAATACTCTACCTTAAATTTTTTAAATTATAACTACAAACTCTAAACTCTAAACTTAATTTCTATTTTAAAGCATAAATAAGGACACTGAATAAGAATTTTCACTCGTAATGCTGAGTGCGGGTACATGGTGATTTTAATGATAATTTTGTTTTGTTTCCGACAACTTTTAGATGGAATTTAGTGAAAGGAATCTCCAAATTCAATGAATTCTACACCAAATCCAACACATACAAGTTCACCAAACCTAAATCACTTATCACTTCTTGTCATTCATTTTCAATCTACAATGTTACCATTAAGAAAAAGATAGGTAAGAAGGCCACTCAGGTTAACTTATTATTTTGCTCTTGTCATCTTAAACCCTATTCAAATTTATCTGATGAAAAATGATTTGGTGAACCGACGGTGGTGGAAAATAAATTTGTCTATAAACGGTGTATTTTTAAAGTTTATGGTTAGGATTTTAAGGTTTAAAATTTAGAGTTTGATTTTTAGCGTGTAGGTTTTAGTGCCCTAATACTTGTAGAATGAAAAAAAATTAAATTGACGGTGCATCAAATATTAACCCTTATTTGATTTTATTCTTTCAAATTAAACACTGACTAATTACTTCCTTTCTTTTAAAAACTGCAGTTTATTAGAATCCTGAACAACTTCTGTCTTCAGGTTAATACATATTCAGTTTATCAAACTCCTAAACAACTTCAAATTCAGTTTATTAAACTCCTAAAAGGCATTGATGCATGAGCAAGCAAGGAAAGAGCAGTTTCGATAACATGACGATGTTTACGTTCCACCACACCATTTTGTTGCGAAGTGTGTGGATACGAAAGCCTATGTTGTATCCCCATTTGAGCCAATTCAACATTTAACGCCTGAAACTCTCCACCATTGTCAGTTTGTAAAGCAACAATCTTAGAGGAAAATTGATTACGAACAAGGGCAACAAATAAACGAAAGGCACTCGAAACTTTTGATTTATTCTTTAGAAGATAAAGCCAACAGTTGCGACTGTACATATCAACAAAATTCACATAATATCGATATCCTGAAGATCTAATTGAGGCAAGCCCTCATACATCAGCCTCAACAAGTTCAAATGGCTTAATATAAATGGTTGTAGAAGTGCTAAAAGGTAAACAATGACTTTTACCTAATTGGCAGGCAGTGCAAACTGTGTTATTATCTACAGCAAAAGACTTATTCAAGGCTAAACTAACCACTCGAGGAGAGGGGTGTCCTAAGCGACTGTGCCATAACCAATACAATGACTTATCATGTGAAGTAACAGTAGTATGATTAACTGAACCAGTAGAAGTTCCAGCATCAAAGCAGTAAAGACCATCCTCTAGCCTTCCGTTGAGAATAATAGCTCATGTACTTTCATCCTTCACAAAACATTTGTCACTGTGAAACTCAAAATACACGTTATTATCTTTGGTAAAACGAGAAACCGAGAGAAGATTTTTGGTTATCCTAGGAGCATGAAGCAAATGGTCCAATGTTAAACTATGTGTATCAGTTAAGAGACAAGCTTGACCAATACAAGATATACTAACAATACTGGAACCATCGCCAAGAAGGACTCATCCATTACCTGAATATGGGCGACCTCTGTGAACGTTCTGTCCATCTCCCGTAACATGATGCGTAGCTCTGGAGTCCGGGAACCAACGCGAGTCAAGACTGAGAGCATCGTTAGCAACCAAAGAATTGATGTGAACCGTGTCAACCGTAGAATCTGGCAAAGTGTCCTCGGAACCTACATCATTGACAAACGGATTGTAAGAATCATTTGGTGTGTCAACAAAGTGACAAAGATTGGCCTGAGACTCATTTGCAGGCTGTGACCGCTGTGAGGAATCTCCCTTGAAATTCTTGTTAAACCTATTCCAGCAGTACCACATATCTAACACTGTAATCTTGGTTGACCACGATAGTTGTTAGCGGACGATTGTTGTGAACCAGTCTTAGCATCAACAGAACCAAGGATCACTTTGTCATTGTTGAATCGGGTGACATTAATCCCAATCGGAAGGCGCAAAGGATCCACAAGTCTGGTTTCCGCATCCAGAAGCATGGAAACCACCACATCTAGAGTGTAAGGCTCACGGCTCATGATATCACATCCACGAATGGCTCATATTCAGCAGGAAGACCGTTCAGAACCGTGGCAACCTTCTCAACTTCAGAGAGACAACTTCCACATGTAGCCAAAAGATCGCAAATCTCTTTCACCTGCATAGTGTAGTCGCGCATGGAGAGATTTCCTTTCTTCAATGACCGAAGGCGACAATGAAGGTGCATAAGCTTGGTAGTGGAGAGCTTTGAGTAAATTTCCACAACCGACTTCCAATTTTCAGCAGACTATTCAGCACCAACTAATTGGGGGAGAATATTAGGGCTAATCGTTGAAAGAAGCCACGACGCCAACGAATTGTCCTCCTTCTTAAATCGACGATAGATTGGATTGGTAACAGTGACTCCAGTTGAATCAACAACTGTTCGAGGCGGAATAGGGGTAGATTCATCAAGATAATGCTCAAGATCGTGACCACGAACCATGAGAAGAACTTGCTGCTTCCATAGTAAATAATTGCTATTGTAATACACGATAGAATAAAAAAGAGTTTTCCTATTTTTAACATGGTATCAGAGTACATGTTTTTCTTAGCCCAAATCTGTTTTTTTGCCTCGCCCCAATTCTAACAACACTTTGAAGGTAACATAAATGCATAGACAATGATTCAAAATTCTAAGGTAATAAATCAATTTGATAGAAGGAAAGGAGAAGAAATTTTCACCTTCCTTAAGCCAACCGAAACAAGAACGCAAGCATTCAAATCAAAGCCTAAGTAATTCATCAAGCATTCGAGCACCATCCTAAACATTTTTGCTTCAAATGGAAGGGAAAAAATCACCTCCAGAGTGGAAAGCACAACTGCAGGTACTTCAACCAAGTCCTTGAGATTTCTTTCCGGCAGAATAACTCTTTTGATACCGTATCGATGTGCTGCTAGAACCTGCATATTTCGTATGCAAAAACAAGAAGTACCAGAAATTATGAGACGACAAATGCATTTCGAACAGAGCTATGGATATGAGAGTTTTTGTACTGGAATTAAAATCTGAGCGCCAACACAGCGACGAAAGCTTTTCGCCAGCACGGCCTTGGACGGTCGACGACGAGCCAAACAGCAAGAATAACGGCGACGCAAACAGGCAGAAACGACGGTGATAAGGGCAGAGCACGGCGGAGAGGCCGGGAGAATTAGGGATTGTCGATAAGATTTGGGAAAATGAAATAAAGTCTGACTTTGAGATCAAAACGGTGAGTATTGCCTATTGCGGCGTTTTTTATAACAACCGCCACTAATAAGATACCTATTGCGGCGTTTTTACTATAAACTCCACGAACACGACACTTTTTCGGCGTTTATGAAACCAAACGCCGCAACAGAAAGACTTATTGCGGTGTTTTCTAAATAAACGCCATTAATTGTTTTTCTACTGCGGCGTTTGTTGCCCAAATGCCGCTAAATTTGTCATTTTGTTGCGTTTGTCGGTTAAACGCCGAGATAAGTGAAATAGTGGCGGCATTTGTCGTGTAAACGCCGCAAAAAACGCCGCTATAGAACAAGTCTGGTGTAGTGATTTTTAATTATTTAACGATAGAGTATCTGACATGATAAAAAACGACTGACAATAACAACTTTGTTAGTCAACGACACTCAAATGATGAGATTGATGCAATTCAGGAAGTTAAAAGACTAGATTGAAATTAAAAAAATAGGGACAACATGTTGATTTTGGACAACTATAAGT
This sequence comes from Hibiscus tridactylites, assembly GCA_958450335.1. Lineage (NCBI taxonomy): Eukaryota > Viridiplantae > Streptophyta > Magnoliopsida > Malvales > Malvaceae > Hibiscus > Hibiscus tridactylites. The sequence goes on along the minus strand of OY288271.1, from coordinate 17,710,927 downwards.
GTTTACTTTTTGTATAATTACTAGTATTCGATATATTCATCGATTAATTCAAATAAGATATTATATAAGGATGACCCTCACAATCTTTTTATTCATTCATAACACTAAAATAAAAATTATGAACTTTATTTAACGAAACTAACATTTCAGTCCCCGTATTTGATTTGCTTTTTTAGTATATTTAAGAATTTATAGCTTTTAATTTAAAAAAAAAAGCATTTATACCTTTTTAGTCCATAAAGTTCAAAAAGACTCCATTATTAATGTATCCATAAAGGAAGAGCATGGGTTCGGAGGGAAGTTTTAGGGTGAAACCTATTAAAATGAGGCTAAAATGAGGTGTGTACATAAATTCTTACAAAAAATCGTAAAAAATTATGTATATGTACCGAAATTGTTACAAAAGTGGTAAGAATTTATGTATATACGTAAATGCTTATTACTTTTATGTACATACCGAATTTTTTTTACAAAAGTTGTAAGAATTTATGTACTTGTACCGAAATTATTACATGTTTTACCATTTTTGTAATGATTTATGTACATGTACCGAAATTATTACAAAAGTTGTAAGAATTTATGTATACACCGAATTTTTTACTATTTTTATAAGAATTTCGGTACATATATATAAATCCTTACGATTTTTGTAAGGATTTAAGTACACGCCTCATTTTAGTCTCATTTTAACAATTTTCTTTTAGACAAACACAGTTTCTGAAGTGGCATCTTTTTCCAATGATAATAATGTTGGCGGCACGACCAGTAAGAATGTCGTTATTGATGACTTGACTGTCATTTCCATAACAAATGTGGAGGTGGGCATTAATGCTGGGATAAAAAATTTCTGTTTTTTTTGGTGGTTTTTTTATGCCCCAATTTAAAAATTAATTCAAGCTCTAACTATAAATTATAAATTTTATATTTTATACCTTAAAAATATTTTATCTTAAATTTTCTAAATCATAACCACAAACTCTAAACTATAAACTTAAACTTAATTTTTATTGTAAAATATAAATTGGAAAATTCTACAACGTGCGACGAACATCGATGAACACCACTAATGATGAACACCGATGAACACTATTAAATTAATTAATAAAGATTTAAAATTTCAAGGACCCATCATACAATTAATAATTATTTTAAAAATTCAATTAAATTATTTTTTATATATATTAAAATTTTATTTTTTTAATAAGGGCAAACTATATATATAATATCTCACTTATTTTCGTATTTCTATTAAACCCTCATTATTTAAATATTATTTCCATTTGACTCTATTCTTTATAAAAAAAAATTAACCTTCAACCTAAAACTCTGAACTATTAAACCTTAAACTCTTAAATTCTTAAACATATACCCTAAATCATATACCATTAAAAATAATTTCACCATCATCAACAAAATAATTATCGTTTACCGCTCGTTTGTAAGGATTGTTCTGTCAACGTGGATCAGTCAGAAATTTGATGCCCATGGAATCACGCCTCAACAAGTTTATGATGCATTCAAGGCATCTCGCGAGAACTTTAATCCTAACAAGAAAACGGTAAGTCTTGACTGTAATTTCATCTCCACCTTTGTTATTAATTTCTCCCAACCGACATACATTATAACCTATAATTGGCTAATGTGGTACCGGTAGGAACAAATTGATCAATTGTTGAGAGATGTAAAAATAATTTCATCATTATCGATTCAATTTAATTCAATGAATTGTTGAATTCTCCTAAAAAAATTAATTAAATTATTTTTTATATATATAAAAATTAATTCTAGAAGATTCGAGTTTAATTATAAAAGATTCGAGTTTAATTAATTTACGATCAAACACATATTCGACAAAGTTAAGATGCTGGAGACGATGAAATCTCCCAACGTCAAGCAAGAGCGTCGGCAGCCACTGTAGCACCATCTTACTGTGATGACGGTACTTTCCCTTTTCGTTAGCAAGCAACCAGAAGTGATTCTTGAATTCTATAATCCAATACAGTTTCCGGACTCGAAAAACTGGTTCTGTTCATAACTTTGTCGAGTGACTGGAGCCATTTTCTCACAATACTAACATGGAAGTAGAACCATTGTACACCGTACATGTTCCCGATTTATGGGAATATGTAAACATGGAAATTCAAATTTCATGAAAGTAGAAGCAAATTTCTTACAAAAAAAAACACATATTCCACAGAATACAATACATCTCAAACATTACAAGGTTCCTAATATAATATTAACAACGATCACTAATTTTCACAACACATTGAGCGCTAATCAAAACGAGCGGTAAACGATAATTATTCTTTCGATGATGGTGAAATTATTTTTAATGGTATATGGTTTAAGGTATATGTTTAAGAGTTTAAGAGTTTAAGGTTTAATAATTTAGGGTTTTAGGTTGAGGGTTAAATTATTTTTTTATAAAGAATATGATCAAATTGAAATAATATTTAAATAATGAGGGTTCAATAGAAATACGGAAATAAGTGAGGTACTAAATATATAGTTTATCCTTATTAAAAAATAAAATTTTAATATATATATAAAATAATTTAATTGAATTTTTTAAAAATAATTATTAATTGTATGACGAGTCTTTGAAATTTTAAATCTTTATTAACTAATTTAATAGTGTTCATCGGTGTTCATCATTAGTGGTGTTCATCGATGTTCGTCGCACGTGGTAGACTCATCCATATAAATAATGATACCGAAAAGAGATTTCCATTCGTAATGCTGAGTGCCGGTACATGGTGATTTTAATGATAATTTTGTTTTGTTTCCGACAACTTTTAGATGGAATTTAGTGAAAGGAGTCTCCAAATTCAATGAATTCTACACCAAATCCAACACATACAAGTTCACCAAACCTAAATCACTCATCACTTCTTGTCATTCATTTTCAATCTACAATGTCACCATTAAGAAAAAGATAGGTAAGGAGGCCACTCAGGTTAACTTATTATTTTGCTATTGTCATCTTAAACTCTATTCAAATTTATCTGATAAAAAATGATTTTAGTGAACCGACGGTGGTGGAAAATAAATTTGTCTATAAACGGTGTATTTTTAAAGTTTATGGTTAAGATTTTAGAGTTTAAAATTTAGAGTTTGATTTTTAGCGTGTAGGTTTTAGTGCCCTAAATACTTGTAGAATGAAAAAACTAAATTGACGGTGCATCAAATATTAACCCTTATTTGATTTTATTCTTTCAAATTAAACACTGACTAATTACTTCCTTTCTTTTAAAAACTGCAGTTTATTAGAATCCTGAACAACTTCTGTCTTCAGGTAGTTATACTTGAAGCACTCCACTTGAGAAAATGTTGCAAAGTAATACATATTCACTTTATTAAACTCCTAAACAACTTCAAATTCAGTTTATTAAACTCCTAAACAACTTCAAATTCTTGAATCAAAGTGGAACTGAATCAATCAATAGTGCAGTAATGTTAGTTTCTGCTGAATCACCAGCATGTGTACAAGCATCTTCGCCCTTGTGATAGAGATCCATAACCCTTGCAAGGCTTAGAATTCGATGAAGAGCCGACGTCGGGGCCACCGCTGGTTTCAAGAACTCTTCATTAATATCTTTCCAAGCATCGTCTACTTGCTTGAAGAACTCATCGTATGCCGCTTGCATTGATGCCCCATATTGTTTCATGTAGCACTCCACAGCTGAGGAAACATGTCCTCTCTCTTGCTCAAACTATATTAAACACAATGTAGTTTGAGTTAATTTAGACACGAAATCGAATCGAACTCAAATAATAAATAAGAGAAATTAATTATGCGCATATACCTTGTGGCTAACAATATCACTCATCAGCCTACAAATAGTATCTGAAGCTCTAAGAATCTTGGGGTCATTAAATGCCCAATTGAAAGTCTCTTTTGTTATGCTATCATCCATGCCAACGAAAGATGCAATTGTAACACTCGGATAACCACAAGATATTAATAAATGCCACATTAGTAGTTGTGGTCATGGTCAAGGCTTTGGACATAGATATTATAATCATTTTAAGAATATTTATACCCACCAGAAGTGAGATTATAAGGGTGACAAAAATGATAAAAATCATATTAAAATTTTTATGTTATTAATACGATGATACAAACTATTGATCTCGTACTTGTCAAACACTGAAGCATTATGAACTTTTATACACAATCATGAATGATAAAGGAAATAAAATATAAACAAATTTTGTTTACGAAAATGGCGAAAATAATTATGACGTTGTTGGTCCAACTCAATTTGATATTGTTGATTTTCTTATAACCATTGAAGGAAATAATTCATCATTTATTTTGTTTCCTTATAGCCTCTAAAGGAAATAATTTATCTTTTAATTCATTTTGCTTTATGTTAATATGCATTACATATCATTTATTTATGTTTTATATTATATATATATTTAAATATTTTAAATATTTATTTATTATCCTCTTGTCGCGTGTAAAAGAGTCCTATCGCAAATAGTGCAAGTGTACACGACGCAAGTAGTAAAGTGATACTAGAGTATCAGATATCGTCTCCACAGGGACTAGAAATAACTCTATCTTTGAATTGCTGCACAAGAGAAAGAAATAGTTTAAATGAATATTGGAGAAAATCTTGAGTAAAAACTAAAGTAAAAGATAAGGGAAACAGATTTAGAGAATAGGCCGGTATTGAATTGCTCAGTAGTGCATGTGTTGCACTGTCAGAGGAACTTCTGTTGGCTGTCGTTGTTCCTGTCGCGGCAGCACCTGTCGCGGCAGAGGTCTGTTGATGTCGCGGCAGCGATCAACAACTCTGTACTTCAAGCTTGGCAAGAATCCCTGTTATGACTTGTCCTATCCCTAGGCCCAAGTTCTGTTGATGAATACTTCTTGGATGATACCTCCCGACGTAAATCAAAGGGTGAACACCAATGTTGTTGAATTCCTCTTTAGCCACTTAACCTTGTACGTATCCCTAAGCCAAGGTGGTTTAACCATAAACTGAAAAACGCGTATTTACCCTTTTCGTATGCTTGACTCTCCCGATATCAAACAAATGGATAACCTCACAATGCTCTCCCGATGCTCTTATGAGATATGAAAAAACCAGAGTAAATAAACTTGAAGTTTTTATTACTTTGACAAAAAATTCCTAAACAATACAATCCTTGCAACTACTTTACAGAATCAACCCTTAGCCCTGGGGGGGAGTTTAGAACATGATGGAGAAGGGAAAACGATAAGGGTTTTGGGGGAAGACGGCTAGGAATGAGATATCCTTCCCTAGGTCGAATTACATGCCTTTATATAGGCCTTGGGTCCAAGTTTTCTAATATGGCAAGAATACAATTTCGAATTAAAGTGCAATTCTATTAAAGACTAAATCTTCTGAGTAGATGCCTTGAATTCGTCCTCTTTTCTTGCCTTGAGTTTCTTCCTTGAACTTTGGGCTTGGCCTTCATTCTGCTTCAGGGCTCAGAAAAATATAGGAGTGGTCTACGACAGACCGGCTTGAAATCCTCTATCTGTCGAGCTCCACTTCACTTTTCCACCTCAGCATTCTTCTGTCGTCATGGCTGCCACGGCAGATGTCACGACATCCTTTGCTTATCGACTCCAGATCTGCAATTCGCCTCTCCTCCTTTGCTGCCCTAGGTCTGCCGTAGCAGCTACCTGTGCAATTTTATCTAATTGTGATGTATATGCAAAAATCTATCCTAAATGCAATGAATCATGCTTGAGTGCAGCAAAAATATGGGTAAATGAGGGGTAAAATATAGAACTTTTATGCACTCAACACACCCCCAAACTCAAGTTCTTGCTTGTTCTCAAACAAATACAACCTAGCTAACAACAAAAACTTTTTGGCTTGGCTTAATTCAGTGAACTTACATTACCTACCACACTTTCACTACCAAGAACAGTACCTTGTCGGGTGTTTATGGATTTATCCGGAGCAATGCTATAGTTCTTGTGCAAGTGTGTGCATGTTTTGTGAACAAATATGTGCCTAGACTCCTTTAGCTTACCAGAATAGTTATGCTACAAACTTGAGTTTTATGCCAATTTCATTTTTTCTGGAGGCAATTCTTAAGCTCCTTTAGTTTTTTTTACTTAGATTCAACTTCATCTTTTCTGAGGCAATTCTTAGGCTCCTTTAGTTTTTTCTGACTTAGACTCAACTTCATCTTTTTTGGAGGCAATTCTTAGGCTCCTTTAGTTTTTTCTGACTTAGACTCAAAAAAATCTTCTTAGAGTCATTATAAGACAGTTTTAGGGGCAAGTGAGTCTAAATTTTTTCTTTTCTTTTATTCCTTTCCTAGAGCCAGTGTTAGGCACCTCTAGGGGCAACTCAAGTGGGTAAACCTTCCTATTTTAGTTCACTACCGAAATCTAGACAACATAAGAGTCACAAAGGGTGTTCTAAAGTTCAGAACTATAGCAAGACTCTAAATAGTTCCTAAAACATCCTAAAGGCACTGTCACGACAGAGAATGTCGCGACAGGTAAGTTCAGTTTAAAGACTTAAGCCAAAATTTTGTTTTTATTTTCATTTTTTAACACAAAAATAAACTTAAAATGAGACACAAATTAAAGACACAACTAACAAGTTCATTAATGGAGGGATGCCCACCCCCAAACTCGAGGGTTGCATTGCCCTCAATGCATGACAACAATGAGAAATGAAAAAAACAACATCACAAAATAGATAGAACAACAGCAAAGACAACAAATATATAAGAAAAAGCACTTAAGTTGAGGAGCTGTCGTCGCTGCTGCTGCTGACGAGGAGCTGCCGGCGGGCAGTAACCTTAACGGCAGGGGCTGGCTGGGTGCTGGGAGACGGGGAGGCTATCTTCTTATTGGCCTCTCGAGGTGGATGGACTATGGTAGGTGAGATGTGTGAGGGCTGGTCCAGGACCTCGATGTTATCATCGTTGTTGTTGCTGCTGCTGCTGTCTGATTTGTCGTGGCAGGGTCCTTCAACGGTCTCGTTCAGCTTCTTCCTCTTCATCGGAGGAAAGTCCTTGGATATGTTTCGGACGACTGACGGCTCTGAGTCAGAATCGTCCTGCCAGACGGAGGAGGAGGAGAACCCTTCAAAATATTTTGGGTCGATCTCCGGTAGGGGTTCCTTCCTTTTCTCTCCTCGGGGAGTGGCAAATCTTCTGCCGCCATCTCCGGTCGTGGCAGATGGTGTGGAGGAGGCAGCAGTGGGAGTTTTTGGGCTAGCAATAGGTGTGGGTGTGGCCAGAAGAGATTCTGGGAAAGCAGGGAATTGCACATTGGGAAAATTTAGATCAGTTTTGATAAAATTTACCGTGGCGGCAGTGAAGTCCCTCAAAAAACTTAGGAGGCCGAGCTGTCGTTCCTCTATCCTTTTTAGCATCTCCAGGATCTGGCTCGAGGTGTCTGCCGGTGGTGCTGTCGTCGTCTGCTCCGGTTCTATCGTGACAGGGTCAGGGGAATCGGGTTCTGTTGTTGCTTCTGTCGTGGTAGTGGGGTTCACGTATGACAAAGGAGTGGCAGCCTTTAGTTCCATCAGACTGTAGAGGTTCTACTGCATCCATCCTTTCCCTCGGACTTTGACATCTTCGTCAATCTCTAGCACGTTATTTCCCCGACAGAGCGTGGTGATCAGATATGGGAAAACTAAGGGGCCCATTGGTCGGAGTGCACACTTGATGATGTCGTCTTGTATGTATCTGCCAACATTGATTTGCCTCTCGTTGAGGATGGAGTGTACGAGGGCTAATCTCTTTCGGTCCACCGTGGTATTATGTGAGGTCAGCATGAGGCGTTTCTTCATGAAGTGGTTCCACAACTTGGCTTGTGGGGTGAGTTGAGTCCTCCGCACTGTCCACCGGTGCTTGGGATCATTGTTCCATTCCGTGCCCTCTTCTGTCAACTCTGCCATGACAGCGTCGTAGTCTGCCAGCGACAGATGTTTCACGAACCTCCGATGGGCATCTTCCTTCATGCCCACATAAAGCCCATACAACGTGTTGATGTATGCTGGTTCGAGGGAGATCTCTTTGCCTTGGACAGTCACTATCGTGGCATCTTTGTCGGGGACGGCAGCGTAGAACTCTCGAACTAGGGTGACGTTTATCTCTTCTGGCTGGGCAGCAAACATCTGCCACTTGAGTGCGAGGATCTTCCTGGCGGTGAAACTTTCAAGCCCTAATTCTCCCGTCTTTTGGGTATAAGTGAACCCTCTTTCTTCCCACATTTCTCTCTTTTGAAATGACCCATAGTACCTCTTTGCTGAGTCCACTGATGCGAAATGGTTGGGTATTCCGCTGTGGCTGGGTGTTGACATTACCGCGACAGAGGTGGAGGCAGCACTTCGTCATGTTGATCTGGTAGCCATTGCAAGGAAAACTGTAGAAAAATAAAAGAAACTTCTGAAAACCTAATTTCTGGAGAGTAAAGCAGAGAGAATGAGAATGGGATGAAAAATGAAATGAGAGTAGGGGTTTATATAGAACAAGGTTTTTTTTCTGCCCGTTGGGACTGTAACGGCAGGCGCGAATAACGGGGCCAGCTGTTACGCGGTTTCTGACGCATCTGTCACGTGTTTCTGTGTCTACTGCGTGTCTGTTACGCGTTTGCGTGTCTGTTACGACAGCTCCGTGAGAGGCTGTCTTTTCCGTGTCTGTCGCGACAGCTGATGACAGACTGTCACGATAGAGTTGTCCTTTGGGCTTTTTGGGCTGTTGCGAATATGGTGGGTTGGTTCATTCCTCCTCCTTGCTTTGCTTCCTTTATTTCCTAAGAATAAATAAATAAATAAATAAACTAAATTAAAATCTTATTTCCTAAAAATAAATAAATAAAAATCTTAATTCCTAATAAATAAATAAAATAAAATAAAGTTAAATTAGGGATGCCTTGAGGGGCATCTCCTAAAGTAACTACTTCCTGCATCCTTGGGGCTTCAGTCCCCTGATAATGCTTGAGCCTCTGTCCATTGACCTTGAATTGGTGCCCATCCTTCATTGATTTTGTAATGGCATCATGAGGGAAAACTTGGACAACTTGGAAAGGGCCAGACCACCTAGATTTAAGCTTTCCTGGAAAAAGCTTCAACCTAGAGTTGAACAACAACACCTGCTGCCCTGGGCAGAACTATCGTGGCAGCAATATCCTGTCGTGCCACTTCTTGGTTTTGTCCTTGTAGATCTTGGCGTTATCGTAGGCCATTGCTCGAATTTCCTCAATCTCATTCAAGTCCAGTAGCCTTTTCTCCCCTGCCTTATCCCAGTCCATATTTACTGTCTTGATAGCCCAATATGCTTTGTGTTCTATCTCGACGGGTAAATGGCAAGTTTTCCCATAAATGAGTCGATTGGGTGACATCCCCAATGGTGTCTTGAATGTTGTTCTGTAGGCCTAGAGTGCATCATTCAGGTGTTGGGACCAGTCCTTTCTAGTGGGTTTGACCATTTTCTCTAGGATGTTCTTTACTTTTCTGTTTGATATCTCGGCTTGCCTATTGGTTTGAGGGTGGTATGCTGTTGCAATTCGGTGCTTCACTCCGTATTTCCTTAGTGCAGTAGCAATTACCCTATTGTCGAAATGTCTCCCCTCGTCGCTGATTATCGCCCTTGGGATGCCAAATCTTGAGAAGATGTGCTTATGAAGAAATCTTTGCACGGTCTTGGAATCAATCTTTTGAGTGGCGATTGCTTCTACCCACTTTGACACATAGTCTACTGCCAGTAGGATGTATAAATTCCCACAAGAGGTTGGGAATGGCCCCATGAAGTCGATTCCCCAAACATCGAAGATTTCGACCTCCAGTATGTTCTGCAGTGGCATCTCATGCATTCTTGATATACTCCCAGTCCTTTGGCATTTGTCACAACTCTTGTAAAAAGCTTGTGCATCCTTGAACAGTGTAGGCCAATAGAGACCGGGTTGTAGAACCTTGGCGACAGTTTTATTTCCTCCTAGGTGTCCTCCATAAGGGGCATCATGATAGTGGTGAAGCACTGCTTTCTGTTCGTCCTGCGGTATGCATCTCCTGATAATTTGATCTGTACAGTGCTTAAAGAGAGAGGTTCGTCCCAATAATAATGTTTTGCATCATTTTGGAACCTCTTCCTTGCTTGGTAATTAAGCTCAGGAGGTAATAACCCACTTACAATATAATTGACTATGTCAGCATACCAAGGGGTTTCAGAAAGATTACCTACCGCCATTGTTGTCGCGGCAGTGCTGGTGGCAGCAAACAACTGCTCATCTGGGAAGGTTTCTAGTATGTTAGTCTTGTCTTTCTCTTGATTTCTTCCCATCTCCAGCCTTGACAAGTGGTCTGCTACTTGGTTTTCTGTCCCCTTTTTATCCTTGATGTCAATGTCAAATTCTTGCAGCAACAGAATCCAACGTATCAGTCGAGGTTTAGCATCCTTTTTGGTGAACAGATACTTGAGTGCTGAGTGGTCTGTATGGACCACCACTTTCGTTCCAAGTATGTACGAACGGAACTTGTCAATTGAAAACACCACTTCTAGTAGCTTCTTTTCCGTGGTGGTGTAATTTATTTGAGCATCATTCAGTGTTTTGCTGACATAATACATTACATGGAAGAGTTTATCCTTCCTCTGCCCTAATGCTGCCCCGACAGCGTAATCACTGGCATCACACATTATCTCAAATGGCAAGCTCCAGTCTTGTGGCTGTACTATCGGGGCTGTTACTAGCTTCTCCTTTAGTATTCTGAATTCTTCAGTACATTCAGTGTTAAAGTCAAAGGGGCGATTATGTTCCAGTAGGTGGCATAGGGGCTTAGTAATCTTCGAAAAATTGGCTATGAATCTTCGATAAAACCCTGCATGCCCTAAGAAACTTCGTATCCCTTTGACTTTGGTGGGTGACGGCAGTTTTTCGATAACCTCTATTTTGGCTCTGTCAACCTCTATGTCGCGGCAACTAACCTTGTGGCCCAGTACTATGCCTTCGTCCACCATAAAATGGCATTTTCCCAGTTTAAAACCAAGTTCGCCTCTTCGCATCTCTCACGGACCTTATGTAAATTGCCTAAACAATTCTCGAAGCTGTCTCCAAAGACGGAAAAGTCGTCCATGAAAATTTCTAGGAAATCCTCCACCATGTCAGAGAATATTGCCATCATGCACCGTTGGAAGGTTGTTGGTGCATTGCAGAGCCCAAATGGCATTCTTCGAAAGGCATAGGTGTCGTACGAGCATGTAAAGGTGGTTTTCTCTTGGTCCTCCGGTGCGATTGCTATTTGGTTATAACCTGAGTAACCATCAAGAAAACAGTAGTAAGGCTTCCCCGCTAATCTATCTAGCATTTGATCAATAAAAGGTAAGGGCAAGTGGTCATTCCGGGTAGCTTTATTAAGCTTCCGGTAGTCCATACAAACCCTCCAACCGGTCACAGTCCTGGTTGGGATTAGTTCGTTTTCCTCGTTCGTTACTACAGTTATGCCTCCCTTTTTGAGCACACATTGCACCGGGCTCACCCACTTGCTATCCGAGATGGCATATATTATTCCAGCGTCAAGCCACTTGATGAGTTCTTTCCTCACCACCTCTCGCATAGCCTCGTTCAGACGTCTTTGGGCATCGATAGTCAGCTTATGGTCATCCTCCAAGAGGATCTTGTGCATGCATAACGCCGGACTGATGCCTTGGATATCAGCTATGGTCCATCCAATGGCATTTTTATGCTGTTGTATCATTTTGATTAGCCGCTGTTCCTGCATCAACTTGGAAGAGATGATTACGGGCAACGTATCATTTAAACCAAGAAAAACATATTTAAGTTTCCCTGGCAGGGGTTTAAGGTCTAGAATAGGTGGTTGTTCAATGGAAGGCTTTTGGATTATATGTTCATTCGAGGTATAATTCAAAGGCTCGAAGAACTTACCTGAACGTGTGCGTATCCAATTTACCTCCTCAGGACCTTCAGTGTCGGATGATTCTGTGTCTGAGGGGTCACTGTCGTCGTTGCTGCCGTGACAGTCTTCAAGGTGACTACGGTGGCAGTGACCAAACTTTCTGTCGTGGCAGTTCGACCTGATGCAGGGTTGGTCAAGTACTACGTCTAAGATTGCTTTGCACTCTTCCTCTGCATCAGCTTGTTTTATTGCTTGGAGAACATTGAGTTTGATTTGCTGATCATTCACTCTCATGGTCAGTTCTCCTTTCTCGACATCGATCACTGTTCTACCTGTGGCTAGGAAGGGTCGCCCCAGGATGATCGGTGCGTTTTCATCTGCTTCACAATCTAAAACAAGAAAGTCAACAGGAAAAATAAACTTATCCACTCTTACCAAGATATCTTCGATCTTTCCTTCCGGTTGTACGTAAGAGTGGTCTGCCAGCTGCAGCATGACTGTCGTGGGCCTTGCTTGTCCAATACCTAGTTTCTGAAATACATATTTGGGCATTAGATTTATGCTAGCACCAAGATCACAAAGTGCCTTACCCACGAACTTATCGCCAATTATGCATGGTATGATGAAGCTCCCAGTGTCCTTCTTCTTTTGGGGTGGATGCTTATGCAAGATTGTCATGCATCCTTCTGTCATCTTCACTGTTTCAAATTCCCCGAGTCTGGACCTTTTGGACATTGCATCCTTGAGAAACTTAGCATATCCAGACATCTGCTTAATGGCCTCTAGCAGCGGTATGTTAATGTGTACTTGCTTAAAAATGTCATAAATTTTCTTAAGATGGTACTCTTGTTTCTGTTTTTGTAACCGCTGTGGAAAAGGGGGTGGAGGACTGTAATCTTCAAGGCGTCCTTCACATGGAATTCGGATCTGAGGAGGCTTGAGCTCTTCAGCATCTTCTGTCTGCTCCTCTGCCCCTTCTGCTGTCGTGGTAGGTGTGACGACAGCAGGCTGTTTCTTCTCTACCGGGGCAGTGTTCGCGACAGCTGTCTGTAGGGTCGGTTCTTCACTCGGTACTTCTTTTATTCCCGGCCCTTGCAATTGTTTCTCACTCATCGTTGTAATCGCTTTGCACTGCTCAGGTGTGGGTTTTCTAGTGACCTCAGTATCACTAGGGAATCCTCCGTTCTGCCTCGGTTTAATGTACTATGAAACCTGGCCCATCTTTGTCTCCAGAGCTTTTAGGGTAGCCTCATGGTTTGTCATCCTCATCTATGTCTTGTCCATGAATGTTTCAGTTTTCTTGACAAAGTGATCCATATTTGCCATGTATGCTCCCGTTTGTGACATAAATGTTGCCAAGGTCTGTTCCAGTATACTAGGTGTTGCTGCCGGCTGCTGTCGTGATAGAATTCTGGGTACTCCTTGGTTTTAATTGTTCTGCACTGGAGGGTTCAATGCATTGTTCCGATTGCTCCAGAAAAATTTGGGATCCTTCTTTCAGTTGGGATTGTAATTGTTGGAATCATAATTTCTAAGCTTGTTATAGTTCCCAACATACATCCCTTCTTCCACATGTAAAGGGCAGTCTTCTGAAATGTGATCTCCACTACAAGTTTCACACACCTCTTCTGCAGAATATACAACTTTAGAATCTTTCCGCTGCAGATTTTTGACTATCTTCGTGAGGTATGCAATCTGTTTTTTAACCGAGTTATCAGCTTCGTAATCCTTTACAGATACTCCTCGTTTGCCTCCTCTTCGAGCTGTAGGAAATTGCTCATCGTTCTTCGCTAACTTTTTCAACACGAGCATTGCCTCGTCTGGTTCCTTACCCAGTAGTAGCCCATTCGTTGTTGAATCTATCCTCAGTCGAGTGTGTGCATTGGCAGCATTGTAGAACTTGACAACCTGATTCCACACAAGGAATCCATGCATTGGGCAGTTCCGTAAGAGAGTTGTAAATCTGCCCCACGCCTCGTGCATTGGTTCGTCATCTTCCTGTTGAAAAGTAGCAATCTTGTTACGCAATATTTTAGATAAATGAGAAGCATTAAAACGAGAAAGGAATTCACGAGAAAGATCCGCCCAAGTTCGTATTGAACCCGGCGTTAATTTGTTCCACCAAGTTTTAGCTCTATCTCTCAATGAATGAGGGAATAGCCGGAGCCTCAGTACTTCCGGACTTATCCCTGGCAGTCTGAATAATCCACAGATTTCCTGGAACGTTTTAAGACGTTCTCGTGCATCTTCAGTAGCAGAACCACCAAATTGGCCAGCGGAGTTTATCATGCTGAACATGACAGGTTTCAGTTCGAAGTGTTCAACTTCCACGTCTGGCAGGGTAGTTTCCAGTTCAACATGGTCATTGTCTATGTAGTCTCGACAGGTCTGCCGTGCGGCTGCGGCAGCGGGCGGCGGCAGATCGTTCCGGGCATCATTAGGAGGATAACAACAACCCTAGGGTCATTGTTGTTGGGGTCATTTATCCCATTGCGTTGCCTTCCGTTCACCATTGCTTCTAGTATCTCCTCAAGATAGTTGTTTCTTTTTATCAAAAGTCAGGCTTGGTTCTTGAGTTGGTACGTGCGTTCGATTTCTGGATCTAATTCGTACTCAGGTTCTTTACCTCGTCTAGATCTGCGCATAAGCAAATAGAAAACCTTGTGAAAAGCACAGGGTAAATAACACCACTAAAACAGAAAATATAAAAAGAAAAGTGCAGTAATAAAAAGGTAAAGATATGTTGCCAGTCCCCGGCAACGGCGCCAAAAACTTGTTGCGTGTAAAAGAGTCCTATCGCAAATAGTGCAAGTGTACACGACGCAAGTAGTAAAGTGATACTAGAGTATCGGATATCATCTCCACAGAGACTGGAAATAACTCTATATTTGAATTGCTGCACAAGAGAAAGAAATAGTTTAAATGAATATTGGAGAAAATCTTGAGTAAAAACTGAAGTAAAAGATAAGGGAAACAAATTTAGAGAATAGGCCGGTATTGAATTGCTCAGTAGTGCAAGTGTTGCACTGTTAGAGGAACTTCTGTTAGCTGTCGCTGTTCCTGTCGTGATAGCACCTGTCGCGGCAGAGATCAACAACTTTGTACTTCAAGCTTGGCAAGAATCCCTGTTATGACTTGTCCTATCCCTAGGCCCAAGTTCTGTTGATGAACACTTCTTGGATGATACCTCCCGATGTAAATCAAAGGGTGAACACCAATGTTGTTGAATTCTTCTTTAGCCACTTAACCTTGTACTTATCCCTAAGCCAAGATGGTTTAACCATAAACTGGAAAACGTGTATTTACCCTTTTCGTATGCTTGACTCTCCCAATATCAAACAAATGGATAACCTCACAATGCTCTCCCGATGCTCTTATGAGATATGAAAAACCAGAGTAAATAAACTTGAAGTTTTTATTACTTTGACAGAAAATTCCTAAAACAATACAATCCTTGCAACTACTTTACAGAACCAACCCTTAGCCTTGAGGGGAGTTTAGAACATGATGGAGAAGGGAAAACGGCAAGAGTTTTGGGGGAAGACGGCTAGGAATGAGATATCCTTCCCCAGGTCAAATTACATGCCTTTATATAGGCCTTGGGTCCAAGTTTTCTAATATGGCAAGAATACAATTTTGAATTAAAGTACAACTCTATTAAAGACTAAATATTCTGAGTAGATGCCTTGAATTCGTCCTCTTTTCTTGCCTTGAGTTTCTTCCTTGAACTTTGGGCTTGGCCTTCATTCTGCTTCAGGGCTCAGAAAAATATGGGAGTCGTCCACGACAGACCGGCTTGAAATCCTCTATCTGTCGAGCTCCACTTCATTTTTCCACCTCAGCATTCTTCTGTCGTCATGGCTGCCACGACAGATGTCACGAAAACCTTTGCTTCTCGACTCCAGATCTGCAATTCGCCTCTGCTCCTTTGCTGCACTGGGTCTGCCGCAGCAGCTACCTGCAAAAGTAACCAAAATCAGCAGCAACTGTGCAATTTTATCTAATTGTGGTGTATATGAAAAAATATATCCTAAATGCAATGAATCATGCTTGACTGCAGCAAAAATATGGGTAAATGAGGGGTAAAATATAGAAATTTTATGCACTCAACACCTCTGATAGTTAAATGACCAAAATGCCCTCGTTGGCCAAAGCAATCAAAAATAGCCACGAATGTATTTTGATATCGTGAAAGATCTTGACATAGAAATCTCTGAATGCCAGATTGGAAACCTGATGAGCAAATAGAATTCTCGGGCCACTGTTTATGCCTTGTGGTATAAATTACCAAAATGCCCATATGTGATAAAATGACCATAATGCCCTTGTAGGCTGAAATGACTAAATCACTCATGATACGTCTAAACTCTCAAAGATCTTGATGTATCACCTCCTGAATATCTGGGTTAAACCGTTAGTACGAACCCCCTTTTAATAGGGGCCTCGTTTCAGAAATCCGTTCAAATTGTCAAAAGTTTAATGTGTCCCCTTCCGTAAATGCCAAGTATCTCCAAAAAATGATTTGTCCCACCTAGTGTGTTCCATGTGTGCTACACTCAGTTGAATGTGTTATATGACTATTACATGTTAGTAAACAATCTAATAACTTAATTATGAACGATGATATGCTTGATGAAATGATGAACTGGACATATGATAACATTTTCTGCCTACTCGTTATAATTCCGCTTGATCTGTATACTTAGTATATGACTGTGCTATGTGGTTACTTGATCTGCGATAATATTGTCTGTCTGCCTGATGTAAGTAATAATATAATCTGTTATCTTGACCTATGATGTTACACTCTGTTTCCATGATGAATGATGATATCGTCTGCTCAATGGTATGCCCATATATGTGTCTAAAGAGCATGAACTTCTGTTTCTGATACTCTGAATAGAATATGTCTGTCACATGTATTCTGTTACTCATGTATAGAATCTGAACATTGATTACTATCTGGGGTATACTGTTGGGTTATGTTATGAAGTTTCTACAGGTGCAGCCCTGATCCAGTTGGTAAATCCTTATGGACTCAAGGTCTCCCCTTGGGTTGGTGCCGATGCTTTAGCATGGGCAAATCCTTATGAACCTAAGGCAGCCCCTTAGGTGGCACCTATGCCCATCGGGCCTAGGGTAAGTCCTTATGGATGCAGTTCTGGGGGACTGCAAATTGGTGTAAGGTTGGAGGGTAGTTACTAGTAAACCCTTGTATGTACTTGAACGTTTGCATTGAATTGTTATGTGTTCTCATGATATGATTGGTATGCATTTATGCATGTTTGATATGCACCTATTGGAACACACTAGACATTAAACTCGTTGTTTCCATCTTCGTAATCTATCAGCTTATATAATTCCTGTTTGTTACTCGATGATTGAATAAAGAACAAGTATCGCTATTCTCAAGTATAACGTTCCCCTGAAATAATGGAAAGGAAAAGAGGATTGTTACTGCTTGGAACATCATAAAAATGTTATGCCTACCATATATCTGCATGAGCTTATAGCATCTTTTGGTAGTTCTGTATTACTGAGCTTTTCCAAGCTCACGTTGTTTTTACCATCGTAGGTTAAAAGAATATATCACAGTATAATATTTGACATTAGTGTTTGGAGTTCCCTCGGTGTTGCCTCTGGAGTACGGTACTGTATAGTTAGTGGGCATGTGTGTTATGTATTGTTTTATGATAGTGTCTGTAAAACATTTTCTGAAATTTTTGTTATGTGTTTAAATGATTTCCTAAAGTGGTATTTTAAACAGAAGTTGATTTTTACGGTATAATAAGTGTTCAAAAAATGTTTTTATGTGTATTTACATTGTGGGTCGCTCTTATGACCCTAATGTGACTTCCTAAGATCCGTTGTAACACATAGGCGGGTCTAGGGGGTTACAAAGCTCAAATTACGATTCGATAATTCAGTGAAGTATTATATCAGAAGGTAACATAGTTGTTCTTTATTTGATCACCCGAATCTTAGGAGATGAGTCTAAAGCCGGAGATTCAGATTCCAAAAGTTGAATCAAGGAGTTCATAGTGGTTTATTCAGATTCCAAGGTATGTTTGCGATTCCCTGTAAAATTGTGAATGTTGGGATAAAAAGAGCGATGTGCGATTTAGGCGCATCTATGAACGTCATGCCGTTAAGCGTCTACAACAAAATTTCGACTGAATCATTGAAAGAAACGCGAGTGACGGTTCAATTAGCCGATCGATCAGTCATCTACCTCGAGGGAGTACTAGAAAACGTGTTGGTACAAGTAAAAGATTTTATTTTCCCTGCTGATTTTTATATTATTGACATGGAAAATGATTGCAGCAATAACGGATCCGAAATCTTGCTTGGCCGACCTTTCCTATCAACCGCGCATACAAAGATTGATGTCCGCGACGGCATCTTAACTATGGAATTTGATAGGGAAGTAGTTAAATTTGATATGTATAAAGCTATGAAGTATCTTGATTCGGTCGCAAGTTTAAATTTCGTTAATATTATAGATCCGTTAGTTGATGATTTGATCGAAACTGATTTGTGTTATGACTATTGTAGGGAATTCGCGGATCTCGACGATGAAAATATAGGCGAAATCATTTCAACTCTTTCTTCCCTTTCTGATTTTCGATTAATTCCAACTCGATCTATACATTTTCCCTCAATTTTACAGGAACCAAAGCCGAAGTTAGAGCAATTTAATTATGTATTTTTAGGCGACAACCAAACTTTTCCAATCATCATTTCGAGTAAGTTGTCGCATCGGGAAGGAGGTAGAAGCTTAGTTGTTGTTTTGCGCACAAATAAAAAGATGAAGGAAGGCGTTAAAACGACAAGGGATGGACATCACCGTTTATTTGAAGAACTTTCTTTTGAAGAACCAAAAATTTAGCAAAGGTTGTCGAGCTAAACGACGTTAAACAAAGCGCTAAATGGGAGGCAACCCATTCTTTTCATTTTCGTTAATTTTAATTTCCTTTTTTTAATTTTCAGCTTTTATTTTTATTTTTATTCTTTTTTTTTCGCTTTCTTCTAGGCTTCCAATAGAAATCAATCTGTGGCAGGCAAAATTTGAAAGTTTGGGTTAAGGAGCAAAGTACATTGTTTCATTAAACGGTGCACGTTAGAAATGCCCATATCATGCGGTCGATCCCCACCAAAACCCCACCACCACCAATGGTCTGCATATAACGCCAAGACCGGGTCGAGCCTCTACCCACACACCGTTCTCGGTGGATGATGATGATTCGTTGCGTCGGCGGCCTTCGTGGAGGTGCCCAGTGATTCCGAGCAGTCCCCATTTCTCCTCCCTACCGTGGTGGCCGACGACCAGCAACCATTCGACGGGTGCCCAACGAAAATGCCGAATCGCCCTTCGCTGCACCTTCTCCAGCACCGTTTATCAGCCGCCGTTCAAGGCTTTCCACCACCGCTGGCCCATGCAACTCCCACTGTGCTCATCCTCCTCGTTCACCGTCTCTCTCATTCCACTCTATGCCAACGGTGGACTCAATTTCATCACTCACGGGGAGTATCTTTTACCCTTATTTGTTCCTCATTTTCTTTATTTTTATTTTGAATTGGGGCAATTCATTTAAGTGAGGGGGAAGGTAGCAAAACCACTTGTCTTGCTTGTTTGCTATATGTTTGACTTTGAGATGAACTTTTTCTTGCCATTGCTTGCTGTCCAGCATGTTATAATTGTTATAGTGCGTAGGAATATTTGAATGTTGACATTTTTTATAATCAAATGACATGAGTAAAATGATAGTTTGACATCTCTTTCAATTTGCCTTGATTGTGATAATTGGATTTCTCGCCTAACTTAATCAACTTAGCCTAATTTTGTAAGAAGTTGAGCCTTGAGCATGCATCTTATTCTTTATGCTCGTTTTTCCTTGCTTGAGAGTGTCATCTTGAATTTAGGAATCTAGAACTTGTGGCTTGTATGCGATTTGAGACTACACTAGAATGTGGTGCTTTAAGATGATTTAGGCATTAGGATTTAGCCAATTTCTCTCTTTCATTAAAACTTACCTTTTTCTCATCGCTTAGTGAACCCTCTTGAAGCCTTATATCCCATTTTTC
Source organism: Hibiscus tridactylites (assembly GCA_958450335.1). NCBI lineage: Eukaryota > Viridiplantae > Streptophyta > Magnoliopsida > Malvales > Malvaceae > Hibiscus > Hibiscus tridactylites. Next base: position 17,690,975 of record OY288271.1, on the reverse strand, counting down.
TTGGCTTAACCCTCAAACCTTGTTCTTCCTTGACCAAACTTTTTGATTGATCAAATGCTAGAAACTATATTACTAGACAAATAAGAGCATGCAATTCGAATAAGGGCAGAATTTTTCCAGAAAAAAGAATGAAAAAAAAAGAAAAACAGAACAAAAGGAAGCAATTGCTTCGAAAAGAAAAAAATGAGAAGAAAAATAGTTTCAGAAAAAAATAAATAAATATGTGTTTGCTTGCCCATTTTTAGCTCCTATTTCGTCTTCACTGCTTATTGTTTGAAACTTCTTGCATTGATCACCTTCTTTTGCCTTTTCTTTCCATCTTTCTACCCTTTTTTCTAAACCCACATTACACCTTGAACAAAAGACCTAATGATTTTTGCACCTCGATTCTAATAAAGTAGTGGAGAATTGAACTTGTTACAAGCCTATGGAAACCTTTGTTCATGTATGACTTAGAGTGTTTTTGCTTCACTTCTACCTATAAACACTTTGAGTGCTCTTGAGTGAATCTTGGTGAGAATTAAGACTAGGTTAGGATTTGATTAACACTTGATAGGCAATTGGAAGAATGAAGGAATGTTCTTTGCTTATTTCCACTTGGTTTGATTTGTGTTTCTTTCATGATACCCCTTTTGTACTAGAACTCTTATAATTATGTTGATGCTTGTGATGGCTTGAGAAATGCATTCTTGGGTTAATATCTTTTTCGGACATACTGAGGACAAGTATGAGACAAGTGAGGGGGAATTTGATAAGCTCTCAAATGTGACACTTTTTAATTGCTATTTTTCTAGTTTTTAGGATTTCTTGTTACCTAATCCACTTCGTTTTGCTATATTTTGCGCAAGGAACCTAATTTTGGAAAATAGCAGCAAAAATACATTTCAATGATCGAAAGAATTGACAAGGCTAGCTCGAGGCTATTTTATATATGGACTTTCTTATTATTTTCCTTTTGCATTTAAATTCTTCTATTTCATTTACACTCAATATCCGATCACCCCCTTTTTACTTTTCTTGTTTTCACAGATATTCCTGGAAGCATTAATCAAAGCATCCTTCAGTCAAGAATTTCGACTAATCTCCCTGTGGATCGACCCTATTTCCCTATAACTACTTAATTTCTTTATTTTATTAATTTTTGAAAGCGGTTTATTTATTTATTTATTTTGACAGGTAAAACGACGCTTGTCAGGTATGTTTCAGAAAAGGTCAGAAAGTTTTATTAATTTACTTAATTACCCCAACCATACCCCAATATGCAGAAACCCAGAATAGTATCCAAAAAGACTTACCTTAGGCTCGTCGGGCGTAGGAGCTTACAGAAAAGCTTACCCTAGGACCATTGGGCATAGGAGCTTAGGTTCAGAAGGGCTTACCAGCGCTGAGCCTAAAGATCTTCATTTATATCCCAGATAATATACCCAGATAAATTTAGTTTACATTCAGAAGACAGTAATACCAGAAGATAGTATATGATCTATATTTTTTTATATTAGAAGACAAGTGTCGGATTTATTTTGTTTTATTAATATTTTCATTTTATATTCAAAGAAATGTATTAGATATATTTCCATATTAAAGGATAGAAGTTAGGGATTGCATTCTTTTCGAATAGCAGTTTTAATTTTTAGGCAGATAGTCTTGGTTTAGAACAAAAAGTATTTACGGATACATGGTACGTGCTTATGACCCAATTCATTTCTCAGAGGTACTTGATAATTATCAGAAAGATAACATTTGACAAATTTGGACTGATTTTAGAACGAGGTCCCTACGAATAGGGAGTTAATTAAGACAAGTCGATCCAACATCGGAAGTTGATGCATCATGATCATTGGGATTTCAGATATATCGTGAGCAAAATCAAACGTTACAACCTACGAGGGTATTATGATCATTTTGACCTTCAAGGGTAAATTGGTAATTTAGACCAACAAGGTATAAACGGTGATGCATAGGAATCAAGAATTTTAGTTGCTCATCAGGTTTCAAAATCCTTTTGAATTAATCATAACTTATCAATACATTGATTACCCCTCAACCGGATAGATACATCTTAAGTATTCATTTCTCAAAATAGACTTCATTGCATGACAAAGCAGGACACCGTCATAATCAACCACTGAACGAGCTACGAAAATTCAAACATCAATTCAAAGAGTAATTTCCAAGTATTTGAACATGTGCATTGCACTCGAACTCAAACTGTAGCATCGAACGTACCTTTGAACATGTTACTCTTACTGTTAACTATGTACTTTCCCCCAAATAAACGAATATGCCTTTGTATGGTATTCTTCCAAGTCTCAGAGGTATCTTCAAGTCATTTTAGTATTTAGAGATATTTCAGACACTTTGGTGCTCGAAGGTGGTTCACTTATTCTGAGTCTTTTGGTCCTTCCCAACTTTTCATTCACCACAGATCTCGAGGGTAAATTCATCATTACGGATAGTTTGACGTTTAGCACCCGAGGGTCTTTCAGTCCCTTTGGTCATTAAAATCATTTCGATCAATTCAGCCTTATCAATACTGTAAGATACTTTTAGTTATTTCAACCCATTAAATCTTTGAACCATAATAACTAACTCAGACATACAGATGGTTTTCCGTAAACTTATCTTCATAGGCTTATTCAGAATTCAAGAAATTCCAAGTACTTTACAAATTCGAAGGTTTAAGCTTTGTTACCCTAACTTTTTGAGCAAGACGAGGTTTTCAGATGAATCAGTTGTTTTCCACAGACCTAGCATAGATTTAGATCGTTTCCATTATCAAGGGTATTTTAGTCATTCTTACATCTCAAGGGCATTATCGTCATTTATTCATGAAATATTTCATATATCAAATATTTTAACACTATTAAGCAGTTCAATAGATAACTGCCTTGTTAATCACTTACTAAACTTAAGAGCCTTTCAGTCTATTAAACTTCTCTTTCGAATAGTTCAGTCGTATCCAGATTACCATTCTTTTATTGCGTGAACAATTAACTTAAGTAGAGTTGCAAGTACACTAAATTATAACCATGCGTAATTTACCGAATACCAACATATTCATAAAGCATACAAGAGGTAGTAATGTATTACCTTGGCTCCGAGCAACATCGATCGATCCGTGAACGACATTCGAACACCCTCGAATTCGTATTTGACGTCCCTCAACAATTCGTATTCAAGGAACTATGAGTACCTTCAATTACACAAATTCCCATTTCAGTCCTTATTCACAGTACCCTTAATTGAATAATTAAATACATATACAAGTTCAGGTTCAAGGTCAGATTCAGAGACTTTTGGGTCAAAATTTTGCGAAACGGGCTTTAAAAACGAACTTATGACGTCGAAAAATATTAAATAGTGCTTTTTGGAAAAATTTGACTTTTTTGGTCAACGTGTCAAAGTAACGTAGACGTCAGCAGTCAATGGGTCAAAGGTCATCCGAGTTACCTCGAGCGAGCTGACTCACTGGGTTGACTCGGTCGGGTCGACTCACTAAGTTGACTCGGTTCAGGTCGAACGGGTTAGACACGAGTTCGGGCCAGGCCGAATTCGGATCGGGTCGGGCAGGTTAGGCGTTTCGAATTCAAATCGAGTTGGACCTTAAACTGGATTAAGTAACTAAACCGGTTCAGACCGGGTTTTACCTTTGAACTTTCAGATCGTCGGCCGGTCAACAGAGGGAGTCGCCGTAGACACCAAAAAGCTTGATTCTGCCGGATTTCAGAAGTCCGTTACTCCAAGAATTCAACCAACATACAGGGCAACTTAATTAGGCCGGAAACTCACCTTAAAATTACCCAAAAGGTTAAAACTTTGCCGGAAAAGACGAAGCTCCGACGGAGCCCTTAACGATGTCGAATGAACGACCGTTTAACTGAGTTTTGATCGCATCAACGCCGGGAGTTCAGATCTGGAGGCCAAGCGATATAAGAATGACGGTGGTGGCCGAAAAATGTAGAAAACCGAGGGGCGACATTTGGGTTCTTGACGAACCTTCATTCCAAACTCCACGACGAACGACGGCTCTAATGCGCGAGTGGGGAGAGGGGTTTTGATCGGACGAAGGCGTCGCTCCGGTCGGCGGCGGCAGTGCACACCACGGTTAGGCGGTGGGGTAGATCGGAACCAGAGATGATGGTGGTTAGGTGAGAACGTTTGGTATTCTGGAAAGATCTGATTTCCCCTCTCTTTTTTATTCGAATGGGCATTCATACCGTGGGTAAAAAGTCAGATCGATAAATTTAATTCGGGTTAAAAACCCCAAACTTTTTACTTCAAGACTCAACCGAATTATTCTTTGACAAACTTAGGCACTTAGCTTAGCCGATAAACACAAGGGGGTATGAGGTTGGGGTGAGGTTGCTGGTTTGAAATCCACCAGCCTCAATTTTCTTCTCATCATTTCTTTTTTTTTCCTATATCACTATTTAAGGGTGTTACATTTAGAATTTAGAGTTTAATTTTTAGCGTATAGGTTTTAGTGCCCTAATACTTATAGAATTAAAAAACTTAATTAACGATGTATCAAATATTAACCCTTATTTGATTTTTTTTCTTTCAAATTAAACAATGACTAATTACTTCTTTTAAAAACTGCAGTTTATTAGAATCCTAAACAGCTTATGTCTTCAGGTAGTTATACTTGAAGCACTCCACTTGATAAAAGGTTACAAAGTAATACAGATTCAGCTTATTAAACTCCTAAACAACTTCAAATTCTTGAATCAAAGTGGAACTGAATCAATCAATAGTGCAGTAATGCTAGTTTCTGCTGAATCACCAGCATGTGTATAAGCATCTTCGCCCTTGTGATAGAGATCCATAACCCTTGCAAGGTTTAGAATTCGATTAAGAGCCGACGTCGGCGCTGCCGTTGGTTTCAAGAACTCTTCATTAATATCTTTCCAAGCATCGTCTACTTGCTTGAAGAACTCATCGTATGCCGCTTGCATTGATGCCCCATATTGTTTCATGTAGCACTCCACAGCTGAGGAAACATGTCCTCTCTCTTGCTCAAACTATATTAAACATAATGTAGTTTGAGTTAATTTAGACATGAAATCGAATCGAACTCAAATAATAAATAAGAGAAATTAATTATGCGGACATACGTTGTGGCTAACAATATCACTCATCAGCCTACAAATAGTATCTGAAGCTCTAAGAATCTTGGGGTCATTAAATGCCCAAATGAAAGTCTCTTTTGTTATGCTATCATCCTTGCCAACGAAAGATGCAATTGTAACATTCGGATAACCACAAGATATTAATGCGACTGGCATATACTCCTCCATTGTTGGAATGTAATTTTCATGGAGCCATTTTGCCTCAGCAAAGTAAACATCAGCTTGTCGTTTCATCTGTTAATAAACAAACAAAAAGTTAGCAACAACCAAGTATGGTTTTCAAGAAAACAAAATACAAAGATCATATATATACCGCATCTATTGCGAATTGGACACGATACGCTTTTCCTTCTTTGGACATCAAATCTTCCATATCTTTATAAACATTTAAGACTTCTTTGTACCATACTTTCATGTAGTTGGGAAGTTGATCTATGCAGTTGATATCCCACCTGCAATACGTATTCAATTCCAGTCAGAAAAAATACGTCTAATGGTTTGAAGTGAAGGTGAATATTTGTTTTGAATGACCTGTGGATTGCTTTTGTAAAGATTTCAAGTTCTTCATATGTTCCATATGCATCATAAATATCATCCAAAATTGATGTGAGAGATATTACTTTGGTCGTAAAAATTCTGGCAACGGAGTAATGGGGTTCGAAGTAGACTCCCAATATCCAAAAATAACATTCCACCAATCTATCTCGTATAAAGGGAAAATTGGTTGCAACATCTAAACCTTTCCACCACCTATAAATAAGAAGAAGAAAAAAAAAGAAATTTTGATACATATAATAACATTCTTATTCGACTTGATTCATGAAAACCTATGAGCATTATAGACTACCTGGCGAGCTCGTATATCTCTTTCTTATGCAAATGTTGTAGTATTTTGAAATCTAACTTTGCGAATTTGAGTAAGTTTTGGTCGTGGGTACCATATCCTTCGTATATGGAAATGAAGGTCTTGGCAACCAGCCTCGGCAAGCTCTTGCGAAGGGGTCGGTTTAGAGCATTAGCAATCTGTGTGAAGAGAGGATAGTCTACCTTTGTTTCTGCCAACTTTAGATGGTATTTAGTGAAAGAAAGAGCTTCTTCTAATATATTTTCTCCATGCACTTGACAGTGTGCAGCTTCATATAATTCTAACATGCCTTTGACATCACTGATTAAGGATTCTTTGAACTCTCCTTTCTCACCTTTGAACTTGTTGAATGTCTCTGCTTAACCATCAAACAAGCTTGAGACATCATTATTTTTTATCTATTAAAGCAAATTGCATGAAATAAATTTATTCAAGAATAAATGTTGATCTTGTAGGAACGTTTTATCAATAAAATCATACCTTGCCGAACAAAATAAAAAGGCATACCGCAATCAACATTGAAGCCATGCTCTCTTAGAATACGAAACCGAATAGCAGTGGTGTACAGATCGTCGTCGTCATCGACCTGAACATGACAGTGATGATAATATATAAACTGCAAGGCATCTTCGATCTCTTTCTGGAAATGGTAAGCCACACCTAAGCGTTGGACTACATCTATTATGTCTAATATTTGGGATGGATTATCCGTACTTGTCACCAACATTCTCCTCGCTTGTTCTTTCAGTTCTTCGTATTCTAATCGAGTAATGTCATCCATATCCTGTTTAAGTATGAAAAGCTTTCGATTAAATGTAAAGTATTCAAATGCATGTGTCCGACACATTGAATTGAAAAAAATGAATTTCATACTTAAGAACATACCAGTTCAGGAGGGGGAGATAGGAAAGTGTCCCCCCAAACGTCGGGAACAAAATTGGCCAAATGGCGATTTTCCTTGGACAAGTAATTACCATCTTGAGATGGACCAAGATTTCCGGAAGACATTTCCAATGTATGCTATAATCGTTGTTTGATACAAATGTATTTATGATTTGCATGTATTTATAGGCTCAAAAGCCATTGGTGCCTATCAAGCTCAGTATAAGTGTTTACTTACTGATTAAGTCACTGTAATCATTACTTTCGTTTCATAACCGATTACTTTTACCTACGATTTTTTTTCTTCAAAAAGTTATATTTTAATCGTTTGCTTTATTGTTTTGTAACTTTTTGGGTCACATGTGTATCTTTTTTTAATGTTAAATGTGATTAGTTTGATGATATGTCACATGAATAAAAATAATTATTTTTTAATCTAACATTTAAACTCTAAATAAAGTATTAATTTGACGCATCAATCAGACAAAATATTATAATAACCGTAACTAAGCTAACCTAGAAAAATAAAGATCCGAATACACTAGGGTTTTCTCTTCCTTTTTTAGTGCCGCCGCTCTCTCTTTGGTTCGAAAATAGACCGGCGGCGGCAATAGCTTTCGGGCTATTTGTCGACCGCCGGTCACCCTCTTTCACTTATTTGTTTTTTTTTTCAGTCTTTTTAATTCAATAAATCTGTCTTTATGACACGCTTTTCTCTACCGTTTGGTACGTTTTTCTGCTTCTTAGCATGTTTTTCTGTCTCTTGGCACGTTTTTCTATTATTTATTTTCTATTAGGGTTGATTTGATGACGCCACGACTGATCAAGATGGCGATTATTTCTAATCATGTTGATCTTCCCTGCTATGGACCTTCGGTTTGAATTTGGATATGCAGTTTGCGCTTGTGAAGAGTTTCTCAGGTGCTCGGCTCTGATTTGTGTTTTCTCGGTGGTCTATCAATAGCTTCATCCCCTTTTGTGGTTCGTTTTGCCGATGCAATCAGGTTTCGTATCTATTTTCGATCGAATATTTGGATGGGTTTATAATCTTTTCATGTATGGTTCATGTCTGATCTAAAGTGACTAGTTTTAGAAAAAAATCTAAATTATGTATTTAGTTGTAATTTTAAGTATTTTCTCATTAATAAAACTAGTGGCTTATTTAAAAAAAAAATAAAGATCCATCCAACCAAAGCAAACTCCACAATTAGCAACACCTCAAGGCCCTTACGCAACCCCAAATCTAGATTTTAATTTTTCTAAGTAAAAAAAAATTATATGTCACCTACTAAAAAAGTATATAAGTAATTATATTTTTTATCGCTAGATCAATCGATAGATATTTGAGATTTTTTAGCAAAGCAAAAGCCATTTTATATATAAACCAAAGTTCCCAGCAATACAAAAACACACGACCTGTTACTATTCAAAAACAAAACTTACAAAAAAAAACAGCTAGAATTCACAAGCATACCGAGACAGCCATGCAACTGCTACAATAAGAAAACACAATCAAGTACAGTAAATGAAAACCAGAAGCTGGGGAAAAGAGATCCACCCAATAAGAAAACACAATCAAGTAGATCTGGGAATTTGGGTGGGTCCTTCTCGTTCGTTGCTTTGTGTTTGTCACCGGATAATGTTTACCGACTTGTAATAATGGCAGTCTTCTCTCTCAAAAATTTTTAAATTTTTTTCTTATATAAAAATTTAAAAATATATATAAATAATATTTTTTTATAAATAAAATGACATTTCTTTATAAATAATAAGACATTCTTGTTATAAATAATCAATTCTCTTTGAATATCATTAAAAAATAACACTCATTAAATAAATTTATACCTATGTCCCTATTAGTTTAAATAGTAGTAAAATAAGGTTTTTTATCCTTTCTAATTTTTAAGTTTAAAGACTCAATAAACTTTTAATTTTCTTAATGTTTGATCCTAGTTCCGTCCCTGTCCGCACCGGACTGTTGTGACTTTGTAATATAATATTTTGGGGATATTATACAGATTATTGCCGGACAATGTTTATAACTTGTAATATTAATGGCAGCCTTATCTCTCAGCTATCCTGTCGTGAATTGTATTGTTATGACAGCAATAATATTTTGAGGTATTATTCAAAAGAACAGTGATTATTGCCTGTCAATGTTTATCAACTTGTAATATATTAATGGCAGCCTTCTCCCGCAGCTATCCTGTGGTGACTTGTATTGTTCTGACAGCAATAATATTCTGTTGGTTTGGTAGATCGGTTTGATGAGTATGATTGTCACGTTCCAACTTTTCATCATTTTGGTGTTTTTTAATGGAGTGGTTTTGATGAGTAAAACAAAAGGACAGATGTTCGGTAACTTTGGGGATTTTGCGTATCAACTTTTTGTAATATTTTTATCCAAAAGCGTTTGGGTTTTTTTAATATTTTTAAATAAAAATTTATTTAAATAATTAAAATTGTATTCTTCATCGAGAATGTAAGTTATCTTTTCAGTTTATCATTTGTTATTTGTTTAACTAATTGGTTAACTAATTTAAATTCGAATAATACGAAGTCTCAAACTATGTCAACTCAATATTTTGAAGTTCATACGTATTTTATACAGGAATGATGGTCTTTGCTTATTAAAGTTATGCTCAGAGGGTACTTTTGGATGTTGTGGAATTGATCTTGTTGAACACCCCACAGCCCAAAATAGTAATAGGAGGAAAAAGAATAATCAAATGGAAGAATGAATACTTGATTATTGTAACCACTAGACTCGCTTATGCGTTACAACGGATCCTAGTAAGTTACATTAGGGTCACAAGAGCGACTCACAGTAAAAATACCCATAAAAACATTTTTTCCCTCAAACACTTATTAAACTGTAAAATCAACTTCTGTTTAAAATACCATTTCGGGAAGTCATTTAAACACATAACAAAAATTTCAGAAAGGGTTTTACAGACACTGTCATAAAATAATACATGACATACATGCCCACTAACTATGCAGTACCGTACTCCAAAGGCAACGCCGAGACAACTCCGAACACTGCTGTCAACCATTATACCATGATATATTCTTTTAACCTGCGATGGTAAAAACAGCGTGAGCTTGGAAAAGCTCAGTAATACAGAACTACCAAAAGATGCTATAAGCTCATACATATATAAGGTAGGCATAACATTTTCATGATGTTTCATGCAGTAACAGTCTCCATTTCTGTTCTACTATTTTGAGGTTGCATCATACTCGAGAATAACGATATTTGTTCTTTATTCAAACATCAAAAATTAGACGGGAATTATATAGGCTGGCAACATTAATGCATGAAATGTAACAATGCAGTAAACCTTTTTTATTTCAAATACATTTGTTTTAAGTAGCAGTAAAGTTCATTTTAATTCATTATTTACCCTCCAATCATACTCCAGTATTTAGTTTCCCCAGTGCGGTATCATGTACATGCATTAACCAGAGCCCATTGGGCGTGGGTACCATCCTAAGGGAATACCTTAGAATACAGACAACCCTAGCCGAAGCATAGGAGCCGAATACGGGCGGACCTAGCCGAAGCATAAGAACCGAAAACGGGCGGACTTATCAGCTGAATCAGGGCTGAGCCGTCAGCAACTTCATATCATTTCCCAAGTACCCCAGTGAATTAGATCATCAATAGTTCATTAATCAATAACAGTATTTTCAGTAATACATTATCCATATAGCATGTTTGTTATATCGGGTGCATAGGCATATATCAGAAATACAATACGGTCATGCTTAACTTATATAACATGTCACGTTCCTGTGAATTCAAGTATGTCAGTCATGTGCACGTGATCGGTATTATAACATGTAAATTAGTATGCAAAACAGTCGTGTAGCACACATGGAACACACTAGGTGGAACAGTTTGTTTCTGGGAGATACTTGGCACTTATGGAAGGGAACATATCAAACTTTTGACAATTAGAACGAGTTTTTGAAACGAGGCCCCTATAAAAAGAGGGGTTCGTACCAATGGTTCAAACCAGATATTCAGGAGATGTTACATCAAGAACTTTGAGAGTTTAGACATATTATGAGCGATTTAGTCATTTAAGCCTACAAGGGCATTATGGTCAATTTATCATACATGAACATTTTGGTAATTTAAACCAACAAGGCATAAACAATGGCTCGAGAATTCTATTTGCTTATTAGGTTTCCAACCAGGCATTCAGAGATTTCTATGTCTAAGATCTTTCACGATATCAGATACATTCAGGGCTATTTTGATTACTTTGGCCAACGCGGGCATTTTGGTCATTTAACTATCAGGGGTGATTTTGTAATTTAGCCCCAACAACTAAATGTAACCCCTAAACCCGATCTAAAAGAAATAGGCAAATTTAGGAAGTTACATTTGAAAACTTTTTCCTCAAGTAATAAATTTTAGGTTTAAATAATTTATAAAACAAAGAATTAGGTTATTTATTGAAGACAATATCGTTTCACAATGAGTTATTTTTTTAAAACACGGTCGTATAAATAAAAACATCATATAATAAATTATTCAAATATCCAAATAAAAATTCTCATGCATGCTAAAATAGTTAAAATCCCAAATAAATGTATAAGTAACCGAAATTATATAAATCCCAAAATAATAACTAAAATAAAATAATTTTGTCAACTCGAAATGTCCATACTGAAAACTGAAATAAATCTGATAAATTGTGGTCCTCCAAGTACCAAAAGCCTATGTCTGAGAATCTGAAATAGAAGCTAAGGGGAGTCAGCTATTAAGCTCAGTGTGTCTCTAAAGTGCAGACAATCACAAACTCAGTTTCACAATAATAAATTTTCACGTAAATATTTAAAAGATACAAAGCACGTTTAAACATAATTTTATGAAAACACAATGCAATGCACCTATACTCCATAGTCACCAAAAAGAGAAGGTTCCCCAGAACCTCTCGCTACATAGTCACCAACACAAGTGGTATAAACCACTAACTTCCTCCGTACAACCCAACCTATGATAACACAGTGAAAAGATATCACAATTTTTACAATCTCAACACAGTCCGATAATAAATTCGAGATTCATAACTCATTTACTTTAAATCACAATTTTATTCACAGTCTGAAAATAGCATGCACAGAAAATATAATGTAAAATCACAACACAATTGAAAATCACTCAAGCGTAAAATCACAATCACAAAAACAAAGTATGTAGCACAGAAAAAGAACACACATAAAAATCATTTATTTATAGCACCGGAAGAAACACACCTTAAGCGGCAATAGCTCTAACGACGAACAAAGGGATGTTGCGACTTCGATGTAAGGTGATGACAACATCAATTCGAGAAGAATTTATAAAACATGAAAATAACTAAGAGCGACAACACTTTAAAACTTAAGGCTTAGGTTTATTTCTGTACGTAATAACTATGACTATATATAGAGAGAGTTGAGAGTTGGTAATCTAAACAAATTAGGTTTATAATAATAATAATAATAATAATAATAATAATAATAATAATAATAATAATAATAATAATAATAATAATAAAGAGGAATTTAAGTTGAAAAAGGTAATTCAACCGTGAGAATAAAGAAAGAGAATTAGAATTCAAAATGAAATTAAAAATATTATATATATATTATATATATATATATATATTAAACAAAAAAAAAAGAAGACGGTAGGAAAGAAGAAATTAAAGTTTATTAAAATTCAAATTGATGAGAGAGTGAATCACAAGGGAAGACATTGAATTAAATGGGGTTTTCAAACTAGTACCTAGACTTTCCATGATTTACAAATTGACCCTAAATTTCTATATTAATAATCATAAATCTCGATTTTTCTCAACTTAACCCTCAAACTCAAATAGGGTTTTTTTAATTAAATTCCCAAATCATTAGGGTTTCAAGAATTAGAAATTTCAAAATTAGGGATTTTGCGAATCTAGGGTTTACAATTTGGGCGTAATTTTTGGGGTGTTACAACTCTCTCACCCTTAAAAGAAATTTTGTCCTCAAAATTTTCAGACTAACGACATACTTTAAAAAAATTGATATCAATTTTGAAAAGACATTTTAGATCAGGACACAAATGACAACATAGGGCTTTCAGATAGACTTTGATCTCAATTCATAAGAACGAATATAATCACGATTAGTCGCTAATCTAGAGATCCTACGAGGTGACATAGTAATCTATCTACAAAAGGGACAATCCTAGAATTAGAGTTGGTACTTGGAGTTTCTATTCAAAATATATCTTTAATTCTTTAAAATAATAAATTTATCAAAAATTCTCTTTTTCCCCAAAACATTTATTATGCATGCAAAAATTATTTTAGGTTTAAAAATTTATGTGAGCCTCACAGTCCGAGGGTTGAACTTGGCTCTGATACCACTAAATGTAACCCCTAAACCCGATCTAAAAGAAATAGCCAAATGTAGAAGTTACGTTTGAAAACTTTTCCCTCAAGTAATAAATTTTAGTTTTAAATAATTTATAAAACAAAGAAATTAGGTTATTTATTGAAGACAATATCGTTTCACAATGAGTTATTTTTTTTAAAACACGGTCGTATAAATAAAAACATCATATAATAAATTATTCAAATATCCAAATAAAAATTCTCATGCATGCTAAAACAGTTAAAATCCCAAATAAATGTATAAGTAACCGAAATTATATAAATCCCAAAATAATAACTAAAATAAAATAATTTTGTCAATTCGAAATGTCCATACTGAAAACTGAAATAAATCTGATAAATTGTGGTCCTCCAAGTACCGAAAGCCTATGTCTGAGAATCTGAAATAGAAGCTAAGGGGAGTCAGCTATTAAGCTCAGTGTGTCTCTAAAGTGCAGACAATCACAAACTCAGTTTCACAATAATAAATTTTCACGTAAATATTTAAAATATACAAAGCACGTTTAAACATAATTTTATGAAAACATAATGCAATGCACCCATACTCCATAGTCACCAAAAAGAGAAGGTTCCCCAGAACCTCTCGCTACATAGTCACCAACACAAGTGGTATAAACCACTAACTTCCTCCGTACAACCCAACCCATGATAACACAGTGAAAAGATATCTCAATTTTCACAATCTCAACACAGTCCGATAATAAATCCGAGATTCACAACTCGTTTACTTTAAATCACAATTTTATTCACAGTCTGAAAATAGCATGCACATAAAATATAATGTAAAATCACAACACAATTGAAAATCACTCAAGCTTAAAATCACAATCACAAAAACAAAGTATGTAGCACAGAAAGAGAACACACATAAAAGTCATTTATTTATAGCACCGGAAGAAACACACCTTAAGCGGCAATAGCTTTAACGACGAACAAAGGGATGTTGCGACTTCGATGTAAGGTGATGACAACATCAATTCGAGAAGAATTTATAAAACATGAAAATAACTAAGAGCGACAACACTTTAAAACTTAAGGCTTAGGTTTATTTCTGTACGTAATAACTATGACTATATATAGAGAGAGTTGAGAGTTGGTAATCTAAACAAATTAGGTTTATAATAATAATAATAATAATAATAATAATAATAATAATAATAATAATAATAATAATAATAATAAAGAGGAATTTAAGTTGAAAAAGGTAATTCAACCGTGAGAATAAAGAAAGAGAATTAGAATTCAAAATGAAATTAAAAATATTATATATTATATATATATATATATATTAAACAAAAAAAGAAGACGGTAGGAAAGAAGAAATTAAAGTTTATTAAAATTCAAATTGATGAGAGAGTGAATCACAAGGGAAGACATTGAATTAAATGGGGTTTTCAAACTAGTACCTAGACTTTCCATGATTTACAAATTGACCCTAAATTTCTATATTAATAATCATAAATCTCGATTTTTCTCAAATTAACCCTCAAACTCAAATAGGGTTTTTTTTAATTAAATTCCCAAATCATTAGGGTTTCAAGAATTAGAAATTTCAAAATTAGGGATTTTGCGAATCTAGGGTTTACAATTTGGGCGTAATTTTTGGGGTGTTACAGTGATAAAATGACGATTTACAATATTTAAGATTTCCAGAATTTATTGAGCCTCTAAAACCAATCGAACTAACATGTCCCAACCTTACAGTACCAACCAAACCTTCTGATGTATGCACTTCACGAGTGTCATTTCTAAATACTGATTGTATCGTATATCTGAACGGTTGCCTTCATATTTCACCACAGGACTTGCCACGGAGTAGTCGAACTTATATTCTGTGCGACAAAACTTCCATCCTTATGTTAATATCAGGAGTGATTGACGTACATGAGTCATGCTTCAACCCTTATGGGCATTTCAGTCATTTTTAGCTTTATTGGCATTTCTAGAATTTTATCAAAGGCAATTTACTTATTCCAGTCAAGAGGGGTATTTCAGTCATTCTAAAGCTCGGGATATCCATCATTCCTGTCAATTGAACTACTTATAGTATTTCAATCATTTAAGTACTCGTGGGTGTTTCAACCATTCAAGAAATTTCGGTACCTCCAACCACTTCATTTATTTTAGAACTCAAGGGTTTATCCATCCTTCCAGTTAGTTTGCAAACCTCGGTGTCCGAGGGTACTTCAGCCTTTTTGGTCAATACGATCATTCCGATTAATTTAACCATAACAGTATTTCCAATACTTTTAGTCATTACAATCAATTCAGTATTTTGAGCCACTTGATTAATTCAGAGGTATGAATAGTTTCCCGTAAATCTATATTCGAAGATTCATTCCAAATTCAAGGAAACCTAACACCTTACAGTCTCGAATGTTTAAATCTTGTTACCATGACTTTCCAAGTAGTTCGAGGTTTTTAGATGAATCGGGTTGTTTTACCATATCCAGTGTAGATTTCTAGATCGCTTCCAATTCTAAGGGTATTTTAGTCATTCTCATACCTTAAGGGCATTTTCGTAATTTCATATCCAAATATTTTTAGCATTTATTCACTTAACATTAATAATCGGGTTTGGAGATTAGCTGCCTTATTACTTAATTTATTGAACTCCAGATCTTTACATTTATTAACTTTCTCGTTCGAGCATTTCGATCTTATCTAGGTCATCATACTCAATTTCATATCTGGTTTGACTTAAGCAGAATTAACAACACTCTTCATCATATTCATGCATGCATTAACCGAATACCAACATGATCATAAAGCATACTAGAGGTAGTAGTGTATTACTTTTAATACTCGCTACATCGGTCAACCCTTGAAACGACATTTCGATACTCTCGAATCCGAATTTGACGTCCTCAACCATTCATATTCAAGGAACAGTGAGTACCTTCAATTACACAAATCCCAAGATTAATCCATATTCACAAAACTCTTAACCAATTAGTTAAATACATAAGCACTCTCGGGTTCAAGGTATGATTTGGAGGCCTTTGGGTCAGAATTTTGCAAAACGGGCATCAAAATCGGACTCGGGACGTCAAAAAACATAAAATAGGGCTATTTAGAAAATTTTGACTTTTGGGTCAAAGTCAACGCTGGCGTCATGTTGACGTCACTGGTCCAATGGTTGACTCGGGCGAGTTGACTCACTGGGTTGACACGGTCGATGGGCCGGGTTGGTTATTGGGCTTGGTTTACCACTAGACTTGGGTCGGTTTTTTCGAACTGGTTTGGGCAGCTCGGTCTGAGGTCAGACCGGGTCTGAGCCGACCGGTTCAACAGCCACCATCCAAGGCGGCCGGGAATCGCCTTGGACGGCACGTGCGGCCTTTCCTGGTCGAAAATGGGACGGAAAACACCCCCGATTACACCATTGCCATCATTTTCTCATCCACAACTCAAAAATTCAAGATTTAGGCCGAAACACTTACCAAACTTACCCTAAATTGGATGGACGAGGGGAGTCTTCGACGAGGCTTCAGACGGCGTCGATCTGGCGGTTGGTAACCGATGTTGTGCTCGCCTCGACACCGGGAAGACGATGGCAGCGAGCAAAGCACGACACAACGTTAGAGGCGGTCGGGAAAAGTCAAAAAACTGATAGGGTTTCACCATAGGTTCGCCGAATCTTTAACGCCCGATTGCCGGTGATCGGTGCGGCGAATGCGCGAGTGGCCTTAGGGGTTTTGGTCGGGGTGCGACGGCGGTTTCAAGGGCACCGGTGGTGAGCAACACGATGCGACGATGAGACTAACGAACGATGATCGGGTTTTGGGGTGGTGTAGGGTCGATGGGTGAAGGAGATGATTCTGGAAGGTTTGTCTCTTTTTTGGATATGCATTAAATGTGGCAGGTGGGGGGTTTAATCGATTTTATTAAATTCAGATACAAAAAAGGCGTATTTCAAAAGTAGCTCAAGGCAAATTTAAACAAAAAGTGTTCTTGGGTCAGACGGTTAATGCTTCAACATTTCACTCCAAAGGTCCATGGTTCAAATCCCCTGATAGAACTTTCTCTTTTCTTTTTTTATAAACTTTATGCTAATTAAAATTAGAGTGTTACAATTATATCATTCAGTGTGTGCAAAAGGTAAACAAATACCTTTAAATAAAATTGCTTTTAAATAAAATTGTATTATTCACGTATCACAAAATTCTTCGAACTGCTTCTAAGTGAGGTTTTTCTAGAATTGTATGTATCGACTCACAATACCAACTACAAAACAAATACATGGCCTTGTTAAAGTTAAGTAGATAAGACTACCAACTAATTGTCGGTACATTGTATCATTTTCTAAATCTTTTCCTTCATTAGCGCAGATTTTTGCATTTGGTTCTATCGGTGTAGAAATTTGCTTGCAATTGAGCATTTCAAACTTTTTCAATAGATCTTGGGAATACTTTCTCTGATGGAGAAAAATTCCTTTTTCGGTGTGATCAATTGTTTGAAAAACACCAGTACACTCCATGGCGCAGCGAAAAATTATCCAGTGAATTCCGCCAGTGATCCATGTACAAGGGACGAATTTGAGGTGATTAGGGATGAAATATTACCTTAATAAATTTGGTATCTTGGTATCCTTAGGGAGTTAGGATAAACCAAATCGAATTCGAGTCGTCACAATAGCGCTCCGACCTCTACATAGTCCACCCGAATGAAACAAATAATATTTTCTCTTCTCTAACTATTAGAGAGGTTTTTCGAAAAAACATACTTTGGTTTCTAGACCTTATGCCTTTATATAGCATTCAAAAACTTAATTCTAATTAAATTTGGATTCATTAAATATACAATATATTTAACCGAATATAATTAAATATGTAGAATCTAATTCTACTTTAATTCGAATTCATTAAATATACAATACATTTAACCGAATACAATTAAATATGTAGAATCTGATTCTACTTTAACTAGGTTTCTTTAGGGATATATATATATATTTTAATAGTGTTTGATAATTACAATAATTATCTAATTATTAAAATATATATGAACGAGATTATTTATAATTACAATAATTATAATAATTTCGTTTTTAATAATTATTACGTGTACAACAAGTTTGTACACATGCTATCTAGTCGATATTTGTTCGTTTCAATCATAGGGTGTGACCCTTGTAGGTTCATGTAACGTTAGTTGTAATATCTAGAGCAATTCTAATGTTACAAACAATGAGTGACATCTAGTAATACATCATTGCTACCTACGTTACATGAAGTCGTGGTTCGACTTTACATTTTTTCTGTGATTAACTTCTTTTATGTATTACATCCTTTTTTCCTTATATCTAGATCGATCACAAGTCATGGATTAGTCACACTTGTATATTCCATCTAATATTTCTTGATATCTTGAGTAGACTATGATAAACGAATAACTATGATATCTCAAATCAATTTATTCAAGCATGGCCATGCATTTTCTAGTCTCATTCAATCAAGTGGCCTACGCTATTACTCCTATTATGTAGGAGGGACAAATCATATCTTGATCAACCATATTTCGCTATATAGAGTGTGACATATCCAATATCAGTCTTTACAGTGTGGTCTGTTACAACACACATTTGACTGCATCAAAATATGTCACTTTCGATATTGAAATAATGATGATCCCAAGTCGGAGGATCATACACTTAGTTTTCACCATGAGAAATGTTGTGACTGTCACATAATTATCCAAGAAACATGCTCATAGCGGGTTAGTCCAGCATGTCGTTCTCTAACACATACTTATGTATTGATTTTGACATCTCTATGTCAATAACAACACTTTGTTATCAATCAACTACATATTAGTCTTAATATATTATTGTTGTCCACGCCCACAAAAATTCTCGACTAAGGACATTCAAGAATAACTGTATTATTCTAAGGACTTTATTATAATTTAGTTTATTTATAGATGAACAGAATAAGACTGAAACAATAATAATGACTTTATTAATAAACAAGATAAAATAAGTATGTATTTTACAATCATCTCATGATTGGTCTTTGGGCATACTCCAACATCAATCTCTAGACCAAGAAAGTGTTTGAGTTGCCCAAGTTCTTTCATCTAGAAACGAACTGATAAATTCTTCTTGGTTCGAAGAATTTTATCCTCAAAATTATCAGTGATGATTAAATCATCCACATATACTAGCACAATAGCTAGTTTTCCTTCAGTTGCTTTCACGAACACACTAGAATTTGAAAGAGCCACTGTGAGTTAGAAACTCAGCAATCTTACCATACCAAGCATTGGGTGCTTGCTTCAATGCATACAACACTAAACCCTAGATCCTAAACACTTGACAAGACTCTAAACCCTAGACAAAACCATAAATCATAAACCTTAAACAAAAACACTAAAATATAAACCATGAATCTAAACAAAAAAACACTAACTCCTAGACAAAAATATTTAAACCATTAACCCTAAACCCTAAAACATAAAAATCTTAGATCGAAGTATATATATAAACCCTAAACAAAAACATAAACAAAAACCATAAAACCATAAATCATAAACAAAAAACCTTAAACCCTAAACCTTAAACAAAAACACTAAACCCTAAACCTAACCCTAAACCCTAAACAAAATCCTAAATCCTAAATCATAAACCATAAACAAAAACCATGAACCCTAAACAAAAACATTAAACCATTAACAACAAACCCTAAACCCTAAACAAAAACCATAATCGATAAACGAAACCCTAGACACTAAACACTTAAACAACTCAATGTGAGAATTAATATTATCCAATGAGTTAAATAATCAAAGAATCTCTCTTAAATGAGATTTTTATTATATATCTCATATGAAATGCATCAACAGAATGTTCTACTTAATTAATGTTATTAAATACACCTTAAGTTATGCTAGGATTATTTGATTATTTAACCCTAAATCCTAAATTCTGAACCATAAAAACCATAAATCTTAAACCCTAAATAAAAACAATAACCCTTAAAAACCCACAAACTCTAACCCTAAATAAAAACACTAAACACTAAAATCATTTAATATTTAAAAACCCTAAACCCTAAAACCATAAACTCTAAACCATAAACCAAAACAAAAATCATAAAACCCTAAACCTAAAAACTTAAATCCTAAACCTAGACAAAAACCCTAAACCCTAGACAAAAACCATAAACCCTAAACAAAAGCATAAGCAATAAACCCTAAGATCATAAACCATAAACAAAACACTAAACCTTAAACATTAAACAAAACCATAAACCCTAAATAATAAACACTAAACCTAAACAAAAACCCTAACCCTAGATAAAAATCCTAAAATCCTAAACTCTAAACCCTTAACTCTAAAACCTAAACACTAAACATACCCTAGACAAAAACTCTAAACAAAAACCCTAAACCCTAAACCCTAAACAAAAACTCTAAAACCTGAACAAAACTATAAGCCTTGAATTCTAAACAAAAACCTAAAACTATAAATAGAAACACTAAACCCTAAACAAAAAACCCTAAACCATAATAAAAACCGTAGACATTAAACACTTAAACAACTCAATATTAGAATTAATATTATTAAATGAGTTATAATCAAAGATCATCCTAAATAGGATTCTATTAAATGTTTCATATTAAATACAACAATAAAATCTTATACTTAATTAATGTTATTAAATACACCTTAACTTATGTCCTAAGACATAGGTTAGACAAAGCTATTATTTAAAAGAACAATGATTATTATCCGTTTAATTGTTAAGATATTGTTGTTAAATTTTTTATTTTAATGTCTAATGTAGTTTTGCTTTCATTTTATAATTTATGATAAATAACGTTAGAAGTCGACATGTAATCTCGTAGACTTCTCTTTGTTTATCTGAAATTAATAAGTATACTTATTAACTTTTACTTTTACGGTAATAAATATATTAAATTATAAAATAAAAATAAAAGTACAATAAATAATGTAATATATATTTTTTAACAATAATATCAAAAAATTTAGCCGCCGGTGAATGTTTGTCAACTTGTACTATTAATGGCAACCTATTTCTCAGCTACTCTGTCGTGACTTGTATTGTTCTGACAGCAATAATATTTTGTTGGTTTGATATGTCGGTTTGATGAATATGTTTATCATGTTCCAACTTTTCACCATTTTGGCGTCTTTTAATAAATGAAAATTTTATAACCTGCGATGAATATTGTTTAATATTATTGGACAATTTTAATAAAAGGTGGACTAATATACGGTTAAGAAACAGTGTTACCGGAAATATTATAAGATAAATAATAAAATAGGTAAAGCGCTACCGGATATGTTGATATGAGATAATGTATCCGGTAGAAAACATGAAAAAAATAATATAAAATTGGTAACCGGCAAATTTAAGTTATCGGTAGTTAAGATACAAACATAACAAAATCGGTAAAATTACTTATGTTGTTGATAAGAGTATAAACATATTCGGTAGCGCCTAAATTATTGATAATTTTGAGCTGATGGGGCCTTGGAAAATCCCACGATAACAAAGTCGGTAAAATTACCTATTTTGTTGATATGCGTATCAACATATTCGGTAGCGCCTAATTTGTTGATAATTTTGGCTGATGGGGCCTTGGAAAATACCACGATAACAAAATCGGTAAAGTTACATATTTTGTTGATTTGAGTATCAACATATTCGGTAGCGCCTAATTTGTTGATAATTTTGGCTGATGGGGCCTTAGAAAATCCCACGATAACAAAATCGGTAAAATTACCTATTTTGTTGATATGAGTATCAATATATTCGGCAGCACCTAATTTGTTATTATTTTATCGTTTACATTAATATTATAACTTTAAACAAACCGGTTACTAGTGTAACGTAATAGGTAGCGAATAAGTATCGATACGCTATTACAAAAGTATCGATATTTTAATAAAAACATTGGAACTGGTTCAATTGTGGCTCGAAAGTATCCATACTTATATAAAATGTATCGATACTTTCTAGCCATGTTTCAACCGGTTCCATAAAAAGTTTCGACACTTAAAATAAAAGTATGAATACTTATATTAAAAGTATCGGTAATTACTTTAATTGTATCGTTATTTTACTATAATTTATTACACAACTAACTTTGTCCTAATAAGAAATAAATGTTGTAGCCAGACCGGTTACATTGTTTGTATAAAAATATGGGTACTTCCATTTAATCGTTTATATCAATTAAAAGTATAAGTTTAGGGTTTCGACACTTAAATTAAAAGTATGGATACTTAAATAAAAAATATGGATACTTATATTAAAAGTTTCGATACTTAAATTAAAAGTATGTGTACTTGCATAAAAAGTATGGATACTTATATTAAAAGTATCGGTACAAATTGAAATAAAAAAATGAAAGTAAAAGAATGGAGCCTCCTCAAGTCCACAATCCTCATCCCTGGCCAGGGAAACGACCTTCATGCCCTCTACCACCCATGGCACTTGTTCCAGCCTGCTGTCCAACCATCTCTGCACATGGTCGCATCTCAAACTTGACCCTATTGTTGCCTAATGAACAAAACATGTTTGCATAAGTATGAGCAGAAGTACATCTTGTATAATAGAAGAAAATGATAGAGAAAACCTTGAGTATGGCGGTTGAAGTTGTCAATGTCTTCTTTGGCAGCCATATAATCATAAAGTTGGCGCTGGCTGGCTGGACCATACAAGAAGCCCTGACAACGTTGCCAAGCCTCTCTATCGAAAACTTGGGCAGCAAACTGGGTATACAGACGCTGAGCATCGAAATAACCTGTTGCCGTGCTCTCAAAAATTAGAAGGCTCATCCCACGATGGCCTTGAGGACCGTGTGAATGGCGAGCCTTAGCAACAGTAGGATAAGAATTGAAATAGTTAAGAAGCTCTTGGGTTCCCATACCAAGCCACTGAAAGCATAAAATTAAAGAAATAAGAAGTTAAGGAAAATCTAATATTCATGAAAACATAATTCAAAAGTTATATAAACTACCTTCCCATTTGCATCTTGATGAAGCCTTGTGTTCATTATCATCACCATGGGTGGCCAGAGCATTTGGTGATCCGCTTCCTCGTTGTTTGAAGGCAGGGGGAGACAATAGCAACATCATCTCTCAAACCACTCCATTCCCTATAAGCTTGACCTTGAGGAACAGCCGAAGTACCCTTTCTACGCAATTCCTCATCCAATAGCTGACCAAGTTGGCGATGAAGTTTGAGCTTTGGTTCGCCTTTGGTTTTGGCATGTGTCACTAGGGACTGAAGGCCACGAAACCTGTGAGTGGCACCAGGACCTCCTTGACATGCTGGACACTGTCATTGAGTAGAAGGGTCATTGATGGTGTTTATTCTATCGAAGATCTCGAAGAACTTGTTGAACCATCTGTTGGTTTTCATTGACTCGTGGCTTTGTTCCTCTTCTTCATCAGAATAAATATAGAAATCATCATCGATGTTTGATGATGTCTCGAAATCAAGTTTCCTCTTTGCCAATGGCTGAGGATTGTTACCAGAACCTCTGCTCGAACTCATTCTATAATAGAAGATGGTGAAGGTGAGGTGAAAGAGAACTAATTATAGAAATAAACGAAGGGTTGAGTATATTAATTTGAAGATGTTGTAAAGAGTAAAGAGAAGAGTTGTTAATTTATAAGGAATTTTGTTTGGGAGGGAAAGTGAGAAGGCACAATGCTTGTTCATGAAGGTACATGAACATGAAACGGTGCATGTGATACAAGTGAAAAGACACGAAACTGAAAAGGCAGATTCGTTCTGGGGGGTATCAAAACCAGTTTTATACAGGATGAGCAATAAATGGTGCATGTGATACAAGTGAAAAGACATAACACTGTAATGCAAAATTGATGTAGTAAATAATGAAAACGGTAACAATCAACCGGATACATTGATGTACTCAATAATGAAAACGAAAAAAATGAACCGGAAACATTGATTTTTTTTGCAAAAGTATCGATAATTTTAATCATACCGGGAAAAAGTATCGACACTTTGTTTCCATTAAGCTATGGGAAACCTTTTTCTTGAAAAGTATCGATAATTTTGTTCGCAGAGGGAAGACAATATCGATATTTTCGAGCAAACTTGCTATCGGAAACATTGATTTTTTTTCAAAAGTATCGGTAATTTTATTCATATCGTGAAAAAAGTATCGACACTTTGGTTCCAGTAAGCTATGGGAATCCTTTTTTATGAAAAGTATCGATAATTTTTTTCGCAAAGGGAAGACAATATCGATAATTTCGAGCAAACTTGCTACCGGAAACATCGATTTTTAACAAAGTATCGATAATTTTGATCATAGTGGGAAGAAAGTATCGATATTTTCAAGCAGATTTGCTAACGGAAACATTGATTTTTAAAAAAATATCGATAATTTTACTCAAAGTGGGAAAAAAGTATCGAAACTTTGTTTCTAGTAAGCTATGAGAATCCATTTTTTTCAAAAAGTATTGATAATTTTTATCATAGTGGAAAGAAATTATCGATATTTTCGAGCAGATTTGCTAACGGAAACATTGATTTTTAAAAAAGTATCGATAATTTTACTCAAAGTGGGGAAAAAGTATCGAAACTTTGTTTCCAGTAAGCTATGAGAATCCTTTTTTTTTCAAATAGTATCGATAATTTTTATCATAGTGGGAAGAAAGTATCGATATTTTCGAGCAGATTTGCTAACGGAAACATTGATTTTTAAAAAAGTATCGATAATTTTACTCAAAGTGGGAAAAAAGTATCGAAACTTTGTTTCCAGTAAGCTATGAGAATCCTTTTTTTTCAAAAAGTATCGATAATTTTGTTCGTAGATGGAAGATAGTATCGATATTTTACTACAATTTATTGCACAACTAACTTTGTCCTAAGAAATAAATGTTGTAGCCAGACTTCAACCACCACCACCTACTAATTTTACTACCTGAAAATGAAAGCAACACACAACTCCTGTTTGGACCACTTCCACCGATCGTGTTTACCAAAATGGTCGATACTCCATCCAACGATGTTCATTCAAGCGGGGAGGGGCATGAAATGTTGACCGTTGATGATTCGGAACGATTGCTCGGTCAACTATTTTCTTCACGTGAGGAAGCTTGGGATTTTTACAAGAAATACGCTATGAAACATGGTTTTAGTGCACGTCGAGGAACAACACGGCTGGATCGCGAAGACACAAGAATTTTGTTGTTCAAAAGATGGGTTTCGGTCATCCAAAGTTCATACTGTTTATCGTCAACGTGCTCATATTCCAGTCACACGAACAGGATGCAAGGCGAAAATCGTGGTCACAACAACAAATACAAATGATCAGTGGGTTCTAAGTAAGTCTTGTCAGGAACATAATCATGCATTGTGCACACCTCTTATGACACCATTTATGCATTCAAATAGAGCTGTAAGTGAGGTTGATGTGGCTGAGGCAACATCATTGAAAGATGTTGGTGTTGGGACATCACAAGTAATGAATTATTTCATGTATTAGGCAGGGGGTTATCATAATGTTGGATTTACAAGTAAAGACCTCTACAATGCACTTGAAAGAGGTAAAGCAAATGAAATCGTCAATGGGGATGTGAATGCACTAATTGCTTACTTTGATTATAAGAAAGAAGATGATCCCAGGTTTTTTATGACATACTCAACAGATGAATCAGGGGCATTGCATAATCTTATTTGGGCTGATTCAACATCGAGATCAGATTACACTTGCTTCGGTGATGTAATTGCGTTCGACACAACGTACATAGGTAATTTCTATGGATGACCAATTATGCCTATTTTCGGTGTCAATCATCACCATAGCACAATAGTATTTGCTACTGCAGTCATCGCTGACGAAACGACTCAATCATTCGAGTGGGTGCTGCGTAATTTTTTACAAGCCATGATGAATAAATTGCCTCTTTCAGTTGTCACCGATGGGGATAGAGAAATGTAGAGGGCTATCAAATGTGTTATCCCTTATGCTAAGCACGGATTATGTTCTTGACATCTTTCTCGCAATGTACAAGCTAACATTGATGACAACAAATTTAGCACAGCATTTACTAGATGTATGAGTTCCTGGTGGACAACAGAAGAATTTGATATTGAATGGTCTGCAATGATTTCAGAATTCATTGTCGGAAAGTATCCATGGGTGATTGAGAAGGGAAATACTCGGAACTTATGGGCTCAAGCATATCAAACCGGTCATTTCTTTGCGAATATGCGATCCACACAAAGGTGCGAGTCCTTGAATGCTTCACTCGCACTTGCACTGAAAAAGAAGAAGACATATGTAGACATTGTTCGTACAATTGAACAAGGTATTAGTAAAATGCGTATCAACGAGTTGAAAGCGGATTACTTAGTTCGCAGACAATGCCCTTCCAGATCACTAAACTGACAAACCTAGAAAGCCATGCTGATGAAATTTATACGCGGGCATCATTTCGGATCTTCCAAGAAGAACTGCAAGACGAGAACTTGTACCGGATTGAGGAACAAATGCAGTCCTTATCAGATGAATGTCAAAATTTTCTTTTGTCAAAGTACAAGGAAAAGAACAAGAGATTTCACGTATGTTTTGACGTCATTTCGGAAATCGTCACATGCTCGTGTAGGAGATTCGAGACCGTAGGAATTCCATGTTGCCATCAACTACATGTTTTGAAGCACTTGGATTACACATCTCTTCCTAAGTCTTTGATTCTAAGTAGGTGGACTAAGGATGCGAAGGCTTCTGCATAAAGTTTCCTTGACTTCAATGTACCACCAGAAGTTATGCAAATGGCACGATTCGCTTCCCTACGTGCAACGTCAAGTCGTTTATGCTACATTGCATCAAAGACTGATGCATCTTTCATAACCACAAGAGATGAGATGAAAAGACTATCTGCTGAATTTGAACACTCGTTTGGTTTGAAAGATTCAAGCAACCGAAGCAATTTTGGAAATGGGGTTCACGACCCTAAACGAAGACAAGGAAAGCGAAAAGAAGTCCAGAAGAAGAAGGTCTAGAAGAAAAGTAGGCACTGCTCTTTCTGCAACGTTGAGGGACATAAAAAAGTAACATGTCCTAAATTAAAGCTCGGTTTGGAATCGTTTACACAACCTACATCGACTGAATTTTTTGATAACGTAACGAAATGGTCGTACGGGCTCGCAAATGACGATTATAATGTGAGTTACTATGTCTATTCTACAATTATGTCTTAAATTGTTAATGATTATTTATAATTTCAATCTGTCCATTACGTCTCCGGGCAGCGAGGACATTTGGAATACTGCAAGTACCGATCAACAGACATTGTAACTATCATCTGGTATGTATCTGACATACATTGTAACAAAATATCTATAATTATTATATATTAGCGGTGTGGGACTTGAATGTATCCGATACATATAACAAAATTTTTGCTAACATTGATAATAACATACACCAATATATAAATCAAGAATGTTAAATATATAAATGAAATAAAATTTAAATTTGTAAAGGGTTATTTTTTACAAAGTCTCGAACATTAGGCTCCTTCGCCAACTTTTCCAAATGTTCTCGGATGCTTCCGCCCTTTTCTGAGGATATATATATAAATAAGTCAAATTAGCAAACTGTCAACCTGTTCAATATATTAATAAACCAATGGAATAAGTCACATGTGTAACTGTCATACCTAAAGCATTGTCGTTGAAAGATGAACCGTCATAGGGATGCGAACATATGTAACTGTATTGCTATACATAAAATGTCAATTAACAAATGAATGAACATATACCTTAAAAAATATGCATGGCAAAAATATATATAACTCACTGGATTATAAATCATTTTTTCTGTAGAATCATCCACCAACAGTGTATTTTCCGAGTGGAATTGAGGAAACTCATTCCAAACGTCATGCAAATCTTTATAAAAGGTGAATTCCTCTTTCCGTTTGCACTTTGCTTGATCCTGTTTATAGGAAATTGTGAAACATCAATTTGTAAGAATCATAAACAAATACAATTATCGAACGCAAAGAAGAAGCATCTTACCCAGATGAATATATATTGGGCATACGGTACAAGTAGTTGGTTAAGAGCAAGATCAATGTTATGCCTGAAATTGTTAACAATTATCACGAGAAACATCAAATTGGTTAAGAGCAATATGAAATTGTTAACAATTAAAATCTTAACGGTGCTTACCTCAACTTCGATGACCAAATGGCAATAACAAAGTTCTCTAAACAAAATTTGATAAATTCTTCTACACCTGGCCTCATTATAACATCTACAACATGAACAAAAATTCAACCACAACTGTGTTTATAGCTTAACACATCCGTAAACAAATTTGAAGCCATTTTATTACCTCTGGGAGTTTGTTTTGTATAATAGGCAAGGACTCCATTGACATAAAAATGACAAGTTTTTTGGGACTCGGTGTTGCAGAAATTATATATCTGTCTGGGTCTTCATGCTCATCATCATCTGAACTGTCAACCTCTTCATCATTCACCTCTTCATTCACCACTGGATTCTCCACTTCTGTTATAAGCATGTCAATAGTCAATTAACCGCATTCAATAGTCAATTTAAAGCATTGTCATACCTAAAGCTTTATCTTTTCTTTGAAGGCATTGATTACGGCAGTTGGAGAAGTAATCACGAAGTGATGAAATATCTTTTCGCATTTGCCCGATTTGGTCATTAATCTCACCAACACGAGCATCCAAATGCTGGCGGAAATTAACCATGTAAGCCATCACTGACTTCATCGTAATCACCCCTTCAATCTCATCTTCTTCCATCGGCTCGTGGACGTCTTCTTCAACGTTGTCCATTTGGTCGTTGTCTTGTTCCACTCCAATGTCAGATTTGTTTATCCAACCGACATTTTCAATAAAATCGCATCTCGCTTTAGTCAAGGATAACATGTCGATCTTCCGGGATAATCGAAGAGGGTAGTCAAGATTGAATTCCACTCCTTCCTTCCTCAATATATGGCTAATTACACATCCATATGGTAGTGAAGTTGTAATGGAATCACCCTTTTTCACTATATTAAGAATTGTCTCATAAATCAGTTTTGCAATGTTTGGAGCGGTTTTGATGCATACTTAGACAACCACCAATAATCACTATCTCGAATTTGTGAAAATTTTCCACCGGAAGGCCGAAGAAACCAAGTCACAAGAAGGTGGAACAATCTGCCCTCTACACCAAGATTAATGGGACTATTCCGATCCACACGTTTAATGGTAGGATCTAAAACATGTTCATCGGAATCTCCTATATTCTTAACACCTATACCATCATCAATAGATTTCGGATCTATATATATCTCTTTCCTTATGACATAAGTCCTAATTCATAATATTGCTTCCGTACTAGGCTGACGTGTAATGTAGCATTACTGTAGAAAACTCTAACAAGATTGAGGTAATATTTTGGTTCTACACCAAGCAATTCAAGCCATCCCCAATCTGTAAATTTCTGTTTAAAACCAATTTTTTTTCTCATCGAAGAAGAAGTCCATGTCAATAACACATTCTGGACGAATCTTTCTTGTTTTGAAATTGCGATCATATTTCACTTTCTTTTCCTTGCTTCTAAAGTTTTGCGTTTCAAACAACATATTTGCTTCAGAAGAACTTACTTGAGCAGCAGACCTTGAATTAGAAGAAGAAGACTTTAACTGAGAAGCACTACGTCTCGGACGTTTGAGCGCCATTTTTTTTGCTTGAGAAGAACTGTTATATGCAAAAGAAGAACGGTTACTCCCAAATCGTTCAAATCCCTAACCCTAAACTATGCAAAATTACCATTTACTTATATGCAAATCTAATTGTAGTAATCGTCGAAGTTGATTTTATAAGCAGGTTAAACGGTGCAATTTCTCTGAACGGTGGTAATCGTCCTTGGAGTGGGAGAGATCTCTGGTATAGTATCGATAAAATTAGGAAATGGAGGATTTAAGTTTAGGACTGGGTTAAAGAGAAATCGCGCCTAAAATTCAAAGTCAGATCGCTACCTAAAACTTTGACAAGTATACCGGTAACACTAATGTAGTCAATAATGAAAACTGTAAAGTCACAACCGGAAACATTTCTTTTTTTCAAAAAGTATCGATACTTTTGTTCATAGAGAAAAAAAGTATCGACTCTTTGTTTCCAAAAAGCTATGACAATCCTTTTCTTCAAAACAAATATCGATACTTTTAATCATAATGGGAAAAAAGTATCGACAATTTGTTTCCAGTAAGCTATGGCAATCCTTTTGTTTCAAAAGTATCGATAATATTTTTATATAAGGAGAAAAGTATTGATATTTTCGAGCAAATTTTGAAAACTGTAACCCCTTAGACCCGCCTATGCGTTACCACGGATCCTAGGAAGTTACATTAGGGTCACCGGAGCGACCCACATTAAAATTTCAAATAAACAAATTGTTAACCATTTAGAATCATAAATCAAAATTTGGAATTAAAATACAATTCCAGAAAACATTCAGACTACAAAATAAAAACTATGATACAAATTGCTAAAACAAGTTTTAGGCTCGAATGTAAATCGTGACATACATGCCCCCTAATTACACAGATACCATACTCCGTAAACAGGCCGAAGAAACTCTTATACCGATGTTGACAGCTGCGACATGGTCAATCTTCTAACCTGTGATGGTAAAAACAACGCGAGCTTCGAAAAGCTCAGTAATACAAACTACCAAGGGATGCCAAAAGCACAAGCAGGTATGGCAAGCTTAACACTGTCATGAAGAACTAGGTAACGATAAGCTCAAATTATGATTCGAGATTTTCGAGGAGCATTATACCAGAAGGTAATAGAGTTGTTCTTTATTAGATTACCCGAACCTTAAGATGTGAGTCTAAAGCAGAGATTAAAAAGAGATTCATATTTCAGAAGTTGAATTAAGGTGTTCAAAGTGGTTCATTAAGCGCGAATTGTAAGTTTACTGAGAGTTCAACTTTAATACATTAATTTAGTAGGTTATGTTTAAGAAGAGGTCGGAGAGTTTTATTAACTTACTTAACTACCCCCAACCGAACTCCAAAATACAGTTTCACCTGAACTGCATACAGAAGGTCTTACCCTAGGCTTGAGGCGTAGGAGCCTACCTAAGGGGATACCTTAGGTCCAGAAAGACTTACCCTAGGCCCGTGGGCATATGAGCTTAACAGAAAGGCTTACCCTAGGCCCATTGGGTGTAGGAGCTTAGGTACAAATGGACTTACCAGCGCTGAGCCTACAGATCATCATTCATATCCAGATAATATACCACAGATGATTTCAATTTATATTCAGATGACAATATTGCAGAAAATAAATATCAAATCTATTTTTATACCTGAAGACATGTATCAAATCTATTTTATTATCATTATTACTATTATTTTGTATTCAATGTCATATATCAGATATATTTTTCATAACAGAGATCAGAAATCAGAGAATTGCTTTCCTTTCGTATTACAGTATTATACTTTTAAATTTTAAGCATATTGTCTTGGTTTAGAGCAGAAAGTATTTACAGATACATGGTACGCGTTTTATGGCCCAATTCATTTCTTAGAGGTACTTGATAGATATCAGAAAGATGACATTTGACGAATTTAGACTGATTTCAGAACGAAGTCCCTACAAATAGGGGAGTTCGGTAAGACGGATCGAATTAACATCGGAAGTTGATGCATCAGAATCATTGGGATTTTAGATATATCGAGAGTGATTCGATCTAAAGCTTACGAGGGTATTGTTGGTCTTTCTGGCCTTCGAAGGGTAATTTGGTAAACTGAACCAACAAGGTATAAACGGTGATGTACAAAATTTAGGAATTCTAATTGCTCATTAAGCTTCTGAGCCCCTTTAACTAATTGAAACCCATTAACACAGTATTTAATATCTCACCGAATGGTACACCTCAACCATTCATTTCTCAGAACTAATTACCGAGCAAAACAACATTAATTCGCCATCACCAATCGTCCACTGAACTTATTACCAGAAATCAAGCATATATTCGAGCAGTATTTTCCAAGAGTTCAAACATGTGCATTGTACCTGAACTCATCCCAAAACATCAAATATGCCTTAGGAGAACAGATCCCTTTCATTATTAACTATGTACTTTCCCCAAATAAATTGCACATTCATTCACACGGTAATTTCCCAATATTATCATAGTGTCTGAATCGACCAACTGACATGAGCCGTATTTTATCACTTTTGGAGTCATTACGTCTGTCTGTCTTTAATGAGATTTCTAATTCCATGTCTTAGAAGTATTCTCTGACATTCTAGTATTCAAGGGTATTTCAGACATTACGATGCTCGAAAATGTTTTAATTATTCAGAGTTTCTCGGTTCTTCCATCTATTCATTCGTTTCAGACCTCGAGGATATATCACATATGCCAGTCGAATGATAATTGATGCCCGAAGAAAAATATCAGTCTCTAGGGTCATTGTGACCCATCTCAGCCTTATCAGTATATCCAATCCTTTTTAGTCATTTCAATCAATTCAATCTTTTTCGCCCCATTGCTCAATTTATACATACGAATATTTTTCCGTACATTTATCTTCATCGAATTATTCAGAATTCTTGCAACTCAAGCAATTTACAATCTCGAGGGTTTAAGTCTTGTTACCGTGAAATTTCAATAGTTTGAGGTTTTCAAGTGTATCAGATGTCTTATCGAATCAAGTATAGCTTCTCGGGTTGTGATTATAGTTAGGGGGTATTTTCATCATTTGTTAATCATATATGTCTGACATTTATACTTTTAATAAAAGAGATAATCAGACTTAAAAATTTACTATCTCGATAAACATGTACTAAACTCGAAAGTCTCTTCGATTTATCAAACCATTTATTCGAGTATTTTTGCCTTGGCCATTATTATTCTTATTTCATAATTGATCGATATAGGCAGAGATAATCATATGCTTAAACATGATCGTGCAAACATAGCTAAATACCAACATGTTTCAAAAGCATGCAGAGGGTAGTAATGTATTACCTTAACTCTGAGCTACATCGGTTGATTCATGATACCCCATTCAATCGCACTCGAACCAGAATTCAACGTTCTTCAACATCTCGTATTCAAGAAACCAAGAATACCTTCAATCACACACAATCCCATTTCAGTCCTTATTCATAGAGCTCTTAATTGAATAAATAAATACATAAATAAGTTTGGGTTCAAGGTTAGATTCGGAGGCTTTCGGATCAGAATTTTGCAAAACGGGCTTCAAAATCGGACTCAAGACGTCGAAAAACATAAAATATGACTTTTTAGAAAATTTGACTTTTTGGTCAATGGTCAAAGTCAACGATGACGTCAACAGGTCAACAGTCAACACTGATGTCATTATCGGTCAACACTGACTTCATCAGTCAACCGAGTTGACTCGAACGGGTCGACTCACTAAGTTGACTCAGACGGGTTGACTCACTAAGTTGACTCGGACTGGGTTAACAGGTCGGGTAAGGCAGATGGGTCTGGGCTCGGTTCGGGCCGGGTTGTTCACTGAACCAGTTCAGTCTAATGGGTTCAGACCGATTCACTTACCAGATTATTTCGATCACCGGACGGCCGCCGGAAAAGTTGTCGAGACGCCCATACACTGCAATTCTGCCGGAAAAACAATGCCCTCGAATTAAATCACTCTTTCAAACCAGAAAAACACATACCCAAGCCGGAATGGTTGTCGGATCTTACCCAAACTGAAATAAGATAGCCGAAAAGCGCGCGGCTCCGATGTGGCCCTTACCGGCGTTGGATAGATGATCGGTTAAGGGGGTTTTGCTCCCCTCCACACGGTGAGCACGCCTAGGCTGACGACGCGCCACACCATTGACTGTGGTGGCCGGAAAACGAAAGAAAAAGGAGGGGCGACATTTAGGGTTTTTGCTAAACTCAAACTCGCACTCTTCGACGAATGGGGAGGATTTTGTGCGCGTGGCTAACGATAATAGGACCGGGTTGCGACGACGTTGTCATTTATACCAACGGTGACAACCACCACCGAGCGGTGGCTCAGATCAAGGAGGCGGACGAAAGGGTTGGGGAAAAAATAGGAATATTCTGGACTCTATTACCCTTCTCATGACGATTCAGATCCAAAAAGAAATTTCCTGACGATATATGTGAATCATGTTTTATTTTATTTTATTCTGAGAGCGGACAAAACGTAGCTTATCATTAAACTGAAGTAAGCAATGCCCAGGGATTGCCTTAGCTCAAATGGCAAAGTCACGAGTTCTCCTTCCAAGAGGTCAGGTGTTCAAATCTCATTAATAACATTCCTTTCTTTTTCCTTTTTTTTTGCTTCTTCTTTTTTTGCATCATTTATTATTTTGGGGTGTTACAACTCTCTCCCCCTTAAAAGAAATTTCGTCCTCGAAATTTTCCAGAGTCGGAAAAATGTAAAAACTGCTCTTTCATCCGTTCTTGTACTGAAACTTATCCATTATAGCATGCTTGTTTCTTCAAGGCTTTCTCAGACGGTCGTAGATCAATCCAGTTGTGCCCACGATTAGTTGGACTGTCTTTAGACTCAAAGTCATCCCATCATACATCTCGGACCAACAAATTAAAATACATAACTTGAATTTGTACCGAACTTCAAACGATTCCAACCAAACACTTGTTTTATGACTGTTATTATAAACGGTCTTTGTCAGAGATAAGAAACTTCACAACTACCATAAGAGGTTAATCATACAACCCATACGCATCCCCTCTGGGGCTGAATTAACTTACTAGGTTATCCATCAATTTACGGAAGAGAAACTGTACCTGAAATCCAATCGAGTACTCAAGGTCTTTAACAAGCTCTTCCAAGATCAGAGTGTAACAACAAATTTTAGTCGAGGATGATATATCAATACATCATGTCACATTTTCGTATAAAAGGTCTTTCTTCAAGCAGGCCGAACATACTCAAGGTTTTGAACGAATATCACTTACTTTTAGAACAATTTTGATAGTTGTTTCATTCGTGTATAACAGAAGCACTGCATATTCTGTTTTTCACCAAACTCACGGATACATTTTTTTTCTTTTCAAATTCATAATGCTTTTATTGAGTTTCCATCAAAATATTCTCAAACACTATCATTTTAACCGAACTACCTTACATGAAATCTTATATCGGCTACCTCACATAGTCTGACATTTATTCATAAACTGAATCAAATCTTCAATTTTCACATAAATGAACCATCTCAGATTGTTTGCCCAGATTCAAATCCATCAACTTAATCCAAGATGAAGACGAACAATATAGACATTTCTTGCCAGTACAGATTGAGCTATTTAGGACAGAATGGATAGACACACTTATTGCAGGAAATGATTCGACATTAGAGTCTCAGCACTGAGGAGTACGGTTATGATCTAGGGGCATGCACAGACCAGACACCCTATGACAGACGATCGGCCGATCTACCCAGAAAGACGCAACTCTAAACTATGATACCACTAAATGTAACCCCCTAGACCCGCCTATGCGTTACCACGGATCCTAGGAAGTTACATTAGGGTCACCTGAGCAACCCACATTAAAATTTCAAATAAACAAATTGTTAACCATTTAGAATCATAAATCAAAATTTGGAATTAAAATACAATTCCAGAAAACATTCAGACTACAAAATAAAAACTATGATACAAATTGCTAAAACAAGTTTTAGGCTCGAATGTAAATCAAGATGTGACATACATGCCCCCTAATTACACAGATACCATACTCCGTAAACAGGTCGAAGAAACTCTCATACCGATGTTGACAGCTGCAGCATGGTCGATTTTCTAACATGTGATGGTAAAAACAACGTGAGCTTCGAAAAGCTCAGTAACACAAACTACCAAGGGATGCTAAAAGCACAAGCAGGTGTGGCAAGCTTAACACTGTCATGAAGAACTAGGTAACGATAAGCTCAAATTACGATTCGAGATTTCCGAGGAGCATTATACCATAAGGTAATAGAGTTGTTCTTTATTAGATTACCCGAACCTTAAGATGTGAGTCTAAAGTAGAGATTCAAAAGAGATTCAGATTTCAGAAGTTGAATTAAGGTGTTCAGAGTGGTTCATTAAGCGCGAATTGTAAGTTTACTGAGAGTTCAACTTTAATACATTAATTTAGTAGGTTATGTTTAAGAAGAGGTCAGAGAGTTTTATTAACTTACTTAACTACCCCCAACTGAACTCCAAAATGCAGTTTCACCTGAACTGCATACAGAACGTCTTACCCTAGGCCTGAGGCGTAGGAGCTTACCTAAGGGGATACCTTAGGTCCAGAAAGACTTACCCAAGGCACGTGGGCGTAGGAGCTTAAAAGAAAGGCTTACCCTAGGCCCATTGGGCGTAGGAGCTTAGGTACAGAAGGACTTACCAGCGCTGAGCCTACATATCATCATTCATATCCAGATAATATACCACAGATGATTTCAATTTATATTCAAATGACAGTATTGCAGAAAATAAATTTCAAATCTATTTTTATACTAGAAGACATGTATCAAATTTATTTTATTATCATTATTACTATTATTTCGTATTCAATGTCATATATCATATATATTTTTCATAACAGAGGTCAAAAATCAGAGAATTGCTTTCCTTTCGTATTACAATATTATACTTTTAAATTTTAAGCATATTGTCTTGGTTTAGAGCAGAAACGAGGTCCCTATTAAAAGGGGGTTTGTACTAACGATTCAAACCCGATATTCAGGAGTTGATACATCAAGATCTTTGAGATTTTAGATATATCATGAGTGATTTAGTCATTTAAGCCTACACGGGTATTATGATCATTTTATCATACATGAGCATTTTGGCAATTTATGCCAACAAGGCATAAATAGTGACCCAGGAATTCTATTTGCTCACCAGGTTTCCAACCAGGCATTCAAAGATTTCTATGTCAAGATCTTTCACGATATCGAATACATTCAGGGCTATTTTGATTACTTTGGCCAACGAGGGCATTTTGGTCATTTAACTATCATGAGTGATTTTTTAATGTAGCCTAATAATGATAAAATGAAGATTTACAATATTTAAGATTTCCAACAGTTTATCGAGCCTCCAAAACCATTCGAACTAACATATCCCAACCTTGCAGTACTAACCAAAACTTCTAATGTATCCGGCTGTATCATATATCTGAATGGTTGCTTTCATATTTCACCACAAGACTTGTCACGGAGTAGTCAAACTTACATCCTGTGTGGAAAAGCTTCCAACCTTATATTAATATCATGAGTGATTGACGTACATGAGTCATGCTTCAACCCTTAGGGGCATTTAAGTCATTTTCAGCTTTACTGGCATTCTAATATTTTATCAAAGGCAATTTACTTATTCCAGTCAAGGGGGTATTTCAGTCATTTTGAAACTCGGGATATCCATCATTCCTGTAAATTGAACCATTTATATTATTTCAATCATTTAAGTACCCGTGGGTGTTTCAGCCATTCAAGTAATTCCGGTACCTCCAACCACTTCATTCACTTCAAAACTCAAACGTTTATCCATCATTCCAGTTAATTTGCAAACTTCGGTGTCTGAGGATACTTCAGCCTTTTTGGTCAATACGATAATTCCGGTTAATTTAACTATAACAACATTTCCAATACTTTTAGTCATTTCAATCAATTCAGTATTTTGAGCCACTTGATTAATTTAGAGGTATGGATAGTTTCTCGTAAATCTATATTCGGAGATTCATTCCAAATTCAAGGAAACCTAACACCTTACAATCTCGGAGGTTTAAATCTTGTTACCATAACTTTCCAAGTAGTTCGAGGTTTTCAGATGGATTAGGTTGTTTTACCATATCTAGTGTAGATTTCTAGATCGATTCCAATTCCAAGGGTATTTTAGTCATTCTCATACCTTAAGGGCATTTTCATAATTTCATATTCAAATATTTTTAACATTTAATCATTTGACTCTAATAATCTAGTTTGGAGATTAGTTGTCTTATTAATTATTTATTGAACTCTAGATCCTTACATTTATTAACTTTCTCGTTCGAGCATTTCAATCTTATCTAGGTTATCATACTCAATTTCATATCTGGTTTGACTTAAGCAGAGTTAACAACACTCCTCATCATATATATGCATGCATTAACCGAATACCAACATGTTCATAAAGTATACAAGAGGTCGTAATGTATTACCTTTAATCCTTATTATATCGGTCTACCATGATACTCCATTCTATCACTCTCGAACCTGAATGCGACGTCCTCAACATCTCAAATACAAGGAACCGTGAATACCTTCAATCGCACAAATTCCAAGTTCAGTCCTTATTCACATTGCTCATAATTGATTAATAAATACAAAAGTAGACTCGAGTTCAAGGTCCGATTCAGAGGCTTTCAGGTTATAATTTCATGAAACGAGCTTCAAAATCGGACTTAGGACGTCGAAAAACATAAAATAGAGTTTTTCTGGGAAAGTTGACTTTTTGGTCAAAGTCAACGCTGACGTCAGCAGTCAAAGTCAACACTGACGTCATGCTAACATTACTAGTAAATAGGGTTGACTCGGGCGAGTTGACTCACTGGGTTGACTTGGTCGAGTTGACTCACTAAGTCAACTCGGTCAATGGGTTAATGGGTCGGGCAGACGGGTCTGGGCTCGATTCGGATTTGGGCTGAGACCGGGTTGGGCCGGTTCAAACTATAGCTTGAACTAGTTCACTTACCCATAGGTGCAAACCGTCGAACGATCATCGGAACAGTCGCCGGAGGCCATTTTTGTACCGATTCTGCCAGGAAAAAGAGAGTTTATCAACACGACGACTCAACCCAAACCTTAGCGACACGAAACAAGCCGAAATTCAGCCAACAATTACCTAAAATGTTGGGATTACGCCGGAAAAACACGAAGCTCCAACGAGGCTTCTCCCAATATCGGAACCACGAACGGTCAAAGGGATTTTGCTCGGCCTGACGTGAGGAGTCTAGAAGTGGCGGCAGAGCGGCGAACAGATGTCAACCGATACCGGAATCTTTAAAAATAGAGACGGCGAGGGGTTTGGGTTATAGTCGAGCCTTCGATCGGGTTCACACAACAAACGACAATGTTACGCTGTGAGTGGCAGCCAGGGCTGGAGTTGCGGTGTGCCGCCGGTCACAACGACGCTGGCAGTGAGAATCACGGCGGCGCGGTGACGAAAATCGATCGGTGACTGGTAAGGGAGATGACGAGTTGGAGGGGGAATTATTCAGATCTAGAAATTTCCCTCAATATCGAATGAGAAATTTTACGGAGCAACTGAAGAGTCAAACAAGACTGACTAAATTCTAGATAAACCCCAAACTTAATTTTAAGGAGTTTCAAATGCAACACATAATAAATGTGAGCACTTAGTTTAATGGTTAAACTTGTAGGGAGGGTTTGGCGGTAAGTAAGAGGTTGTGGGTTCAAAACCTCACAACCTCAATCCTTACATTCTTTTTTTCTCTTGAAATCTTGGAGTGTTGCAAAATTACCTATCTATCCCTAAATTACAAAACCCTAATTTTTGTTCATTTGAAATTCCTGCCGTCGTCGCCGACTTGATATGGATTAGATATGGATTTACATATTCAAATTACTAATCCCGATTAGTCATTGGCCGGAAATTAGATTTGGTAGCAAGAAACATATTAAATCACTAATCGTTTTGATATGAACATAGTACCAGAAGCTAATTAAGCCTAGTTCTGTTGCTTTAGTTTTCATTGTCGGTTAGGATTTGCAGTGGCGGCGACGGCAGCGGGGACGACGGCTTGAATTTCAAATGAACAAATATTAGAGTTTTGTAATTTAGGGGTAGATATGTATTTTGATCTATGTTTAAAAGAAAATTAAAACAAAATAATGTATTTTAATTAATTTACCTTTTTATTTTTAAATAATTTATAATTATACGGTGAGCTCTTTAAATTTTTAATCTTTATAAATTGAATTAATAGTGCTCATCGGTGCTCGTCGAGCATGGCAGACTCATCCTATTAAAACATTATTTTATTTATTGTATACCAACTTTCGAATAAAATAAAAGACAGCTAGGTTATATGTCTCTCCAACAAAGATCATTAATTATTCTAATAATATAATAAAAATCACCGATCATGAAATAAAAACGATACTAATATGAAAAATTCTACAGCGCTCGACGAGCACCAATAAGCATCATTAACAACGAGCACTGATGAGGACTATTAATTTAATTTATAAAGATTTAAAATTTAAAAGACTCAATGTATTATAAATTATTTAAAAATTAAAAGATAAATTAATTAAAATATATTATATTATTTTTATTTTTAATTAAAATACCCCTAAATTACAAAACTCTAATTTTTGTTCATTTGAAATTCAAGCTGCTGCTGCCACTGTTGCCCTGCCGCACTTCCGTGGTTGCCGTTGAGTTTTATGATACCTTT
The DNA here is from genome assembly GCA_958450335.1 of Hibiscus tridactylites. Classification (NCBI taxonomy): domain Eukaryota; kingdom Viridiplantae; phylum Streptophyta; class Magnoliopsida; order Malvales; family Malvaceae; genus Hibiscus; species Hibiscus tridactylites. The sequence continues at coordinate 17,650,194 of OY288271.1, read as the reverse complement.
TTTTTTATCTCATATTAGTAATTTCAATTGGATTTCTTTCATGCATTAGATTTTAGGGAAAACTACACCGGTGGTCCCCAAACTATTACCGTTTTTCTATTTTGGTCCCTAAACTATGTTTTTCGGCAAAATCGTCCCTTTTGTTACATAGTTCTCCTGTTTTGGTCCCCCGACGTTAAATAGCTAACGGTTTTGCTGACATGGCATTTTTTAAATATTTTTAAATCATTTCTCTCTCCTCTTAAAAAAATACCACGTCAGCAAAACCGTTAGCTATTTAACGCCGAGGACTAAAACAGGAGAACTATGTAACAGAAAGGACGATTTTGCCGAAAAACATAGTTTGAGGACCAAAATAGGAAAATGGTAATAGTTTAGGGACCACCGGTGTAATTTTCCCTAGATTTTAATGATGAAGTTTTATTATACTTTTTAATTTCATTTCTGATCAATTCGTTGCAAGAACTTAACCACCATGAACGCGAACATAGGAAACTCATCCCACCCATATATCCTTTAAATAAAATCCTAAGAATTTAACCGCTAATAATCACTACTCTTTTGAATAATACATTAAAATATTATTTCTGTCATAATAATACAAGTTACGAAAGGATAGCTGAAAGAGAAAGTTGCCATTAATATTACAAGTTGATAAGACCGGCAATTACTATTATTCATTTGAATAATACCATAGTTCAGTGGTTATTTGTGTAGTTTACCCTAATATCATTTATACTAAACTTGATAGACATCTATGGATTTTGAGCCTATAAATACATGCAACTCATAAACGCATTTGGATCACACAAAAATTCAAACATAGATTTTAGCATACACTAAAGAAATGTCTACTGCAAATCTTGTTGTTCCGTCTCAAGATGGCAACTTGTCCAAGGAAAATCGCCATTTGGCCAATTTTGTTCCTGACGTTTGGGGGGACACTTTCCTCGCTCCCCCTCCTGAACTGGTATGTTCACAAGTATGAATATCACTTTTTTCAATTTCAATTAAATGTATCGGACACATTGACATGCATATGAATGCTTTAAACAATCGAAAGCTTTTTATACTTAAACAGGATATGGATGGCATTACTCGATCAGAGTACGAAGAACTGAAAGAACAAGTGAGGAGAATGTTGGTGACAAACATGGATAATCCATCCCAAAAGTTAGACCTAATAGATGCTGTCCAACGCTTAGGTGTGGCTTACCATTTCCAGAAAGAGATCGAAGATGCCTTGCAGATTATGTATCATTCTAAGATTGATGATGATGATCTCTACACCACTGCTGTTCGGTTTCATCTTCTAAGAGAGCATGGCTTCAATGTTGATTGCGGTATATATGACTTCAATTTTTAAACCTGAAAAAAAAAATTACTATAAGTTGAGTCTATGGAGTCTCAAGTTTGATTGATGATTAACCAGAGTTATTCAACAAGTTCAAAGATGAGGAAGGAGAATTCAAAGAATCCCTAGTCAATGATGTGAAAGGCTTGCTACAACTGTACGAAGCTGCACACTTTCAAGTTCATGGAGAGAATATATTAGAAGAAGCTCTTTCTTTCACTAAATTCCATCTCAAGTTGGCCGAAACAGAGGTAGACTATCCTCTGTCCACACAGATTGCTAATGCTCTAAACCGACCCCTTCGCAAGAGCTTGCCGAGACTGGTTGCTAGGAGCTACATTTCCATATACGAAGGGTATGGTACCCACGACCAAAACTTACTGAAATTCGCAAAGTTAGATTTCAAAATAGTACAACATTTGCACAGGAAAGAGATAAACGAGCTCACCAGGTAATCTATAACGCTCATAGGTTTTCGTGAGTCAAGCTGAATAGGAACCTTATTATATATGTATTGTAATTTCAATTTTTACTCGTATTTATAGGTGGTGGAAAGGTTTAGATGTTTCGACCAATTTTTTCTTTGCACGAGATAGATTGGTGGAAGGTTATTTTTGGATATTGGGAGCATACTTTGAACCTCGTTACTCCATTGCTAGAATTTTTACGTCCAAACTAACTGCTCTTGTTTCAATTATGGATGATATTTATGATGCATATGGAACATATGAAGAGCTTGTAATCTTTACAAAAGCAATCCACAGGTGATTCAAAGCAAATATTCAAATCATTAGAAGTTATTTTTTTATTGAATTATAAAGAATTAACCATTTGAATTGATTACATATTGTAGGTGGGATATCAACTGCATAGACCATCTTCCCGACTACATGAAAAAGTGGTGCAGAGAAGTCTTAAAAGTTTTTAAAGATATGGAAGATTTGATATCCAAAGACGGAAAAGCGTATCGCGTGCAATTCGCGATAGATGCGGTATATATATGATCTTTGTATTTATTTTCTTGAAAACTATACTTGGTTGTTGTTAACTTTTTGTTTACTTATTAACAGATGAAAGAACAAGCTGACGTCTACTTTGCTGAGGCCAAATGGCTCCATGAAAATTACATTCCAACATTGGAAGAGTATATGCCGATTGCATTAATTTCTACTGGTTATCTGAATGCTACAATTGCATCTTTCGTTGCCATGGAAGATGACATAACAAAAGACACTTTCATTTGGGCATTTAATGACCCCAAGATTCTTAGAGCTTCAAGTGCTATTTGTAGGCTGATGGATGATGTTGCTAGCCACAAGGTATATGCGCGCATAATTTATTCTTCTTATTTATTATTCGAGTTTGATTCGATTTGATGTCTAAATTAACTCGAACTAAATTATGTTTAATATAGTTTGAGCAAGCGAGAGGACATGTTTCCTCAGCTGTGGAGTGTTACATGAATCAGTATGGTGCATCAATGCAAGCGGCATACGATGAGTTGTTGAAGCAAGTAAACGATGCTTGGAAAGACATTAATGAAGGGTTCTTGAAACCAACGGCAGCTCCCACGTCGGCTCTCAATCTAATTCTAAACCTTGCAAGGGTTATGGATGTCTTATACAAGGGAGAAGATGCTTATACACGAGCTGGTAATTCAGCAAAAACTAGCATTACTGCGCTGTTGATTGATCCAATTCCAATTTGATTCAAGAATTTAAAGTTTAAACTTGATTTTAAAAAAGGATTTTGCTATTGACAGCCCTTAGAGCTGTCAATAAGAACTCTATAAATTCTTATAATTAATGCTTGTTTTGCTTTGTAATTAATGTTTGTTTTGCTTTATAATAAATTGTTGTTTTGCTTTGTAATGAAATCTAGTAAAATGTAATTAAATACATTCCTAAAAAATCATGTTTAATTAATTTTAGGTTGTTTAATGTAATTAATATTCACTTAAAATGGTTTATTGTTTAGGGTTTAGGGTTTGAGGGTTAAGGTTTAGGGTTAGGGTTTATGGCTTATGGCTTATGGTTTAAGTTTTAGGGTTTGATGTTTAGGGTTTAGGGTTTAGGGTTTGGATTTAGGGTTAGGGTCTAGGGTTTATGTCTCATGGCTTAAGTTTTAGGGTTTGATGTTTAGGGTTTAGGATTTGAGTTTAGTGTTTGGGTTCGAGGCTTGGGGTTTGTGATTTAGGGTTTAAGTTTGAGGTTTGGAGTTTGAATTTAGGATTTTATTGTTTAATTAAATTAAAAAAATTATATTAATGAAACACAACTTTTTAGGAATGTAATTAATTACATTATACTATATTTCTTTAAAAAAAAATAAAAAATATTAATTACAAGAACCTATAGTGTTCTTATTAAACAATAAAAATGTAATTAATTACATTATGATTTAGGGTTTGATGTTTAGGCTTTAGGGTTTGGGTTTGAGGTTTGGGGTTTATGATTTAGGGTTTAAGTTTGAGGTTTGGAGTTTGAATTTAGGGTTTTATTGTTTAATTAAATTAAAAATTTTAAATTAATGAAACACAACTTTTTAGGAATGTAATTAATTACGTTATACTATATTTCTTTGAAAAAAATTAAAAAACATTAATTACAAGAATATATAGTGTTCTTATTGACATCCCTTAGGGCTATCAATAGCATAACCCTTTAATTAAAGCATATTTAAAATAATCCTAACTAAGGGAAAACTCAGATTAGACCAAATGGTATAATAGCTCCTTAAAGATTCAAAATTTTGACCCTTTACAAAACAGTCAGTAAAACTAGTTTTCAAACTTTACATTTTGGTCACAAGTCCAAAATGTCACATTTCTAGAACTCGTTTTCCAATATTGATTTCACCAACACCTTTTATATATTTAAAAATGATTTTAGATAATTTTTCCATATTTTTATCACCTTCCAAAATATGTTTTCCCTAAACTCATCTCGAAACTTACATGGATCTCTAATCTCGGTCCAACGGACCCTAAAACTATCCCAAAAACCTCTAGGCCCAAAATCAAGGCGTTACAAATCTCACAAGTTAGGAAATTTCATCCTCGAAATTTTACCCGAAGGAAACAAGTGAAGAAACTACTTCATCCAATCCGCTTTACACTCTCACATGGTCTCCTCGACACCACAGTGTTGCCACAAGACCTTCACAAGCACCATTATTACCATGGTGAACTTACTACATGAATAAAAAATATCTCAACAAGTTCCTTATCAAATAAAAACCTCAGTCACAACTCCATATCCTCCACCAACATAAAACAGGATGGATCCGACCTAAACCTCCGCAATATCAAAACATGGAACACATCATGAATCTTTTCCAACTCGGGAGGCAACCTCAACCGATAAGCCATTGAACCAACATGCTCCACAACTTCATACGGTCCAATTAACCTTGGACTAAGCTTTCCTTTACGTCTGATATGTGTCACCTTTTTCCAAGGCGATACATTTCAAAAGCACATGATCACCAATTGCATACTCAATCTCCATACGCTTCAAATCTGCGTAAGATTTTTGACAATCTGAAGCAGCTTTCGAACGATCACAAATAAACTCCACCTTCACATTCGTACTTTTCAACACATCGGGTAAAGAAACATGCTTTTCCCAAACCTCAGCCTAACACAAGAGCGTATGACACTTCCTACCATACAAAGCCCCATACAATGTCATTTGTTTACTAGCTTGATAACTAATACCATAAGCAACTCTCCAAAGATATTTGTCTCTCCCAGGTTCCTTGGGAATCAATGATACAACATCTCAACATATCCTCCAAGACCTGGATCACATGTTCAGACTGACCATCCGTCTGAGGATAAATCGATGTACTGGAACTCATCCATATACTCAACACTCAACGCAAATACTCCCAAAATTTGTCGTAAACGGCGGATCTATATCCAAAACTATAGTATTAGGCGCACCATGAAAACACACAACCTCGACAATACAAATCCTCCAACTTATCCCAAACATATGTTGTGTAACACCCCAATTTTGGGCTTAGAAGTTTTGGGTTTGGACCGGACCGGTCGGAGTGCGGTTCGAATATAAAAGGTGATTTTTAGGAAAGCCTAGTTCGGGTTGCATTAAAAATATGGAAAAATATCTTAAAGTCCTATTTTATTATATATAAGAGAGTGGTTAAATCAATTTTACAAAATGAGGTTTGGAGGTGTGACATTTTGGGTTAGTGACTAAAATGTAATTTTTGAAAACTTGGTGACTGTTTTAAAAGGATTGAAACTTTGAATCTTTAAGGAGCTAATTTACCCAAGAAGAGTTTCTCCAGATTTTTCTTAATATTAAACAATTTATTAATGGTTTTTAATTAAAGGTAAAAGGAGGGAAAAAGATATTTTGTTCTCATAACTAACTTTCTTCAAAAATTTCCATTTCTTTTCTCTCAACCCAAACACTTTTCTCCAGCAATTTTTCCTCTGATTTTGATACCTAATGATGAGATTTCAATCTTCATTTGATCTCTAATCATTTCTACATCAAAACCTTAGCATTTGCTTATTGAATTTTCAAGAATCTTGGTTCCAAACAAGGAGAAACTCACATTTAGAGGTATGAACGTCCTTCTCCTCTAAATACTCAGTTCTTTACTGAAATTCCCAAGTTCTCAATCCTTTATTTGTGTTTTATTAAAGGTTTTATGGTTGTGTTCTTGATCTTGGCTTTAAAATGCAAGATTTGGTTTAATTTTGATGAAATTCGTATGAAATGGTTGGGCACTGTTTTGAGATGTCATTTTGATGATTTTTGGATGTATAATTGATGTGAAATTGAGGTTTAATCAATGCAATCCCGAATAGGTTGATTTTCCTAAGTTTTGCTTGAGTTAATGATGGTTTTTGGGGTGATCTTGATGTTCTGCTATAGCTGGAGGTATAAGGACGTGTTTAGATCCTTTTTGGATGTTAATTGAGGTTTATGAATGATTGGATTTGATGGATCTTGGCTGGGTAGTGTTGTAGAGATGTTTGGATGTGATTTCGGTTGTGTTTGGTAGCCGAAATGTGAGTGTTGATGAGAGCAGCGAGTTTAGGTGTCTTGGTTGAAGATATTAATGCATGATGATGCATTAATCCTCTGCTTTGATGTGTTTAAAATAGGGGAGACATCTTCGGATCCTTGTGGTGTTGATCCGGAAGCTTGATTGGTGTTTCGGCAAGCTTGCGAAACGGAATCGGTGAGTGAAGTTTGGTTTTCAGCTTTGAAACTAATGTTTTGAAGGTTTGGGAGCTTAGTTAAAGTCTAAACAACTTAGCTAAGCTCAAGAGTAAGTTTTCGGAAAAACTCTCTTGTTGATGAGCCATGAGATGGTTGAATGCAAAGTGATTTGTTTGCATGTTTTAATTCTGTTTTTGAAAGCATATTTTAGCATGTTTATTGCTGGTTTTATAAGCCATGTGTTGAAGGATGCTCAAGGTAAGAGATCCTTGGTTTTTCATTGATAAATGTGATTTCAATGCATAGTGATGCATGTGGATTTAATGGCTTTGTTAAATGCTTTAAAACAATGAATTAATGATGTTAAATGATGTATATTGGCAAGTGATGTGTTGGTTTTAAAGTACTTGAATCGGATATAGTTAGCCGGCTATAGGATTGGGTGCACCGTGAATAAAGTCGCCTTGGATGTCGAGGGGTTGTGATTGTACCATGCTCCATCCAAGTACACTAACGAGATGGTTAAGAACAATATGGTGGTTAAAAGTCCATGGGTGATTCTTGTTTTAAGGTCACAATGGTGGTTAAAAGTCCATGTGTGGACCTTGTGTATGGTAAGATCACAATGGTGGTTTAAAGTCCATGTGTGGATCTTGTGTTGTATGTCCCGTGATCTCGTTAGTGATGTTATACAACTACCAATGAGTGATGTGGAGGGGTTGTGATTGTACCATAGTCTCCATCACGGGTGTTGAGGGGTTGTGATTGTACCATTTGCTCCACCTTGATATTGGTAGTGTGTATGAAGCGTAAGGGACAACGCTTGTAATCCGCGTATCCGATTTTCGATTGTGTTTTGAGTTGAGAAAGGTTGTGATTATCACTTGGAAGCCAATATGACATGTTAATGATTTGAAGCATGAAATGCTTGGTTTATAAACATATGTGCATGATTCAAATGATGTTTGAACTAAAGGTTTTGAAAAGGAGTTTTTGTAAATGCATTATTGTGATGTTTTAATTGAGCATTCCTCACTAAGCTATGTGCTTACACTCTCTCTTTCTTAAACCAATAATGCAGAGCATTGAAGTGCTTAAAGGGGCAGCAAGGTGGTCAAGAATCTAAGTGGAAGCTTAAGCTCATGTATGGTGACAATTTTCATAACTTGTTTAGCTTTTGGCATTTGGCAATGGGAACCTAAATTGTTGTTTTGGGAGATGTTTTGGACTCCCTAAGTTGGTTTTATGCTTTCGGTGATGTTGAGACTTGTATTGGCCTTTTGTTATGTGGTTTTGAAGAATTGATGGTTTAATTGTTTGATATATAGGATGCATGCCTATAGAATTGGGTTTTCCTTTAATCGAGTCTATGTTGGAGTTTGGTTGATGCTAGTATGTTCATTGAGTGTTGAATGACTTGCTGGTATGATTTGGTTGTCTTTGAAGCATGTTTGATGGGTCAATTGTACATTTAACCAACAAAATTTCTGCAATCTGGGCAGCACGTTTAGGAACAGGTGCTACCGTTTCGGAACAGAGGGCCTGAAATGGCCTTGGCGTTTCGAAACAGGTAGAGCCGTTCCGGAACGGTTTTGCCTCTGCCAAGCCCTGTTCCGGAACTTGTTTCGGAACGGTCCCGCGTTTCGGAACGGATCATCCCTGTTCCGAAACACCCGACCGTTGGGCACTGAAATTGACGGTTATATGTTTTGAAATCCTTGCGTTTTGGTCCTGAACTTTGTTTATGCAATTGCATGAGTTTGAGATGTTCGTTTGAGTTGAAATTTGGCAGAGAAGCATGAAACATGACTAATTTCATAATGGTAACTCAAAAGTTGGTTAAGTCCTTATAATTTCCAGAATTTGCATTTTGGTCCCTAAATTCATTATTTGTGCAATCGAGTCCCTAAATGTTTTCTGATTGTTGTAACCTTTGAGTATGCTAATCACGTGAACATAACTAGGGTTAATGTGCATTTAGATAAGATTAAAAAGAAAAAAAAGGGCCGTTAATCAAGGTTGACTTTCGGGTTGACTTTGGTTTTCCCCGTGTAATCTTCTTAATTCGGGTCAACCGTCTAGGCCGGGTTAAGGGGGTTACATGTTGCATGCACAGACACAAAAATATGCACAGCTCGTAACCCAATCAACAATCACCTCCAAAGGAAATCCTTTTTTAAGGGGTGTCAGTGGCAACTCAGATGCAAAATCCATGGTAATTCTCTCCCACCTCTATTTCGGTATCCTCAATAGTTACAACAACTTGGACGGAACTGATGTTCAACCTTAACACGCTGACACGCCATGCACTTAGCAACAAAATCAGCCACATCTTTCTTTAGACCAACCCAATAGTACTCTTCTTTGAAGCCTCGATACATCTTAGTACTACCATGATACATAGCAAAAGGACTACTATGCGCTTCGGTCAGAATGGTTCGCCTCAACTCATCATCATTAGGCACCATTATCTGATCTTTGAAACACAACACCCCATCATCATTAAAATGAAAATCCATCAAATTTCCAACCATAATATCCTTAACATGCGGTACCAACTCTTCATCCTAAGGTTGCTTCTCTTTAATCAATCGTGACAAAGACTGCTTAACTTGCAACTCGGCCAACAAACCTCCCGCCTATGTCACACTTAACTGCACAAACACTGCTCATAACTCCATCGCGACCTTTCTACCCAAAGCATCGATGACAACATTAGCCTTACCCGAGTGATACTCAATCATCCAATCATAATCCTTAAGCAACTCCAACCATCTACGTTGCCCAAGAACACAACACATTCCCACCATAGAGATGGTGTCTCCGAAATCTTTACACCAACCCAACCACGTCAAGCTCCACACTATACTGGAATGATTGCGCTCGAGCACCCTTAGCCGTCTAGATGCATAAGCCACAATCTTCGCTTACGTTACAACAATCTTAGAAATTTCCTTAACTAACCTCGGTGTTAATTAATTGGATCTAGCAAACCCACAAACTTCTAACTCCAATCTTGGTTGCTCCAAAACTGGCACAAGCCAAACACCCAAGAATCAAGTTTAACATCCTCTTCATACCTTGCAAACTCCGAAAACCATATTACGAAAGCTACTTGCATAAGCTACATAGCTTACACCATTACTCCATCGATCTCCGAATAGTCATACGTAAGTGTGAACATATGCATGCGTGATTACTTATATGCCCTCGTAGATGTCTACGTGTATATATTGTCACGGGGCTAGGTTCTGACTAGCTGATCCGAGCGGCCTTAGTCGTCGAACTAAGTCGATGGACTAAGTCAGCCTTCGAATTCGCTAAGCAAGAGTGCTTAGAAATAAGATAGGCGGAAGCTTGATTGGAAAAAGGGGAAGGCAATGCAAATGATGAAGAGAAAAGCTTAAAACTCTTTACTCAAGAAAATACTCAAAGAATGAAAGATGAATACAATGGTGAGGGAAGGGCTCTATTTATAGCCTTGGCCCTCTCGATCTAACGGTCTCTAACGATTCGATCCAAGGGCTATGGATGAATCCTATCTCATATACATGGCAAGTCTATCACATAATAACAAATTACCTAGAATACAAAGCTATTACATCATAGATTTGTTGATAAGGAAGACTTTCCTCGAATATGGCTCCATGGATGATATCTTTCCATGTGTGTTGGTCAAAGGATGACAACTCAACAAGGGTCTTGGTCTCTTGGGCAGATTGGGCTTGGCATGGCCCGGTTCTTGTGTCCAAAACCCCTTTGGTAGCATGCTTGGTGCTAAATCGGGCCCTAGGGGTGTGGGCAACTCGGATGGGCTTCCCCTGGGCCCCTCGGTGTGCATGTCGGGTGCAGACTCGGCCTCCTTGGTGTGCACGTCGGGTGCAGACTCGGGCTCCATGCTTGGGCGGCATGGAGGGTGCTTGGCAAGGCCTCCTCGGGTGCGTGCAGCGTGCCCCCTCGGGTCCTACTCTCGTGGGCAGCACATGGGGTGCTTGACTTGGCCCCATGGTGCGCTGGAAGTACTCCGACTCGGATCTCTCGGATGCAGACACCACATAGGGCGTTGTGCATGGCCCCTTGGTGTGTGGTGTTGGAAACTACTTGGGTCCCTCGGTCGGGTGAAGGATGCGGTGCGCTAAAATAAGCACCTATGGGTGCGGCTTGCTCGGTCGTGGGAAGTTGGTCTGTGACAGTATGCAAAACCTCTAATTTTATGCCCAAATGCATGCATACGATGGCATAATTATATATATACATATAAGTGTTTTTGCACTGTGCATGTTAAACTGTTCACACTTACTAATAACGTTCTCAAACCGATATTCCTTCCAACATATCAAAAACTCGTACTTCCCGAATAAAGAGCAAATTTCATTCCTCCACAAAAAGCCTACTAGCCTATTCATACACGCCGATCAAAATCCTTCAATTTACCATTATGCACTAGAATATCACCAACAAACACAACAACAACTTGATCAAAAAACTCATGGAACACCCGATTCAACACATCCTTAAACGGACCGACGCATTGGTCAAACCAAACGACATCACCAAGAACTCACAATGCTCGCACTTCGTACGAAAGGAAATTCTAGGCACAACCACATCCTTTACCCTCAACTAATAATACCCAAACTTCAAATCAATCTTAGAAAACACTAAAGCACCACGAAACTGACCAAACAAATCATCAATCCTCGGCAAAAGATACTTATTCTTATTATCAACTTTTTTAGTTGCCGATGATCAATGCACATCCGCATCGTGCCACCTTTCTTTTCCACAAACAACACTGGTGCACCCCAAGGCGAAACACTAGGCCTAATAAAACCCTCGATCAAGTAACTCCTGAAGTTGCGTCTTCAATTCATTCAACTCTTTCATCGCAATACGGTAGGGAGCAATAGACAGTGGAGATGTATTTTCATACAACTCAATGCCAAACTCAACCTCTCTATTCGGCAACAAACTAGGCAATTCCTCCGGAAAAACACCCAGATACTCACATACCGTACGTATGTCCTGAACACGCACTTCCTTCAATCTCGGATTCATAACATCAGCTAAGAAGGCCTCACAACCCGATTCCATCAAACGACTCGCTTCCAGAGCCGAAACAACATTGGACAAGAATTTAACATTCTCACCCACGATCACTACCTCGTAATCATCAGCAAGTTTCAAGGTAACTCGCTTGGTTTCAAAATCAACCACCACTCTATGTTAAAACAACCAATCCATACCCAGGATTACATCAAAACCGTGTAACAGAACTTCATTAAATTAACTGCAATCTCATGATCTTAAACCATCAAAGGACATCTCCTAAACAACTTTCTTGTAACAACCGTTTCACCAATGGAACTAGTTACTTGCATTCCTACATCTAACATTTCTGAGATGATCGTTCAAACCACAACTCCCTCAAGCGTTAGTAACAACATGCGCAGAAGTATATACCCCACAAATCAAACATGGAAAATTCTGCCTCATGTGATCATACGATCCACATACCTAACATGTATTAAATGCTACTCTAGCCTGGATACTCTGACCCTACGGTCCTCGCCCAACACTACCACCACCTCGCCTCAACTCAGGTGATACCTTTTTATCATGATTATTCTTAAACTTACTACCATCAAAACCAGAGTCCGTGTAACCAACACGTCGAAAACGGTGTAGCCAAAAGCCAACATATATAACCTAACATCACGTACCAATCTGTAATAGAATCAATAACATCGATGTCTCACATCCAATACTAGTTCAAGAGCATACAAGCTCAACTGAACAAACTATACCTCAAACTTGACCACAGACATTCCACCTTGAACAAAAGCCTTGAATTCACATTCTTTGTAATCAAAGTATCTAACTCTTAGATACTTCTTCTTAAAGATAGTTCGAAAGTGTAACACCCCCAAATTAATTAAATAATTAAAGCTATAAATATGGAAGCAAATGTATAAGAAAAAAAAATTGTGATGAAAAAAAAATATAGCCAAGGGAGATTGAACCTGTGACCCTTAGTTGTATAGGCTTGCGTTTAAACCAGTTGGGCTAATTCTTTTCATTGTTATAGTTGGCTAAGAAAACTCTTTTGAACTAAGCCTTTTCGGGTAATTAAATAAAAATAATAAACCAAGTATGATATTTTTTCCAACCACCCATTTATTGTGAAATGAATGCCCCACTTGAATCTAGGTATCTAGAACCTTCATTCTCTCAAAACCGTTCACCTTCCACCACCGGCCGTCTTTTCGATCTCCTCCACCGCTCGTCGGTGTTGTGCACCGCCACCGGCAACTCGGCCATCTCCCCATCGCGATCACACCCCTGGCCGTCACGCGCGAGGCTGAGCCACCGGCTGCTGTGTAGATTGATTTGAACGTTAAAAAAACAAAACAAAACTTAAAACCCATTTCACTCGGTTTTTCAGCGATTTCAGCCGCTACCGCCGACCGTTTGTCACGCCAAGGCCACCGTTGCACTCCCCGTGGTGTGGTGAGAAAAACACTACCTGTTGATCGACCATCCGCCGTCGTTGGAGTCGTCGTCGGGACTACGTCGGTTTTGGTTTCCATTTCCGTTTCGGGGTAAGTTTGGTAAGTTTCCAACCTTATTTTGAGTTTTTGCATACTTGGGTTGAGAAAATGGCGTTTTTTAGCGTCTCCCGCTGGTTTCCTTGGCCGTTTAGGCCACGCGTGGCTACCACGCGCCGTCACGGGCAACTTACGGCCGCCTGTGACGGTGGCCTTCGAAACTGAGCAGAACCGAGCCTTTCGAACCGGCCTATTTTGGTCTAAGCCCAAACCCGACCGAGTCAACCGAGTCAACCCGACCGAGTCAACTGAGTCAACCCGACCGAGTCAACTCAACCGAGTCAACTCGTCCGAGTCAACTCGTTGGCTTTGAACGTTGACCTTGACCGTTGACGTCAGCATGACGTCAGCGTTGACTTTGACTTTAACCAAAAAGTCAAGTTTTTTCAAACAACCTTGTTTTATGTTTTTCGACGTCCTGAGTTCATTTTTGAAGCCCGTTTCGTGAAATTCTAACCCGAAAGCCTCCGAATCGGACCTTGAACTCGAGTTTGCTTATGTATTTTATTAATCAATTGTGAGCAATGTGAATAAGGACTGAAATTGGAATTTGTGCGATTGAAGGTACTCACCGTTCTTTGAATACGGATGGTTGAGGACGTCAAATTCGGGTTCGAGAGTATTGAGATGCCGTGTCAAGGGTTGACCGATATAGCAAGGATTCAAGGTAATACTTTACTACCTATTGTCTGCTTTATGGGACATGCTGGTAATTGATTAATACATGAACTGTATGATTGGTCATTTGACTATCATCAATTATTATAAGCCGTACTGTTACAATACAATGATAATAAACTGGTTAAGACCGAATGACTCGAATAAGGAACAAATGACCGATAAGAAATTCAAGTTTAGTGAACACTAGATAAAGCGACAACCTCGAAACTTTAATTTTAGATTATGTTCATGATAAAAGATTTAATGCCCGAAACGTTACAAAGAGAAATTACAAAAATGCCCCTGAGATATCTGAATGACTAAAATGACCCTAACAATGAAAGCAATCTAGAAATCTATCTTAGGTCTTGTTAAACAACCGGTTTATCTAAAATCCTCAAATTACTTGGAGAGTTACAGTAACAAAGCTTAAACCCTCGAGATTGTGAAGTGCTTGGATTTCCTTGAATTTTTAATAATCCTTGAAGATAAATTTACAAGAGATTATTCATATGTTTGAAAATTATCGAAGTACTTTCAATTACCGAATTGAGTGAAACAACTGAAATGATTAAAGGATTGAAGGTACTATAAGACTGAATTGATCAGGATAGGTGTATTGACCGAAATCACTAAAGTATCTTGAGCATCGAAACTTTCCAATTAACAGAAATGCCATTTATACCTCAAGTTTTGAAACGAATGAATTGTCTAGAAGGGCTGAAAGGACCAAAGCGACTAAATCTCTATCGAGTACATAAATGATTGAAATTATATAATTAGTATAATTGACGGAAATGATGGATCTATCCCGAGATCTAAAATGGTCGAAATACCCTCTTGACCGAAATGGGCAAAATTTGCCTTCGATGAAATTCCAGAAATCTAAATAAAGCGTAAATGACTGAAATGCCCCTAAGTGTTGTGAAGCATGACTCATATATGTCCATCACTCATGATACTAATATAAGGTTGGAAGATTTCGCTTGGAAAATAAGTTTAAATGCTCAGTGGTGAGCTTGCAGAGAAATATGACGACGACCGTTCAAACATTTTATATAGTTGATTTTGAAAATGATACACGTGGAACGCATACGTCTGAATGTTTGGTAAGTATTGCAGAGTTGAGATATGTTAGATCGAGTGAGTTTTTGGAGGTTTGATAAACCGTTGAAAATCTTGAATGTTGAGAATCATCTTTTTGTCATTATTGAGCTAAGTTACAAAATTGCCCTGATAGTAAAATGACCAAAATGCCCTCGTTAGCCAAAGTGATCGAAACAACCTTAATATAATTGATATCTTGAATGATCATAATAAAACATTTTTTTTCAAATGCCTAGTTGGCGATGTTGGCTACAAAGTCCCCTCTAATAGGGACCTCATTACTGGAATCAGTTCAAAACGTCAAAAGCTCAGAGTTTACATTCTTCGTGTAATATCAAGTATCTCAGAGAAATAAATGGTTCCTTTTAGTGTGTTCCAAGTGCACATAAATATTCCACCGTCCTGAACCCAAGGCTGTCTTTTGATACGAAATATGGCTTTTACCAAATCAAAATATATCTATGTATCTGAACTAGAAAAACATGAGAAAAAGAAAAGAAAATAAAAATTTATATGCTCGCTAGTTATTGTTTCATCGAAAACTACAGTTTACTTTATGTTCACTGTTATTACTGATTAACATTGATTGCTACCAAATATTGTTATTATCGATCATTACCGATTGCTACCGATTACTTTTGTCACTACATAGATATTTGGGATAGAGTATGAAGTTACCGTAGGTTCAGCCCTGATCAGGCTGGTAATTCCTTACCGTTTTAGGTTCCTATGCTTCGGCTAGGGTAATTCCTTACCGTACCTAAGGTATCCCCTTAGGCTGGCACCTACGCCCAATGGGCCTAGGTTAATGCCCGTTATGGTTGCAGTTCTGGGGAACTGCATACCGGAGTTTGGTTGGAGGGTAGAAAGAAAATTTAAAATGAACCTTATCGCTAACATTATATAACCGTGAAATAACGTGCACCACACCGTTACTTAATATGTGTTAACTTTGCACTGTTGGAACACACATTAAGCCCCTCATTCAACTATCGTAATCTATATCTTGTCTAACTCTTTGGTCTATATGTTCATAGCATGATACTCACTGATTGAATAAAGAACAATTATATTATCTTCATACATACCGCTCTTTTGGAATATGTAAACGTATCATTGGAGCCTATTGTTGCCCGAAACATTATGATAGTGTTATGCCTACCTTATACCTACATGTTACTTATAGCATCCATTGGTAGTTATGTATTACTGAGCTTTTCGAAGCTCACGTTGTTTTTACCGTCGCAGGTTAAAAGAGAAATCTAACATGGCTCGATGACCGACATCAGTGTTTGGAGTTCCCTCGGTGTTGCTTTTGGAGTACGGTACCGACATAGTTAGTGGGCATGCATGTCACTATTGTTTCATGACAGTGTCTGTATAATATTTTTCTAAATTTTTGTTATATGTTTAAATAAGTTCTTGAAAGAGTACTTTCAACAAAAGTTACCGTTATAATTTAATATGTGTTTTTTTCAGAGGAAATATTTTATGTGGATTTTTACGGTGGGTCGCTCTTGTGATCCTAATGCGACTTCCTAGGATCCGCGAAACGCATAGGCGGGTCTAGGGGGTTACAAAAAGAACTTTAAGGTTACAATATCGGGTTCCACGCCCACAACCACCATTGTCCACATCTCGTTGAAACCAGAGGCACAACACATTTTCAACTTACGGCCATCATTACACCCTATTTGTTCCATAATCCGAACATTACATGCCATCCATTCCACGGATGCCTCGGCTTCCAACCCTCGAGCTCAACTTCTACCAAACTACGGAGACGTTCTAATAGTAACTTACAGTTGTCCAACAGCTGGTGCAGTCTAATACCTTCCAACAATGTCAGCTTTATAAGCTTCGGACATGGCATATATCCCAGGCGCTATGTCACCCAACACTAGCCCAACTGGTGCATGTGGTACTTACTTCGGGGCGACAAACCCCCATGAGATATAACATTCTCCTCAACTCCTTTCTCAAAGGCATAACAGATTTAATCGCAAGGATCCAAGACTTCCAATTCAAATCAAAACATTTTAGACTATAGTAATAAGGCAATGGGTTCCCCAACAAACCCCACATGGTATATCACAATCAACATATATATAACAATCACCGTGCATAACAATCAACAACATTCAACCAGTATCAACATTCCATTTAATCGTTAGCTTGGTTTAAGCAATCAACAACAATGCTAATTAATCATAACTTACCTCCCAAATATCGCAAACATGGCTCTGATACCAACAAATATAACCCCTCGACTTGGTCTAGACACGAGACCAAACCGAGCGAGTCACACGGGGAATATTGAAGTAAACTAAGAAAGTTTACCTCAATAAACGATCCTTTTTTTTCTTTTTATCTTATCTAGATGCACATTATCGTCCTATGTGATTTGATCTCATAGCAGAAGAAACCTCAACTCAATCAAACATCGATTAGACATTTGTTTGACAATATACATGTTCTGAGGACCAAATCATAATTTTTACAAATTACAAGGACTTTAGCCTATTTGAAGTTACCACTCTTTGATTAGTCATTTTTCGTATCATGGTTTCAAATCTCAATTCAAATGGACATCAATAGGGCATTCAATTGCAATCACGAACATTAAGGGAACAAATTGTAAATATGGAAATTATAAGGACTTATTGGGAATTAGGTTCACCAATCCTCAATTAGTCAGGTTCCATGCATACATGTCAAATTTCAGCTATAAAAGATCATCCAAACTCATTCAATTGCATGCATAACGATCAGTGACTAAAACAAAAGAAATCAAAAACATTTAACATTCAAAATAACCAACTTACCTACCAGCCGTATCCAAATGGCTCAACAATGTATCGATACACGGGGGTGTATCATTACGGTCTCGATAGTGTATCGATACGAGATTTTTCAAAACCGTTTAAACCAAGGGGGTGTATCGATACACCTTCACTCGTATCGATATGGGGTCCAAAAATACACATACCCGTATCGATACACCTTGGACTGTATCGAAACACCTAGGAGTGAAATGCCCAAAAATGCAGGTTTTTCATGCTTGAACTCATCTGAAACCATTCCAACATGTTACCAACATAAACAACCACTCAACATATATATCCAAAGACGTTAAACACCAAAGCATGCTTCCAACATAAACTCATCAAGATTATCAAACTATACACATGCTTCCTATACAAAAAGACCATTTGAACACCAAAACACAAACCAAACTAAATACCAGCAAGTAAAGGCCATTTACAAGTTCAAAACAACAATATAAACTTGTTCAAAATAGAGAGTTTAACAAACACACTCCCAAAATAACAATGAACTCCTTTACCTTTGTTAATAAAAGTCTAGTTTGAAACCATACTTTCAAAGAATGAAGTCCTTGGATCCTCCTGGCTCACTTGCTGCCTCCACTCCTTTAATTCTCTGCTTTGATGGACAAAGAGAGCGTAAGCACACTAGGCTTAGTGAGGAGTACTCAAAATAAAACACCATCAATGCAATTTAAAACTAATTTCTCAAAGCCATTGAAAACATCATTTCAATCCCTTTGCAAAACATCATGCCTTGAAAACCATGCACTTAAACCTTTCCAAAACCAACATATTAAACCATATGTATCATGTATCATTAACCAACAGCAAATACCATTGCTAAACCTCAATTTAAGTCTTCTCATGTACAACAACCATATGCAAAGCTTAAAGAGTAAACATGTATAAATCAACATTGTACAACAACATCATCAACATGATACATCAAAAATTATATTGGCTTTCAAGTGATCATTAACCAAATTCCATTTTAAAAATACAACATCAGATACCTCCAGCATTCATAAAACCACCACAACTCCTCAAAAACTCAAAACTAGCAACCTAAACCATTAGAGATTCACATAGTTTCGGGATTACAATGTTAAAACCTTTATCTTAACATTATTAAATTTCAAAATCATGATTAAAACAATCATAAACCCAACAAAACAGATCCAATCCGAAAATCATATAAATCCATCAATAAAACCTTGATTTAATCATATTACCCATTTAAATCATAAAACCACTATAAAGGATCAAGAACTTGGGAATTTCAGTAAAGAACCTTACATTAGAGGAGAAGAATGAACCTTACCTCCAATGTATGAGTTTCCCCTTAATTGGATGTTTTCCTCTTGAAAATCAAAGAGATTCAATAAGATTTTTGGAAAACAAATTGAAGAATCATTTAGGAAATCAAAGACTTAAGAAATCAAGATCATTACCTTAAATTTTCTGATGAAAAGAATGTGTTTGGCTAAAGAGAAGTTGAGAGAAAATCTTGAGAAAAGAAAGTTACGTCAAATTGTAATTTTAGAAAATAACCATCTTTCTTAATTAAATCCTTTTTAATTCCTTTAATTAAAGAACATTTAAAACAATCCTAATTAAGGAAAAACTCAGATTGGACCCAATGATATAATAGCTCCTTAAAGATTCAAAGTTTTGAACCTTTACAAAACAATCACTAAAACCAGTTTTCAAACTTTACATTTTGGTCACTAATCTAAAATGTCACATTTCCAGAACTTTTTTCCAAAATTGATTTCACCAAAACCTTTTATATATTCAAAAAGGATTCTAGATAATTTTTCCATAATTTTATCACCTTCCGAAATATGTTTTCCCTGAACTCATCCCGAAACTTATCCAAATCTCTAATCTTGATCCAACGAACCCTAAAACCATCCCCAAAACCTCTAGTTCCAAAATCGGGACATTACAGTCAAAGATGTGTACGCCAAAGACAAAGGAAGTGAAGTAACCTTATAAGCTTTTGTTCTCAGTCCAACGAAGAGAAGCAGGCCAGGGGAGCATGTTGGCTTCGTTAGATTCCCATAACTTTGTGATGCAAAAAGAGCTGTTTTCCGACTGCATAGCTTCAGGATTTATTGGCATTGTATTGGTGTTAATTTGGGTCGTTCCATCAACCGATCAGGTTATTGGTGTCAAGAGTAATAATTTCGACAGCAAATCATATGGTCGGAAGGCATGTACCGTTGCAGATAGAGAGTTGGATTCAAAGACGAAGCAGTTCAGAAACGAGGGTCCATCGTATAAAGTTTCGTTAGGGAGCTAGTGACAGAGTGACATTCGAAACACAAATTAAAATTTAGTGGTAACATTGAACCAATTGAAAGTTCGATGACAAAAACAAGTCAATGTCTATAGTTTGGTGGTACGTGGTGTAGTTTACCCTTCTTTTGTTGCCCTCCCGGTTCTTAAGGATTTGTACGGACTAATCTGGACCGATCCACGTCACACACCTAACTTTGATGGGTGAGTATCCCAACCGAAATTTTTTGTATATACAAGGCCTCAAACTCGAGACTTGCTTAAGCAATAATAAGCTACTTATCACTTAGACCATCCTTGTTGGTAGCCCCATTACTTGTTATTAATATAGTCTAGCCTTTGCTCTTCTTTAGATCCCTTGTTTCATTCTGATAATATAATAAAATCAGATCAATGCGGAAGTAATGAATGCATTTTCATACTATTACGATAAAAAAAATAAAAAATAACTAAAATCTAGTTTGGATTATGCCAAATCACTAATCATACTGGATTTTACGGAGCCACTTTTATACACAACATCTTCAGGTCTAATTATAGAAAGATTTTCTTCAAGAGAATCAACCTACAGTGGTCCGTTTATTAAACTCCTAGACATCTCCAACTAGTTTAACTTGAAGGACTCGACTAGAGAAAAGGTACATATTCAATTATTCTCACACCTCGAGGATCATAGGATACATTTCTTGCAAATACTGATATTTAAACTCTAAATCTTGTAGATGTATTTTTAAAAGCGGGTTCGAAATTCAAATTGTTGAATCAAATCGGGATTGAATCAATCAACAGAGCAGTAATGCTAGTTTTGGCAGAATCACCAGCAAGTGTATAAGCATCTTCGCCCTTGTGATACAGATCCATAATCCTTGCAAGGTTTAGAATTCGATGAAGTGCAGAAGTCGGCGCTGCCGTTGGTTTCAAGAACCCTTCATTAATGTCTTTCCAAGCATCGTTTACTAGCTTCAAGAACTCATCGTGTGCTGCTTGCATTGATGCCCCATATTGTTTCATGTAACACTCCACAGCTGAGGAAACATGTCCTCTCCCCTGCTCAATCTATTATAAACATGATTTAATTTGAGCTAATTTAAACGTCAAATCGAATCAAACTCAAACAAAAAATAAGAAAGTAAAGAAAATAAATTATATATATACCTCGTGGCCAACAACATCATCCATCAGCCTACAAATAGTACTTGCAGCTCTAAGAATCTTGGGGTCATTCCACGCCCAAATGAAAGTCTCTTTTGTTATGTTGTCTTCCATGCCAACGAATGATGCAATTGTAAGACACGGATAACCACAAGACATTAATGCATTCGACATATACTCCTCCATTGTCGGAATGTAATTTTCATGGAGCCATTTGGCCTCCACAAAGTAGACTTGAGATTGTCGTTTCATCTGTTAATAAACAAACAAAAAGTTAGCACAAACCATGTATAGTTTTCAAGAAAACGAAATACAAAGATCATATATCTACCGCTTCTATCACGTATTGGACACGATATATTTTTCCTTCTTTGGACATCGAATCTTCCATATCTTTAAAAACCTTTAAGACTTCGGTATACCACAATTTCATGTAGTCGGGAAGTTGATCTATGCAGTTGATATCCCACCTACAATATGTAATCAGCTCAATTGGTTGATTCTCTATAGTTCAATAAAAAGAAATTTACTTGTAATGATTTGAAGTGAAGGTCAATATTTGCTTTGAATGACCTGTGGATAGCTTTAGTAAAGATTTCAAGTTCTTCATATGTGCCATATGCATCATAAATATCATCCATAATTGATGTGAGAGCTGCTAGTTTGGTCATAAAAATTCTGCCAATGGAGTAATGGGGTTCAAAGTATACTCCCAACATCCAAAAATAACATTCCGCCAATCTATCTCGTGCAAAGGAAAAATTTGTCGGAACATCTAAATTTTTCCACCACCTATAAACAAGTAGGAAAAAAAATTAAATTATGATACGTATATATAATAAGGTTCTTATTCTGCTTGACTCATGAAAACCTCTGAGCATTATAGACTACCTGGCGAGCTCGTATATCTCTTTCTTATGCAAATGTTGTAGTATTTTGAAATCTAACTTTGCGAATTTGAGTAAGTTTTGGTCGTGGGTACCATATCCTTCGTATATGGAAATGAAGGTCTTGGCAACCAGCCTCGGCAAGCTCTTGCGAAGGGGTCGGTTTAGAGCATTAGCAATCTGTGTGGAGAGAGGATAGTCTACCTTTGTTTCAGCCAACTTTAGATGGCATTTAGTGAAAGAAAGAGCTTCTTCTAATATATTTTCTCCATGCACTTGAAAGTGTGCAGCTTCATATAATTCTAACATGCCTTTGACATCACTGATTAAGGATTGTTTGAACTCTCCTTCCTCATCTTTGAACTTGTTGAATGTCTCTGCTTAATCATCAAACAAGCTTGAGACGTCATTATTTCCTTATCTCTTAAAGCAAATTGCACGAAATAGATTTGTTCAAGAATCATAAGGCATACCGCAATCAACATTGAAGCCATGCTCTCTTAGAAGACGAAACCGAACAGCAGTGGTGTAGAGATCTTCGTCGTCATCGTCAATCTGAGTATGATACATAATCTGCAAGGCATCTTCGATCTCTTTCTCGAAATGGTAAGCCACGCCTAAGCGCTGGACTGCATCAATTAGGTCTAATATTTGGGATGGATTATCCATACTTGTCACCAACATTCTCCTCACTTGTTCTTTCATCTCTTCGTACTCTAGTTGAGTAATGTCATCCATATCCTGTTGAAGTATAAAAATCTTTGGATTAAGTAAGTTTAAAGTATTCACATGCATGTTTCTGACATATTGAAATGAGAAGTGATTTTCATAGTTACGTACGAACATACCAGTTCAGGAGGAGGAGCGAGGAAAGTGTCCCCCCAAACGTCAGGAATAAAATTGGCCAAATGGCGATTTTCCTTGGACATGTTACCATGATCTTGAGATGGAACAAGATTTCCAGAAGACATTTCTTTAGTGTATGCTAAAATCTATGTTTAAATCTATGTGTGATGCAAATGCATTGATGATTTGCATGTATTTATAGGCTCAAAATCCATTGATGTCTATCAAGCTCAGTATAAATGATATTTCGTTAAAAATCACAACTTTTTTGGATTATCGTGTTTATTCAATTTATTGGTCAACTAATTAAAACGCATGTACTGCACAGAGGCCTGTGACCCTCCCAACCCAACTCTATATATATGGGTTATGATTCACTTATACTATGTAAAACTCAATTATTTTTACACTTTTTTTGAACCGTTAGATGAGAGTAAATAAATAGCTAATGTTATTATAATATTTTTATTTACTACTATTAATCTCATTTATTCATTTACCTTCGACCAACGATTCAGAAAAATTGTAAAACTTTTTTATAAATTGTTGGATTAATGAAAATTGATGGTTGAAATTAGTAATAATAGATAATGAGATGATTATCCTAGAAAAAAATAAGTGAAAATTATCGTTATTTTAAATATTTTAATTTCATCCATTAAAATTCGTTAATCCAACCATCTAAATACGAAAAAAGTTTGTGCATAAAGTTAAAGAGTCCTAGATCAAGTACGAGAAGTGACTGGCTTCTGTCAATGTCATACCTTATATGGACGACCATATGAACTATTGAAACTAGCCGTACAACCTATAAAAGAAAGAGAGGGGTACGGTTTTTGATAACATTCATAAAAGGGGCCAAATTTCCCTCATCATCTTACTAGATAGGTTTTTCAATTTTAGTGCACAACGTCACTACGCCAAAACAAGTTTCTAACGTTAGATGAACGCCCCTATAGACGTGTTTTTAGCAGCGTTTGTTAGAATTTAAATATTTAAATCACACATTGATTTCATTTATATTTTATTGAAACTTTATAAAAAGCGAAGCGCAAATATAGATGGATAAGCTAAGTAATGACTTGAGGAATGCAAAAGATAAATAGTCAATAACGACGTTTGGAGGAACAAATGTCACTGAAGACAAGATATACAATGACGTTTGGTGGAACAAACGTCACTAAGGACAAGGTATATAGCGGCGTTTGAAGGAAGAAACACTACTAAACACAAGGTATATAGCGTTTTTTGTTCACAAACGCCACTAAACACAAGGTATATAGCATTTTTTTGTTCACAAACGCCACTAAACACAAGGTATATAGCGTTTTTTGTTCACAAACGCAGCTAACTGTTATGGCGTTTGATCTAGCGGCACTTCTTGTGACGTTTTTCTATGCCGAAATTTTTTAACGGCGCTTAAAAACGTCACTATAGGACTAAAAATGCTGCTAAAACCTTGTTTTGTTGTACCGCGTGTTGTGTGTGCTTCATAGTGTGATTTAGCACATTGCAGACCAAAAACACGGATGGAAATCTTCTGGCCCTTTTTAGTGCCACTACTTATGTCCAACACTAAAAAATACTACAAAATTAAATTCTAAGCCCTAACCCTAAATTCTAAATCCTAAACCCTAAAAAATACATCATAACATAAATTCCCTAAACTCTAACCATAAACCCTAAACCTAATTTTGAGAATGGGGGCATAAGTAGGGGCACCGAAAAAGGGCAGAAGATTTTCATCCCAAAAACACATGCTTAGTACGCATAAAAATTCCATGCCCCTTTTCGGTGCTCCTTTATATGCTCCAACGCTCAAAACACTAAAAATTAAATTTCAAGCCCTAACTCTAAATTCTAAATCCTAAACCATACATCATATGCCCTAAAAATACACCCTACCAAAATTTCCTAAACCCTAACCACAAACTATAACCTTAAACCCTAAACTTAATTTTTAATGTGGGATATAAATAAGAGCACCGAAAAAAACAAAGGATTTCTATTCGCTTAGATACACTTGTCCAATTGTTTGTATAATTGATAGTTTTAACCTTACCCTAGTCCCTTACACTATTGTTTTAAACAACAAAAATACAATTATATTATTTGCAATTAAGGATGTTACATCCTAAATCTGACCTTATCTATTTTTGTTTTGCGATTCATCTGGACTTGTAACTCCCCTAGACTTGCCTATGCGTTATTAGGGAGTCACATTAGGATCACAAAAGCGACTCATAGTAAAAATCCACATAGAATTTTTTTTTCCTTTAAACATTTAATTGAACCACAACGTCTCATTGACTATTGTTTTAAAATACACTTCCAGAAAATCATTTAAACATATAACAATAATTTCAAAAAACATTTTACAGACACTATCATAAAATAATACATGACATGCATGCCCACTAACTGTACAGTACCGTACTCCAAAGCGACGCCGAGAGAACTCCGAACGCTGATGTCAAACATTATATCATGATATATTCTTTTAACTTGCGATGGTAAAAACAACGTGAGCTTGAAAAAGCTTAGTAATACAAAACTATCAATGGATGCTATGAGCACATGCAGGTATATGGCAAGCATAACAGTATCATGATATTTCGGGAAATAACAAGTTCCGAATTACGGTTCATTATTCGATTGTTGAGTATCCGGTGAGAAGCCTATAAACCGAAGAATTAGAAGAGTGAATGATTAAACTAGACTAAGGAACTAGTGTGTCCCAATAGTGCTAAATTGTATTAATGTGGTAAACAGTTTATTTCACGGGAACATAATTCAAACGACAGTAAGGTTCATTGATAATTCTTATCTACCCTCCAACTGTACGCAATATGCAATTCTAAGCTGCGTCTATAAAGGCATTAACCCAACCCTCTTGGGCGTGAGTATCATCCTAAAGGAATACCTTAGGTTTGGAGAAATTACCCTAGCCGAAGCATAGGAACCTATAACGGTAACGGTAAGAAATTACCCTCATCGAAGTGGAGGAACCGAATACGGGCAAGATTACCCTCACTGAAGTAGAGGAACCGAATGCGGGTGAAATTACCCTCACCAAAGTAGAGGAACCGAATACGGGCATGATTACCCTCACCGAAGTGGAGGAACCGAATACGGGCGAAATTACCCTCACCGAAGTGGAGGAACCGAATACGGGCGGAATTACCCTCATCGAAGTGGAGGAATCGAATACGGGCGGAATTACCCTCACCGAAGTAGAGGAACCGAATATGTAACCCCCTAGACCCACCTATGCGTTACAACGGATCCTAGGAAGTCACATTAGGGTCACAAGAGCGACCCACAGTAAAAATACACATAAAAACATTTCTTTCTCAAAAACTTATTAAACTGTAAAATCAACTTCTGTTTAAAATACAATTTCAGGAAATCATTTAAACATATAACGAAAATTTCAGAAAGTTTTTACAAACACTGTCATAAAACAATATATGACATACATGCCCACTAACTATACATTACCGTACTCTAGAGGCAACGCCGGAGGAACTCCGAACACTGATGTCAAACATTAAACCATGCTATATTCTTTTAACCTGCGATGGTAAAAACGACGTGAGCTTGGAAAAGCTCAGTAATACAGAACTACCAAAAGATGCTATAAGCTCATGCAGATATATGGTAGGCATAACATTTTCATGATGTTCCAAGCAATAGCAGTCCTATTTTCCTTTTCGTTATTTCAGGGTAACGTTATACTTGAGAATAACGATATTTGTTCTTTATTCGGTCATCGAGTAACAAACGGGAATTATACAACCTGACAGATTACGAAGGTGGAAAATAATGAGTTTAATGTCTAGTGTGTTCCAATAGGTTCATATCAAACAGACATAAATGCATACCAATCATATCATAATAACACATAACAATTCAATGCAAATGCTCGAGTACATACAAGGGTTTACTAGTAACTACCCTCCAACCTTACACCAATATGCAGTCCCCCAGAACTACGTCCATAAGGACTTACCCTAGGCCCGATGGGCATATGTGCCACCTAAGGGGCTGCCTTAGGTCCATAAGGATTTACCCGTGCTAAAGCATCGGTACCTACTAAAGGGGAGACCTTGAGTCCATAAGGATTTACCAGTTGGATCAGGGCTGTACCGACAGAGACTTCATAATATAACCCAACAGTATAGCTCAGATAGTAATCAGTGTTCAGATTCCAGACATGAGTAACAGAATACATGTGACAAACATTCTATTCGGAGTATCAGAAACGGAAGGTTCATGCTTTTAACAGATAAATGGGCATACCATTGAGCAGAGTAGACATTTTCATCATTCATCATGCAAACAGATTGTAACATCATAGGTCAAGCTAACAGATCATACTATCAAGTTCATCAGACAGACAGGCAATACCATCACAGATCAAACAATCACATAACAAGTATACAGATTGAGCAGACATACATCAAGTAGGCAGAGAATGTCATCATAAATCCAGTTCATCATTTCATCTCATTTTCCAACATAGTGATGCAATCTCAATAAAAATTGAAATGTTCATCAAATATAATATTATTCATGATTAAATCATTATACAATCCATTCAACATAATATATCACACATGGAACACACTAGGTGGGACAAATCATTTCTTGGAGATACTTGGCATTTACGGAAGAGGACACATTAAACTTTTGACAATTTGAACGGATTACTGAAACGTGACCCCTAATAAAAGGGGTTCATACTAACGGTTTAACCCAGATATTCAAGAGGTGATACATCAAGATCTTAGAGAGTTTAGACGAATCATGAGTTATTTAGTCATTTAAGCCTACAAGGGCATTATGGTCATTTGATCACATATGGACATTTTGGTAATTTATACCAACAAAGCATAAACAGCCGCTCAGGAAATTCTATTTGCTCATCAGGCTTCCAATCAGGCATTCGAAGATTTCTATGTCAAGATCTTACACGATATCGGATACATTCAGGTCTATCTTAATTACTTTGGCCAACAAGGGCATTTTAGTCTTTTAATTATCAGGGGTGATTTTTGTAATTTAGCCCAGTAATATAAAATGACGATTTACAATTTTAATATATATATTTGAACGGTTGCTTTCATAATTCACCACAGGACTTGCCACAGAGTAGCCGAACTTATATTTTGTGCGGAAAACTTCCAACCTTATATTAATATCAGGAGTGATTAACATACATGAGTGTGCTTCCTAACACTTAGGGGCACTTTAGCCCTTAAAGTCTTATTAGAAATCTCAGAATTTCATCAAACGCATAACTGCCTATTTAACTCAAAAAGGCTTTTTGGTCATTTTGGAAAATTGGGATAAATCCACCACTTATGTCAAATTTTACTATTTAGCACCTCCATCGTTTACGTACTTGGTAGAGATTAAGTCGTTTTAATCTCTTCGGCCTTTACAGACGGTTTACTCATTTTAGAACTTAGGGGTAAAATTGTCATTCTGATTAATTAAGAATTTCGGTGCTCAAAGGCACTATAGTCTTTTTGGTCATTACAATCATTCCAATTAATTCATCCATTACTGTCGTAAGGATCAGCTCAAGAATACAACGATAATTCCAGTAAATTCACCTTCATGTGTTATACAGAGCTCGGGGGAAAATTCAAGTTTCTTTTAGTATCACACGCATTTGAATAATGATGCTGAAGTCTTTTCCAATAGAACATACATCTTAGGTGGGGTGATTTTTCAATCAATTCGAATGCAGATTTTGGGTCACTTCCTTTATTAGGGGCAGTTTAGTCATTCTTATACCTCAAGGGCATTTCTGAAATCTCATATCCAATATCCTTTACTCCATATTATGGGCATTGAATCTTAGACACCATCGATCGAGTTGCAGATTTAACTGTATTATTTATTACTATTAACCTTCGATACTTCTGGTCTATTAGTATTCTTATTTGAATATTTTGGTTTTAATAATTTTCATACTTATTCTCGCATCTAATTTGGCTTAAGCAGAGTTTACAAAACACTTCATCATAAGCATGCATGCGTTAACCGGATATCGACATGTACATAAAGCATACAAAGGGTAGTAGTGTATTACCTTAACTCCGAGCTACATCAGTCGATTCAAGATACGACATTCGAACACCCTTGAACTCGGATTCAACATCCCACAACCACGCGGATGTGAAGATATGCGGATGCCTCCAATTAAACAAAATCCACAGTTAATCCTTAAACACACTACCTTTAAACTGAAAAAGAAACGCATAAGCATTTTTGGGTTCAAGATTAGATTCAGAGGCTTTCGGGTCAGAATTTTGCAAAACGGGCTTCAACAACGAACTCAGGACGTCGAAAAACATAAAATAGGAGTTTTCAGAAATTTTGACTTTTTGGTCAACGGTCAAAGTCAACGCTGACGTCAGCAGGTCAACGCTGACGTCAGCAGTCAACGAGCAGGGTCAACTGAGTGGACTCGGGCTGACTCGGGTGAGTTGACTCGGCTGACTCGGGCGAGTTGACTCGGCTGACTCGGGCGAGTTGACTCGGCTGACTCGGGCGAGTCACTCGGCTGACTCGTACGAGTTAACTCGGGCTGACTCGGGTCGGGCAGACGGGTCGGGTTAACGGGTCGGATTTTTGGGCTCGGTTCGACTCTAGGCTCAGAACGGTTTAGACCAGATCAGACCGGTTCAAATTCTCAGACCGTACTTAAATCGGTCCACTTACCCTAGGTTTCAGTTCACCGGACGGTCGTCGGGAAAGTCACCGGAGATGCCATTTCCGTGCCGGTTCTGCCGAAAATCAAACGAGCATTAAACCCTAAATCATATTACACTTAAAATTTTACCAAACAGACCGAAATGTGACCGGAACTTACCCAAAATAAACCAAAGTCGGTCGAACTCGCGTTACTCCGACATGCCTTTATCGGCGTTGATCGGTCGATTGCCCAGTTGGGTTTTGCTCGCCATGGCTCAGAGATGACGATGGCACTGACGGCACGGCGAAAAGACGGTCGAGGCGGCCGGAAAACTCAAAAATCAGAGGCGAGAGGGAGGTTTCCGTCGAATCTTTAAATCGATCTCCACAGCAGACGAAGCGTCGGTTCTGCGCGTGGTGCTCGGGGTTCGATTCAGGGCACGACGGTGAACAAGGAGGTGACGGCGGTGCATGCCATGACGGGGCGGTGGAGGCGATCGGAGGAGTGGCCGATGGGGTTAGGTGAAGGGTCGGGGAAGGCTTCTCTCTTTTTCCCTTTTTTTTCATATTCGAAATAATTAAATGAGCCAGGTGGGGTTGTCCAATCTATAATTAGTATCAGTCATGACACTAACATATATTTTAAAACAAAGATGGTGCATAGCTTAACCAAGAGTGGTCTTCAGCCTAGATGGTTAAGGCTTAAGTTCACCAAGTAGAGGGTCAAGGGTTCGAAACTCCTTAACAACACTTTCTTTTCTTTTTCTTTTTTTCCCTTTTTTTTACCTTAAAACTTGAGGTGTTACAGAATACGGGCGAGATTACCCTCACCGAAATGGAGGAACTAAATACGGGCGAAATTACCCTCACCGAAGTGGAGGAACCGAATACGGGCGGAATTACCCTCACCGAAGTGGAGGAATCGAATACGGGCGGGATTACCCTCACCGAAATGGAGGAACCGAATACGAGTGGGATTACCCTCACCGAAATGGAGGAACCGAATACGAGCGGGATTACCCTCACCGAAGTGGAGGAACCGAATATGAGCGGGATTACCCTCACCAAAGTGGAGGAAGCGAATACGGGCGAAATTACCTTCACCGAAGTAGAGAAACCAAATACGAGCGGGATTACCCTCACCGAAGTGGAGGAACCGAATACGGGCGGGATTACCCTCACCGAAGTGGAGGAACCGAATATGGCCGGAATTACCCTCATCGAAGTGGAAAAACCGAATACAGGCAAAATTACCCTCACCAAAGTAGAGGAACCGAATACGGGCGGGATTACCCTCACCGAAGTGGAGGAACTGAATACGGGCGGGATTACCCTCACCGAAGTGGAAGAACCGAATACGGGTGGGATTACCAACCTGATTAGACTAGACTTGTAACGACCTTAAATAATATTCGAGATGTAATTCAGTTTTAAATCAGTAATGTAGGAATCATATTAAGTACTTATTTTCTACTCATCACATTAGAGTCATGTCCATAACCATGATTGCGGGCACCAATCGAATAGGGGTCATTCGTCATGTTTTAATTTCTTACCACGTCATCAATAGCATCATACAATTTGTCAGCTATCAAATTCACTTTTGAATCAAATCTCTTAAATATTTATATGGTTTCGTTAATTAAGGTTTTTAATAGGTATTTAGAGATTTATACCCATTAATATCTCAAACACATGACAATACGTATCACGTCAGAAATGAGAGTTAATAGTGATAACCAAAAGAAATCATAAGATAAAATGCTAGAATACATCTCACCGGGTTTGAAATTCCCGAAACAGGCTTCAAAATCGGACTCAGAACGTCGAAAAATACAAAACATGCTTTTTTCGGGAAAAGTTGACTTTTGGTCAAAGTCAACGCTGATGTCAGCAGTCAAAGTCAATGCTGGCGTCAGCGGTCAAGGTAACGCTGACGACACTGTCAGGGGAGTTGACTCACTGGGTTGACTCGGGCGAGTTGACTCACTGAGTTGGGCTTTAATCTTATTTTTAATATTTTAAAATTCTTGGTAAGAATTATTCTGGACAACCCGAAAAGATACACGCGCGGACATAATAATCAAATCAGGTCGAGTCAGTCAAGTGGCACGAACAATGTGAGTTGGGCTTTAATCTTATTTTTAATATTTTTTCTCGACAAATTTAATTTTATTAAAGGCTTTAAGGTATACAAACTTAAAACCTACGTTGAATGTTTTGTTAAAAAATTAGATATAGGTAAATTAATAATTAGGAGCAGACTTATAGGGCTTTGGAGGGGTGCAATAGCACCCCATTTTTAGGGGAAATTTATTTTTTTAATTTTAATTTATTTTAAAAAATTGATTTGGTGTTGTTGTGCACACGAAAAACGAAAAAGAAAATCAAACAAGCAAGAACACAAGAGATTTAACAAGGTTCAGCAGTGTGCTTACGTCCTCGAGAGCAAAGAGCGGTTGTTTTCTTTTATTCAATCGATAATGCCTGACAAAAAAAGGCTTAAAGCCTAAAATGAACAATTGATGAAGTGCATAATAAGGTGGGAGTAAGCCTCTTTATATAGCCCCATACATCCAAGTCATATTCTAACTAGGATAACTACTACTCAATCTTACTTTAACTAGGATTACAATTGTTCTAATCCTTCGGGAAGTAGTATTCCTTATCCTCCAAGGATTCGTACTCCTTAACCTCCAAGGATCCCTCAAGTCGTTTGGTTATTAAGCTCGTATGTCCTTTTACAGTATATGAGCCATATTTAACAAATCTCCACCTTGGCGAATATCATGCCCCTTAAGAGATAAATCTAAAGTCTCTCACACATCAAAGTGGGTTGGGCTACCATGCTTCTCTAGCATTTGCAAACATTCAATAAGTCCAAACAATACTTGAACTTGTTTGTAGTAACAGGCTTGGTCAACACATCAGTTGGATTGTCTGCAGTATGCACCTTTTGTAACAATATCTCACCAGAAGCAATCAACTATCTAATCTTGTGAAACCTCACGTCAATATGTTTAGTTCTAGCATGATACACCTAATTCTTACCCAAATGAATAGCACTTTGGCTATCACAACGCAACTGAACTCTACCTTGTCGAATACCCAATTCCTTCACTAGCCCGATAAGTCATCAGGCTTCTTTTGCAACTTCAGCTGCTGCCATGTACTCAGCTTCAGTTGTTGATAATGCCACAACAGACTGGACAATTGACTTCCAACATATAGGCCCTTCACCAAGGGTGAAAACATATCCAGTTGTAGACCTTCTATCATCCAAATCACATGCATAGTCTGAATCCACATATCCAACAATCAAAGGATCATGTTGCTGACTGCCGAAAATAATTTCATGTCCCACAGTACCATTTAAATACCTAAAAATTCACTTGACTACTTCCCAATGTGATCTTTCTGGTTTAGACATGTATTTACAGACTTGACCAATATCATGAGCTAAATCAGGACGAGTACATACCATCGCATACATCAGGCAGCCGACAACACTGACATAAGGGACCTTTGCCATCACTTCAATTTCCTTGTCTGTCTTCGGGCACTGTTTTGTAAAAAACAGTTTTAACATCCATCTGCTCTAAATGTAAATCCGAACTAGCTACAAGTGCAAGAACTGCCCTAATTGAAGTATGTCTAACCATAGGAGAAAAGATTTCATCATAATCAACTCTTTTTTGCTGTAAAAATCCCTTTGCTACCAATCGAGCCTTGAACTTTTCCCCCTCTTTTTCTGATACCGTTGGTTTCCTTTTATACACACATTTGCAACCAATAGCCTTCTTTCCCTCATGAAGCCTAGCTAGCTCCCACGTATGATTTTTCTGCAGAGATTCCATCTCCTCAACCATTGCAACCATCCATTTGCTTTTCTCTGGACTAGAGATAACCCCTTGAAAAGTATCCGGATCTTCACTACTAATGTGAAGTGCAAAAGACACAATATCTTCAAAACCCAATCTGCATAGAGCCTTTACATTGGTGCGTCTCTCTCCATCGCTAGCTAAATTATAATTCTACAATGGAACTGTATTAGAGTCACCAGAAGTTGAATTTGAACTTTCACCTTTCTCAGTTGTTACTTCTTTCTCAACTGCTCTTGGATACTGTTCGAAATCCACCAGCACCTTGTCTCGGTTCTGCTGCAACATGAATTGTTCGTCAAAAATTACATCTCTAATAATCATTGTTTTTCTTGCAACTGGATCACAAAACTTTTATCCTTTGACACCTTTCTTGTAGCCCAGAAAGACGCACTTCTTCGATTTTGCATCAAGTTTTGATCTCTCATCACCAGGTACATACACATAAGCAGGACAACCAAAAATTCATGTGTGAAAAATCAACTACATTGTCTGTCCATACCTCTTCTACAACTTTTCCACCCAAAGATGTTCGTGGTGACCTGTTGATGAGATAGCATGTCATACTTACAGCCTCTGCCCAGAAGTTTTTAGGAAGTCCTGCATTCAGTCTCAAGCACCGAGCCCGCTCAGTTAATGACTTGTTCATCCTTTCAGCAACACCATTTTGTTGTGGTGTCTTTCGCACTGAAAAATGTCTCTGAATCCCATGCTCCTCACAGAACTTCAGAAACTGCGGATTTGTGTACTATGTGCCATTATCAGACTTTAAATACTTGATCTTTCTACCCGTTTGGTTTTCCACCTCAGCTTCCCATACCTTGAATTTGAAAAAAGACTTTATATTTCTGTTTCAAGAAATACACCCAAACTTTTTTAGAAAAATCGTCAATAAAAGTAACATAATACACAGATCCACCCAATGATGATTCTCTGGTAGGCCCCCATACATTAGAATGCACATAATCAAGAATCCCTTCAGTTTTGTGCTTTCAAGTCATGAAACTGACTTTAGCCTGTTTACCAAGAACACAAAAATCGAGCTTGCAACGTTTGACACCATGCAACAAATTTCTTTTATGCAATTCAACCATTCCACGTTCACTAAGATGATCAAGACACATATGCCACAATTTTGTATTATCATCATATGACTCAACAGAATGAGCTCCACCTACAACTGTACTCCCTAACATTTTATAGATATTCCCTGCAATTATCTTTCCTTTCATCACAGCCAATGCACCTTTAACAATCCTAATGGTTTCTCTATCCTCGTCAGCTTTAGGAATTAAACCATTCTTATGCAAAGTGCCCAAAGAAATTTGATTCTTTTTCAAATCCGGTATATGCCTAACATCACATAATGTTCTAACAGTACCATCATACATCTTAATTTTGACTTCACCAATACCGACAATATTGCAACATCTATCATCACCTAAATAGATAGAACCAGAATTAACAGGCATATAGGTAGAAAACCACTCCCTGTTAGGCGTTATATGATAAGAGCAATCAAGAATCCAAGCATCAGTGAACTAAGTTGTTAAAATAGAAAGCATATCACCATCACTACAATACAAATTCTCATTCTATACCACATTCACAGTTTTGGATGATGCATCATGTTTATCATCTGACTCCTTTTTCCACTTTGGACAGTCTCGCTTCATATATCTTGGCTCCTTGCACTTGTAGCAACGAAACACCTTCTTGCCTCTAGACTTTGATCTAGAATTCCTTCTTCCAGAACCCTCATTCTCTGACTTCCTTCCACAGTCGTGATTACCCTTAACATATAAACCATCAGCGTGAGAGCTTTCGCTTGTATTCTGCCTTCGCTGGTTGTAGGCCAACAAGGTTGCAGTAATCTCTTCAATTTTGATTGTTTCTTTCCCATATGTAAGAGTAGTCAACATGTGTTCATAAGAAGAAGGCAACGAACACAACAGAATCATTGATTTGTCTTTATCTTCAATCTTCACATCAAGTTGAGTTAAATCGGTGATTATTTAATTGAAGATATTCACGTGTGCGCCAAATCCTGACCTTTCTGCATCTTCAGCCCATACAACCTCTACTTTAGATACAATTTATTTGTCAGAGACTTGTGACATAAATTGACTTTCCAACTTGCTTCATATCTCTCCTAGAGACGTCAGATCCATAACGTGATACATTATCTCATCTTCCAAACATAATCGTATGGTTCCAGTCGCTCGTTGCTGCAGCTCTTCCCAATCGTCGTCCTTCATCGACGTTGGTTTTATAGATCGTAAAACCTTTAAAATCCCTTGTTGTACTAACAAATCATTTACCCTCGTCTGCCACAATCTGAAGTTACCTTCACCATTGAACTTGACCACTTAAGAATTTTGCACTGGACATAGCCATCGCAACCAGGCTCTTGATACCAGTTGTTGTGCACACGACAAACGAAAAAGAAAATCAAACAAGCAAGAACACAAGAGATTTAACGAGGTTTAGCAGTGTGCTTACATCCTCGGGGAGCAAAGAGTGGTTGTTTTCTTTTATTCAATCGATAATGCCCGACAAAAACAAGGCTTAAAGCCTAAAAAGAACAATTGATGAAGTGCATAATGAGGTGGGGGTAAGCTTCTTTATATAGCCCCTTACATCCAAGTCCTATTCTAACTATGATAACTACTACCCAATCCTACTTTAACTAGGATTACAATTGTTCTAAATCCTTCGGGGAGTAGTATTCTTTATCCTCCAAGGATTCGTACTTCTTAACCTCCAAAGATCCCTCAAGTCGGTTGGTTATTAAGTCCAACTGTCCTTTTATAGTATATGAGCCATACTTAACAGGTGTATAGAGGAAAAAGTACAAAAATTGACATACTTATTAAAAAAATAAGCCTCATTGTTAGATTTCTGGACCCGCTATAACTTCTCTAAAGCTAATATCTCACCAATGTATGATACAAGTCACTTGTTTGCATTACAACATTTTACTAACACTTCTTTCTATTCCATTATGACACAAAATTGGATTATTCTTGCATGTTGCTTGTTTCATAATTATATTCATAAAGAAATGTCTTATGATTTATGGTAGATAAACTACACCACTTACTATCGAACTTTAAATTTAGCATTGATCATACCATTGAACTAAAAACCAATTTTATTTTAATACTAAACTTTAGTTTAGGCTTCAGTTATATCACGGCGCTATTAAATCCTTTCATGACATCGCACGTAGACTGTTAAGATCTATTTGCATCATCAATTTTAATGACACAATGGTATAATTGAAGCCTAACTAATTTCTAACGCTAAAATAATATGGATTTGTATTTTAGACATCGGTGACGATTTCTATGCGAGATGGATTACTCACGCTGTTTATAAATTGTCTAGTCACATATCCCGTCTCTCAAATTATCCAAGCCTACTAGTAAAGGTTGACAAAATAAACTGGACAGATTTCACAAAAATAGTAATCGATCTTGTTGGTGCATGCGTTTCACATTGTGGTTCGGCTTGGTGTCACACTACAACCCACGTGTTTAAGCACATCTATGCACTAAGTTATTAAATTATTTGTCGTCATTTCTTGACTTTATTATCATCATTTTTTCGCTAAACCGGCATTAGTTATTAATATGGTTAAATCTCATTGGACGATCCACAAGATACAATATCAATTGACAATACCAATTCATTTAGGACAACAAAATAATAGTTACGGGATTGTCCACAAATTTATTGGACCTCAACCCAAAGTAACAAACAATAACATGATATCGACTGAACAAAACTCTAAAAAACACGTATGTATTACATACAATCCAAAACAACACTAAAACTATAGAACATGCTCGGAAACAACCTTTAATTTGACCGCGTCCAAATTTGGCTCCCAATAACGTCTTCCAACTCTTAATGAGGCACCCAATTTAGATCATAAGTTGTAAATTTCTAAGCCTTTAATAAAGTCTTATTTTCCAAGCAAAAAAAAAAACGTCTCCAACTCTAGGAAGCAAGAATTTGCCATCATTCACCCATACGCCTTCTTCAAAATATTCAACCAAATACAACATCCTATAGTCCTTTTTTTTTCTCAAGCAAGAATATTAAAATTGAGGGTAACCTACATGTTTAGTATATCATCCATTCATACGTTTCTGTTTTGGTCATTCAACTATTTTTTTTTGATAAAATTATAATTAACATTATATTTTGTTTCTATTTTTATATCTGTAGTTAAAAAAATTACTTGACATTTTTTTATCATTTTTCTTCAAATGATCAATGGTAATGAAGAAGAATTAGAAGTCCTTGTATTGTATCATTACCTTTTTGAGATGATAGTGGAAATGGTTAATAACATGCACACCATTAGATTTGGAAGAATAAATAGCAGCCATCCATTTTTTATAAAAGAATGCGGTTAAAAGATTTAAGAGGCCATATTTAATATAATAAAGGGTAAATGACCTAGGTAATCATCCAAATATTGGGTTTGACCTGTTTTGACCACCGAACTACAAAAATTCAAAATTCGACCACCCAACTATTTAATTGGACCTATTTTGACCACCAGCCGTTAAAATCTAACGGAGAGGTGACGTGGTTGTTAATGGAAACTTGTATAATTACACATTTGGTTCCTGTTAGTTACCTATTCTATCAATTTGATCCTAATTTTAATTTAATTAAATTAATTAATCATTCAATTAGATGTCGACATGTGTCATCACCTTATTGGAGGAATTCAATTATTTTTTATTTAATAATTTTCGTTTGTGTCTTTTGATGTCATGTTTAAGAGTGTTTTTAATCTTGTTTTGGTGTCTTAAAATGCTGAAATAGTGGCTAATAGTAAGAAACCCGAAATGGGTCTAAAAATGGGATTTTTGGGTTGATAAGGTAGAGTTTTTGGCTTGGTTTTGGGTTGAAATCGTGGCTGATGATTTCCTTGCTGTTGAAGGGTGTTTTTAGATGATTTTTGGTGTGTTTTGATGTTTGGAAATGATGGGTTCAGCTTGAGGTTTCATTAGAACGAATTTAGGTGAAGTTTGGGTTGAATGTCGATGTGTTTTATTGCAAGATTGTTGAGTTTTGAGTTGCTTCTACGTTTGTGGGTATATTAGCATCATAATGTTTTGTTTTGGGTTGCTTAAAGTAGAGGAAACGGATTTGGGCTTCGTGGACGTGAATCCGGGTAGTTCAAAAGCTTAAATCGGGGATTCGGCTATCGTTTGATCTCTATCGGTGAGTGAAAATTGTTTTGAAGCTTTAAATTGTTCAACGGAGTTTTTTTGGGGTTTGGGTGGAGCCTTAGAGGCTAACCTAGACCCAAGCGTAAGTTTGTCTGTTCTTGCCTTATTTGGTTGATTGTTGGCGTTCGTGTTTATGTGTGATGTGGTGTTGATTGCGAAATGCATTTATCCATGTTTTAATGTTGTGTTGTCGTAGTTAATGTCAAGCCTCACGTGATGGTTAGTCGTTGTGTACGATGATGTGTAGTCCCACCAGTAGTAAGTAGTAGATGAGTACGGTAATGTGTAGTCACACCAAAAATATGCTAGTTGTTGTGTACGGTGATGTGTAGTCCCACCGAAGATGGTTGTGCATGTGCACACCACGTTTCGTTTATGCTTCTGTTTTATCGTATCTCTTGCTTAAATGGTTTTGCTTTTAAAACTAAGATATATGTTCTGAACTACATTGTTGTGGTGTTTTAGAGCTCCGCTCACTAAGATTTTAAGCTTACGCTCTCTTTTT
The DNA here is from genome assembly GCA_958450335.1 of Hibiscus tridactylites. Taxonomy (NCBI): domain Eukaryota; kingdom Viridiplantae; phylum Streptophyta; class Magnoliopsida; order Malvales; family Malvaceae; genus Hibiscus; species Hibiscus tridactylites. Next base: position 17,610,901 of record OY288271.1, on the reverse strand, counting down.
CCAATAATGCATATCGTTAGTAGCTTCGGAGGTAAGCGAGGAAAGGGAGGAGTTCTTGGAGTTCTTTGCTAGCTCAAAGTATGATTTTCTTAGTTGTAATAATACTTAGATAATGGGAATGCTGGACCATGTTAGGGAGTTGGTGTTCAAACTCTTATGTTTGGCTTTTGTTAATGTTGCTAACATGTTTTAAATGTTGTTACCTTGTTATGTTGAAGCTTGTATGGCCTTGGGTTAATTGCTATGTGTTTTGACTTGTTGGTGTTTTTGAACTAAAGTGTTCTTATGAGCTTTTGAGTTTGAGATCCATTTTTACGTGTATGCATGTTTGAAGCTTGTCTTTAGGTGTTTTGCCTCTAGATTGTTTGTATAATAAGTTGCCATGAGGTTTGTGATGTTTCGGGGTAATTTTGATAATGTTTGGAGATGCCAAAATGTATTTTTGGGCCAAACTGTGTCCAGGCGTTTCGGAACGTCTCATATGGTTTCGGAACGGCCAAGCTCCAGGGGCACCCGTATCGAAACGGGGGTGGTGCCGTTTCAGTACGATTTGACACTGGAGGCTCATGTTTCGGAACCCTGAGGAGCCGTTCTGGAACGGTCTGATGTTGCTTTTTGAATGGAGCCTGCGTTTCTGAACGGGTAGTCCTGTTTCGAAACGCGGGTAGTTAAAACGGTTAAAGGGCATCTTTGAAGGTTTCCAAATGTTGCGATTTAGTCCCTAATGCTTGTATGCTTTCTAAATGAGTTTATATGTATCCTTGTGATGGTTTTGCCTCGTGTGCATAGAACTTGACTAATAACTACTTGGTAAGACTAAGTTACCCTTATGTTTCTGCTCGGTTTGTATTCGTGTTCATTTTTCCGTTGTTTGCCTTCACACATAGGATTAAACGTGACATTTAGACAAGATTAATAAAATGAAAAAGATAGGGTTGCTAATCAGAGTGAGGCCTTAGCAGGTTTTGCTTTAGTTTTCCCCGTGTAACATGTTCGGTTCGGTCTGCTGGCTAGGCCAAGACGAGGGGGTTACATTTGGTGGTATCAAAGCCTCGGTTATGAGGTCTCTCGAAAAGGTAAGTTAGGTAAGTTTGTTTGTTTTCCATTGCACGGTGTGTGAAAGCATGTTTTATTGTTCTTGTTGTTGGTTGAAGTATAGTCGAGTGTTCCTATTGCTAGGTGTTGTTATTGGAAAATGGTTTCGATTTAAAAGAGCTTGAGCACTTGGATCCTTGCCCTTGCTAACCCAATGTTGTCTTGTGTGTGATGTATTTATTGTTTAGATTTTATCTTCGTTATGGTAAGACTGAGAGGACGGCCTAGAGCGGGTGACCATGCACCCGAGGATGTGCCTCATGTTCCTCCTGCTCCAGATGGTAATAGGGCAGATGTCGGAGGCAATGTGCCTCAGGCCGTTGCGAATGTTAGAGGAAATGGAGCTCAGGCTAGTCAGGGTCTGGCAGGTGCGGGCATGACTCATTTGATTTAGACTATAGCCGAGGATTTTCAGACAACTTTGGCCGGAATACATGCTGCAGCACCACCTCAGGGTGCGGGGACTGGTTTACCCCTTGAGAGACTTCGTAGCTTGGGTGGAGTTGAGTTCTGTGGTTTGACTCATGAGGGTTCAAAGGCTTGGCTCGAGAGAACTACATGAATCTTAGGTCAGATGGAGTGCTCAGACGCTCGTAAGTTGGGTTGTGTTGTCTTCTTGCTTTAGAGAGATGCGTATGCTTGGTGGACTATCGTTACTTCGGGTATGGCAGAAGCGGATGTCACTTGAGAATTCTTCAGAACAACCTTTAAAAAGAAGTATCTTGGATTCTGATACCATGATAAAAAGAAGAGAGAATTTATGACCTTGGTTCAGGGTAGTAAGACGGTGTCATAGTATGAGGTTCAGTTTGTGAGGTTGAGCCAGTATGCTCCCGAGTTGGTTCCCAGTGAGAGGGAACGGTGTGAGCGCTTCCGTTATGGTTTGACTAGGGATGCGAAGACTTATATGCTTGCTTCTGATTACACCGAGTTTGATGTTTTGGTCTCTAGAGCCAAAGATATTGAGTAGAACTTAGGCTCGAGTATTCGTGCTAGTGAGTCTGATTTCGGGAAGAGACATGCGGATTGGGACAGAGATCATGCCAAGAAGCACAGAGATAGGAGGTATCAGCCTGATTCGAGACATAGAGGTGGTAACCATGGATGGGGCCATCAGGGCCAAGGGGCTGTCGTTCACACTTCTGAGTGCACCAGGTGCGGGAGACGCCATCCAAGCGAGTGTATGGGTACCTTTGAGGTATGTTGGAACTGTGGTTCCCGAGATCATTTGAGGCGTAACTGTCCACACCCAGCTAGGGGAAAACAGGCTCCAGCTAGAGGGTTTGAGCATCAGAGAGGTCGTGGGCGCGGTCGAGGTAATTTTCAGCCGAGGAACGATGGTCAGAAAAACTTAGCTCATGTGGTGGCAGTTCAGCCCGAGGGTGGAGGACCAGCTAGGGTGTATGCATAGCGAGAGGTTGGGAATGACACGGATGTCATCACAGGTAATTTCTCGTTATAGTCTTTGACTTTGCTTTCTTTGATAGACTCGGGTTCGATACATTCGTACATTTTAGGTGAACATGCAAGGTCTCTAGGTTTACCGTATGAGTGGTTAGAAGTAGGTGTAAATGTTACTAGTTCTTTCGGTGAGACCGTGGTAGTTAGGAAGATGTATAGAAGGTGTCCTTTGATGATTCAGGGCCATGTGTTTCCGGTTGACATGATGGAATTGTCGTTCTATGGTTTTGATGTGATTTTAGGCATGGATTGGATCGTACAACATAGAGCTAGGGTAGACTTTGAGACCAAGAGAATTTCCCTGAGGCTTACGGATGATTTTGAAGTCGTAGTGGTTGGTGAGAACATTAAGTTCTTGTCCAATGTTGTTTCTTCTTTAGAAGCTCAGAGATTGATGGATTCAGGCTGTCAGGCGTATTTGGATTATGTGATGAATCCGAATATGAGTGAGGTTAGACCACAAGATATCAGAATAGTTTGTGATTTTTCGAGTGTTTTTCCGGAAGAGTTGTCGGGTTTGCCTCCAGATAGGGATGTTGAGTTTGCTATTGAGACGTATTATGATTCTGCACCTGTGTCTATTGCTCCGTGTAGAATGGCACCGAAAGAGTTGAAAGAGTTGAAGACACAACTTCAGGAAGTGTCGGATAGAGGTTTCATTAGGCCTAGTATTTCTCCGTGGGGTGCTCCGGTCTTGTTTGTGAAGAAAAAGAACGACAGTATGAGGATGTGTATAGACTATAGGCAGTTGAACAAGGTAACAGTGAAGAACAAGTACCCTTTGCCACGGATACATGACTTGCTTGATCAGTTGAGAGGTGCTTTAGTGTTTTTGAAGATTAATTTGAGATCGGGTTACTATCAGTTGAAGGTAAAAGATGTGGACATACCGAAGACAGCCTTCCAAACACGTTATGGGCACTATGAGTTCTTGGTAATGCCTTTCGGTTTGAATAATGCTCCAGCTGCATTTATGGATATGATGAATCGAGTGTTCCACGAGTTTTTGGATAGGTTTGTAGTAGTGTTCATAGATGACATCTTAGTGTACTCTAGGACCGAGGAAGAGCGTGATGAGCATTTGTGGCTAGTGCTTCAGACTTTGCTTGAAAATTAGTTGTATGCCAAGTTAAGTAAATGCGAGTTTTGGATTAGAGAGGTAGTCTTCTTAGGTGATGTGATCTCAGCCAATGGAACTAGTATGGACCCCAAGAAGATAGAAGCCATAATGAATTGGAAGCAACCGAAGTCGGTGACCGAAATCCCTAGTTTCCTAGGCTTGGCGGGGTATTATCGAAGATTTATCGAGGGATTTTCAAAGATTGCGGCGTCCCTGACTAAATTACTTCAGAAGAGTTTTTCGTATGAGTGGACAGATGCAAGGCAAAAATCGTTTGAGAAGTTGAAGAAAGCAATGACCGAAGCTCCTATTTTGATTCAACCTGAACCAGGGAAAGAGTTTGTGTTTTACAGTGATGCATCGTATGTAGGTTTAGGTTGTGTGCTCATGCAAGAGGGTAAGGTTGTAGCTTACGCTTTGAGACAGTTAAAGGTTCACGAGAAGAACTACCCCACTCATGACATAGAGTTAGCCGCAGTAGTGTTTGCTTTAAAGATTTGGAGACACCATCTTTATGGTGAGAAGTGCACAATTTATACTGACCACAAGAGTTTGAAATACTTGATGACTCATAGAGAGTTGAACCTTAGACAACGTAGGTGGATAGAGCTTCTTAAGGAATATGACCTTACGATAGAGTATCACCCGGGTAAGGCAAACGTAGTGGCCGATGCTTTGAGTAGAAAAGTGGCAGTTGACTTGCGAGCTATGTTTGCGAGATTGAGTTTGTCACGGGATGGCGGTTTGATAGCCGAGCTACAAGTTAAACCTTCGTTGGTTCAGTTGATACGAGAGAAACAGTTGCTAGATGAGTCTTTGGCACCTCACGTGCAAGTTATAGCCGAGGGTAGGCCTACTGATTTCTGCTTTGGTGAGAATGGGATCCTATGTTTCAAGAATAGGATAGTAGTTCTAAAAGATGCCGAGTTAAAGCGTACTATCTTGAATGAAGCACATAATAGTCCTTTTGCTATGCATCCGGGTAGTATGAAGATGTATGGTGGGTTAAAAGAAGAGTACTACTAGATTGGGTTGAAGAAAGATGTGGTCGATTTTGTGAGTAAGTGTATGGTATGTCAGCGAGTTAAGGCCGAGCATCAGTTTCCTTCACGTTTGTTACAGTCGTTGAAGATTCCGAAATGGAAGTGGGAACATATTACCATGGACTTTGTGTCGGGTTTACCGTTGACTCCTTCGAAAAAGAATTCAGTTTGGGTGATAGTTGACAGATTCACTAAGTGTGCCCATTTCGTACCTGTTCATACTACATACACCTTAGATAAGTTGGTCGATCTGTACATCAGTGAGATAGTGAGATTGCATGGGGTACCGAAGTCGATTGTATCAGACCGAGATCTGAGGTTTACAGCCAGATTTTAGGAGTGTTTGCATCGTGTCTTAGGTACTTGGTTGAACTTCAGCATTTCGTATCACCCACAGACAGATGATCAGTCAGAGAGAGTTATTCAGGTGTTGGAGGACATGTTGAGGTGTTGCATCAGGGTTCTTGGGAGGAACACCTACCGTTAGTGGAGTTTGCATACAACAACAATTATCATGCTAGTATTCAGATGGCACCGTATGAAGCTCTGTATGGTAGGAAGTGTAGAATACCTATTTGTTGGGCCGAGGCCGGACAGAAGCTTGTATTGATGCCAGACTTGCTCAAGGGCACTACCGAGAAGGTAAAACTAATCTGTGGTTGCTTGAAGGCAGCTTCACACCGACAGAAATCGTATGTCAATTTGAAAAGAAAGGAGATGGAGTATGTTGTGGGCGACAAAGTGTTTTTAAAAGTCTCACATTGGAAGAAGGTGATGAGGTTTGGAAGAAGGGTAAGTTAAGCCTGAGGTCCATTGGTCCTTACGAGGTAGTTGAGAGGATTGGTCCCGTTGCTTATAGATTAAGACTGCCGACAGAGTTAGAGAAGATTCATGATGTGTTCCATGTTTCGATGCTTCGAAAGTATAGGTCAGATCCGTCTCATGTAATGCAGGTGGAAGAGATCGAGTTGAACCCAGACCTGTCGTATGATGAAGAGCTGGTTGAAATTCTTGCTACGGATAGGAAAGTGTTGCGTGGGAGATCTATCGAGTTAGTCAAAGTTTTGTGGAGGCATCGAGGTGTGGAAGAGGCCACTTGGGAGAGGAAGGAAGACATGGAGAAACAGTTTCCGTATATTTTTCCGTCAGGAAATTTCGAGGACAAAATTCCATAAATGGGGGAGAGTTGTAACGCCCGGGGTTTGGGGCCCAGGAGATAACCGAGTTTGGTTAAACCGGTTCGGGTTAATTTAATTGAAAGAAAACATTTTTAATGAACAAAAAGGGGTTTTAATGAATAAGGGCAAAAAGGGGGTTTGAGAATTTTTAAACAAAGTGTTTTTTATTTCAAAATATCATCATCTTCTTCTTTCCAACACTTTTCACATTTGCTTTTCTCAAAAACCTCCATTGTTACTATTCCATTGCTCCCACCTTTCCCCACAAGCAAGTTTTCAAGGTAAGCTTTCCCTTGTTTTGATTTCTCTTTCCTTAAGTTTGTTATTAGTTAAATTTTCCTTAAAACTCATTATTTAGAGTTATTTCAAAAATGCTTTGAGTTTGAAAAAATAGTAAAATGAAGGGATTTTCATTTGGGTCTTTTGATGCCATGTTTAAGGGTGTTTTTAATCTTGTTTTGGTGTCTTAAAAATGCTAAAATAGTGGCTAATAGTAGGAAACCCGAAATAGGTCTAAAAATGGGATTTTTGGGTTGTTAAGGTAGAGTTTTTGGCTTGGTTTTGGGTTGAAATCGTGGCTGATGATTTCCTTGCTGTTGGGGGTGTTTTTAGATGATTTTTGGTGTGTTTTGATGTTTGTAAATGATGGGTTCAGCTTGAGGTTTCATTAGAACGAATTTGGATGAAGTTTGGGTTGAATGTCGATGTGTTTTGTTGCAAGATTGTTGAGTTTTGAGTTGTTGCTATGTTTGTGGGTATATTAGCATCCTAATGTTTTGTTTTGTGTTGCTTAAAGCAGAAGAAACGGATTTGGGCTTCGTGGACGTAAATCTGGGTAGTTCGGAAGCTTGAATCGGGGATTCGGCTATCGTTTGGGCTCTATCGGTGAATGGAACTTGTTTTGAAGCTTTAAATTGTTCAACGGAGTTTTCTTGGGGTTTGGGTGGAGCCTTAGAGGCTAACCTAGACCCAAGCGTAAGTTTGTCTATTCTTGCCTTGTTTGGTTGATTGTTGGTGTTCGTGTTTATGTGTGATGTGGTGTTGATTGCGAAATGCATTTATCCCCGTTTTAATGTTGTTGTGTTGTCGTAGTTGAGGTCAAGCCTCACGTGATGGTTAGTCGTTGTGTACGGATGTGTAGTCCCACCGGTAGTGACTAGTAGATGAGTACGGTGATGTGTAGTCCCACCGAAAATATGCTAGTGGTTGTGTACGGTGATGTGTAGTCCCACCGGGGATGGTTGTGCATGTGCACACCACGTTTCATTTATGCTTCTGTTTTATTGTATCTCTTGCTTAAATGGTTTTGCTTTTAAAACTAAGATATATGTTTTGAACTACATTGTTGTGGTGTTTTAGAGCTCCGCTCACTAAGCTTTTAAGCTTACGCTCTCTTTTTCCAACAATGCAGATCGTTAGTAGCTTCGGAGGCAAGCGGGGCAAGGGAGGAGTTCTTGGAGTTCTTTGCTAGACTAAAGTATGGTTTTTTTAGTTGTAATAATACTTAGACAATGGGAATGCTAGACCATGTTAGGGAGTTGGTGTTCAAACTCCTATGTTTGGCTTTTGTTAATGTTGCTAACATGTTTTAAATGTTGTTACCTTGTTATGTTGAGACTTGTTATGGCCTTGGGTTAATTGCTATGTGTTTTGACTTGTTGGTGTTTTTGAACTAAAGTGTCCTTTTGAGCTTTTGGGTTTGAGATCCATTTTTACGTGTATGCATGTTTGAAGCTTGTCTTTAGGGTGTTTTGCCTCTAGATTGTTTGTATAATAAGTTGCCATGAGTTTTGTGATGTTTTGGGGTAATTTTGGGAACGTTTGGAGATGTCAAAATGTATTTTCGGGCCAAACTGTGTCCAGGCGTTTCGGAACGTCTCATATGGTTTGGAACGGCCAAGCTCCAGGGGCACCCGTATCGGAACGGGGGTGGTGCCATTTCGGTACGATTTGCCACTTGAGGCTCCTGTTTCGAAACCCTGAGGAGCCGTTCCAGAACGACCTAATGTTGCTTTTTGAATGGAGCCCGCATTTCGGAACGAGTAGTCATGTTTCGAAACGCAGGTAGTTAAAACGATTAAAGGGCATCTTTGAAGGTTTCCAAATGTTGCGGTTTAGTCTCTAATGCTTGTATGCTTCCTAAATGAGTTTATATGTATCCTTGTGATGGTTTTGCCTCGTGTGCATGGAACTTGACTTTTAACTACTTGGTAAGACTAAGTTACCCTTATGCTTCTGCTCGGTTCTATTCGTGTTCGTTTTTCCGTTGTTTGCCTTCACACATAGGATTAAATGTGACATTTAGACAAGATCAATAAAATGAAAAAAATAAGGTTGTTAATCGGAGTGAGGCCTTAGCGGGTTTCGCTTCGGTTTTCCCCGTGTAACTCGTTCGGTTCGGTCTGCTGGGTAGGCCGAGACGAGGGAGTTACACAATGCACCGGGTTTGTCTAGTATGCCGCAAAATAATCTGGGTAGTGCGCAGCCATCTTGGAAGTGTTCAGCCCGTGGGTGGGCAAAAGGGAACTGTGGTGGAGCGGTTCGTCTCAATGATGATATGGCTGCGGTAGGTGGTGTTATCCGTGATGATCTCGACAATTGGAAATTCAATTTTACCCGTAGCATTGGTCGTTGTTCGGTTCTCCTCGCTGAACTTGGGCCCTACATGATATCCTTTCTCACGCTTAGTCTCTTGGTTTTAAACAAATGTGGATTGAAACATATAGTTTAAAGGTTACTAAAATCATTGATCATTCCTCGAATCCTTTGGTAGGTTCTACTTTAGTTGACTCTATTTTGAAATTCACTCGTTGGCAATGGTCCCTTGTTATTCGTCATGTATAACGGTGAAAAAATGGGGTTGCAGATAAGCTAGCACGGTTGAGTCGAGAAGAACCCTTGGGTGAGTCGATCTTTTGGTCACCTCCTTTGGAAGTGGGGGATTTAGTTTGACAGGATAGCATGATAGATTCGTCTTGAATTTATTGTTCTTATTTTATTATTGCCTTTTGGCCGAGCTTAACCCGTAGAATATTTATGTAGTACTATTATGTGCACACTTTTCTTCCAACTAAATTTAAGGAAGTCTTTTTAATGAAGCATAAAATAGTATATTCACATATTTATAAAAAACTAACTTGTGTGTCATTTAAGATATGTATATTGTTTTCGGATATGAATTTGATATGTTTTCCATAATCCAAGCACGTTAGAATTGTGATATGATAAGAATTAAAGAAGTCAAAATGTCTACTATACTTTGAAACATACTATACATGTAATGATAAAATTATTTAAATGTTGTTCTAGTTAAAATCAGATTATAATAATAAATTAAATGGTTTGTGTATCTACTTAAGTACTAGGTGACAATTGAATAACACATGGTATCTAAAAGATGTATATTTAATAATTGCCAGTTCAAAAAAATAATTAATATAGTGAGAAAATAATTATATATATATATATAATTTTAACACTATTTTATATAAAAATATATCAATTATCTTTTTTAAAACAAAAATATGTTAAATTAGTATAGCAACCGGGCGTTTAAAGCCCAAAAAGGGTTCCAAGTAGAAAGGCCCATCGCCTGCCACCGATCCTCGATGATCTCCAGTTTCCGCACATTCCCCATTTGTTCTTTCAGAGAAAATAGAGAAAAAAGATACCATCTTTGAATTTTCTCTCTTGCCAAACAGAACCGGATCCCTTTTTTGCAAAGCCGGAAATCAAAAGCAACTCAAACTTTCCGGCTAGCAGAAAAGTCAGTGGAGAATGGTGTCACCTGAAAACACCAATTATTGGTCAAACTTCGATTATGCTACCTTGATCGACGATATCCCTGCCCCTGGCGGACCTTTTTCCGGGTTTTCTTGGCCCGCTCAGCCAACCAACGCCTCTTCTAATGTTTTTAGGTTTGGCCAAAAAAATTCTTTCCTTCTCAATTGTTTCTATTTTTTTAGTTAGGGTTTTCAAAAGCTTATTTGATTGATTGGCGTTGCTTTGGTGTTACTTTATTCATCTAGTCTGCTTTGAATTTGTTCAATCCGATTTGGGTTTCTTGGAATTTGTGAGCAAGTTTTTATTTTGCACCGTCCTCTTCATGTAAAAGTTCCTGCTTGCCAGCATTTTCCATCTTAGTGAATGGCTGTGAGTCCTTGAACTAGACATGCAGACAGTATGTTCAAATAACCTGTTAAGTTGTCCATTTGGTGTTTATTATGCAATTTAACTTGACAATACGATCTTCTGGTGCTTGAGTGGTCATGGTTTTGTTGCAATGTGATTTTTTCTATACATTTGACTTCGTGATTGTTTTCGAACCATTTTGTGGTTTCATCAACTGGATTTTGCAGTGTGGTTCTCAAAGGATTCTTTGAAAACAATGTAATGTTATTGAAACTCAAACATGAACAAGGCTGCTTGTGGAAGGATGCTTTTATGAACATATTTTCCCATTCTTTTGGAATCAAAATTTTTTGCAAACTGAGTTGGAGAGGATGCAGTAGGGTATTTTCTTGGAGTGTTTTACTATGTGCTGTAACACTTGTCGATTTACGCTTTAGGGCTTTAGGCATGGTTTTCACTTGAGATGCGATTTTATCCCGTGCTTTATGTGTCTTTGAGTATTGAGATGTTTATGGAATGAGAATTTAGATACGTTCAGATTAGGGGGCAACAAGATTCTCTCTCTCTTTTGGTTGTTGTGGCTGGGGGTAAGGATTGCTTTTCTAGTTTTGGGTGGTCGTCTTCACATGGATGCTTTGTTGCTTTTATTGGTCTCGACTCTTATTTTACTTGTTTCATGGTACTATCTGTAATTCTGTTTCTAGTGCGGAAATGGATGGTTCATTTGAGGATTCAGGTGGTCTTAAGGAATCTGGTTCAAAGAAGAGGTACGAGTTTATCTTTTCATGATACTTGTGGTTTGTTAGGAAATAAAATGATAAACAAATCTATCATTAGTTCCACTTTCATGACGAGTTAGGTTTTCACTGCTTATCTCCTCCTGTTGTGCGTTTAAGAAAGCCTTACCAACTTATTTAACGGGTAGATACGTAGGTGAGTATAGAATTCCTTTATTAAAGGAATCAGAAAAATATCCGAGATTTTAAGGCTTAGGCATACTTTTGGCAATGAGATATTAAGTAGATAAAAAGTCAATAATATATAAGGGCATTTTTGTTTCTGTTAGCTTTTAATCTGTGCAATACCATATGGTTTCGTAACTAAACCGAGATTATTGTCATTCAAGCAGTATCAATAGGATGATTTAGATGTGCATGATCTTCCAATCTTCTTGAATTTCCCTTTTGTATTTCTTATTTACATAATTGACTCGTAGCTATAAATGTATCGATTTTGTTAACACGAAACTGACATTAGAGAAGTCTTTAATCAAAGGAATCATATCTCTTATTCCATTTCCTGATGCAGGGTTAGATCTGAGTCTTGCAATGTTTCTAGCTCCAAAGCATGTAGAGAGAAGTTGCGTAGGGACAGGCTAAACGTCAAGTACTCCCTTCTCTCATCTCATGCTTTTTCATTGCTTTCTTCTATTCTCTGCCAAGCACGAATGTTCAACATTGTGTAAATAACAGGTTTATGGAGCTGAGTTCAATTTTGGAACCCGGAAGGCCTCCGAAGACAGACAAGGCTGCTATTTTGACTGATGCTGTCCGTCTGGTGTCCCAGTTACGAGATGAAGCCCAAAAATTGAAGGATTCAAATTCAAGTCTCCATGACAGAATTAAAGAATTGAAGGTGAGGCTGCCTTAGGTGGCCGTTTATGGTTAGCCTGCTATTTTATATTTGGAAACTGCCAGGTATCTCGGAAATGATTAAAGAAACGGTATTTCCTCTCTTTTAGGCTGAAAAGAATGAGCTTCGTAATGAAAAGCAGAGGCTGAAATCGGAAAAAGAGAAGCTGGAGCAACAAGTCAAGGCCATGAACACACAACCTAGCTTTATGCCTCCTGCACCTGCTATCCCTGCTGCATTCGCTACCACACAGGGTCAAGTTCCTGGAAACAAGTTGGTTCCTTTCATTGGTTATCCCGGAGTTGCCATGTGGCAGTTTGTGCCGCCTGCATCGATGGATACCTCACAGGATCATGCACTCCACCCTCCGGTTGCCTAAGCCTGCAACCTACAAGGCTACAATGATATGGTTTTTGCATGCTGGTGCAAAGAAGTGCATTCATTTTGTCATTGTTAACAGATTTCTAGTTTTCTGACTGGATTTCTTGGATTACTCGTTGTAATCCAATGATATGAAGCTAGTAAATCACATGTAAATTCTTTGTAAGTTCATCTGCGAACCTATACTTCTCTTATTCCAATTATTTGAAGCTACTAAATTAACGTTTAGCATCCGACACAAAATTGTGTTATCTTGTGCTTACTTGACTAGCATACATTCATGGCTTTTTCCTTTAAAACTCTGTTTTCCTTAATTACAAATGGTTTATGGTCCACGTAATAATCAAGAACTGTTAGCCGTTAGGGGCAAAGTTAAAAAACAAAACAATTGTATTAGTTCAAAATATGTTTTTTCTTTTATTTTTAACTCTACTAAGCAAAGCCTTAAGGATGAATGTGAACGTATAATTAAATGTTTCTGATCAATTAACTACGTATCAAGATTTAATGTATCTGTCGAGTAGTTAAAATTTAGGGTAAATTATTAAATGATCATCTAATTATGGGTTATGTTGATATGAACATCATACTTTTAATTGTGTGAATATGAATGACTACATAATTATTTAAGTGGTATCAATCAAATCACCAACCATTAAAACTTAATAATTTCTATAATTACGTATTTAGTCTCGTTATTTATATATTCTATCAATCAGAGGAGGAAAATAATACCAAACAATTTGACTTGAGCGAGACTCTCCGTTCAGGAACGAGTTTGGAACTAGTTTTTGGTTGACAACGAAAAAACTGCGCCAAACGATCTAAAAATCTTGTCGTTTCAACTAGCTTTGTACCCGATTTGGCCTCCAAACCAAGCTTTTAGAAACGCTAAAAAATTCAACTTTTTTCTTAAACTACTATTCTCACCGTTTTTCACTTAAAATTCTGTTCTAAAATTATTTTTGAATGGAGCCTCTAACCCATGCTTTGCTAAGCAAAGTAAAACACACTTTATCACTTAGCTCGTTATCCATTTGTGACGTGGATTATAACATTTAAGATGAGTCTAAAGCGAACGACACACACCGCTAAACACCATTAACGTAATACATTGCTAAAGATCATTAATTTTTTAATGACTTTAAAATAATTATTAAAAATTTTAAAGACTCGATATGTAATTAATCATATTTAAAAAAAAATAGAATGAATTATTCCATGAATCATTCTCAACACCTCATCGATGGTCCTACCTAGGGTTGTAAACAAGCCGACTCGAGTTTGAGTAGTGTTAAGCTCGACTCGGGTCGTTAAAAAATCGAGTCTAGTTCGAGCCTAATCGAATCAAGTGTTGATCGGTCTTGGACCGTGTCGGACTCGAGTCGCTCGTGATCTGTCGCGTCTCATTTAAAGCCCTATTAAGGGAAAAAAAAACTTTGATACACAAGTTGTGTAAACTCAATCTTGTTAATTTTAGGGTTTAGGGTGTTAGTTTAGGGTTTAGAGGTTTAGGTTGATGGATTTAGAATTTAGGATTTAGATTTTAGGCTTTGGGACTTATGTTTAGTGTTTATGTTTTAGGGGTTTAGGTTTAGGAATTTAGATTTTAAATTAATTTTTTTTAAAATTAGTATATTATATTATTGAGTAGCTCGCAAGCTTTTCGAGTCGGGTATCAAGTAGCTCGGCTCAGCTCGTTAAAAACTCGAGCCGAGTTCGAGCTCGAGTCGAGTCCAATCGAGTCAAACTTTAAACAAACTTTAACCGAGTTAAATTCGAGTAGCTCGCGATCTGTCTCGTCTCATTTACAACCCTAGTCCTACCCAATTATATAAAGGCAATCATCTTTATTTTCTACATAATATTTTCTTATAAATTAAAATTTACAAAGCATCATCTTCCTCAAACCTTATATATTAATTCTAGGCACAAAGCCACAATTAGCCCCTAATGTTTGACCATTTTTCATTTTGGTCTCTATTCTATTTTTTGAGCATTTAAGCCCCTAATGTTTCAATTTATGTCAAAATAGTCTTATTTGGATGAAACCGTTAATTGACTAATGGTCAAATTTTTTACTGATGTGGCACGTACATGTGGATTTAATTAATGATGTGGCATATCCACGTGTAATTTTAAATATTTTTATTAAATTAATTATAACTAATATGATAATGACATATGGCATCATCCTATTGGTTTAAAGACAAAGGAAAAAAACAAAATTTAAATATGCATTTAGTGGGAATTGAACCCAAGCCTTGAACATGAAGGGTTAAACACTTTACCATCAACCTAAGCTACTATTTTTAAAATTTAATTACCACTTATTATATCTATTTTTTATATTTTTAAAGTGAATTTAATTACTATTTATTATATATATTCTTAGCTTAATGGTTAGGTGTTTAGTGCATAAGGCTTGAGTTCAATTCTTATTAAATACATGTTCAAATTTTATTTTTATTTTTTTGCCTTTAAACCAATCGGATGATACCATGTGTCATCATCAGATTAGTTATAATTAATTTAATAAAAAATATTTATAATTACACATGGACATGCCACGACATCAATGCAATTCACATGGACGTGCCACATCAACAAAAATAAGTTAATCGTTAGTCAACTAATAGTTTCCATCCAAATAAAGTTATTTTGACATAATTTAAAACGTTGGGGGCTTAAATGCTCCAAAAAAATAGAAAAGTGGCCAAAGTAACAAAACAATCAAACGTTAGAGGATTAATTTTAGCTTTATACCTTACTTCTAATATGTTAATGAATAAAATCTAAAATAAAAACCCCAAAAGTTTAACCAACCCACGAATCAAAAGAGACAAAATAAAATAATTAATTTTAATATGTAAAAAACCCTAGCATTAACATATTCGTTTGAACTACGAACAAATAATTTTTTAATTAGTTTGTTCGTAGTTCAAATGAATATGTTAATCCTAGGTTTTAACAGATTAAAATTAATTATTTTATGTTTGTCTCTTTTGATTCGTTGATTAAAATTTTGAGGTGCTTTTTTTAAAAGAATTCGATTCATTAACATATTAGACTTAATATATGAGGTATGAGGAAGAAGAATATATTTGTAAATTTTAATTTATAAGAAAATATTATGTGGAAATAAAGATGATGTCGTTTTATTTAATTGGGTAGGACTATGGATAAAGTGTTGAGAATGGTTCGTGGAATAATTCATTTTAATTTTTTTTAAAATATGAATAATTGCATGAATAGCCTTTAAGATTTTTAATAATCATTTAAAATTATTAAAAAATTAGTAGTATTCAGTGGTCTGCGTCATTCGCTCTAAAATTTCTTAAAATTTAATATATATCTTAAATGGTACTTAATGCAAAAAAAAATATATATTTTGGATTACATCATTTTAAAGCACGATTCCTTGTATTGCACACTACATCTGCTAACCTCGTGTTTTTTGGATTGCCTATAGGAAAAGGGCAGATTAAGCCTTATTCTTGTTCTCCATCATCTATGTTCACAAAATCCAAAAACATAACTGTAAGGGATGGTTACCGTTACCCTTTTTAATTTCTTTTAAATTTCTGTTATTTTTGTTTTAAATTAAACGCTACGTACTGAGCCAGCTGTATTGAGCGAGAAACGATGTCTTTTCGCGGTCCTTTGTGACCGTTAGGGTTAAATGGTGGTTTTGCCATGTAACCAGCTCATCGATGAATGAAACGAGTCTTATCTCAATTCCTCTTTCTTCTCTCATTCTATCTTTTCTTCTCTGCCTTTCCGATCTATTCTACTGATTTTCTGGTTTGATTAGTTGGTTAGTCACAAAGGTATCAGAGCTTTCGTTCGATCGACGGGGAGATGGTTGACGGCGTTCGTACTCGAGGTCAGATGGCCCAAATCACACTCAATGCGCAACAGACAGACCCTGGTTTGACGGATCCATTGTCGGAAGAACCCCAGTGGCAGCAAGAGACGACCAGGCTACAATCGGAGATTTCCACAGTAAAGGAAGATATTGTTCGATTGGATTCGAAAATGGAGGAACGGATGTCCGAGATGCGCACCACTATCTTGTCCGAACTTCAGAAATTAATAGGGATCGCGTTGGGGAAATCAGTCACTCCTGAATCAACAGCTACCCAAGCTCCGGAAACTGCTGAGGCGGATAGGGGTATTTTGGGTCCCCACCCAAGTACCAAATCAGCAAATACCTCTGGACAACAACCGTTAGGGGACACCATATTAGTGGAGGAGGACGAGCCAGTAGGGGGAGTGGACAAGGACTCTTCTGGGTTTAGAGGAAATACGCAGAGGGAAGGTGCTCCAGTGGTGCAGAACTTCGCGTATCGTTTGCTGTGTCCTAAGTTCGACGGTGCCGATTTCAAGGGATGGTTGATGAAGCTGGAACAGTTCTTTGAAGCGGAGAGGGTCCCTGAGGGGTGCAAAATTCGTTTAGTCATGCTTCATCTAGAAGGAAGGGCCCTGCAGTGGCATCAGTTCATCACCAAAAATAACCGTAACCTACATCAGTTAAGCTGGAACCAATACTTGAAGCTATTACAGGAACGCTTTGCACCAGAAGGATTCGAGGACCCGTTCGCAGAGCTTGTAGCCCTGAGACAAACATATTCGGTGGACCAATTCTATGAGGAGTTTGTTCAATTATTAAATCAAGTCCAGCTGCCAGACGAGTATGTGCTCAGTGTCTTCAAAAACCACCTCAGGTTAGAAATTTCCCAGTTCCTTAAATTACTACAACCTGCTACTTTGACTGATGCGTATAATATGGCGAAACACTTGGAAGCAATTTTCTTTCCTGGTCCGAAAAAGAATAACCAAGTCATCCAACCTTATGCCCCGTACCTCTTTTAGTGCCCCCAGTATCGCCCACAATTCACGCAGTGTCTCACCACTGTCCAGTCAACCTTCTTCATCGAGGGCTCATAGTGCTTTTGGTTCGAAGAGTGTGGGGAAAACTGTGTCTTCGGCAGAAATTGAGGATAGGAGAAGGAAGGGATTATGTTTCTGGTGCTCTGCTAAGTACACCCCTGGTCATAAATGTGCTGGGAAGTCTCAATTATATCAGATAACTGTGGAGGGAGTGGAGGATAAAGGAGACGGGGAGGTGTTTTTAGACTGTGAGGAAGAAAATGCAGAACCTGCAGGAATGGGAAGAAGTGATAAGCTTGTGCTGTCTTTGCAGGCAATGTGGGGAATGTTTGGTTGTGCAACCATGAGGATTAAAATTTCAGTGGGAGGTTTAAAATTTGTAGCACTGGTAGACTCAGGAAGTACTCACAACTTCCTCAATTACCCAGTGGCCAAGAAATGTGGATTAGCCCTGGAACAAAGAAATGTTGTAAGAGTGATCGTGGCTGATGGGGGAATTGGAAATAGTGGGATGGTGTAAGGAAGTGCAATAGAGCACAGGGAGTTACAAATTCATCACTGATTTTTTTGTATTGCCCCTGAAAACGTGTGCTGTGGTACTTGGGGTTCAGTGGCTTGCTACACTAGGCCAGATTTAATGGAATTTCGAGACACTGACCGTGAATTTTGAACAACAGGGGGTGACCAAGAGATTGGTGGGGTTGCATCCAAGGCCAGTGAGTGACATGGAGGCCAAGACTTGCCTGAAATTGTTGAAATCGATAGCTGGTCCTTACACTGCTTGCTTGGTGATGAATTCTCAATTTGACATGCAGTTGGGTAAGGAGAAGGTTTCTGAGGACCTGCAGCAGTTGTTGGGAGAGTTTGGGGATGTGTTCCGAGATCCCAAGGGGTTGCCACCCATTAGGGGACAAGAGCATAAGATCTCTTTGCTGGGTGAACAAGCTGTGGTGAAAATCCCTCCCTACAGGTATCCTATTTATCAGAAAGATGCTATAGAGAAGATGACCAAGGAGTTATTGGACACTGGGGTAATTAGGGATAGTAACAGCTCTTTTGCCTCTCTTGTGGTCATGGTGAAGAAAAAAGATGTGAGCTGGAGAATGTGTGTGGATTACAGAAGGCTTAACCAGCTCACAATTAAGGACAAGTTCCCAGTGCCTATTATTGAAGAGTTATTGGATGAGTTAGGGGAGGCTAAATTCTTCTCTAAGCTGGATCTCAGATCTGGATATCATCAGATCAGGATGTGGGAGCCTGACATTTCCAAAACTGCATTCAAGACTCATGGGGGGCACTATGAGTTCTTGGTTATGCCATTTGGCCTTACCAATGCCCCAGTAACATTTCAAAGCTTGATGAACAGAATATTTAAGCATTTGCTGAGGAAATATGTGTTGGTGTTCCTGGATGACATATTGGTGTATTCAAAAGGGTGGGAAGAACACGTGAGGCATTTGAAGGAAGTGTTGGAAGTACTGAGGAGCCATACCTTGTTTGCCAAGCAAAGCAAGTGTTGTTTTAGAGCTGAACAAGTGGAGTATTTATGATATATGATCTGTAATGGTCATATTTCAATGGAACAAGACAAGGTAAACTGTATTTCCAATTGGCCTACCCCTACATCTGTCAAGGAGTTAAGGGGGTTTTTGGGGCTCTCAGGGTACTACAGGAGGTTCATAAAAGGTATGGTACAATGGCCAAACCTCTTACTGACCAATTGAAGAAAGGTGCCTGGAAATGGGGAGAAGAGCAACAACAGGCGTTTGAATCCTTGAGGAAATCTGTCCACACTGCTCCAGTTCTAGCTCTACCTGACTTCAATGAAGAATTTACAGTGGAGGCTGATGCATCTGCCTTAGGGGTGGGTGCTGTTTTAGTACAAAAAGGGAGGCCATTGGCGTTTTTTAGCAAAGGTTTGGGAGTTAGGCATCAGGCCTTATCTATCTACGACAAGGAGATGCTTGCAGTGCTTCTAGCAGTGAAGAAGTGGTCTGCTTATCTCTTGGGGAGACATTTCAGGATCAAGACTGACCAGCAAAGTTTGAGATTTTTAACCAACCAGCAGGCCATCACCCCTTCCTAACAAAAGTGGGTGGTAAAAATAATGGGGTTTGATTATGAAGTGTGCTATAGAAAGGGGATTCACAACAAGGTAGCTGATGTGCTGTCTAGGAATCCTTTGTTTGCAGAATGTGCTCCACTCACAGTGAGTTCATCCACTACTGACACCCTGAAAAAAATTGCTGAGTCTTGGAAAAGTGATGACAAGCTGCAAAAGTTGATAGCTGAATTGGAACAAGGAAATGGCTTACAGGGTAAGTATTCTTGGGATAGTCAGAGACTAAGGAGAAAGGGTAAACTGGTGGTAGGCAAGAAAGAAGGATTGAGGACTGAGATTTTAAAATTCTTTCACTGTAGTCCTATGGGAGGGCATTCTGGGGTTCATGTTTCTACTAAGAGAGCCACGACAGTAGTATATTGGAAAGGGTTGAGAAAAGACATGAAAAGATTTGTGAGGGGGTGTGAGGTGTGTCAGCAGAATAAGCATGATCTTCAACATCCTAGAGGCCTACTGCAACCTCTGCCAATCCCTGAGAAAGCTTGGGCAAGTATCAGCATGGATTTTATAGAGGGCCTTCCTAAATCTCAAGGTAAGGAGGTAATCTTTGTGGTTGTGGATAGACTAACCAAATATGGACACTTACTTGCTATGGCTCACCCTTATACAACACTGGATGTTGCTCAAGTTTTTATGGAGCATGTTTTTAAACTACATGGCTTGCTAGAGACAATTGTGTGTGACAGAGACAAAGTCTTCATGAGTATCTTTTGGAGGGAATTGTTTCAGAAGCTAGGAGTAGTGATTGCTCCATCTACAGCTTACCATCCGAAAACCGATGGTCAAACTGAAAGAGTAAATCAGAGTTTGGAGACCTACCTTAGATGTATGACAGGGGAGAGGCCAATGGAATGGAACTCTTGGTTGTACCTTGCTGAGTGGTGGTACAACACTTCCTATCACTCAGCAATTAAAACCACTCCACATATGGCTTTATATGGTCAAGAACCTAGCCTGCACTTACCTTACCTAGCTGGGGAATCACCAGTTGCTCAGGTGGATCGAAGTCTGCAGCAGAGAGAAGCACATGTGCAAATGATGAAGTTTTATCTCAAAAGAGCCCAGGAGAGAATGAAGCAACAGGCAAACAAACAAAGAACTGAATGTGAGTTGAACTTGAGAGATTGGGTGTATTTGAAGCTGCAGCCATACAAACAACACTCTGTGCAAAGGAGAGTGTGCCACAAGCTGGCCCCGAAATGGTTTGGCCCTTATCAGATTGATGGCAAGGTGGAAAAGGTAGCATATAGATTGAATCTGCCAGCAGGATCAAAGGTTCATCCTGTGTTTCATGTCTAACAACTGAAGAAACATATAGGGGCTGACCATGTGCAATATGAATTGCCTGTAATTGGAGTGGATGGGGCTATTGCAAAGGAACCAGTAAAGGTCTTGGAGAGGCGAATGGTCAAGAAAGGCAACAGGGTTGTCACTGAGGTCCTAGTTGAATGGACAAATTTCTTTCCAGAGGATGCCACCTGAGAAAATTTGTACAAGCTTCAGCAGCAATTTTCAAGTTTCAATCCTTGAGGTCAAAGATTTTGTAAAAGGGGGAGTATTGTAAGGGATGGTTATCGTTACCCTTTTTAATTTTTTTTAAATTTCTGTTGTTTCTGTTTTAAATGAAACGCTGCGTACTGAGCTAGTTGTATTGAGCGAGAAACGATGTCGTTTCGCGGTCCTTTGTGACCGTTAAGGTTAAAGGGTAGATTTGCCCTGTAACCAGCTCATCGATGAATGAAACGAGTCTTATCTCAATTCCTCTTTCTTCTCTCATTTTATTTTTTCTACTGATTTTCTGGTTTGATTAGTTGGTTAGTCACAATAACACCAAACAATAATCTGCTATGAAGTTTCTCTAAGGTTCACAAAAGCCAAATTTGTAACATGGAAGTTGGGGTTGGTCAGTTCAATCTTTCGTGTTTTCAAGTCCCAACTCTCACTATCGAATGAAAACCTCACGAAAAGATATTCCAGAATCCTTATAGATTCCTTGTGTGCAGTTTGTGTTGGATTCCCCGCCAGCTCAGGAGACTCGAGTCGTGTTGTAATCTGTTGTATTCTACTGATGGAATATCAGAAACATGCATAGATTACAAGGTTTCAAACACAAATTTGATTTATCGTAGAAACAAAACATAGATCTTCATAGAAGTTTCTTTGTCGGAGACGACAAGACCATCTTCAACTCTTCTTTCTTGGTTCAACCTATGACTTTGTCTTTTTTCAACAACACATTCCCCTATAAATCCTCTTGGAGAACACAGCTTTACGACTTCTCTAGCTATGGATCCCTTGAGTTCAGTCATTGTTGAAACCGGTAGGTGTGTTTTCACCTTCCTCTTTACGGGCGTTGCCACACTTTTAAAACTCCGGCATAACACCGACTGCCTGCGGAAAGAGTTTGAGAAACTCGAGGACCGGAAGAATGGGATCGAAGAGGATGTCAGGTTAGCTGAAACGGAAGGGAAATGCGCGACTGAACAAGTCAAAGGATGGCTCCGGAAGGTCGAAGAGATCGGACGAGAAGTGCAGCCACTGCTAGAAAAGGGTGATAGGATTGCTGTTCAAGGATGCAATCCTTGCTGGAACGTTTTTCCACGGTACAG
The DNA here is from genome assembly GCA_958450335.1 of Hibiscus tridactylites. Lineage (NCBI taxonomy): Eukaryota > Viridiplantae > Streptophyta > Magnoliopsida > Malvales > Malvaceae > Hibiscus > Hibiscus tridactylites. The sequence goes on along the minus strand of OY288271.1, from coordinate 17,589,236 downwards.
GCTCTGCAGACGTATGGCAAAGAGGCGTCTTGAGGTGAAGCAGTTGATAAATTCCTGCAATTTCGATAATGTTGTAACGGACAAGAAGTCTCCGGTAAGAGCTGTCGAGAAACAGCAAGGACCGTCTCTAGCCGGGCAGAGAGAGGCCGAGGAGATGATATACAAACTAATGGAATTGTTGAAGGGGGGTGAAAACAATAGGATAGCCGTCTGGGGCATGGGCGGAGTGGGGAAGACTACATTGGTTCGGAACCTGAACAACGAGCTCGAGTCTTCATCGTTGATGGAATCAATAGATATTGTCATCTGGATCACAGTGTCCAAGGACTTTGATTTGAAAAAAGTTCAATCTCAAATAGCCAAGAGATTGAATTTGGAATTGGGTGCCAATGATGCCATAGAAGAAAGGGCTAAGATGCTGCTTAAAAGATTGATGAAGAAAAGGTTCCTGCTGATCCTGGATGATGTTTGGGAGCAAATCGATTTGGACATTGTCGGGATTCCACAAAGCGATGATCAAGCCAACTGCAAGATTCTCTTGACAACTCGATCGCTCGATGTCTGCCGGGCCATGATGACCGATAAACAGATCAAGCTGGATGTGCTAAAAGAAGCCGCAGCTTGGAATCTGTTTGCTCAAAACGCTGGAGATGTGGTTGAAGTGCCCGGCATTAATCCACTAGCAAGGGCAGTTACAAGAGAATGTGGTGGCTTGCCGTTAGCACTCAAGACCGTCGGGAAGTCAATGAGGAACAAAAGAAGGATCGAGCTGTGGAAACACACACTTCACCATTTGCGGCGTTCGGACCCTCACATCAAACACATCGAGGACGAAGTTTACCATCGTTTAAAGTTGAGTTATGACTCACTGCCAAGTAAGACCCTGCAATCATGCTTTCTGTTTTGTTCTTTATATCCGGAGAACTATTCGATCAGAACGAATGAATTGATTCAATGCTGGATAGCTAAAAGCTTGATCAATGAACACCAGCCTCTAGAAGAATGTTTCAACGATGGAATTGCATTGATTGAAACTCTGAAGGACTCTTGCTTATTAGAAGAAGGTGAATATGCTGGAACTGTGAAATTGCATGATGTGGTCAGGGATGTAGCCAAATGGATATCAACAAAACAAGGCTCAGAGGAGCCTTGCACGAGTATTTCGCTTACGAACATCACCAAGTCGCCGAAGCAATTCTCGGGTTTCTCTGAGCTAAACGTGATATTCCTTGTAGCTAATCCTATTAACAAAATCCATGACAATCTCTTTCTGGGACTTGGAAAAGTTAGAGTCCTTAATTTGAGCCAATCTCATATAGTTTCTCTGCCAGCTTCTATTAGTCAACTATGCGAGCTTAGAGCTCTTCTGCTAAGAGATTGTTGTTATCTAGAGAAACTCCCATCACTTGGATCTCTTTATAAACTCCAGGTGATGGATCTATCGGGAACTCGACTGAGAGAACTACCGAACGGGATGAGTAAGCTGAATAAGCTGCGAGAACTACATTTGTCCCGGACGCACCATCTAGAAACCATCGAAGCTGGTACGATTTCAGGGTTGCAAAGCCTGGAGTTATTGGACATGTCTTGCAGTGCATACAAGTGGGATACCAGATGCAACGCAGAAGATGGACGAGCTTCATTCAATGAAATACTCACACTGGAGGAGCTTTCAATAGTTAAGCTAAGACTAGACAAGGTCGATTCTATTGTCCTGGATGCCACTTGGTTGACGAAGCTGAGAGAGTTCAACATACAAATTAGCGCAGGGAGTTATGACTCAAACCATTTGGCTACTCAACATGATGAAAAGAGAGCCATTCTCAGAGGGATTGACCTCATGGGAATCAAAGGGCTCAATGGGTTGCTAACCACTGCAAGTGCCTTGGACCTGATTATATGTGGAGGCATAAGTGCTATATCTGAACTCTCTGTCAGCCATAGATTGTCAAGCCTGAAAAGCTTGAAGTCACTTTCTGTATCAAAATGTGATTGCATCACTAGTTTGATAAGCGGCGACAACATCACAAGGATGATCTTACCGAATTTGGAGCATTTAAGCCTCAACCGACTAGAAAATTTGGGTGAAATTCTGGGCGGCATGGTCCCTAGAAAAGGATGCCTCAGATGGTTAAAAACCATTGAAGTGGTTGATTGTAAGAAGCTGAAGACCCTCGTATCGTTTGCTTTACTTCAACAAGTGAAACACCTTGAAGAAATCAAGGTGAAGAACTGTAGAAAAATGAAATACATCATGTCAGGAGAAGTGTCTGCTGAAATGATCCCAAAGCTAAGAGTCATAGAATTGAGTGATTTGGCTATGTTGAAGAGTATTTGTTCGAGGCTACCTGCTTGGCCTGCTTTGGAGACGCTTGAAGTCGGAAACTGTCCCATGCTAACAAAGCTTCCTTTCACGACAAGCAACGGAATAGCCGCTCTTAAAGAAATAAGAGGGGAGCTGCAATGGTGGAATCGTGTTGTCTGCACGAACGATAAGATAAGATACAGTCTTCAGCAAAGGTTTCAACCACTGCAACCTCTACAATGCTCGGACATAGATGTTACATGGGTAAGATACCAACATATCCATTTCATTAATACACAATATAGTTATGAACTATAGTGTTCAGACTCGAGGTGAGTGAAGAGTTCAAATAGCATACATGCACGCTGTCTCTTTTCTCAAGTATTTCTTACTCTTTCTTTTTTTCCTGGTTAATTTTCCTTGTTCATAGGCCTAGTTGCTGGGGAAGGAAGTGGTTGAAAATGGTACTGAACATACAGCATGACAGAATTGCAGTTGCTTGGACTAGAGGTGCTTCTAGATTATTCAGCTTAAGGGTTTTGTAATAAAAACAATAACCTACATCTCTTTTTTCGGGTGATTAGAAAACACAATGTTGTAACATAAAATAAAATGCAAGAAAATCCCTTTTAGATCAGTTTTAATAATTTGTGGCATACCAGACTATGTTTGTTGGATCAGATACGAGTGTAATGACTAATGTCACATAAACATAATAATATCTTTTGGCAAGCACCAACATATACTCCAAATCTTTTACTTGGATAACTGCAACTTGCTCAAAATCTAAAACTGAATGATAACAAATAAGCTTTTTAAATTAATAGAATAGAAGAGAGTTGGAGTTTGTGATTCTACTATTTACAAATCACAACTATCAGGAAATTTACCGACTGTAATTTACAGAGTTAACATATGAAAAAACCCGACATAGTATTAAACAATTCGATTCACAGTCAAAGCACCCTTTCCGGCCCTTGTTTATATCGCTAAACACGGTATTAAACACTGTTAATTAGTCTCTGGAGAATCAAATGATAAATGCACACCTGAAATAGGAGATTAAGGCCAAACTTCAGTCCATAATCATAATCATAATCCGGAACTAGAGGCATAACAAGGAAAAAGAGGGATAGAGATGATATAGGTAAAAAAGAATCAATATTCAGCCGATGGAAAATGACCGGTATGGTTTAATGCCATGTTCAAGCAGAAAATGGGTTCCTTGTCTAGAAGATTATGTGTCCTAAGTGCAGAGCTTTGTCAAGCCATTAAATTAATCGAAAGGAAAGTGATGACACATTAAAATGACAAGGAATAATGAATATCTTGTGCAGGTGAAACTCGTGATTTTCAAATTAGCTAAGCTATCTCCTTGAGGCTTAAGCAAGTTCATTCTAGTAAAGATTATATTTTCGGGCACATTAAATGTAACGCTAAACAAAAAATTTAAACTATAAATAATAAGATTACCTCTAGTCATACTCATCACCTTCATCTTCTCAAAAAAGAATCCCCATCTGCAGGTCTTCACTGTTATTATTTACAAACCTGAGGTGAGCTTCCATTCTTGAGTTCTCACTATTATTTACAATATCAAGCTGAGTGTGGGTTTTAGGGCTGTCACTTTTATTTACAAAGTCTTTGGTTCCTAAAGGCATCTGAGGACCATTTAGTCTAGTTTCTTCAATGCCATTTTGAAGTTCAGCGACTGCAGCACCATTGTCAGTCATAGAACTAAGAGACCCAGAGCTACTTCTACATGAGAGCCAGCCATTTTCAGATAGACCAGACCTTTGATGCAGCAGGTATCCATTGCTATTGCTATCTACAGATGGAATCCTGTAAACCAGACTATAAGAGTTAACAACATATCCATGGATGACAACATAAGCAAATAAAGCAGTTGTAAGAAATGCCATTGATGATAAAGTGATGAAAAACAAGCGCTAAAAGCCAAAAATACAATACACATTAAGCAACTGATTGAACTAATGGATCCTACACAGCTGAACCCTGTTAATTAACATCCTTCACTATGACGTAGAATACTTTATTTCAAAAGATCTATAAGTATCACAATGTGTGCGCATGTATAAAGAATTGACATGCATCCTTAGAATCAGTAAAACAGGTCAACATAAATAGCTTTCAGCACACCTTGCTTGCTGGAATTTAGAAGCTTGAAGGTAATCAAAAACAGGAACTAAGCTTTTCTTCCGTGCTCCAATCATGCGAGTTGGCAACTTCTCAATTTCTATTTCCCCAGCAGAAGAATTTTCTTCATCCATGTTGAGGCCATCCATCACCATTGATTGAAAGTATAACTGGAAAAATACATGACAAAAAGAATGATAAGTGATTTTGGAAAAAAGAAAAGAAAGTATCACCATTCCAAGTCCTACTGGAATTGAGATTCAATCCCGAGTCCTAAGCATATAACCACCAAAAGTCTGTGCTAACTGAGCTAACTGGCACCTTCAAGCATAGGCATATATATCTCCACAACCAAACATCTAAAAAAATCCTAACCGCGCAATAATACCTCTGGTTTTGCCCACAATGGCATTTGAGCTTGATGCATCTGTAGTTCAACTTCTGAAATATACATATTATGTTTTTCGTCGGGGTTGGTATTTGCCTTGTCAACAGTGGATGGGTCAGGGAATGTAGTTCCCTCTTTGATATCTTCCGGATATACTTTACCAGTTTCTAATGTTCCATTCTCGCCATACATGTCGATATTATCTTCTCTTTCCCTTCGGAATTGTTTCTGACAAATATTCCACTTCTGCATTGCCTCAACTACTAACCTTCCATCAGATTCTGCAGATGATTCATATGATGTGTTTAATCCAGAAACACCTGGTGTTGGATCATGGTCAGGAGATGGTCGTAAAGCATACTGTGTCATACATCCAGAAGGAGAGAAAACCAGAAGCTGATATTTTGTCTTCAAAGAGCTGCTCTTGGCAAACGAAAGATTATTGCCTTTGCAGTTATGGAAAGTGGAAGCAATTGCCCCTGAAAGGGAACCCATCCTGCCAGTTGCAGCCGCAGCAGCACCACTTACAGCACCTCTCCAACCATTATTTCCGCTCCTTATTCTGCTAACAACAGAAAGTGTCACTGGAGGTCCAGAAGCACAAAGACTTGTTTGAGTAGGTGTTTGCACTCCCATATTAGGAGGCCAATGAACCTGTGGCTTGGTCATAACACCCAAACCGCTATTTTTAGGAGCAAATCCAGCATCAGCAGACTGAAAACTTACAGATCCACCCATTGGACTGATAGCAAATAGATGACTTGTCCCTCTGGAAGAACTAATCATAATCCAGTTGCTATCATCACTGAAACTAATATCCTGTATTACCTGAAATCTCAAAAGAATGGAAAAAGGATTAAGAAATAAATTCAAGTTGCTAAAAACAGGTACCAATTACACTGAACATTAAAGCTAATCTTACAGCATTCGTAAAACCACGCTGCAGTCTGTAGAGATGTGAATATGATGCTGCTACATCACATGCAGACATGCTTCCTTGAAGTCCAGGCATAATCTTGAAAACATTGATATTGTGACCCTGAATTGAAGCTGTCACAAGAAGAGTCCCACTGGGATCAAAGCATAATGCTGAAATAGGGCTCTTGTGTGCCCTAAATTGAGCAATAACAACCTTACTGACAATATCTCTGATAATGACCTGATAATCCCATGGAAAGAATAATAAGTGATATGTAAAAAAAGGGTTTTGCCTGCATTATTTTCAGATGATTAAAACCCAAGAGAGCACAACTGAAAAGTCATTTTCTAGTACACTACATAAGAAGAACACAAGCCTCAGACAAAAAGATAGCTACTAAATACATAAAATACTGAACTGAAATTTATAAACGTCTAACAACACAAAAGATAGCAATTTGCAGATGTTAAATTAAAGATTATATACAAGGCTAAATGCAGAAGAGGTCAACAGAAGGGAGTTCTGAAAAATAAATGTCTAAATCAAGGTTTAATCAGACTTGGGGAGAAAATATGTACCATTCCGATGCTATCATTATCGAGAATATGACCATTAACATTTCCATTGCCTTTCCAGCCAGGATTTCCTGATTGCAGAGAACTGTACGAGTCTGGCAGGTATTTTGATAGTTTCTTATATCCCATGTCTCCTAAGGTCACAATCCCAGCAGCAAGTTGCTTGCTGGATTCTTTTGCATAGTGTGAAACCAGGCTCCCATTTGAAGAAAAACCAGGGAAACTTGCAGAAGGCACAAGATGTTGTGGACTGACACGTCCACAATTGGAACCTACAACTGGACTTCCGCTATAAGCCAGCCACCTCGGACCAACTGCCAAAGGTCCATAACCTACAGCTCCGGAACCAGGACAGGCTGTGACTATAGGGTTTGTAACAATGGTATATTCTTTTTCTAATGTTGTGGCATCAAAACAATGGATCTGCAAGATATAGAACTTAATTCTCAAAATCTGATTAGATTTTATTATGCTAAAATATATATGCATAAGGTAACATACCTGAGCATCTTGAGCTATAGCAACAATTCGAGGACCGCACCGTACAGAATAAACAACTGATCTAAACTTTAGCTCATGTATATAAGATTGAGATCTCAAGGAATAAAATTGGACAATGGTAGGGGCAGAGCTACCATTCCCCGAATCATTGCTGTGTGGGATGCTTCCATTGCAAGAATGATCCTGAATGTTAGAGCCCCCAGTGAGGGACCCATCAGAACAAACTACCAAAAGGGGACGGCAGTTTGCAAACTTGTCTTGTGATCTTTTCGCTGCTACTGGCTTCGGTAGCATTTGCATAAATGAAACGGGACCACCACGTCTCGAAACCAAATCACGGACATTATCTGCTTCTTCAACATCCCAAACCTGGAAACCAGATCGATAACCAAGCAGGAGGACTCGTCGAGTGACATCATTCTCACCTTCTAACTTGTCAAAGCCAGCCCAATTAACCTTTGCATCAACAAAAGTGACAGAGGACTATAATATTAGTCATATTTGTTCTATGTTCTTGATTTTAAAGCACACTTAAGAAAGACAAACTCTGAACAAAAACTAAACACGAACACAAAGATACACTCGTGCAAACAACCATTAAGAAAACTGAACATTTTGAGAAAATAAACTCAACACGGGAATACTAAAGTTCTCCAAATAAAGAAAAGAAGGATTTCCAATTATGAAAAGTTCAACCCACTAAGACATTCCAATTCTATATAACAGAACTAAAAATGGTCATACCAAGAATACTGAAACAATTTACTCTTTTACGAAACACCAAATTGAACTGCATTAAGCTTTCCAACAATCCAACTCTAATAACAAATTCCACGTTAATTTTTTTATTAAAAAAAAAGCACTTATTTTCTTCGTTATCACCTGATCAAACACAGAATCATCTTCCCTGTCCACAATCGACGATGCCACGGACACCGCCGACCGTGCCACGGTGGAAGCCCCGGAAGAAACAATCTTTAAGTAACTGGAAATTGTACGAAACGAACTCCAAGCTGACTTGGAAACGACACCACCGCCTTGAATTTTTGTCCGCCTTTGTCCATCTCCACTATTCCTCATAATCCCAAGCACCCAACAAAGAAAACCCAAAATTGAAACAACCCAAAGAAATCAAAATTCACTGTTCTCCTTTTAACATAAAACCAAAGGTTGTTCCTTTATAAAGAAAAAACAATAGCTGGGTTTTTGCTTAAATGGAGAAATTAAAAGGAACTGATAAAAACTCAGAATGATAAAACCTCTTAATTGAAGAGATTTCCGAGTTTAGAAGTGTCTCTATTTGGAAAAAAAACATATAGAGAGAGAATTCTTCTTAACAAAGAAAAAGTAAAAAAACAAACTTCGAATCCAAACAAAACAAAGAAGAAGAAAAACCCAAAACTTTATTAATTTTATTAAAACTAGAACAAGCTAAAATTTTGGAAAAGCTCTTGATTGGAATGAAACGAAAAAAAATTTTAAAAAAAATACTGCACAAAAACAAATCTTTTGGGGTTTGAGAAATAACTATCAATTTATTTTGAACAAATAAATTTGGGAATTTAGAAAATTAAAACAAAAGGGAAAGACGATTGAGATTAACAAGGAGTAGATTTAGGGAGGGGGGGGATTATTACGAAGGAATATAAAACAATCCAATGAAAGAGAGAGAAAGAGATAAGAAGTTGGATTTTTATTATTCTTCTTCTTTTGAAAGGGTTTTCCTTTCTCTTTTTGCTTTTGGATTTTCATTTTTAAATGATTAATTTTTTTATAATTATTAGTATTTAATTTAATAGTCGATTAATTTAATTATATATTATTATATTAAAAAATTGAATGTATATTATAAAAATTTTATCATAAGAGGACTGTTCTAATTTAATTTGATCATATACTAATTAATGGTAAAACCATTTTCTTGTTTTTTAATTATTTTTTCAATCTCTTAATAGATTAAAATTGTGAAAATAAAGTTTATAAAAAGTAAACATAATTTTTCTTTATAAACACGTTTAAGAATTAAGACATATATTATCTTCTAATTTTGGAGTGTGATTGGTTGTGTAATTTAGTAGTACATAAAAATAAGATTTATTATATAATTTAATATCTAAATTAGATAAATTATATAAATAATATTTTTTACAAATTCAAATATCAAATTAAATATAATTTCTTATTTGAAAAAAAAAAGTCAATTTTGTTTTAAAAGTATGAATTGAGCAAATATTTTATTATAATAAGTATCTAGTATTTAAGACACCAAACTTTAATATTTTCATTATTTTCTTACTAAGTTTATATTGATTAATTTGATGACAGCGTATTTAGTTAAAAATAAATTTTAATATTATAATAATTTGAATATATAACTATTAATATAAAGAATTATACAAAAAAATACGAGTAGATAAATTTATTAAATTTTATATAAACTAAATTATAAGTTCATCTGTTGTCATTTTTTTTTACTAAGCATATGTTATCAAATTTAGTACCATAAGTTTTTAAATGTTTTAATTCATGTGAGAAACTTATTTTCTTTAAAGAAAATAAAAGAGATTCAATTTAGATTTCTTCAATTTTTGACGTCGCCCATTCCGGTCAATTACCGGTAGTCCGGTAGGGTGAATAAAAATAGACTTCACTTGAAAAAAATTGTATTTATCAACTCGACGTGAAAAAAAATCGACTTGACTTAAATTGAGTCATAATTATATAAATCAAATAACTTGAAATATTTAAATCATGCTTGATGAAGAGAGGTTTAAGCCAAAATTAGAGATTTGAGCTAAAATTAGAGATTTGAGCTAAAATTAGAAATTTGACAGCTAATTTGGATGTTTGATAAAGAGCGAATTGAAATAACGGATTGTGGTGAAACCTCTAATTTTGAAAAAGCTATTGTAAAACATATGTTTGATTTTGATATAACAAAGTGCTTTAAGGACTAAATTGAAAAACTTGAAATAAATTTTTAAGTCCCTCAAAAGGTTTCAAATCAACAAGGTTTTGTTCTAGTTTGAAAAACTTAAACTCCAAAAATATTTTCTAAGTGTTCCAAAGTCAAACTACTCAAAAATGTTAATGCGTATCAATACACCTCTTACCGTGTCAATACCTTTTTTTACAAACTTGACCACTAGAGAAATCAATTTCGATACTCCCCTTACCGTATCGAAACAGGGTATCGAAACAGATTGCATCTGTATCGATACGCTCTCTCTATAAAATCAAACGGAGTTTGAATGGTGTACTGATACAGTCTAACCCGTATCAATAAGGTTTAAAAGGATTTTTAAATTCAGAGCCTTAAATATTTTTGACCGTTGAACGTCAGTTGGTATGTAACAATTTTTTAAAGAGTTGGTTAACCAGTACCGATACGCTCTTACCTGTATCGATATGAATTCCTCTAGTGAGCTTTGTAGGAAAAATTGCATCGATACGGTCTTACCCATATCGAAATGGTTCCCTAACCCATACCGGTACGCCTACACGCATATCGATACGCTCCTCTTGTAATTGTGCAACGACTCTTTCTTTTTTTAGACAAGTATCGATACGCCTCCCCGTGTACCAATACGGTAGGCTACAGAAGTGCAATTATGGTGGAAAGAAAGGGTCCCAAGGGCTATAATCAATTCCCTAACCACCCAAACGACTCGAATTAATGGAGAAGGTATAAAATCAAGCCTATTGAAGACCAACAACAACTATTGCATCCAAGAGAAACATCTATACAAAAATTCAAGCTTAAAGTGCCTAATTTCTTATTCTTGTAAAATCTTAAATTGTGTTGTGTAAAAATCTTATCTTGTATTCCAATTTGAGTTGAGTGCTTGTATCAAAATGGGAAAATTTGTATTGTGAGATATTTCTATTGCCTTCAAATTCTTCTTTGTATCCTTGTAAAGGTTTGGTCAATTTTTGGTAGAAAATTGACCGGTATTGTAAAGGTTATCTCCTAAGCCTAGAAAAGAAGATGAGCAATTAGTGGAATTGTTGAGAAATCCTTAGTGAGAGCTAAGGTAGTGGATGTAGAGTTCATTTGGAACTTGAACCACTCTAAATTGCCTTGCTCTTCAATTTTATTCATTCCACTTATTCACCAAAATTTTAAAAACCCAACTCACTCTCTTTTGACTTTGATTTATCCCTTGATCCACTCAACAATTGGTATCAGAGCCTACCTCTTTGAAATATTAACAACCGTAAGAGGAGATTCTAGGAAGAGTGTGATCATCTACATAGCAAGCCATGTCATCTACCTCCGGCTCTAGCATGTACGAGTCTCAATCAGTCACCAAACTGCCTTTTTTCAATGGTGACAACTATCCTTTTTGGAAGAACCGGATGCGTCTCTTTATAAAGTCTAGTGATTATCTTATTTGGGATGCTATAGAGGATTATCCTATCATTTCGATGAAGAGAGACGATGAAGGAAGACTTGTGCCGAAAAGAAAAATAGAAATGAGTGAAGATGATCGAAAGAAGATTCAAATCAACGACAAAGCTCTTCACATGTTATTTTGTGCCTTTGGACCGGATGTCTACTCCAAAGTTTCTTCCATCGAAAGTGATAAAGAAGTGTAGGATACACTTGAGACAGCCTATGAAGAGACAAACGATATGAAGGAAACAAAGATTGGAATTCTCAATCTTAGTTGTGATAATTTCAAGATGGAGCCCGACGAAACCGTATCAAAGATGTTTGATCGTTTTTCAACCATCTTCAATTGGATAAAGGGTTTTGGAGAGATCATCCTAGAGGACAAGCTAGTCCAGAAGCTACTTTACTCTCTTCCCGAGTCTTGAGATGGGAAAAGAACCACTATTATTGAGCCAAAGAACTTGAAGACATTAAAGCTTGGTGAGCTAGTTGATTCTCTCCTAACTCATGAAATCATGAAGCAAAGAAGGGAAGATGAAAAGAAGAAAGAAAAAAGAAGAATGGAGAAGCTTGAGGTAGACAAAAAGAAGAAGCTAGGAGTGGCTCTCAAAGCTTCTCTACATGATGAGAGCACCTCTAGTGAGGAGGAAGATCTTGAAGAATTGGCTATGATAGCCAAAAGATTCTCACGGTTTGTGAGGTCCAACCGGGGTAGAAAATTTCAAAGAAAGATGGACTTCAAGACTAAGAACAAAGAAGAAGAAAATGATCCGATCATATGTTATGAGTGCAAGAAATCGGGTCATATGCGTTCCGAGTGTCCTCAACTCAAGAAAAAGGGCTTTGAGAAGAAGAAGAAGCTCAAAGCAAAGCTTGTTATTTGGAGTGATGAGGAATCATCCAAGGATGAGGAACAAGAAGTGGTCAACCTTTGCCTCATGGCTCTTGAGGAGGATTCTTCTATGGTAACCTCTAACTCATCTACTTTTGATTTTACATATGATAAATTGCATGAAGCATATGATGAGTTACAAGAGGTGTTTGACAAGTTAATTGAGAAGTATAAGGAGTCCGTTTTGAAAAATAAAAAGGTCATTTCGAATTTGCATGCTAAAAATGATTTAATTTCTCAAGCTAACTTGGAATTTGAGAAAAAGATTTTAAGTCTACAAGATGAACTTGAATACTTTCAAAATGAAAATGTAGATTTAAATAATCTTATTTCTCAATGTAACATTGAACACCAAAAGGTGTTAGATGAGCTAAATGAGCTCAAAAAGTCTTTCAAGAGTGTTGGTACTTTGAAAATTGAAATAGGTGAATCATCTAGAACAAACCAACCTAAAAGAAAGAACTTTAACTACAAACAAAGTGGCTCCTATAGGCATACTAAAACTAAAAGAATTAGAAGTGTATGAGTTCCTAAAGAACTTGTCAAATATAATAATGTTGATGCCATGTCACCTTGGATTCCTAAGGGAACCAAGCTTTTGGAAGCTAACACTTGTGGACCCAAAATGATTTTGGTACCAAAAATCAAAGTTTAATCTTTTTATTTGTAGGGGGAGCATTGCTACAAGGCCAAAGCACAAAGTCAAAACTCATGGTACCTTGATAGTGGATGCTCGAGGCACATGACCGGAGACAAGAGTCGATTCATGGATTTAAAGCCAAAAAGTGGAGGAGTAGTGACATTTGGTGACAACTCCAATGGCCACATTGAAGGTATTAGCTCCATAGGTAATCACTCTACTATATTCATTGAAAATATGATGTATGTCAATGGTCTAAAGCATAATTTATTGAGCATTAGTCAATTGTGTGATAAAAGGTTTAATGTCTTATTTGATAAAAATGGATGTAAAGTTGTTGACATTAAATCTAATAAAATAATGTTCATTGGTCATCGCATAGGAAACATATATATGGTGCATTTAGATGACATTCATACATCTCATGCATGTTTTGTTGCTCAAAATGAAAATGATGCATGGTTATGGCATAGGAAACTAGGACATGCTAGCATTAGTGTTTTAGAGAAATTAGTTTCCCTAAATCTAGTTAGAAGTTTACCCAAGATTAAGTTCTCAAATGATAAAATATGTGATGCATGCTCTAAGGGTAAACAACATAAATCATCCTTTAAATCCATTAATGATGTCTCTACTAGTAGATGTTTACAATTAATTCATATTGATCTATTTGGGCCAATTAGGACTACTAGCTTGGATGGAAAATCATATGTTTTTGTGCTTGTTGATGATTACTCTAGATATACTTGAGTTCTCTTTTTAAGCACCAAGGATGAGGCTTTATAAAACTTCATCACATTTTCAAAAATAACTCAAAATGATCTTGAGCTTAAGATTTCTCACATTATAAGTGATCATGGAACCAGATTTTAAAATTTAAGTTTTGAAGAGTTTTTAAATGAAAATGGTATTAGCCACAATTTTTCGGCACCTCAAACTCCTCAACAAAATGAGGTAGTTGAGAGGAAAAATAAGACTTTACAAGAAATTGCTAGAACCATGCTTTGTGAAAACAATTTTACCTAAATATTTTTGGGCGGAAGCCACTAACACCGCTTGCTATATTATAAACTGGGTAATGATTAGGCCTATTTTAAAGAAAACTCCTTATGAGATTTTAAAATCGAAAAAGCATAACATTAGCTATTTTCATCCTTTTGGTTGTAAGTGTTTTGTTTTAAATAATGAAAAAGACAATTTAGATAAATTTGATACAAAAAGTGATGAAGCTATTTTTCTAGGTTACTCTTTAAACTCTAAAGCTTATCGTGTGTTTAACAAAAGAGCTTTAGTTGTAGAAGAATCTATACATGTTATTTTCGATGATAACCTCTTTCCAAGGAAGGAATCTTATGATGATGATGATGTAGGGATCTTTTATGCCTTTGATGGAGGACAAACTTCAAAGGAACATGAGATTCCAACTAAAGAAGAAGATGCACAAGATCCACCTCTTGAAGCCTTGAAAGACTTGGATCTTGAGGAAAAGGAAGTGAGCTACCTAAGGGAGTACAACAATGTCAAAGGTGGTGAAATCTTGGGTGATCCATCGAAGCGGGTAACTACTAGATCTTCTTTCAAACTCATGAATCATGTTGCTTTTATCGCATGCATTGAGCCTAAGAATATTAAAGAAGCATTAACAAATGATTTTTGGATTATGACTATGCAAGAAGGGTTAAACCAATTTGAGAGAAGTAATGTATGGACATTGGTTGAAAGGTCTAGTAATCAATCTACTATAGGAACTAAATGGGTATTTAGGAATAAACTAGATGAAAATGGTAACATTGTAAGAAACAAAGCTAAACTAGTTGCTCAAGGTTACACTCAAGAAGAGGGAATAGATTTTGATGAAACCTATGCACTCGTAGCTAGAATGGAAGCTATTAGGATGTTGCTTGTTGTTGAGTGTGTAAAAATTCTATTATTTACACCATTTTTAACCCATATTTCTGCTGCATTCGAGCATCATTTCATTGCATTTAGGTTAGTTTACAGCAAAACATCACAAATATATAAAAGGTAAAGATTCTACTAAAAATGGTTGTTTTTGGCAGGTTGCCACCGTCGTAGACAATAAAGGCGGACGCGGGGCAGAGAAGCAGAAAAGCTGAACTGGACAAGCAGATAAAGAGGACGATACTGCCATGGTGCTGTCGTGACAGCAGAGGACGACAGCAAGTTAGTGGAGAAAAAGCAAAGTGGACCTCGATAGATAGAGAAAATTCTGCTCGTCTGTCGTGTGAAAACCTTATATTTTTCCAAGCCCTGGATCAAAAGATATGTCAAGCCCAAAGTTCAAGGAGAGAAAATCCCAAGAAACAAGGAGGACGGCTAGAAAGTAGATTCCTTGAAGATTAAGTCTTTATTAGAATCATATTTTTAATTAAAGTTGTAATCCTTGTTAACTTAGATAACTTGAGCCCAAAGCTTATATAAGGGCATGTATTTTAACCTAGGAAAGGGGAGCATAGCCGACTACCCCATAACTGATAACCAAAAAAAACCATAGCCGTTTACCCGCCGCCGACATGTTCTAAATTCCCCCTAGGCACGGGTTGATTTGTAAAGTAGTTGCAAGGGTTATTTTGTTTTAGGTATTTTCAGTTCAATAAAATAAACTTCAAGTTCTCTTATTTTGGTTATTAATATCTTACAAGAGCATCGGGAGAGCATTGCGAGGTTATCTATTTACTTAGCATCGGGAGAGTTAAGTATACGAAAGAAATAAGAGCAAGTTCTCTAGTTTATAGTTGAACTATCTCGTGCCTAGGGATAGGGCGAGGTTAAGTGGCTAAAGAAGAATTCACACGCATCGGTGTTCATCCTTCGATTCACGCCGGGAGGTATCATCAAGACGTGATCATCGACAGACTTGGACCTAGGGATAGGCCAAGGCAGATCTGGGATTCTTGCCAAACTTGAAACTACTGAGTTGAGCGTTTGCTGCCGCGACGATCAACGGACTGCTACCGCGACAGGTGCTGCCGCGACGGGCGCGACGACAGAACTGGAGTTCCTAAACTCTAAAATACCTGCACTACTGAGCAATTCAATACTAGCCCATTCTCTCTATCTTGATATTTCTACTCTTTATTTATGTTTACTTCATTATTCTCGTGACAACTTTCTCAAATATTTTCTTTACTTTTGTGTAGTGAATTAAGGTGAAGCTATTAGCCCAATCCCTGTGGAGACGATATTCGATACTTCGTATCACTTTACTACTTGCGTCGTGTATACTTGCACTACCATTGCGATAGACTATTTTACACGCAACAAGTTTTTGGCGCCGTTGCCGGGGATTGGAAACATAACTCTACCTTTCTTTTATTGCACTTTTCGTTTTTTATTTTTATTTTTATTTTTTCTCTTTTTCTTTGGTGCACTAAACTCTTTCTTTTCACAAGGTTTCTTGTTTATGCGCAGATCAAATCGAGGTAAAGATTCTGAATATCAATTAGACCCGGAAATCGAACGTTCCTTCAATCTCAAGAAACAACTTTGTCACCTTCTAGCCAAGAACGAGTACCTTGAAGAACAGCTAGAGAAGATGGCCCATGTTGGAGACGACCCGCCTGCCGGTGATATTATACCGCCTGTCGGTAACCCTGCCGCCGCCGGACGACGGTCCTGTCGTGACTACATGTTAAACGATCATGTAGAGTTGGAGACCACGTTGCCGGACATAGACGTTGACAACTTCGAGCTGAAACCTGTCATGTTTAGTATGATCAACAATGTCGGGCAGTTTAGTGGTGCTGTTACAGAGGATGCTACGGAGTATCTCAAAACGTTCCAGGAGATCTGTGGTTCGTTTAGACTGCCCGAAGTTAATCCGGAGATACTGAGGCTTCGGTTATTTCCACATTCATTGAGGGACAGAGCTAAAACTTGGTGGAATAAATTTACGTCGGGTTCAATTAGAACTTGGGCAGATTTATCTCGTTTTAATCCTTCGCATTTATCTGAGCGATTACGTAATGAAATTGCTACTTTTCAACAAGAAGATGACGAGCCGATGCACGAAGCCTGGGAGAGATTTACTACTCTTCTACGGAACTGCCCAATGCATGGATTCCCCGTCTGGAATCAGGTAACAAAGTTTTATAATGCTACCAACTTACAAACTCGTATTCGAATTGATTCAGCAGCAAACGGATTATTATTGGATAAAGATCCGGACGAGGCAATGCAAGTATTGAAAAAATTGGCTAAGAATGAAGAGCAGTTTCCGACAGCAAGAAGAGGGGGTAAACGGGTACTTGCTGTCAAGGATTATGAGGCCGACAACACAATGAAATCACAGGTAGCATTCCTTACTAAAGCAATGAAAAGGTTATTGAATGATGATGGACAACATGGATTTGCTGTTGAGGAGGTATGTGAAATCTGTGAGGGAAATCATGGTTCGGATGAATGCCGGATACAGTTAGAAGAGGGAAAATATGTTGGAAATTACAAGCCAAATTACAATTCCATCAACTATAATCCCAATTGGAGAAAGGATCCCAAGTTTTCCTGGAGTAATCCTAATAACACCCTGAATCCTCAAGCACATAATCAGAATCAGGGAGGACCTTGATTGCTGACGCGACAGCAACTGCTGCCGCAACAGCAACATCAGCCACCAGCTGCCATGAGCAGTATACTGGAACAGACTCTGGCCACTTTTATGTCTCAGACAGGTACTTATATTGAGAATATGAATCAGTTTGACAAGAAGACAGAGAATTTCATGGATAAAACAGAGATGAGGATGACAAATCAAGAGGCTACTCTGAAATCTCTAGAGACACAAATGGGTCAGGTTTCCCAACATATTAAGTCGAGGCAGACTGGAGGATTCCCTAGTAATACTGAAAATGCTAGGCAACCCACACATGAGCAGTGTAAGGCTATTACTACTAGAAGTGGGAAGAAACTACCAGGGCCAGAAAAGGAAGCTGAAACAGTAAAGGAACCAGCCTTGGACAAACCTGCCCAGGAAACTGCCCCGACAGGTAACAAACAGACTGCTGCCGATGAGCCTGTCACGACAGTAGAAGCGATAGAGGAGAAAATTGATGAACTTAATCCTCCTCAGATTCGTATGCAGTGGGAAGGACGTATTGCTGATTATCGTCCCCCACCTCCTTTTCCCCAACGGATACAACAAGCTAAGCAAGAATCTCAACTCAAAAAGATTTATGATATTTTTAAGCAGGTTCACATTAATATTCCGCTGTTAGATGCCGTTAGGGAGATGCCCGGTTATGCTAAATTTCTCAAGGATGTCATGTTAAAGAAATCTAAACTTGGGGAATTTGAAACGGTAAAGATGACAGAAGGTTGCATGAGTATTCTTCATAGGCAGCCACCCCAGAAAAAGAAGGATCCGGGGAGCTTCATCATACCTTGCGTAATCAGAAATAAATATGTGGGTAAGGCACTTTGTGATCTTGGTGCTAGTGTTAATTTAATGCCAAAAACTGTTTTTCAGAAATTAGGTATTGGAAAGGCGCGGCCCACGACAGTAACTCTGTAGCTGGCAGACCGCTCTTATGTTCATCCGGAAGGAAAAATCGAAGATATTCTGGTAAGAGTGGATAAATTTATTTTTCCTGCTGACTTTCTTGTTTTGGATTGTGAGGCAAACGAAAGCGCACCAATCATCCTTGGGCGACCCTTCTTAGCCACGGGAAGATCACTGATTGATGTGGAGAAAGGAGAACTCACCATACGAGTAAACGACCAAGAGATTAAGTTGAATGTTCTCCAAGCGATGAAACATGCTGATGTAGACGAGGAATGCAAGGTTATTACTGACGTTGCTTTTGATCAACCCTACATCAGGTCAGGCTGTCACGATATTAAATTTGGGCACTGCCGCGGCAGCCACCTACAGGGCTGTCACGACATCACTGACGACAGCACCAACGACAGCAACTCCTCTGACTCCGATACATCTGATACTGAAGATCAGAAAGAGGTACACTAGATAGGCAATCGTCCGGGTAAGTTATTCGAACCTTTAAATTATACTTCGGATAACCATTTAATCCAAAAGCCATCTACTGTTGAACCACCTGCCTTAGAATTGAAGCCCTTGCCAGGGCAGCTAAAATATGCTTTTCTTGGTTCAAATGACACGTTGCCCGTAATCATCTCTTCTAAGCTGTCGCAGGAACATGAACGTCAACTAATAGGCATGTTGCGGCAACACAAAAAGGCAATTGGATGGACGATCGCTGATATTCAAGGCATTAGTCCGACGTTATGCATGCACAAAATCCTTTTAGAAGAAGATCATAAGCCGACTATAGATGTACAAAGGCGGCTAAACCATGCGATGAAAGAGGTGGTTCGTAAAGAGATAATCAAATGGTTAGATGCTGGTATTATTTACGCCATCTCCGACAGCAAATGGGTGAGCCCGGTGCAATGTGTTCCAAAGAAAGGAGGAATGACCGTGGTGACCAATGAAAACAACGAGTTAATCCCAACCAGGACTGTGACCGGTTGGAGGGTTTGTATGGAGTATAGAAAGCTTAACAAAGCTACTCGAAAATACCACTTTCCTTTACCCTTTATTGATCAAATGCTTGATAGATTAGCGGGTAAACCTTACTATTGTTTTCTTGATGGTTATTCAAGTTATAATAAAATTGCTATCGCACCGGAGGATCAAGAAAAGACGACCTTCACATGCCCCTACAGAACATATGCTTTTAGGAGGATGTCGTTTGGACTATGCAATGTACCCGCCACCTTCCAAAGGTGCATGATGGCCATATTCTCCGACATGGTAGAGGACTTCCTTGAGATTTTTATGTATGATTTTTCAGTCTTTGGGGATGATTTTGAGAGCTGCCTCGGCAATCTACAAAAGGTACTTGAAAGATGTGAAAAAGCAAACCTAGTTTTAAATTGGAAAAAATGCCACTTTATGGTGGATGAGGGGATAATCCTTGGCCATAAGATTAGCTGCCGTGGGATAGAAGTCGACAGGGCCAAAATAGAAGTGATCGAGAACCTGCCGCCGCCAACCACAGTCAAGGGCATTAGAAGTTTCTTGGGACATGTTGGTTTTTATCGGAGATTCATTGAAAATTTCTCAAAAATCACCAAGCCCCTATGCCATCTTTTAGAGCAGAACCGACCCTTTGACTTCAATGATGAATGTACTGAAGCATTCAAGGTTCTGAATGAAAAACTGGTAATAGCCCCAATAGTACAACCACCAGACTGGACACAGCCATTTGAAATTATGTGTGACGCTAGTGACTATGCTGGCGGGGCAGCACTTGGGCAGCGGAGAGACAAGCTATTTCATGTCATATATTATGCCAGCAAGACACTGAATGACGCCCAAGTGAACTACACCACCACAGAAAAGGAGTTATTAGCGGTGGTGTTCTCCATTGACAAGTTTCGTTCTAACATACTTGGGACGAAGGTAATAGTGCACACAGACCATTCTGCCCTGAAGTATCTGTTCGCGAAAAAGGATGCAAAGCCTAGATTGATACGGTGGATCCTGCTATTGCAAGAATTCGATCTTGAAATCAAGGACAAAAAAGGGACAGAAAATCAGGTGGCATATCACTTGTCAAGATTGGAGACCTTCCCATATGAGCAGCTCTTTGCTGCCGCAATCACTGCCGCGACAGCTATGGCTGCAGGTAAGTCTTCTGAACTCCCCTAGTATGTTGATTTCGTTAATTTTATAGTTAGCGGAATACTCCCTTCTGATCTTAATTATCAAGCCAGGAAGAGGTTCCAAAATGATGTTAAGCATTATTATTGGGACGAACCTCTTCTTTTCAAAATGTGTGCAGATCAGGTTATAAGAAGATGTGTACCACAAGAAGAGCAAGAAGACATTCTTCATCACTGCCATGCTTCACAATATGGAGGTCACTTAGGAGGCAACAAAACTGCTGCCAAGGTGCTGCAGTCAGGGTTTTATTGGCCGTCATTGTACAAAGATGCACAAACCTTCTATAAGAACTATGACAGGTGCCAAAGGACAGGTAACATCTCACGAAGAAACGAGATGCCGCTGCAGAACATCCTAGAAGTCGAAATCTTCGATGTTTGGGGGATTGATTTTATGGGACCTTTCCCATCTTCATGTGGAAATCTATACATCCTCCTAGCAGTGGATTATGTCTCTAAGTGGGTTGAAGCTATTGCCACTCAAAGGAATGATGCCAAAACAGTCCAAAAATTTCTACACAAAAACATTTTTTCTAGGTTTGGCATCCCTAAAGCAATTATCAGTGATGAAGGGAGACATTTTGACAATAGGGTTATTGATGCCGCCTTGAAGAAATATGGTGTCAAGCATCGGATCGCGACAGCATATCACCCACAGACCAATGGACAAGCTGAAATATCTAATAAGAAAGTTAAGAACATTCTTGAGAAGATGGTTAAACCCACTAGGAAAGATTGGTCTTTACTTCTAAATGATGCATTATGGGCATATAGGACAACTTTTAAGACTCCATTGGGCATGTCTCCATACTGATTGATTTATGGAAAAACCTGTCATCTGCCTGTCGAGATAGAGCACAGAGCATATTGGGGATTCAAGGCAGTAAATATGGACTTGGACAAGGAAGGCCAGAAAAGGCTGTTAGATTTGAACGAGATTAAAGAAATTAGGACAATGGCCTACGACAATGCAAGAATTTACAAGGAGAAAACTAAGAAGTGGCATGACAGGAAGTTGTTGCCACGACAGTTCTGCCTAGGGCAGCTTGTATTGTTGTTCAATTCTAGACTAAAACATTTCCCAGGGAAACTGAAATCTAGATGGTCTGGCCCATTCCAAGTCGTACAAGTTTTTCCCCATGGTGCCATCACAATCCGATCATTAAAAGACGGGCACCAATTCAAAGTCAACGGACAGCGCCTCAAGCATTATCAGGGGACTGAAGCCCTAGGAATACAGGAAGTGGTTACCTTAGGAGATGCCCCACATGGCATCCCTAACTTAGCCTAAATTTTATTTTTATTTGTTTTATTATTTATTATTTATTAGGTAATAAGGTTTATTATATTCAAATAATGCTTTTATGATTACTGTTTTTAGGAAATAAAGGAGGCAAGAAGAATAGGAGAAGTGACCCAAGCCCACCATCCATCCATCAGCCCAACAAAGCCCAATATTGAAGCTTGTCGTTCCAGCTGCCGCGACAGACACAGAAAAGACATGATGTCACCAGACTGTCATGGCAGACGCAGAAACGCGTAACAGACGCATAAATGCGTGTCAGACGCGTCAGTCACGCTAAAACTCAACAGTCGCCCCCGTTATTCACGCCTGCTGTTACAGCTTCAACGGGCAACAACTCCTCCTCTATAAAACCTCGTTTCATTTTCAGTTCATGCACTTTTGTTTTTCTTACTTGCTCTCCTCTTTAGTTTTCATTTGCTTTCTTTTTACTTTCAACAAACCTTGCAACTAATATGTCTTCTAGAAGAACCCGCCGCAGTGCTGCTTCAACCTCTTCACCGGCAGCACCCACCCCACAATCCTTTGCTACTAAAGATTTATGGGAAGAAAGAGACTTTATTTACACCCCAAGAGCAGTCAACATGGGCCTCAAACCGTTCATCGCAAGGACGATTAGAGCCCTCTTATGGGAAACATTCGCAGAGCAACCAGCAGAGATGAATGAGACGCTGGTGAGGGAATTCTATGCTGCCATCGGCAGCAGGACGGCAACAACAGTGACTGTCCGAGGGACTGACGTGCAGTTCACAGTCGAGCGCATCAACTCTTTCTATGGCCTCCACTTCGGCCCCAACGATGATGCTCACCAGCAGTTCCTTGACACTCTAGACGACGCTGCCTTCAATGATGTCATGGCAGAAGTGACAGAAGAAGGGACCGAGTGGAACACGAGCCGCAAAAATCCCCACACCGTGAAGAGGGGGCATCTGCTACCGGAGGCCAAACTGTGGAACGCCTTCATTAAGAAGAGGATTATGCCGTCCTCACATCACACCACAGTGAACCAGCAGAGGTTAGCCCTAATACACTCCATTATCAATAAACGACCCATTAATGTGGGGCGCTATATACGAGAGAGTATTTTGGACTGCGCCCATAGATCGACGACCCTCCTCTACCTTCCCTTCCTTATCACATCTCTTTGTCGCTGCTCTGCCATGCCGGAAGCCAACACCGACCGAATAGTGAAGGGACGGGGCTAGATAGACAAAAATATCATCAGCCTTATGGAGCTGACAGTAGCAACCCCCATCTCTTCCTTCAACCCTGCTGCCGCCCCAGCTGAATCGTCAGAGCAGCCCAACCCTGAACCTGCCGCTGCAACAGCTGCTCCGACAGACCCATCCACTCAAATCCTTGCTGATATTCAGAGGATGGAGGACAGACAGCTGGATCTATTGACATTCATCAAGGATTTTGCTGCATCCACGGTAAATTTCATTCATCATACTTTAAATTTTCTTGATGTTGTCTTTCCCACCTTCCCTGCCCACTACTTCACCGTTCCCACCCCTGCCTACACACCTACACCTGCTGCCACACCACATACACCATCTGCTGCCTCCATTCCATCACCTGCCCCGACTGCAGCCGGCAGCCCTCAGGCTGAAACATCCGTCCGAGGAACAAAGAGACCGGCACCCTCGGATGACATTGATGCCTTTGTAGCTGGGTTCTCTTCTTCCTCCGTCTGGGCAGAAAGCGAAGCCGAACCTTCTATTCGGAGGAACTTGGCGAAAGAATTTACACCTGTCAAGAGGCAGAAAAGAATGGCCAACAAGAAAACTCTGCCAAAGGCCAGCAGCAGCAGCAGCTGGGACAACGGCAGCAGCTCTGACATCCAAGTTATGCAGCAACCAACCCAGCCTGCCCCACAGCCCAGAATCCGCCGCCAAATCCGCCTCAACAGCAGCAGTGAAGACAGTGCTTAAAATTTAAGTTTCTCATTTTCTTATTGCTGCCTGCCATATCTATATTTTGTGATGTACTGCCTTCATTTTTATTTTGTCATTTGCATTGAGGGCAATGCAACCCTCGAGTTTGGGGGTGGCAACCCTCCATTTTAATGGAGTCCAAGTACATTTTAGTTATTTGTTGTGTCTTTTACTTATTTAAACTCTTAAAAAACCGAAAATTTTGGCTTAAAACTGTGATTTAAACTTTCCTGTCGTGACAGATCTGTCGTGGCAGCATCTTTAGGATAGTTTAAGGAGAAGGTTAGAGCCTTTCTATAGTTCTGAAAACTTAAACACCATTGTGACTGTTATACTGCTTAGACTTCTTTTAGCCAAACTAGAATAGGAAGCTTAGCACTTGAATAGCCCCTAGAGGTGCCTAACACTGGCTCTAGGAAAGAAGTTTAGAAAAAGAGACTCAAAAATCCTAGAGGTGCCCGAAACTGGCTCTAGGAAGTTAACTAGAGGTGCCTAAAACTGTCTCTAGTAAAACTTTAGCTTGAAAAATAGAGAAATCGAGTCAAAACAAAAGAAGCATGAAAATGTGCCTTCAAAAAAATAAACTTTGGCATAAAAATTCGAGTTAAGAAGTTGAATATTCTAGTGAAACTAAGAGAGTCTTAGCATATAACTGTTCACAAGCATGCACACACTGCACGAGAACTATAGTAAGAGTCTGGACAGATCCTAAATTATCTGACAGGTTGCTGCCGCCATAGGGAACGAACGACGGGTAAGGGAAAGTTCACTGTTTGAAAGCCAAAACAAAAATATTTCATTTTTCTTTTAGGTCTTAGTTGCTTGAGGGCAAGCAAAAACTTGAGTTTGGGGGTGTGTTGAGTGTGTAAAAGTTCTATTATTTACACCCCTTTTAACCCATATTTATGCTGCATTTGAGCATCATTTCATTGCATTTAGGTTAGTTTACAGCAAAACATCACAAATATATAAAAGGTACAGATTCTACTAAAAATGACTGTTTTTGGCAGGTTGTCGCTGTCGTAGACAGTGAAGGCGGGCGCAGGGCAGAGAAGCAGAAGAGCTGAACTGGACAAGCAGATAAAGAGGACGATGCTGCCATGGTGCTGCCGTGACAGCAGAGGACGACAACAAGTTAGTGGAGAAAAAGCAAAGTGGACCTCGATAGATAGAGAAAATTCTGCTCGTCTGTCGTGTGAAAACCTTATATTTTTCCAAGCCCCGGATCAAAAGATATGTCAAGCCCAAAGTTCAAGGAGAGAAAATCCCAAGAAACAAGGAGAACGGCTGGAAAGTAGATTCCTTGAAGATTAAGTCTTTATTAGAATCATACTTTTAATTAAAGTTGTAATCCTTGTTAACTTAGATAACTTGAGCCCAAAGCTTATATAAGGGCATGTATTTTAACCTAGGAAAGGGGAGCATAGCCGACTACCCCATAACCGATAACCAAAAAAAACCTAGTCGTTTACCCGCCACCGACATGTTCTAAATTCCCCCCAAGGCCACGGGTTGATTTGTAAAGTAGTTGCAAGGGTTATTTTGTTTTAGGTATTTTCAGTTCAATAAAATAAACTTCAAGTTCTCTTATTTTGGTTATTAATATCTTACAAGAGCACCGGGAGAGCATTGTGAGGTTATCTAGTTACTTAGCATCGGGAGAGTTAAGTATACGAAAGAAATAAGAGCAAGTTCTCTAGTTTATAGTTGAACTATCTCGTGCCTAGGGATAGGGCGAGGTTAAGTGGCTAAAGAAGAATTCACACACATCGGTGTTCATCCTTCGATTCACGCCGGGAGGTATCATCAAGACGTGATCATCGACAGACTTGGACCTAGGGATAGGCCAAGGCAGATATGGGATTCTTGCCAAACTTGAAAGTACTGAGTTGAGCGTTTGCTGCTGTGATGATCAACGGACTGCTGCCGCGACAGGTGCTGCCGCGACGGGCGCGACGACAGAACTGGAGTTCCTAAACTCTACAATACCTGCACTACTGAGCAATTCAATACCAGCCCATTCTCTCTATCTTGATATTTCTACTCTTTATTTACGTTTACTTCATTATTCTCGTGACAACTTTCTCAAATATTTTCTTTACTTTTGTGCAGTGAATTAAGGTGAAGCTATTAGCCCAATCCATGTGGAGACGATATCCGATACTTCGTATCACTTTACTACTTGTGTCGTTTATACTTGCACTACCATTGCGATAGACTATTTTACACGCAACACTTGCATATGCATGCTAACATAATTTCAAGCTTTTTCAAATGGATGTGAAAAGTGCATTTTAAATGATTTTATAAGTGAAGAAGTGTATGTAGAACAACCACCGGGTTTTGAGGATTCGAAATTTCCAAATCATGTTTTTAAGCTAACCAAAACACTTTATGGTTTAAAACAAGCTCCTAGAGCTTGGTATGAAAGACTTTCAAATTTTTTGATTGAAAAAGGTAAGGTGGACACTAAACTTTTCATAAAAAGATATAAAAATGACATCTTAATAGTGCAAATATATGTTGATGATATTATCTTTAGATCTACTAATGAATGTCATTGCAAATAATGTGCTAAGTTAATGCAAGGTGAATTCGAGATGAGAATGATGAAGGAGCTCTCATTCTTTTTGGGACTCCAAATCAAACAAAGGAAGGATGACACCTTCATAAATCAAGCAAAGTACGTGAAAGATATGCTCAAGAAGTTTGGCTTGAAGAATACAAAGTCTCAAGCCACACCAATGAGCTCATCTACAAAGCTTGACAAAGATGAAGGAGGTAAGTGTGTTGACTCTAAGCTTTATCGCTCTATGATTGGATCTTTGCTTTACCTTACCGCAAGTAGACCATATATATTGTTTAGTGTTTGCTTGTGTGCTAGGTTTCAAGCTAGTCCTAGAGAGTCTCACCTTATAGCCGTTAAAAGGATCTTTAGGTACCTTAGAGATACTCCTTGTTTAGGTCTTTGGTACCCTAGAGACTCAATATTTAATATTCATGCTTATTCGGATGCATATTATGAGGGTTGTAAAATTGATAGGAAAAGTACTTCCGGCACTTGCCAATTCTTGAGTAGTATGCTCATATCTTGGTTCTCTAAGAAACAAAATAGTGTAGCTTTATCTACCACCGAAGTCGAGTACGTATCCTTAGGGATTTGTTGTGCTCAAGTCCTTTGGATGAATCAACAACTCTTAGATTATGAAGTTAAAGTTGAAACCATACCCCTTAAGTTTGATAACACTAGTGCAATTTGTCTCACAAAAAATTCTCATCCAACACTCTAGAACCAAACACATAGAGATAAGGCAACATTTCATTAGAGATCATGTCCTTAAGCAAGATGTTGTAATAGAGTATGTTGACACCTTGAACCAACTAGCGGACATTTTTACCAAACCTCTAGACAAAGAACATTTTTGGTCCCTTAGGAGAGAGTTATGTTTAAATAGCCTATCTTGAACCTTTAGGACTCTTTTGAGGTTAAATTTGCTTGATCTTGTGAAAATGCATGTTTATGTGTTGTTGATCTTGATAGAAACTATGCTTATAGCTAGGGGAGTAGGCTTTTGCTAGAATATGCTTAGATCTGCTCATACATCATTTACATTCATTTAAAAGATGTTAAAGTCGATCCATTGGTTGTTCTAAAAGCTAAAAATGCATTTATGGGCATAAGGTATCGATACAGCCTTATGCGTATCGATACGAGTACTTCATTAGTTGACCAGACTACATTTTCTCTCTTGTAGGTATCGATACGGTTAAACCCGTTTCGATACGAGTTGTGAGCGTTTCGATACGAATGTCATCCGTTTCGATACGAATGTCATCCGTTTCGATACGGTCCCTTGACACACGGTTCAAAGGAATTGCCATTTTACCCCCATATCGATACACCCTTTGGCGTATCGATACTCAATCGCGCAGACAGCTACTTAATGGCATTAAAAGAGTTTCACTTTTACCAAAACTAATATTTCAAAACCCTAGCCGATTTTCATCTATAAAAAGCCTCTCAATTCCTCATATTTTCACCACAAAACTTAAAATCTCTTGAGGGTTTTTCAAAATCAAGCCAAAGTCTTAAGGCTCTCAATCAATTAGTGCTCAATCTTCTTCCATTCCTCCTTATTTCAATATCAAGGTATACAATTTCTTTTTCTTTTTATTTTCTTTATAATTTTCGTTTTTACATCATTTTTATTTTGTTTTGTTACTTCAAAAACAAATTTTATCAAACTTTTTGTTTTATTTTGTCTTTCAAAATATTTTTTAACCTTGATTATTGTTTTATCCATGGGTTGAATGAGAAAAATAATGCATACACATTGTTTTAATCGATTTTCTAGACTATGACACCTAATAAGAGAGCGCGTACTACAAGCGAAGTCGGTGAAGGATCCAATCTCGACGATGGTACTCGCCCGAATTTGACTCTTATCTATCAAAGGTATTTTAGAACTCCGACAAACTCAACTACTTTCGATCGTTTTAAAATTACAAAATTCGACCGAAGAGGATAATTTCCATTCCTTTTCTCAACTCGGAGCGTTTTAAGTTTTTCTATTTACCTTTGCTCCTCGAATGGAAGTTCATGGATTTTCTACAAATTCTCGGATTTTTCTTTCGCAATTTGGTTTTGATCTTTTATGCTAATGCCAAGTGTGTTGCAGATGCCTCGGGTAATGTTGTTGCCGTTAACTCTTATCTCATGAGAAATAAGATTACCGTTGATGTTCCATATCTTCGTGTTGTCTTTAAGTTTGAGGATGAGGGTATCGAAGATGAAAATTCTCTTGGACATGTTTTGGGGGTTTCCGTAACCATTCTAAATGCTCAAGACCACATCATACACTTGATGATCACTTGGTGGTTCAGGCCTTCGGGAGGAAAATATTCAAACATCCGCCAAGTTGACGACTTTTGGATTCGGTGCTTTCGCTAGAGACAACAACCTAACCTTGCTCACATCATGTTTGCGGAGATTGTCTTTCTCGTGCAACATCGCCACACATCTCTTGTCACTTCATTCACCTACAACACCGCTTTGAGCTATTTCTTCACTCAAAAGAAGATTGATTGCTCTCATGACTATCTGACAAGCCTTACCGATCCTATTGATGAGAGGTCTCTTTCTATGGGGAAATTCCACAACTTCAATGGTAATTGGCTTCGTCTTTCTGAGCTTCCTAGTGATGTGATTCCCGAAGAGATTGTCAATCCTTAAGCTACTCAAACTCCTCCTCATCCATCCTTGGATGCTCTCATGACCTACCTTAATGAACAATTCACAAGATTACGCATGAGAATAGCCTCTATGGATCAAGTCATAAATTCGAGATTTGCCGCCATTGATACACGCTTCACAAGCCTAGAAGATCGAATGACTAATGTGAAGAAGCGTATCTCATCTATTGAGGCCGAGCACAATTCGATGAATATCTCTCTCACGACCTTCCATGATGAGTGACGTCAATCTAGGAGGAATGATGATGCGAATAAAGATGAAGACGATGGTGATGGAGACGAGTCGTAGATTGTCTTTGCATATCATTCATCTCATCGTAGGATTTATTTTCATGCACTTTGAATTATGTTCTTAGGATTAAGTTTACCTTTTAAAACATATGCTTTGATTATTGTTTGGATTTTATTTTGATGTTTCTTTATTTATGAACTTAATATTTATCTATTATATGTTGCTTGGTTATTGATTATGCCTTTGGCATATGTCTCTTATTTTTGATCTAACAAAAAGGGGAGAGGGAACAAGCTCACTTAAAATTTACCTAGCCTATATTAAGGGGTAGTTGTTTTTCCAAAAGTTTTTCAAAAGACTTAAAAATTTTAAGCTTTGGTTTTGTTATATAAAAAATGAGAGATTGTAAAACCTATGTTTGATTTTGATATAACAAAGTGCTTTAAGGACTAAATTAAAAAACTTGAAATAAATTTTTAAGTCCCTCAAAAGGTTTCAAATCAACAAGGCTTTGCTCTAGTTTGAAAAACTCAAACTCCAAAATATTTTCTAAGTGTTCCAAGGCCAAATTACTAAAAAAACGTCAATGTGTATCGATACACCTCTTACTGTATCGATACCTTTTTTACAAACTCGACCACTGGAGAAATCCATTTCGATACGCCCTAACCGTATCGAAATAAGGTATCGAAACATATTGCATGTGTATCGATACGCTCTCTCTATAAAATTAGATGAAATTTGAAAGATGTACCGATATAGTATAACCTGTATCGATACAGTTTAAAAGGATTTTTAAATTCAGAGCCTTAAATGTTTTTGACCGTTAGACGTCAGTTGGTAGGTAACAAATTTTTAAAGAGTTGGTTAACCCGTACCGATACGCTCTTACCCGTATCGATACAAATTCCTCAAGTGAGTTTTGTAGGAAAAGTTTCATCGATACAGTCTTACCTGTATCGAAACAGTTCCCTAACCCGTACTGGTACGCCTACACGCCTATCGATACACCCCTATTGTAATTTTGCAACGACTCTTTCTTTTTTGAGATAGGTATCGATACGCCTTCCTGTGTACCGATACAATATGCTGTAAAAGTACATTTATGGTGGAAAGAGAGGGTCCCAACGGCTATAATCAATTCTCTAACCACCCAAACGACTAGAATTAATGGAGAAGGTATAAAATCAAGCCTATTGAAGACCAGAAACAACTATTGCATCCAAGAGAAACATCTATACAAAAATCCAAGCTCAAAGTGCCTAATTTCTTATTCTTGTAAAATCCCAAATTGTGTTGTGGGAAAATCTTATCTTGTATTTCAATTTGGGTTGAGTGCTTGTATCAAAAGGGGCAAATTTGTATTGTGAGATATTTCTATTGTCTTTAAATTCTTCTTTGTATCCTTGTGAGAGTTTGGTCAATTTTTGGTATAAAATTGACCGGTATTGTAAAGGTTACCTTTTAAGCCTAGAAAAGGAAAAAATCAATTAGTGAAATTGTTGAAAAATTCTTAGTGAGAACTAAGGTAGTGGATGTAGAGTTCATTTAAAACTTGAACCACTCTAAATTGCCTTGTTCTTTAATTTTATTCATTCCATTTATTCACCAAAATTTTAAAAACTCAATTAAACCCATCTTGACTTTGATCAATCCCTTGATCCACTCAACAACTATTAAGAAGAGTTTTTTAAAATTAGAGGTTTTGACATAAGAGTTATACCCTTTTATCCTTAACAGTTATAAAAAAATCTTTGAATAACCTAAATTTAACCATTTTTATTTTAATTATTTAATCTCACATATTTACATTGTGACATTTGTAAACTAATATTTTTTTTTATTTTCACACATTTATATTTGTATTTAAATTTAATAGTTAATTAAATTGTATTAAAAATAATTATATAAACAATAAATTAATATATAGATCCTTCAAACATGCTTACTAATATTATATTAAAAATTATTTTTCACAATCTAATTAATATTAATAGATACAAAATATTGATAGCTAATAAACTATTCAAATAAGTATCGAATATAATTATGTCCTTATATTTTATTTTACTTGTTTAAATAATCAAACATCTATAAGCTATCAGTTTTACTAAACACTTTTACACAATCAGCTAATACAATCCGATAGTCAAATCAGCTAATGCAATTAGCTATCTGCTAATGTAATCATCTATCCGCTAACTGTGAAACAAGACCTTAGTAATTAGTTGATCAAATTTCAAATTTGAATCGGGTCTCACAATTTTGTTTGGTATATGTATCTCACATATGAAAAATATGAAGAAATATAAGCCATTTACATTCGAACCAGTTACTATCATAACATTATAAATATCTCTAATTAAATTTGAAAAGAAACTCGAACAACTCGATTAATAAACATTTCAAATAAAATTTAAATTATAAAATAAAACACGTAAACTTGACTAACTCAAACAAAAAATATTCGATTAGATAGAATGCTCACCCTTAATTACAGTAGAGCCCGAGCATATATTTAACTCGAGCCCTTTCTCGTCATTTCACTTCTCGCTTGACCACATTAAAGTGAAGCGATCAATTCGAGCTCTAGGCCCAGGCCTTCGCTATTTTCCATCACAAGTAAAAAAATCTTCAAATTCATTGATAGTTCCAATCCCTCTTTTCAAGGTGAATTAATTTCTCTCGTTTTTTTTTTTGTAATTTGTTATCATTTCAGTTTCGTTAGATCTAATTATGATTTCTTTGTTTGAAACGTTAGGCAGTTCCGATCCGATCGAAGCTGCTGTTGCTTCCGCCGATTACCGGTAAGATCTCGGCATCGCTTCATATTACTGTGCTCACATTTGACATAGATCTATCGTATTTTTGGATTACCTATAGATTTGCATCTAAGCGCCGATAACTAACGTGTATCGATTTGAGCTCCAAATTAGGAATTCTGAAATAGCTCATTTGATAACTAACGTGTATTGATTTGAGCTCCAAATTAGGAATTCTCAAAACAATAGCCACGATTAATATTTGATACCTTTGGTGTAGGTGTACAAGGAAATCTAGGACTGAAAAACCGTAAAATGTCAGTAAATTTCAATGAATATGTCACAAACCTTTGGACGTAAGAGCTAAAACAATGGAGATAAAATAGAAGATTTATTGGCCTTGATTTTGATGTGTGCCAAAATATTTAGGGATAAATAGGGGAAAGAAGTGAAGAAGATTCAAGGAAGGTATTCTATTTCATAATACTCAACTGAACTAGCGTAAGAGCAGTGCTTTCCTATATGTATTGTATTGACCAGTTTACATGATCAACCTAACATTACCCTTAATGAAATGTGTATATTTACAAGGTTGAATAGTGATAGAATTAGTCTCGTAACACGTGGCCTTAGAGCAAGAACCCACTGCAAATGAGTCTTTGTTGGTTGCCACCGCCTCCTTTTTATCCTTATATTCAAGACATAGTCACAAACCTAAGGCACCAAATGGAACCCAAGGTCCATAAGAAAGAAAAGCTTAATGAAACAAATACTTTACCGAATTTGCCTGGTCATATGTATTGTAGTTCCATAATTTCATTATTCTTTATGCTTGATTGCCTTTCTGTGTTCTAGTTTCTTTTGATTAGTGTGTTGTTCGGTTTCTTTAATGGAATATCTGGATTTTTATTGAAAACCCACTCTGATTTTTTTTATACTGAAACTGAATAATTCACAGGAAAAGGAGAAATGCCTTCGCAGAAGATTGAAACTGGCCACCAGGACACTGTCCATGATGTGGCCATGGATTATTATGGCAAGCGCATTGCTACCGCCTCTTCAGACAGCACAATTAAAATAGTTGGGGTGAGCAACAATACACATCAGCATTTAGCAACTCTGACAGGTCACCAAGGACCAGTATGGCAGGTCGCTTGGGCTCATCCTAAGTTTGGCTCTTTACTTGCTTCTTGTTGTTATGATGGACGAGTGATTATCTGGAAGGAAGGCAATCAGAATGAATGGAGTCAGGCTCATGTGTTTGATGACCATAAGTCATCTGTGAATTCGATTGCTTGGGCTCCTCATGAACTTGGACTTTGTTTGGCATGTGGTTCTTCTGATGGAAATATATCGGTTTTCACTGGCAGGGCAGACGGAGGCTGGGATGTATCAAGGATCGATCAGGCTCACCCGGTTGGTGTAACATCTGTTTCATGGGCTCCATCGACAGCACCCGTCGCTCTTGTCGGTTCTGGCTTGCTGGACCCTGTTCAGAAACTTTGCTCCGGTGGATGTGATAGCACTGTCAAGGTGTGGAAGCTGTACAACGGAATCTGGAAGATGGACTGCTTTCCAGCTCTTCAAATGCATACCGACTGGGTACGTGATGTTGCTTGGGCACCCAATTTGGGGCTACCGAAATCCACCATCGCAAGTGCGTCCCAGGATGGGAAAGTAATTATATGGACGGTGGCCAAGGAAGGGGATCAGTGGGAAGGTAAAGTATTGCATGATTTCGGCACCCCCGTGTGGAGGGTTTCATGGTCATTGACCGGAAACTTATTGGCTGTGGCTGATGGGAACAACAATGTGACACTGTGGAAAGAAGCTGTAGATGGGGAGTGGCAACAGGTGACTGTTGTCGAGCCATAGACTATGGTAATATTGATAATCTTTTACAACCTGTTTAGTTACAGTTGCGTAGATTAAGAATCATTTGTGGCGTGAAATTATAGAACTCAAAGTTTCGACATGAATTTTCTATTGGATTTGGATGTAGTTTGCATACCCATGTTGTTGTTAAAGAAGCCTGTTATATACTTGAAACTGTTGATCTTTACTTATTTTGATGTTCATCATGTCTTAAAGGATTGTGATATGCAAGGCCTTGCTTTAGCCTTGAATGAACATTGAGTCAGGTTTTCAGACATCTTTATCAGTGTCCAGTGAACAGTTTTATTATATTTTCGTATTTTCCGACAAAATTTGTTATTTGAATTTGTTAATAAGAAATGTTTTATTAAAAAGAAAAACCAAGAAAATTTTAAATTTCAGAAGAAATCATACTATCGTTGGAAAAAAAAACAAAAACGTGCCGTTTTAGAGAAAACAAGAGACGGCGTCGTATATGTTTGTAAATCCAATCCATTTTCGTACGGACGATTCTACCCTTTATCATTTCCAATCTTGTCCCATGTTCGAGTGTGTTTAAATTTGGATACCTGAGTATTCGGGTACCCAAAGTGCGGCCCGTGTCCCGAACCGGGTTTTGCGGGTATTAGTTAGTCGGTACCCGAAAATTTGGGCATTTGGGTACACGGATATAAATTTTTTTTAAGTATAAAAATGTTTTATTAGTTTAATATAAATATATATATATTTATTAATTTAATATATATATATATTTATTAAATATAAAAAATAAGATTTCTTTATTAGTTTAATACAAAAATATGTATATTGAATATAAAAAATATTAATTTCAAATATATCCGGACACCCGGTTACAACTTCGTACTCGAAAATTCTTAATTTTTTTGACCTAGGCCTAATCCGGGAAATAGCGAGTCGGGTACTTGACTCGGGTAATTTTTTTTAGATAAATATTTGATTATTTATATTCGAGTAGTCAGATTAAATCATTTAATCTAGTATTTTTGAACACAGTATACCCACGCCATTGTCCACTGACCTACCGCACTTGGCCAAATAAATCAATTTACTACCGGGTAAATTTTTAGGTACCGATATGAGAAAAATTGTATAGTTTAAGTAATAAATGTATATTTAAGCTAATTTTATTATTTATAACATCACAGTGACTACTTTGTAAAGGTTAAAACTTTTAATGACTTTAATGTTTTAAAGTTCATTGACTAAAGTGATCATTCAGACATAGTATAATGACCTCTATTGTACTTCACCCTTAAATATTTGTGCTTTTATAGACCCCCCCTAAAAATTCAGAACTCAGCTTGAGAGAGAGACATAGCTCAGACTTGAGACTTCTATCATCAGGTTTAGGGTTCCTAAAGTTCGTAATCAGATTCTTAATTGTTCGAAAACCCTAACTCTTCAGATCAGGTACGTATTAACCTCTCCAAAAGAAGAATTTGTAATTAGTTATTTGATTGTAGAAATTATCTTCGGTTCTTGTTTTGTTGGATTGATGTTTAAATTCATGTGTTAAATGTTCTCATCGTGATCTTAATCTTTGAAGGATTAAGATTTTTTGCTTCCTTTTGAAATTATTATTGTTACTAGCTGCTGTTAGCTTTTTAGGTATAATTTGATTAAGCATTTTTATTATGCGAACCCCCTTTCACCGCACTTAAATCTTTTACTTTGATATATTTTAGAATTTAGGGTTTATGCTTATTTCCTTTTAGGGTAACCCTCTTTATATTAGATCAATATAATGAGTTCCCCTTTTGCTAAAATGCCGATATGAGTTATCATGGCTTATGCTTAAAAGTGCAGAAAATAGGAGTCTGGTTTATTTCATTGGTTGAGAAAAATGTTTGTTTGAATGATTGAAATAAGCCATCTCATTTGATCTAGTAAACGGTATATCTGATGAAGATTTGACCTTGCAATGCAGCAGCTCGCCGAGTGTTATACTTGTTCGGCTCTTTCTGTCAGCTAAGTTTCATGTCTGATCTCGACATACAGACCCCTACTGCCTTTGGTAAGCATTACCCTATTGTATTGATTAAATGGGATTATCCATGAAAAACCTAACTCATATGCTATGCAATTTTGCTAGATCCGTTTGCTGATGCAAATGCTGAGGACTCTGGTGCTGGTGCCAAGGAGTACGTGCACATTCGTATCCAACAGCGGAACGGTAGGAAAAGCCTGACTACTGTCCAAGGGTTGAAGAAAGCATTCAGCTATAACAAGATTCTCAAGGACCTCAAGAAGGAATTTTGTTGCAATGGAACTGTTGTCCAGGACCCTGAGTTAGGGAAGGTGTGTGTCTAACTTCCTAATAAAGTAACCTTCGCTACCGCTGTCTTTGTTATCCATTTTTAAGCTTATCATGTACTCGGTTTATGTGTAGGTTATTCAACTTCAAGGCGATCAAAGGAAGAACGCCTCCACTTTTCTTGTTCAGGTTATTGTCATTGCGCTTTGGTTTATATACATTCTTAAAACTGACATGAGCAGAATATTCAACAGAGCTGTCATCTTTTATTTTTCTTAGTTCATGCATGTACAGAGTAATTGAAGTTTTAGTTCGGGCTTATGCCATAGGGGCCCTTTATCTTTATTCTTACTAATGTATCCATGTTCGATATTTGTGTTCATCATAAATGCAAAGATGGGTACGAGAGTATGATTCTTCAAATATATAGAAAAACTTAGAAAGAATTTGGCATACATGTATCCGTCAGATACTCTCAAGTCTGCATAGGTGCTGGGATGTGTTAAAGTTCTTGATTTCCATTTTCGTTTGTTTTTTTCTTTGAACAGGCTGGCATTGTGAAGAAGGACAACATCAAAATCCATGGTTTTTAAGTTGCAGCTCCCAAGTTTTCTGGAAGTGTAGCCTCTCCTTTTACTAGCCGATAATTCTACCTGCTGATGAACTTATTTATGATATAATACCTTTTTATGTTATATTTATCTCTATGTTGGTTCGATCTGATGTATTGAACCCGTGTTTCCTACTCCTGGCCTATTTGATGTTGAATTTCAATGGAACAGTTATTTTGTCTGCCTCTCGCTTGTTTTCGTTACTTGTGCTATACTGCCTAGCGAGGCGGGTTCAAAGTCGTGTCATACGTATGTTGAATATATGTATCGAACACATTTAAAACCAGATTTTCTCACTCATGATGCAGTTAAAAGGAAATATTTTAATGTAAAAAAAAATATTTATAAAGAAATGGTATCTAGAAACCTGTTATTTTCATTATATAGTGGTTTTCAAATAATGCAAAACAGAGATGACCCCATGTATTCTTGTGGTTCTCATTTAATCTCATATGTTACAATCAAAGTAGCCCGGGAAACCCTACCTCCATTGTTCTTTCATAAAGAATAGTCAACAAAGCAAAGCAACCAATTCTACGATTCTTCCTGGAAATACCCATAACTTCCACCATTACATGCTTTTCAGAAATTGCTTAGAAACCTTTTGTTTTGTTTCTTGCCTTATTCCATCTGTTTTGCTCTTTATTGATGCTCATATACTTCGATTCTTTCTAGTTTCTTCTGGGTTTTGGGCTATGTTCTCTGATTTCCGACACCAGATTCACATTTCCTTTTCTTCTCATACTTCCTCATGTTGTCATTACCTTCACCTTCCTCTTCTATTTCTAGAAAGAAATATGATGTTTTCTTGAGTTTTAGAGGTGA
This sequence comes from Hibiscus tridactylites, assembly GCA_958450335.1. NCBI lineage: Eukaryota > Viridiplantae > Streptophyta > Magnoliopsida > Malvales > Malvaceae > Hibiscus > Hibiscus tridactylites. The sequence goes on along the minus strand of OY288271.1, from coordinate 17,551,686 downwards.
AGATACCCGCAAGAACTTCACAGATCATCTTTATGATGCTCTGAAACGGAGAGGAATCGTCACTTTCAGGGATGATCCAAAGCTGGAGGCCGGTGAAGAGATCGCACCAGAACTCTTCAAAGCCATTCAACAATCATGGTGCTCGGTAATCGTTTTCTCTGAAACTTATGCGTTTTCAGGTTGGTGCTTGGAGGAGCTTGCTGAGATTGTTAAACAAAGAAACGACAAGTGCCATAAAGTATTTCCAATCTTCTACAACGTTGATCCATCTGATTTAAGAAAACAAAAGGAGAAAGTTGAAGAAGCCTTTGCCAAGCACGAAGAGAGGTACAAGGAAGATGAAGACAAGATCCAAAGGTGGCGAAATGCTTTGACTCAAGTGGCTAACATCAAGGGATGGCACCTAAATGACAGGCATTTCATTCTAAGATCATTTAACTTCGTTTCCCTTATTTGCTAATTTATTAATTAAAAGCTAAATATTTATGTCTTTGCAGGAATGAATCAGAATTTATTGAAGACATTGTTAAAAAAATATCAGCAAAATTATGTCAAACATATCCGGTTGTTTATAATGAGCTGGTTGGAATTAATTCGCGCTTGGAGGAGCTGTATTCGAAAATAGACATTGGAGAAGATGATGTCCGCATTATAGGAATTTGCGGAATGGGTGGCATCGGTAAAACAACCCTCGCAAGAGTTGTTTACAACCAAATGTCGTCTCACTTTGAAGGCAAAAGTTTTCTCGCTGATGTCCGAGAAGTTTCAAACAAGTTGGGACTTGTTTCTTTACAGAAACAACTTCTCACTCAAACCTTGTTTGAAGAAGGTTTCAATCTATTTGATGTTGATGAAGGAAATGCAATCATCAGTCATAGGTTGTCTCACAAAAAGGTTCTTGTTGTTATTGATGATGTTGATAACAAAAAACACTTGGAACACTTGGTTGGAAGGCGTAGTTGGTTCGGTTTAGGGAGTAGAATCATTGTAACAACTAGAGATGAACATCTGCTCCGATCTTACCGGGTCGATTATGTGTATAAGCCTACAACATTGAACCCCGATGATGCACTTTGGCTTTTTAATTCGAAAGCTTTCAACAGTGAGACAGTGTTGGGAGATGTTTTCATTGAGCTTTCTGAACATGTTGTACGTTATGCTGGTGGTCTTCCCTTAGCTCTTGAAGTTTTGGGTTCATTTTTGTGTGGTAGAGATGCAACTCAATGGAGAAGTGCAATTGAAAGACTCGAAAGAGACTCTAACAATGAAATTCTTGACAGACTTCAAATAAGTTTTGATGGATTGGAAGAAAGGGAGAAGAATATATTTCTAGATATAGCATGCATCTTCAACGAGGAGAAGAAAGATTTTGTAATGAAAGTATTGGATGGTTGTGAGTTTTTCCCAGATATTGGAATCGACGTTCTTGTTAAGAAATCTCTCATAAAAGTCGATAAAGACGACCAATATTTGTGGATGCATGACTTGCTACGAGAAATGGGAAGAAAAATTGTTAGAGAAAAATCTATAGATGAACCAGGTAAACGTTGCAGATTGTGGGATGAAAGGGATGTGTATCATGTACTAATGAAAAACACTGTAAGTATTCCACTTTAGTTAGAAAATATTTTACTTTGTTTAAAATGCTTTACTTACTATAGTTCGACCGGAAAATTATAATAATGTTAAACATAAATGTAACTTTTCTCAAGTTTTATCAGATAAGTTACCTTATTTATTTCGTGTTTTCCTGTATTTTGCTCTTCATTGCTTTTAGGCCACAGAAATGGTTGAAGCCATGCTCATTGACGACAATAGGTATGAAAACATATACCTTATATCTATGTATATCTATGAATTTGTTTGTGAATATTAATTCTAGTTTCTTTTAGGCTATGTAATTCAAACTTGTTCATGAGTATTAGATACAGATACTTGTTTGTATTACCATGTTCAAGTTTTTTGAAGTTTATTTTCATGTACTTGTTCAGTCCTTCGAGGCTCATTTTTGTTTTGTTCATGGTTATTAGGGAACCAAACAAGATGCTCAATTTGAGCGCCGATGCCTTCTCGAAAATGAGAAAACTGAGATTGCTCAAAGTCCTTGGTCTTCGAAATTGTGATAATAATCTCAATTATCTTTCTGATGAGCTACGGCTTTTAGATTGGAAAGGATATCCATTAAAATCTTTGCCTTCATGCTTCCAACCGGACAACCTTGTTGCACTACTCTTACCATACAGTCGCCTTGAACAACTATGGAAGAGAACCAGAGTAAGATGAACGATTAAAATGTGATTATGATAAAAAAAAACAAAAATGAGCTTTCTTATGTTTTCTGTATAATAATTTATTGTTTTCAACAGCCCCTGTTTAGGTTGAAAATGATCAACCTTGAGGGGTCCGAAAACCTGATCAAGACACCAGACTTCACATTGACCCCAAATCTTGAAGTTTTGGTTTTGGAAGGTTGTACGAGATTAGTAGGTGTTCATCCATCTGTTGGAGTTCTTAAGAGGCTGAAGCTTTTGAATTTAAGATGCTGCAAAAGTATTAGGAATCTTCCAACCAAAATTGCAATGGAATCTCTTCAAATATTCATTCTTTCAGGTTGCTCAAATCTTCTAAGGTTTCCAGAGATTGATGGGAAAATGGAATGTTTAAAAACTCTTGACCTTTCTGGTTGTTATAAAGTTGGAAATTTGCCACGGAATTTGCAGCAAGCAGAGTTTTTGGAGGAGCTTGACTTAAGTGGAACGGCCATCACAGAACCGCCAATCTTCATCTTCCGGTTTAAACATCTTAAAGTTTTGTCTCTCAATGGATGCAAGGAACGATCATCTAAGTTGCGACCAAATCTGCCTCCGCTTTTCAAAGGATTCCAAAGAGGAAGGACAAATTCCATTGCTCTGATTTTGCCTTTGTTATCAAGTTTAAGTTCATTAACAGAGCTGAAACTAAAGGATTGCAATCTCTGTGAAGGGGATATTCCTAGTGGTATTTCTTTTCTATCCTCTTTGAAACAAATTGATCTTAGTGGTAACAATTTCGCCAGTATACCCGCGTCTCTTACTCGACTTTCCAAGCTTCATTTTCTTGGATTGTCAAATTGCAGTTTGTGCAATCTTTCTGAAGGAGATATTCTTAGTCTATCCTCTTTGAAATCTCTTGATCTTAGCGGTAACAATTTCATCAGCATACCCGCGTCTCTTACTCGACTTTCCAAGCTTTCCTATCTTCGATTGTCAAATTGCAGGGAGCTTAAATCATTGCCTGAGCTTCTAACAAGTGTAACCAGTGTGTGGGTAGATGGTTGTACTTCTTTGGAACTAGTTGCATATCCATCAAAAGTATGCAATTCAATTTCAAGGGATTATGCATTGTTTAGAGGTATTCACTGTTACAGATTGGCCGAGAAGATCAATGCATTAACATTGCTGAAAACACATCTTAAGGTAGACTGATCTCTCTTTTTCACTTACAAAATCTCATACTTAAGAATTTATGGTTTCAGTTACTAACGACTGGTTTTAATTTCCAGGTATTTGCAAACGCAAGAAAAAAAATTTGTGTTTATATTCCTGGAAGTGAAATACCAGAATGGTTCAGCCATCAGAGAGTTGAGTCCTCAATCAAGATACAACTGCCTCTCAATATTCGGAATGATAGTCAATGGATGGGAGTTGCTTTCTGCTGCATTTTTACCAATGATGATGCTTCAAGGGATGAGCAACTTGAATGTAGAGCTGCTATCCATCATATAAATTCTGGAAAAGTTGATTGTGATGGATCTGTTTTTCGGGGTAGAAATCCTCGACAAGTCGATTGGAGTGGTTGCCTTTTAGGTGAAGGATACAACCAACCCATAATGAAGGACCACCTTTTTCTTCGTTATTGGTCGCGTGACAAATTATATCCAGTTTGTGAAAGTGAAACCGAGAGTTTTTCAACATCAGATTGCTCAAATCATGAATGGGATGAACTTGAATTGTCAATCACATCCGCTGCATGTAACTGTGTTAAGGTGAAGAAATGTGGAGTTCGAATAGTGTATGAAAAAGATTTGGAAGAAGTCCAACTTGTAAAAGAGCAACATAACAATCAAAGTTCTGTAGACATTGAAGACTGTTGCTGCTGATGGATGAATAGGTTGTAAAGCCAAAACCTGGCTATGACGAGATATAGGCAGAGGAAGGGCAACAACCAAGTTTGATCAACTAAGTTTCATGTCTGATCTCGGATGTCCAGATTCCTACTGCCTTTGGTATGCTCACATTTTAACTTCTCTGAGTTGTGCTGTCCATCATAATTGTTAATTTGTCTGTCGTTATTAATTCCAGGTTCAACCCCTACGTATTATGCTAGATCCCTCTGCTGATGCAAAGGCCTGAGGATTTGGGTGCTGGTGCAAAGGAGTACGCGTGCATGCGTATCCAGCAACGGAACGGCAGGAAAAGCTCGACCACTGTAATGTTTTAATTCCTTTAGTCAATAAACACAAGTTGGCATGTCAAGCTGGGTCGAACTCAAACTAGATTTGGAAATTAAAACTTTTGAGGAATAGGACCAAAGGTTTCATAGACATTGTAGCATCAAAGACGAAGAAACGATCAGCCATGTGTTAGAATTAAATCATAAATTAATATGAAATCTAAATCCCAAGATCTATCATGTCAAATCATCAAGAACAATAAACTGAATAAACCGAGTGCGGAAGCGTACCTGAACTCATTGATAGATTAAAAATCTTGAATCTTGATGTTGAAATCTCAAATCTTTGGTATTGATCTTCCAAGAAATAGGTTATCTCTTAAAGTAAAACTCTCTGACGGGGAAGGAGAGAAAAACAAGTTAACCTATTTCTTGGGGATCACTACCTCTTTATATAGTTGATTATTAAATCAAACTATTAAATATTTATAACTCTGCCCCTCATTGAATTATAAATATATCTTATGGTATCTACACTTTTATTTCCATGACATTTTAATACCTATGACACGCTAAACTTAATTGGTCACTTTATTTTTTTTTGTGCCATACTTTATAATAGCAACATACATTTTACATATGTGCCCACAATTACGGATTTTAATCCAACAATCTCCCACTTGGGCAACATATGTTTCCTGATAAATGTACAACCTTATGAGCTCAAAATTTTGCTATTATATAATAGGTATTCTATAACAATCTCGTCCATCAACTATATCCACATAGGATCAAAGCGGTCTTCGCCATATCAATCATGACTGGACCCATCAATGGTCACGTACACAAATATAGTCAAATGACATAGATCAATCATGGATGTGTAGCATGGAAAATTACATGAAATGTGAACCATACATGTCTATTTCAAACTGGTCCTCCTAAACCTTAGTGAGATCAACTTTACTGAATTCAAAATGTGCATAAACCAAAAGAACTTTATTTCTGCAGAAAATAATCTTAAATAACTTTAAACTGAAGAAACTGAAATTGTGTCTAAACCGAATGAGCATTTTTCAAAATTACAAACTCCCACTAAAACCGAATATCCTTAAATAACATTACACCCACATGAGTAGTGTGCTCATGAAAGACCTAGGGTGACAGTTTCCTAATATGCGCGCAATTATGGAGTTTGTACCAACATGCTCTTTAAACACACAAACACTCTGAATTTTCTTTAACAACTAGGAACGTAATATTTATGTGCTTCAATTTTGAAGTGTTCCTATTGTGTATAGAATAAATGAGTGCATATTTATTGTCACAAAATAACTAAAGTGATCTTTTTATTCAATCTAAAATTAGCAGCTTATGTGACAAAATTCGTTTGCATCAATATTCTATTAGAATCGAAGTCTGTAAACCTAATGATCTCTAACTTACCAGAACTTCGACATGTGAGCATGTAATTTTTGTTCTCTAAAGATATCTCATAACTCTATTGGCTGCTATCCAATAGTCCATACTAGAATTTCTTAAATGTCTATCTAACATTCCAACAATGTACACAATTTCCGAACGCATACATACTTAAGCATAAATTAGATTCTCAATAGCTTATGTATAGAGAATCTTTTGGAATTTTTAAATTTTCAAGGTTACTTTTAGGGCATTGAGCAAGATAATACTTATCTACTTTAGCAATATGAGTGTCACTTGGTTTACTCCCACTGAACTTGTAGTATATACAAGTGCCAACCAAATTTATCTCAAAATCGAATGAGATAATCAACATGAAATTTATAATTTCATTGATGAGAGTCCTACTTAAGCTCATATATAGATTTCTTTAATTTGCATATCATTAATATTGTATCATAAGACACAACTTTATGATTGTACCATATAAATAGTTTCTTCAATGTCGCCATTGAAAAAAACAAGCTTAACATCTATCTAATGTAGCTTAAGACTAAAACAAGCAACAAGTGTAATAATTATCTTGAAAGAGTCTTTCAATAAAACTGAAGAGAAAGTCTCTAAAAATCAATGTCTTCTTTTAGAGTATATCCTCTAGATACAAGACGTGTTGTATACTTATCCACATTACCATTTCCATCCCTATTGATTTTAAATATTAATTTACAACCAATTGGTTTGCACCTTAAGGTAATGAGACAAATTCTTAAACTTTATTGTCTTGCATAAAATTATACTCTTCTTGAATGACATCAATCCACTTTTGAGAGTTAGAACTTTTATGGTCTGATATAAATGATTGAGTCATTTTCTATCATTCCATTATTGCCTTATTTTCTTGAAGAAATACAATAAAATAATTTGAAATAGTATTTTATCTTCCTCTCGTGGACCTCTTTAAAGACACTTGTTTTTTTAAGGTTGTTGAGTTTGTTCTTCTGAAACAATTACCTTATCTTGAATGGGAGTTGTTCAACATTATTTTGCTGAGATACTTGATTCACTTCTTGATTAATGATAGATGTGAAAACCTAAACATCATCAAAAGTGATAGTATGAATTAAATTATAATTCAATTCCTCTTCAATAGTAATGTATCTAACCTTATTTCTCCCCCAAACTCAACATCCTAAAAAAACTATAAACTCTCCTTAAAATAATCTTAATTGTGGGATCATAAAATTTACGGCCCATGGATCACTCAAAATAACCGAAGTAGTTGCTCACTTTTGAAGTTTAATTACTTCACATATGTCCTAACTTATACAAAAGAATCAACACTTTGTAATTTATTGGTGTTTCTTTTAACTAGAACCCTTAGCAACTTTATTCTAATATTTTCTTTTATTGCCCTTATTCTTAGAGACACTAACTAAATGAGCACTAACCAAATGAGTACTTTTACACTTATAATGCTTCAACTTTTCTTTCTCTTGAACATAATGAGAAATAAGCCTAATTAGAGTCTATTTCTCCTTTTGGCAGTTGTAACTGAATTGGTTAAATTGTATAAGAAGCGATATCAAAACCATAAGAACAAACAATTGTTAGAAAGTTCGATCTTACGTGCCTTAAATTTTGAAGCAATATAAAGAATTTTTATAATCTACTCTCTCACGTTTCCTTGACCCTTATACTTCATAGACATCAAAGAAAGCATAAGTGATGTCATCTTAACCTTAATGTTTTGGATAAAACATTTCTTAATTTTCGTCAAGGAAATCCTTAGTATGAATAATCTCTCTAGATTTGTGCTCCTAAGGACATCTAAAATGTTGTGTTTTATGATCATTAACTCATGCGATTCGAAAGATTCCACCTCTCAAAATACCTTTTATGGGTGCTTACCGCAGAGAGAGGTGCAAGATGTTCTTTTCTTAGTGCAAAGTCTATGTTCATACAACCACCAAATACATTATGTTAGTGTCTTTTTTGTCCCTTGAAATTAGTTTCACTAAACATGAGTGTAGAATGTATTTAACAGATATTGTGACAACAAAAATAAGTTACCTAAATATAGAACAAAAATAAGTAAATAAAATAAAAACAAGCTCACATAAATATTCATAAGTAAACAAATAAATTCAAAATAATGGCTAGTTCCCCTCAAGATACCAAGCACAACATTAATATCAAGTCTTTGGACAGTAATATTAACTGTAAGCGGTACTCTTGTTGTAGCAATCAAACATTGACAATAAACTATGTCAAACAATAGGCTAATCTTTGGACTAACGTATTGCTCACATAAAATACATAATGATTGTCACACATTTATCGCCACAGTTGTCGTTGTAATTCTGCCAAATATTAACTTTCCTTTGGGCCAATTAATAAACGCATGAATTACAAAAACCCATAATCATCTTAATATTTTAAATAAATTAATCTACACAAAAGCGGTCACTTTGGTGACATTATGTTTCAACTAATCTATTAAAATATTAGATGTTCGAAGCCAAAATATGAATTTATTTATTTCAAAAAAAAATTCCCTTAATTTTTTTTATCTTTAAATTAAATTAAAAGATAACCAAAATAATAATAAATTTGAATAAAGGTAAACCTCATATTAAGATATCGAACACTCCATTAATATTTCATCGTTGGACAAAACATTAACTTACAAGTGATATCTTGGTATAGTAATCAAACATTGATAATAAGAACATGTCAAACAGAAATCTTCCTTTGGGCCGATTTATTGCTCACATATAAAACTGAATAACTATCACATGTTTATTACCACAGTTGCACATGTAATAATGTTAATTATTAACCTTCCTTTGGGCCGATTAATACTAACATAATCTGACTTACATGCACAAAATCTTCTATATTTTAAAATAAAATAATTTCCACAATAGAGGTTACTTTGGTGACTTAATGTTTCAGTTAATTTATCTTAAAATATATACTATAAATATACCGATATCCAAATTTAAAATTTTGTAACAGTTAAAACTGAAATTTCTGATAACACTTGAGTTTTCTGAAATAACCTAAAATAAGGTTGTCTGAATGGGGCTATCAGAAATCGAAAAATCTAAATCCTTGATTGTTTCTTTAAAAAATTCCTTAAGCATGCATTTGCCGAAATTAAAGTAGAATTCTAAACAATCAAACTTTAACTAAAAGTCAAAATCAGAAGTATCATATAAATGAATGATTCATATACTGATCACATGAACATTAATATCTATCCATAATAATCTAACGATTAAAGTTGAAATTCTTGATCAAAACAAATCGAATATGAATTTCATAAGATTACTTACATGCTTTCCAAAACCAAAGCCAAATATATATATATATATATATATATATATATATATATATATATATATATATAATGATTCAAATAAAACCTTAATATGCATAAGAACCTAAAGATCAAAATAAATAAATTATTGATCAAATTGAATCGAATATAAATTCCATAACAGTATTCCAACTTCTTTTAATAATAATAAAAACATAAACAAAAAACTTACCAAAGCTTATAAAGTACTTGGTATTTACTATTAACTAAACCAAACAAATTTGTAATTTGCATATCCACCGCCATTCGAAAAAAAAAACCATAGCTTGTTCTCCAGAATATATTTGTAACTTGATAATAATCGAACAACATTAATTAATTGTCCACTAATAATATTGATATTATCCTTTAATCCAGAATCCAATACAAAAGCATAGTTGTTTGTAGCGTAAAGCTACAATTCTATTTAATCTTAATTATGCATTTAATGCATATTCACAAAACCCTAAGTTCAACAGAAACCAAATGCATACTGGATTGCTTTCATATACAGGATTCTTTCAAATTGAAAACATCAAGTCAATCTGGCGATATTTAAATATCAATCGAATAACCTAAATTCATAAAAAAAAATACGGCAACATTCATTAAAAAAAACATACGGCAACCCATATTCAACACCATATATAAGGATTCATAACAAGAAACCCTAAAACATAATATTGTAATCGAAACACTTAATCAATATACTGAATTCTTTAAACCATACGAATGAATTAATTCAAAAACAATAAAAATTAATGGGTTCCGAAATGATTTAACATGACGATGCTCTGATGCCACTTGTTAGAACCAAATAATAATAGATATGAAATCTAAACTCAGGATCTATCATGTCAAATCATTAAGAACAATAAACTGAATAAACCGAGTGCGGAAGCGTACCTGAATTCATTGATAGATTAAAAATCTTGAATCTTGATGTTGAAATCTCAAATCTTTGGTATTGACCTTCCAAGAAGATAGGTTATCTCTTAAAGTAAAACTCTCTGACGGGGAAGGAGAGAAAAACAAGTTAACCTATTTCTTGGGGACCACTACCCCTTTATATAGTTGATTATTAAATCAAACTATTAAATATTTATAACTCTGCCCCTCATTGAATTATAAATATATCTTATGGTATCTACACTTTTATTTCCATGACATTTTAATACATATGACACGCTTAACTTAATTGGTCACTTTATTTTTTTTGTGCCATACTTTATAATAGCAACATACATTTTACATATGTGCCCACAATTACGGATTTTAATCCAACACCATGTGCATTTAAACAACAGCTAATTCATCGGTAATGGGCCTGGGCCAGGGCCAGGAGATGCTTCATTGAGCTTTCTAAATCTGGTCTTCCCTTAGCACTTTAAGTGTCCATGTAGCTCAAAGGACAAACTCTGGAAACACTTTGATGACCGGAAGGAAAGAAAAAAGAATATATTTCTTGATGTTCCAAGGAAATTTATATATGAGATTAACCTATTTTATGTTTACTTAAGTCCAACCTTAAATATGGACTTCAATTTTTGTTCAATCTCCCTCATATTTGTAAATGACTAATTCAAGTATGTTTTCAGCTCATACATATTTATTATATTTTTAATTTAATATTTAATAATGCTATATATTTCTTTTTATTAAAATTATTTTTACTATTTCTGCATGACAATTCGACACATTTTTCAATATTTACATTATAATATAATATATTATTCTAAATCTTATTTTCATGTAATATAAATCATATGCTATATAAAAACAAAATAATAGAGCAATCACATTTGGCTGGTTGGTCAATCTGTTCATTTTTGTTCTCATTTACCTTAAGTCATGAGTTTTAAACCACTAAAAGCACCCCTTGTTACTTATGTCAATCATTCATGACAATTATAGACCACAAATACAAGAGATGAAGAAGAAGCGCCATTAAAAGATGTGTAACACCATAAATCAGTATAGATGACCCGACGCAATTTAAAGAGTCACATTCAGGTCACAAGAATGACCCAAAATAAAAATTCACGTAAATTAAAATTTTGCTAAACAAATTCAATTGAAAAATACATTTAAATAAAACATAATTCAGAAACCACACAGCAAAAATCGCGTTTCAAACTCAAATATAAATATAACATATTGTGACATACATGCCCACTAAATAGATATGTACCGTACTCTGCAAGAAATGCTACTATAACTCCTAAAAAAATGTAGATGTCTCGAACAAAGCTCAGGGATGAAATTCCCCTGCCCCTTTTCGGTGCCCCTACATATGCCCCCACGCTCAAAATTAATTTTAGGGTTTAGGGTTTTAGGTTAAGGGTTGTGGTTAGGGTTTAAGGAATTTAGGGTAGGGTGTATTTTTTAGGGTGTAGGGTTTAGAATTTAAAATTTAGGGTTAGGGCTTAGATTTTAATTTTGTAATGTTTTTTAGTATTGGGGCATATGTAGGGGCACCGAAAAGGGGCAGATGAATTTTATCCAAAGCTCAGACCTACTAACCTGTGAATGAGGATAAAATTGAAGAATGAGCTTTAGAGCCTAGTAATGCAAAACTACCAAAAATAAATATATATAAAGCATGTCAGTACGAAGACAGAAAATATACATAGCTTTATATCGTGCGGAATAATTGGAGAATATAGGCGCTAATGCGCTTCAACTTAATCGGCGTAAAAGAAACGGATTAAAAACGATCTTAAAACGTCAAAATTGCCTAAATAAGATATTCTAGAAAAAGTCAAAGATCGGTGAACGGTGGCACGAACACAAATCCATGTTTAGTGTTTTATTTATGTCATAGTACTAAAAATATTAAAAAATTAAACCCTACATCATAATCCTAATTTCTAAGTCCTAACAACTAAAACTTAAAGTATAATTATAAATCATAAATCATAAACCTTATTTTTTAATGTTGAGCATACATAAAGAACTGAAAAGGAGCAGAGATTTCTATTGAATACAAACAATGGTTATACTCAATCAATTTTAACCCTTAAATAATTGCAACTTTGCTTAGAGGGATTTTTTAACGAGGCCCATATTACATTTCAAAAAAAAAAATAATTGCAACTTTATCCGAGTACATTTAGTATGAACCTCCCTTTCTATAAAATTACCATCCTACTAAAAGGCTGTAAAAACAGTATTTAGAGATAAAGAGATACTTTCATAACTACATTATTGAGTAGATTTGATGCCACTTAAACTCATGAACAAACTACTGAGTGAGTAGATTTGACGCTCCAAGTGCGTGGCTCAACACGGAGAATATTGGCCCCCGTATAGGCTGTATGATTAGTCTCAATAACTCATATTATCGTGAATATAAGGTATGACAAGAAATAGGAATGTTATCTTCTTCTTGCACTTGTAATAGTTCATCTAGGACACTTTAACGTTATGCAAAAACTTTCTTCATGTAGGATCGACAGTTTCTTTGGTTGTAGCCACTCAACCCCAGCTAGGCGTCCTGTTGTTTTTGTCCTTGTTGTAATAGTGTCTTTTCTTTATGTCATGTGTCCCTTCATATCCCAGCTTTAGCCATCTCATTGCATAACCTGCAGCGATGAATACAACGGCCAATGTCCATAGAGATACTCCAAAGTGATCATGGTCTGAAATTTCTTTCTAACACCCACAAGTCTGATTCAATGATAATAGATTTCGATTCAGCCCATCCATGATCAATAATCATTTCTAGCACTAGCATAGACTTCAGCAGTCATCGAAATAGATTGGTGCACCTTGCCAGGAAAAAAATGCATTTATTTCACCTTTCTCATTTCTTAAAAATCCTCCACAACCTGCAGCACCAACCACTACAAGAAAATAGATTTTTAGTGACATCAAAAATAGTCACTAAAAGTATTAAATTTAGTCACTGAAATTTATAGTAATTATTTTTCTGAGTCGTCACTAATAACTCCGTCACTATTATATTAGTGACAACTTTTATGTATTTTGTCACAATAAGTTATATTTTTTATGACCATATTTTTGACACAAAAGATTAATAACAGTGACTAAAACTTAGACACTAATGTTATTCTTATTAGTGACAAACATTTTATCACAAATACATATTGAAATAGTGTCAAAATACATTGTCACTTTCAAAATAATATAATAAAATAATTATATTTTTTAGTTGCAACCATCTTTATTCAGGTCTGGATCTGGCAGGTCGTGCTGCACTCAAAGAGACTCATCCCAGACAAGTCAGCCTTCATCGCGTGTCCATTAGCTAAGGACTTATATCTCGATAGCGCCGTCTCATATGATCCGGTCAAGCAACACGCACATTGAATATCTCTCCCGCGGGGGCGTAGCAAATGGTGCTAAATACCAAGGTAGCTCGGCTGCTAGCCCATGGCGAGGGAGTTAATTATAGATGATGTCATATATTCATATATCAATTTTAATAAATAAATACAATTGCATGGTTTCGTGGGGGATCGAACCTGGAACCTTCAGGGGGAGAGTGCAATGTCTATCCACTAGGCTAGACGAGAAACTTAATATTATTTTGAAAGTAAAATATTATTTAGGTTAAATTGTAATTAAAATTAATTTTATTTATTTTAAAAGTATGTATTAATTATAACAATAATTAATAGAATAATAATTTAATTAATTTTTATATGGTTTCCTATACGAAATACGTTTGTTGAAGAAAATATATAAAAATAATTGAGTTGGTTTTAAAATATAAACATATGAATATTAAGATTTACACCTAAATTATTGATAAAATTATCCTTTATGTGATAATTATTTACTATACTGACAATGCAAATTTTACCTCCACAAGAAAAATTAAAACAAATATCAAGTGTAAAATTTTTCACAAGGTAAAATTTTGTTATCACATATTATGCCAAGATTACATATTAGTCTTTTTTACTTTAATTTGTTCACTTTAAGATTATGTACTTTCTATTCAAAAAATATGTACTTTTTTAAATTTTGAAATTCCGATCTTAACATGAATGATAGTCTTTAAATATGTTAAGTAAAACTTTTGATTTTTATTCTTTTGTTCAATCATTTTTAGTCATTGTAATTTAATCATATTGTCGTTGTCCCGTTTAGATTAGGATTGAAGTTTTAAAATTTCAAAAATATAGGGACTAAAATTGATCAAAATAGAATGACTAAAACAACAATTTACACATAGTGTAGAGACTAATAGAATTATTTTATGTTTTGATAAACTAGTTTATGCCTTTATGGTAACTTCAATTTTTTATAATTGTTATTATTACTGTAATTATAAAAATAAATTTATTATTGTGACAATATATAACTTGTCATTAAGTTTATTTTTTTTATTGGTGACAAAATTTATCATAACAAAAGTAAAATTTAAAATAACAAACAATTGCATTGTCACAACAAATATCAAATTATAGTGACCACTTTATATATCGTCACTATCATGTGTCAAAGTTTTAGTGACAATGAAATTTGTGTCACAGTTATAGACTTACAGTGAGAATTTAATTGTGAAAAATGTAATCGTCACAATTACTACTACAATAGTGACCAAATAAAAATACATCACAATTACTTATGATAATAGTGTCGCACAAAAAATCTGTCACAAAAGTTTAATATTTGTGACAAAATTACTGCTAGTCACTGTCAATTTGTCACTAAAAGTCTATATTCTTGTAGTGAACCTTGAAACTTGGAAAGATCAGCGAACCACGGGAGGAGGCAGCTGCCCCCTAAAAATTTGAAATTTTCATATAATTTAGAATTTTTTTATAGAAATTTATTATGTATTTCCTACTGAAAACCTATTTTGGCCCTTAAAATTATATAAGTTCGCCTCCCCTAAAATTTTATAGGTTCGCCCCTAACATAAAGTCTTGCGTCCATCCCTATAGTCAACAATCAACATCAAATTTAAACCACCCGTTGGAGGCTGAACCCATTTTACCGGTGAGGGTTTCGCTACAGCTGCAGAAGAGAAACAATAATGCATAGGACTACACCACCACGTACTTTCCAATACAATTGTTACGTAAAAGTAATAAACATGTATCATGAGTTATTGGGATAATTATACGGACAGCGGAAACAAAATGTTTCTGAATTGATATAGTTTAAGATTTAGGAGTTTAAAATTTAGAATTTATAGGTTAAAACTTAAATCCCTAACATATTACCCTAAAACTTAAATCATAACTTATAAACCCTAAATTCTAATCACAACTCTTAAATTCTAAACCCTTAAATCTTAAATTGAGTCCATAAACTCCAAACTAAGTACTTGCAACTTGTAAAAAAAGTTTATTTTTACCGTCCGTGCATGAAATATTTTCCGAAGATATTGAGATGTTTAGATTAAAAAACACCTAAAACATAATATTACACGTAAAAAACAACACAATTATGAAATAAATCTTTGGATCTGTTTATTGTAACAGACCAAATCGAATTAGTTTGGTTAAATGGTCAGTCACCAAAGCTTGTTCGATCGGAAAATGGTTAAAGAATTTTTTAAAGTTCGATTATCTTTTAATTCGGTTTGAAATCAATTAATTTAGTGAATTAATAAATTACCCAAAAATATTAAATATATATTACATTTAGGAATATATTTAAGCCTAGTTTCATTAAATTTGTAAGACCCAACTAATTAATCAATATTTATTCGACTCGATTAATAATTTTAAAAAGTCAGTTCAATTAATAATTAAAAATTTTAAAAAAATCAGTTAGTTCAATTTTTTTAATTATTCGGTCACCCCGATTAATCGTCTAAGCTCCTTTTCCTTTAACTGAGATAGAGATTGGATGAGCAATAAAGTGATTCTATTTTCAGCTCTCTCGTATAACATACAACAGCTGATGTAATGTTGTTTTTATTCGATGGATTTGTTTGGTTTGACAATATCATAAAAATTATTGATAAAAGTTTTAAATATAAAATTGAATTATTTTAAATCAGGACCAAACTGGTTGAATATATAAGTTGTGGGAACTAAAATCGTTAATAAAAGTACCAAAATAATGGCTGAAATTAAAATTTGGGTATCAATTTGAGAGCAAAAATTCTTTAAGTACCAAGTTGAGTGAAAGTGTGTAGTTTAAGTATTAATTTGACAAAAAAAAATTCTTTAGATAACAACTTTAGAGAATGTGTCTAGTTCAAGTATCACATATATATATATTTAAGCCTTTTATGAATAATATCACGTTTTTTTTACGGTACGATGCCTTCAATTTAAGGACCTCTTTGCCGCTTGCTTGGATGTTTCGTTAACAGGTTTTTTATGGAGTTGGTGGCTGATTTCGATTGGAGCAGCTGTTTGGTCTCTGTTGCTTGCCTGAAACAATAAGGTCTTTGAAGTTTGAACTCAAATCATTCACTGGAGGAGTTGATTTGCGTTCCATCCCAACAAAAGATGTGACACTTGGGTTTAGTTTTTGGTTGTAGTGGGCAAACTAAAGTTTTGTAAAAACTAAAAAAACTAGCTAAATTTTCATCGTGGGTTACACTTAAGCTTTGAACGCCGGCAGATATTACTGCGACCCTCATATACTCTTCCATCGTCGGTATATAATTTTCATGTTACCTAAATTTGACCACTAGTACCTAAACTCGAAAATCATTACATACATTAATTTAAAACTTAAATTTCGTTCAAATTTTACTATTGTCTCACGTCTAACTAATTTATGAATTTTATCTGTTTTTAAAATAGACTTTTGAACCTAACCTAAAGTCCTCAGTTGGTACTTGAACTTTTCCTAAATTTATCTAATTACATTTTTTTTATTTACTTAACGTCTGAACTTAAAAACCATGGCATACATTAATATAAAATCTTCTTTATTAAAATTTTGGATGGATTTCAATTAGACCGAGACTTTGGATGGAAAGGAATCTCATATTTTGGGCGGAGCTGGATAAAAAGGATGTGTATAATATTGTATCTAAGCTCGATCCACAAATACGATAAATTATATAATGTGTTCTTCCCACCAAGTCATTTATAAGACCAACCAATAAAATGTATTTATTTTATTAATATTTTTTATCTTATCTTTTTACCAAGTGAATCTTCACTCATATATACTGTAAATCAAATTTAAAAACAATTTTTACCAAATGAAGATTCACTCAGTAAAAATATGACATGAAAAAATTAATGAAATGAATGCATTTTATTGATTTGTCCCATGAATGACGTGGTGGGAAGGACACATTATATAATTTCTCCACAGATACCTCTAATTGTATAGATAAATTATATCATATGCTCGTCCCGCCACATCATCTATGGTCCAACTAATAAAACTCATCTATTTCATTAATTGTTTTCATGTCATCTTTTATCCATGTATTCACATGGAGTGTGTGCGAAGTACAACGCCACACAAAATTAAAATTCATAGTAAATTAGAAAAATCTAATGATTTTCTTAGATTAAAATCAAGTCCAAGATCAAATTCTCAGTAGTTACGGTAGTCTTCTTGGATTAAAAATTAAAATATAATAATTTTGTGGTTCCTTTAAAATGAAATTAACAAAAATTATATTTCCTATCTATTTTTTAAAGTATAGTCTTGTTACCTAATAACTTTTTTACAGAACTTTTATTAAAAATATACTTTAAAATTTCATCAAATAATATTTTTAAACCTATAGGACTTATTTTATTAAAACAAAAATACTTTTATACCATAATTTTGCCTTTCCTATTTCTCTTTTTACACAGTCGCTCCCTACAACATAAACAAAACGGTGTAGTTTTATGTTCTATAAAAAGGGTGTTATAAGGGTTAAAACTCCATCCGCAACTTTCGTTTCTTATTCCTTGACTATTTTTTATGAGTAAAGTACACAAATGGTCACTAAATTATGTCTAAAAATATAAAATATACAAAAGGTCACTGAGCCGTTAACAATTGTTAAGCGGATGGCGCGACAGTTAAAAAAATTAGAATATTAAAATATTTAATCTTCCATATTAACAAATTTAATCAATATATTTCTAATTTAACCCTCATTATTGATTCTAAATTGATTGAATATGTAAATATTGATGATTAATATGTTATTATACAAATTTTTATAACTATCTTGTCTCCCAGTTAACGACAATTAACTACTCAATGACCATTTTATAATATGTCTAAATTGATTTAATACACATTATGTAACTTTTGAAAGCTCGGTGACCATTTTGTATTTCTAAGGATAGTTTAGAGACAATTTGTGTTCTCTACCTTTTTCTTTTCCCTCTTTCTCCTATTGTTTCTTCTCCTACCATTTCTCACTCGCGTTCTAACTCGGGATTTTAATACTTTGGGTATGTGCGCTTAGTGCAAACGTCGTCCTCGAAACGCTCTGATCTCGTCCCCTTCGATCTCTCAACGTACCCAATTGATTTTCAGCCGTACCCGTTAACCTGGGACGTTTCTGGCATGCCCTCTTATTGTACCCACATCGTACCCATCCCGAAAACGTATCTGATACGCGAGACGACCATAAACCGATGTACCCGTGCTTCATAGCTGAAAACAACCACCATTGCTTGATAAATACAACCTATGTTGCACTGATACGGATACAAGGACATATATGGGGATGTGGACAGAAAACAACAATTCTTAAAATTATAGGGTACGAGTACGACAAGGGTGCAACAAATATAAAATAAAATAATATATATATATATATATAATAACAATAATAATAATTATTATTACTAGAACCAATAAAAACAAAATACTAATAAAAAATTAATGCATAAAATAAGCTTATATTTTTTTACATAAAAAACCCTGGCCTTATTTGACAATTAGTGGATAGCTGATAGCGGATTACATTAGCTGATAGCTAATTGCATTAGCTGATTTAACTAGCGGATTGTATTATTTGATTGTAAAAAAGTGTTTGGTAAAATTAACTGATAGCTGATAGTTGTTGGATTATTTAAACAAGCAAAATGACATATAAAAACATAATTATATTCAATACTTGTTTGAATAGTTTATTAGTTATCAATATTTTGTATCTAATTAATATTAATTAGATCTATAAAATTATTTTTAATTTAACTTTTCTAAACATATTCGAATGATTTATATATTAATTTATTATTTATATAATTATTTTAGTATAATTTATTTAATTAATAAATTTAAATACACATATAAATATGTGATAATAAAAAGAAAAAAATAAATAGGATTAGCTTATAAATAGGTGAATGTTGTGAATAAAATAAAGAAGAACAAGAATAAGAAAAAGAAGAACAAAGAGATGAGAGAAAAATGGAGATTTGTATTATTCTCAAATATATAATTGTATACAATGCCTTCAATGAATCATCTATTTATAGGCATAAGAAGTACATAATACATTAAACTCTAATTCATAGAGATAATATTCCTAATAATAAATAAATCAAACTCCTTTGATAAAGTTCTAATCATGATAGACATCCACATAGATAAATATTCATAACACTCCCCCTTGGATGTCTATGAAGATAATGTGCCTCGTTAAAACCTTACTAAGATAAAAACCCAGTGGGAAAAAAATTCTTTAGTGAAGGAAAAAGAGTACACACATCTTTGATACGCATAGCATGTTGCCTCATTTAAAAACCTTACCAGGAAAACCCATTGGGACAAAACCTCGGTTAAGGGAAAAGAGTGCAACGCGTATTTACTCCCCCTCATGCAAACATCACAGAAGATCTTTGAATCTTCATAATTTAATCTTGAATATCATTTTTCTAAAGATCGTGAGGGATGCAAACTTTGGAGTAATATGTTCCATGATGTATCCACTTTCAAACTGAGATATACATCTTGTGTTATCTTCACACAAGATAGCTTTTATCATATCTTGTAAAAGTAAATCCACATATCTTTTGGATATGTTGGGTCAATAGTCTTAGCCAAACACATTTTTTGGCTTGCCTCGTGCATAACAATTATTTCTACGACATTTGAGGAGGCATCAACGAATGTTTGAAGATCTAAATGTAATGATCTTTGTATATCCATAGATATTTCTTGACCAACTAATATATAGTGCTTTAAGACCAAGAAAAGATATAATTATCTTTATTCACATCCAACAATATTACAACTATTAGGATACTCAATAGATATGCTCTATTCATATTGAATCTTCTTTAAGATTCTTTCAGCTTATGTCTATTCATAGACAAAAGAAATATAAAAAATGCTCGATCTTCAGGTCGAGATAAACTTGATGTCAAGATTCAAGTACCTGTATTGAAAGTACTTCATGAGTTTCCAATTTGAAGCTCTTTAAGAGTTCTAAAATTATCATAATGGATCTTGATCCAAACTCCTTTATAAAATACATAAGGAAATCTGATCATTATTATAGTATTTTCTCAATTAGTATTCACTAAGGCGATTATACCAAATGCGCTAAAATATTCATGAGACATGTCTAAATAAATTTTCTCAGAAAATTTCCAAATGCTTATAGCATTTTAGATCCTTCAAGGATAAATATGGATCCACAAATAATTAGACGCATGTAAAATTTTTAAAACTGCCAAAGTAATTGCATCCACCATGAAGTAATTAAAACTTTTCATAAATCATAGTTCAAGTCGTATTTACGACTACTTATTTGTGCCTCACTTGCATTACACCTTTAGGTGTTTGGACTGGTGGTCCAAATACTTCTATTTTAGAAGTTCAAAGCGTCTTTCAACATTGGCCAATTCAATATCTATACTTCTGGATAGATTTTATACAAGATCCTCGATTTCTTTCTTTACTTCTATAGAAGTATTTTATGTAAAATTGTTTGTAAAATCGTTGTCGACAACTTTCCAATTTTCTAGTTCCATTCTCGTAATGACATAACTCATCGAGATCTCTTCAAGATTTCAATCTTTATTTCAGGTACCTGAAACTCTTATAGAGTTTTATTATTTGTTATGTCTTGGGTCTCTTCAGGAGCACCCGCCTCCAATATATGACCATCTCATATTACTTTCTATTTACGAGAATTTTGATCATTGGAACCATTTCAACTATCATGCTTCAGACATGATTTACATTCTCTCGCTCTAACATGTAATTTAAACTTAGAGCATTTCAACTGGTATATGAGACTTAATTACTCTCATTGGGTCAGTAAATATGTCTGGCAGTTGACATGTAATAACATGAATTATCTTATGAACTTCTAGTTCATATACGAGGATCTAGATAATGATAATTCATTTTCCTCTATCCAGCTGATTATTATCTCCCCCTGATGTTGAGAAAAATCATGTCATAAATGATTCTCCAATTAATGTTTAAGAATTTAAACATAAAAGGAGACTCGTACTCAATATATATTCTCAACCCTTTTATTTACCCATTTTGTGCGTTGTGGTGGAGTCATTCATATCGCACATTCAAAAATCATAAAATGGGAAATGTATGGTTTCTGACCAAAAACCAATCATAACAGGGAGTTTATTACAACTCGTTGGCTTGATGCGTATAAGTGTTGCTATATGGAAACACCATATAAATAATAACTCTTTTGTTCTCATAGTTTAGCTATTAAATAGGAGGCATCCAATTGAAATTTTGCTAAACTATATTTTTCATAATCAATAGGCTTTGTAACAACTGATATAGCCTAAAACATAAACCCACTAGCTTTTCAAGACGAATAGTCTAACTACATAATCTGAATCTTTTTAAAATCAATCTCACAAACTTCTGGTTGTAAGTCGATAAAAAAATGTAGATGCATCTACTAAAATCATATAAAACTTTCCACATTTGTGGATATATGGGCCCATATTTCGTTCAGATATGCAAGACATATAGTCTTAACTTCAGTACAAGAACTTTAAGTTCTAATTCTTTTGGTAAGTGGGATCATCTATATCATTTGAGAACAAACAACACAAGAACTTCATGTTCTTTTAGTAAGTGGAATTTAATCAATTCCTTTAAGCAACACAAGAACTTCATGTTCTTTAATAAGTGGAATTTAATCCATTCCTTTGAGAATAAGCACCACAAGAACTACAGGTTATTTTAATACATGTGCATGTAAATCTCAATAATTTCTGCACCATTATTGATCAGGATGGTCTAACCGATCATGCCAACTATATATATGTGTATATATCTCTAAATTTGTAAACTTCTTGTTTACCATAACATATAATTCAATCTTACTCGTACATGTCTAGTAAGACCATCAAAATTGTTCCTTTAAATAGGAATATATTTAGCTCTTTCGGAGCTTTCAATTGAAATTATCTTTTGGTAGCAATATATAGCTCTCCTAGAGCTTTCAACTGACTTTTTGGCTACCAGAACTTATATCCATATTGACTTATTTCAAATGCCAATTGATAACATATGTTATCTATAATTTTCAAGGGGATATTTTGCGAACTCATATTGCTCTCTTTATGACTTTGACGAGTATAACGCACTGTGAATATGGAATAAAGTTCCATTTGACAATAACATATTTGCTCAACCAGAGCCTTTTGTGATATTAGTACTTCCGGATATAGTACTCACATTATTCCCTTGCATTTTAATCGAGAAATGCATAATTATGCACCTTTCAAAATGTGCTTTGTTTCATTTACTTCAGGTAATGAAAATATGTACTTTGTATCATTCACTTCGAGGAATGAAAAATATAAAATATAGCACATCATATCAAGTCGATTATCTATCAGAGATAAACTTTCAAGTGCTCTTCCGAAGTATTGATATTTTAGTACTTTGAGAAATACTACTCATATTTCCCCTTGCATTTAAATGGGAAAAATATTTCTTATGCTTAAGTACAATATGAGTACTTGCATGATCTGCTAGGCATAAATAGCCACAATTCTAGGCATAAATAGCCACAATTTATTGTATATTTTATTCCAGAAGTAATCATATTCTTCAAATAATAAATTAACATAAAGCGTAAATAAATAATATGTGAAATAAATAAACATAAAGCAAACTAACATAATTAAATAATAAATAAAACGAATTAACATAAAATAAATAAAATAAAAAAAAACCCAATTATTCCTGTTAGAGGTTACAAGGGAAATAAAATAAATGGTAAATTATTCCCTTCAAGGGTTATGAGAAAATTAACAATATCCAATTGAGTTTGACCAATAACGCCATAATTATTTTCGCCATAAACAAATTTTGTTTATATTTTATTTCATTTATCATTCATGATTATGGATAAAGTCCATAATACTTTGGCGTTTGACAAGTACGAAACCAATGGCTTATAACATCACATTGGTAAAAGAATTTCACTTCCTTAGAATGATCTTTATCACTATTTTCATCCTTATAACTTCGCTACCAGCGGGTAGAAGTATTCTTAAAACGACTATATTTTTCATGTGTATATTCATAGCCTCGACCACGACCACAACTTTTAATGTGGTTTTTTATTCCTTCTATAATATAATCTCACATTCACTTCAGGGAATGGAATAGAGCCATTAGGCCTTTGAAACCTTTTTTACATATCCTTATCACAGAGAACAAAGATTTAATCCTCGTACGCGGCATTGTTATACCTGTCCACAAGGTCCTTTAAAAACCTCCTTTGAGACTAGTAGCCTCGCAGAACGGGATGTCCAGCCAATTATACTTGGATTATATCGAAATTATGTCTCTATCTGAATAATGATTTATCATGTTTACATTCACTTCAGGGAATGAAACAGATCCAATAATCGCATGGAATAAACATCATGCTTGCATTCACTTCAGGGAATGCCCCATCATTGATAATTGCATGGAATAAACAGCATGCTTGCATTCACTTCAGGGAATGCCCCATTATTGATAATCGCATGGAATAAACATCATGCTTTGCATTCACTTCAGGGAATGCCTCCCATAAAACTTTTTGGATCAAGAAGAATTTTCGTAACTTGAAATTGGGAGAAGTCTATGGTCGAGTTTTTCGACAAAGAAGAAAAATTGCTTTCGAGCAAATATAGACTTTATAACAATCTTTTTATATATTGAAATTCACCATGATTTATCGCACATTAAAATCATAATTTAAAGAATAAAAATAAAATCAGAATTTACCAATATTAGTTTTCCTCTCGAGGAAAATGGAGACATAGCAAATGACCAAAACATCTTCTCATAATGTCGTGTCTCTTTCCAAATCATTTAAATACATGTAAAACTCAATACATGGTTAAAAATATTAACTTTTACCAAATAAAATGACATAAATAATAATATGAAAAATATCAAATATAATCATATAAGTAAAAATATGAATAAGCATACCGCTAATTAACCCTTTTAGGAACAAGAGAAAACACACGTAATATACATCAAACGCAACCTCTTCGTCTCTGTCGATTCGTCTTTTGGTTTGTGAGAAGCCACAAATTTATCTCTTTCTAATATGTTCGAATAAAATCAAACATACTTCCAAAATTTTCAAAAATTAAAACAAAGTTAAAATATAAAGAGAAAGACAATCGGTAACTAAAAAAAATAAGGAGAAAAAAAGAACTTATCTTTGGTTTATTCTATAATCGAATTCTTCCCGGTAACTTCTTTTGAATTATAACGATGAAGACCTCAGTTGATTAGAGTCTCGTGCTGATAACGTGTTGTGAATAAAATAAAGAAGAACAAGAATAAGAAAAAGAAGAACAAAGAAATGAGAGAAAAATGGAGATTTGTATTATTCTCAAATATATAATTGTATACAATGCCTTCAATGAATCATCTATTTATAGGCATAAGAAGTACATAATACATTAAACTCTAATTCATAGAGATAATATTCCTAATAATAAATAAATCAAACTCCTTTGATAAAGTTCTAATCATGATAGACATCCACATAGATAAATATTCATAACAATGAAAAAATATTTAATTTAAGTTATTTTTGAGATTTTTGGTAACTGGTAAGGGTAAAAGAGTCTTTACAACTCTAATATCAAACCTCTAATTTCAAAAAGCTCAGCTTTTTTAACATTAGCGATTTCACCCTAATCCGCTCTTATATTAGCAGATTTAACTGGTCAAACCTCTAATTTTTGCCCTAACCTCTTTTTACCAAACAAGACTCCATAATTAAATAAGTAACAAATATTATAATATTATATTGGGCCCACAAAAATCATAATTAAAAGCTTTTTTCCCATGTTCATCTTCTTCACGTATTTCTTCTTCAACCCTTCTTCTAGGTTTTCACATGTTTTTTTTTTTCTAAACTTTTTTCCAGTTGGTCGCTACACCTTTGTTGGTGAGATTGCCGTCAAAATCTATGTCGAAGTGCGCGAGTCTCTCAACTGCAAAACAACATTGGAGACGCACATAAAAGACACATATCATCCCTGACACATCCCAAAAATATCCTTACCGTTCCTATTCGTTTTCAGCCGTACCCCGTCCACGTGGACGGTCCTCACGTACTCTAGCCGTACCCGTCCCAAAAACGTTTCTTGTACTTAAAACAACATGCGACTGTCATACCCGTGCTTTTCAGAATACAACTATCGCACACCCAACTCACCCACCATTTGGAGGAAAACCGTAAGAGAAAAAGATGAGGATGACAACACGAAGCAAACAGGGGACCGGAACGGTGACGATGATCTGAAAAGGGAAAGGCGCCTAACTGAGGCGAATGGAGAAAATGGACAGACGTGAGAGGGAGAGAACGGCTCAGAAGCTTTCTTCCAACTGGTTAGGGTTCTAAAACATGGTATTTATATATTAGAAAAAGGGAAAATTACCCTATCGACCCACCACCATTCTACTCGTGTTCACACAAGCCTCAAAAGCTCAAATTACCATATAAATCCCTTAATTTCAGTGTATATACAATTTAGTCCAAATTATTAAATAAAATTTTAACACCTAAATTAGGGTATTACAAGAGTTAGATTTTAGGATTTGATTTTTTGCACAAAAAGAAAATCAAAATGGACATAGTTTTCTGTCCTTTCTTAAATGACATTAGGTTCAAGTCGTAACATTGTGGAAGGAACAACCTTAGTTGGGAGGTCACGGGCCTCTATAGTACCTGAACTTGAATTAGTTTAACAATGGTTTGATTTTTTTGCTCGGCAAATGTAGTTTTATTGGATATTTAAAACATATACACCTATAACCTAAAATGTGTGTCTCGTTAAAATCTTCCCTAATCCTAATTGAAGGAAAAGACAATCTAAAATACACACATACGAACTTTACACGCCTCGAACTAGTCCACCTACAATCCAAAATACACACCATACAAACTTTACACGCCTCAAACTAGACCACCTGACCCTGTCAAACCATTGCTTTTCGCCTTAAACTCCTTGCAAAAATCACCCTACACCCCATCATAGAAAAGCAAATGGCAGATTCACCCCATGCTTACACAACAATGCTTCTCAATTTACTTCCCTTTTCGAACCAGTCCCAAATATCTCAATAGTCAATCCCATAGCGCCAAAACCAGTTCTACACTCCACACTAGGGATGTAAAAAGCTGACCCGACCTGGAAACCCGACTGAAACCTACTCGAGTCAGAACTTGGTTTGACCTAAGAATTTGATGACCCGAACCCGATCTGTAACTGACTGTTGTTGACCCGAACCCGAGTTGGACCTGTTACTGTAGTAACCGAACCCGACCTGCATTCAACCAAGAACGACTCGAACCCGTATTGGACCTGTTATTGTGGACCCGAAATCCGACCTGCAGCCGACTGAAATGAACCCAAACCCGAGACTAACCTGGCAGATAACCGATATTACCCGACCTGTTTTGGACCCGACTTATTTTGAACCCGAACTGTTTTGGACCCGACATATTTTGAATCCGACCTATTAATTGACTCGACCTGTTTTTAACCTGAACTGATTTTAACCTGACTTGATATTTACCTGACATATAGTTGATGAAGTCTATGATTTGATAAATTTAAATTGTTGATAAATGTAAAGTATTAAGTGTTGATAAATGTAAACTATTAATTTATTAAATTAATTTAGTAATAACTCGTTTAATATAAATTATTTGTGAATTTTAATAAGAATTAACATACTTAAATTTATTTTATTAAAAAATATTCAAAATTTAAAAGTTTTATTAAATTAATAAGTTGTGATGGATGAATTTAAAACAAATTATTTAAAATTTAAATCAATTTGTTAATTGTGATCATTAAATTTAAAAAATATATTTTTTAAAAATTTAATTGTAACTATTAAAATAAAAAAAATTAGTTTAGGGGGAAAGTTTTTTTTTTGAATTAATGGGGGGAGTTTTTTTTATTGATAGGGGATTAGAGGGGAGTTGCCGCCAAATTCCAAATAAAATTAGGCAGGGAGGCTGGGTTTTTTTTTATTCAGGGGTTAATTACCCTTTAGGTTATTCCTTAATTAGATGGTTAGGGTTTAGGTTTTTTATGTTTTAGTTTGTTTCTTTTTAGTCCTAACTTTTGGTTTAGTTTCTTTAGATTTCATTCAATTAGGCCATGCTTCATAAATTGATTAATTATTAAGCTTTTTGGTTTGCTTTAAATTTGATTTGGTCCTTGTATAAAGATTTGATAATTAATTGGGTTTAATAATTTGATTCGTTTGTGTTTTGGGCTATAATTAATAATTTAATTTTAATTTATTTTCGAATTTGTCCTTTTTATGTTTCAATTTATTTCGTTTGTTAGATTTATGGGTTTATGTTTAGGGTTTAGGGGTAAATGTGTCAAGTTGATTGTTTGAGGCTATGAGATTAGTTTAGGGATTATGTGATTAGGCTTGCACTCTAATTACTAGTGAATAGTGCATGTAAGATTTAGATATTCATGTTTGAGGTTTAGGGGCAAACGTGTCAACTTAATTATTTGGGGTTATGGGATTAGTTTAAGGATTAGGGGATTAGGCTTGTACTCTAATTATTAGTGATTATAAGATTTAGGGGTTGAGGTTTATGTGTATTGTTTAAGGGTATACATATATACATACAAATATGTAAGTTTTAGTATATATATATATACATAATAAAACTTACATACATATATATATATGTATATATATATAATTATACATATATATACATGCATATTAAAACTTAAATACATACATATATATGTGTTTTAGTATATATATACACATTATTATATGTTTAATTAATTATAGCTGCAATTACTAATTTTATCCGGGCCTTAAACCCACTTTGATTTGTTTTTGGGCTTAGTAATGTGTGCTTGAGAAAATGAAAAAGAGAAAAAAGAAAAAAATATATATATATATATATATACTATTATTATTACTATTAGTTTCTATTATTAAGTATTAGTAGTATTATTGTTTTTACTTCCTTTACTATTATTGTTACTATTGTGGTTAGTAGTTGTTTTTATTATTAGTATGATTTTTATTTTTGTTATTTTTGTTATTATTTATTCTTATTCTTATTTGTTTTTATTGATATCAATTATTGTAAATATTATTATTATTGTTATTGTTATATTTATCATTCATTGTTATTAATTATTATTATTATATTATTATTATTGATATTAATTATCAAATCTATTATTATTATTATTATTATTATATTTATTATTATTATAGGAAATGTAACCCCCTAGACCTGCTTATGCGTTACGAAGGATCCTAGGAAGTCACATTAGGGTCACAAGAGCGACCCACAGTAAGATTCCAAATAAACATATGGTTAAACCTTTAAAATCATAAATCAAATATATGATTTAAAATACAATTTCAGAAATCGTTCAAAACGATAAAACAATTATGATACAAGTTGCGGAAATAAGTTTCAGACTCATTTGTATAATACAAACACGACACACATGCCCCCTAGTTAAACAGATACCATACTCCCTGACGAGCCGAAGAAACTCCCATACCGACGTTGATAGGTGCAACTTGTCTGATCTTTTATCCTGAGATGGTAAAAACAACGTGAGCTTGGGAAAGCTCAGTAATACAGAACTACCAAAAGATGCTATAAGCTCATGCAGACATATGGTAAGCATACCAATTTCATGATGATCCAAGAAGTGACAGTTCTCTTTTCCCTTTCCGTAATTTCAGGGTAACGTTGTTCTACTATTTCGGGGTTTCAACATACTCAAGAATAATGATATTTGTTCTTTAATCAGACCTTGAGAATTAGACGGAAATTATATAGGCTGATGATATACGAGGTAGGAATCAGAGAGTTTGGCATCTAGTGTGTTCCAATAAGTACATATAAACATACATAAGTACAGATCAACATACATAAGTACCTAACATCATATCATATGAGCACATAACAGATTAAATGCAAATGTCCAATGTTCATACAGAAATTTACAAGAAATACCCTCCAACCTTACACCAAAATGCAGTCCCCCAGAACTGCATCCATAAGGACTTACCCTAGGCCCGATGGGCATAGGTGCCACCTAAGGGGCTGCCTTAGGTCCATAAGGACTTACCCTAGGCCCGATGGGCATAGGTGCCACTCAAGGGGAGACCTTGAGTCCATAAGGACTTACCCTAGGCCCGATGGGCATAGGTGCCACCTAAGGGGATGCCTTAGGTCCATAAGGACTTACCCTAGGCCCGATGGGCGTAGGTGCCACTCAAGGGGAGACCTTGAGTCCATAAGGATTTACCAGCTTGATCAGGGCTGTACCGGCAGAGACTTCATATCATAACCCAACAGTATACCCCAGATGACAATCGGTAATCAGATTTCAGACATGAGCAACATAATACATGTAACAGACATATTTTATTCAGAGTATCAGAAACAGAAGTTCATGCTTTTGATAGATAAATGGGCATACTATTGAGCAAAGCAGACACTCATTATTCATCATGCAAACAGATTGTGCCATCATATATCAAGCTAACATATCATACTATCAAGTAGGCAGAGAATGTCATTATGCAGTTCATTCAACAGAATATAGCACACACATGGAACACACTAGGTGGGACAGATCATTTCTTGGAGATACTTAGCATTTACGAAATGGGACATATTGAACTTTTGACAACTGAACGAATTCTGAAACGTGGCCCCTGTTTGAAGGGGTTCATCCTAACGGTTTAACCCAGACATTCAGGAGATGATACATCAAGATCTTTGAGAGCTTTGGCATATCCTGAGTGATTCAGCCATTTAGGCTTACAAGGGCATTATGGTCATTTTATCATACACGGACATTTTGGTAATTTATACCAAGGCGTAAACGGTGGCTCAAAACTTCTATTTGCCCATCAGGTATCCAAACAGGCGTTCAGAGATTTCCACGTCAAGATCTTTCACGATATCATATATATTCGGGGCTATTTTGATTACTTTAGCCAACGAGGGCATTTTGGTCTTTTAACAATCATGGGTGATTTTGTAATTTAGCCCCATCATGAGAACATTATGATTTACAATATTTAAAATTTCCAGAAGTTTATCGAGCCTCCAAAACCATTCGAACTAACATATCCCTTCTAAAGTATCCGGCTGTATCGTATATCTGAATGGTTGCTTTCATATTTCACCATCAGACCTGCCGCGGAGTAGTCGAACTTATATTTTATGCGGAAAAACTTCCAACCTTATTTTAATATCAGGAGTGATTATCATACATGAGTGTGCTTCCTAACACTTAGGGGCGCTTTGGCCCTTAAAGTCTTATTAGAAATCTCAGAATTTCATCAAATGCATAACTACATATTTGACTCAAGAGGGCTTTTCAGTCATTTTGGAAATTGGGATAAATCCACCATTTCTTTCTGAATTACCATTTGGTACCTCCATCATTCAAGTACTCAAACGGTATTAAGATGTCTTAACTCTCCGGCCCTTTACAGACGATTCATTCATTACAGAACTTGAGGGTACAACGTCATTCAAATTAATCAGACATTTAGGTGCTCGAGGGCATTACCATCTTTTTGGTAATTACGATCATTCTCATTTAATTCACGCATTACTGTCATAAGGATCGACTTATAATTTCAACAATATTTCCAGAGAATTCTCATTCAAGTGTTATACAGAGTTTGAGGGATTATCCGAGTTTGTATCACATGTATTGCATAATGATGCCGAAGTCTTACCATTAAAACATACATCTTGGGTAGTGTAAATTGCATAATCAGGTCGAATGTAGATTTTAGGTCATTTCCTTTACCAGAGGGGTAGTTTAGTCATACTTATGCTCTAAGGGCATTTTCGTAATTTCATAATCAATATCTCTCACTCTGTATCCTGGGCCTCGATTCTTACACACTGTTGATTGAGTTGCAAATTAACTGAATTTAACTATTAGATGTTCTGATACTGTTAGCCCATTAGTAATCTTATTCAGATAATTTGGTCTTATTAATATCCATACTTATTGCTCGAATCTGATTCAATTTAAGCAGAATTTACCGTATACGCCATCATAAACATGCATGCGTTATCCGAATATCGACATGTTCATAAAGCATACAAGGGGTAGTAGTGTATTACCTTTAATACTTGCTATATCGGTCGATCATGATACTCCGTTCGATCACTCTCGAACTCGAATGCAACGTCCTCAACATCCCGAATACAAGGAACCTTGAATACCTTCAATCGCACAAATCCCAATTTCAGTCCTTATTCATATTGCTCATAATTGATTATTAAAATACATAAGCAAACTCAAGTTCAAGGTCCAATTCGGAGGCTTTCGGGTTAGAATTTCACAAAACGGGCTTCAAAATCGGACTCAGGACGTCGAAAAACATAAAATAGGGCTTTTCGGAAAAAGTTGACTTTTGGTCAAAGTCAACGGTCAAAGTCAACGGGCAGGTCAATGCTGACGTCAGCAGTCAACGGTGACGTCATGCTGACGTCATTGGTTTGACTCGGTCAACGGGTCGGGTCGGGTCGGTCAACGGGTCAGACCGGGTCGGTCAACGGGTCAGACCGGTCTGAGCCGGCCGGTTCAACGGCCACCGTCTAGGGCTGCCGGAAATTGCCCCGAACGGCGTGTGAGGCCCACGCGCGGCCTAAAATGGCCGGAAAACGGTCCAAAATGCGACATACAACCTAAATTTTTTTTTATCTATACACTTAATCACCCAGAATCGAGTCGGATAGCTTACCGGACTTACCAATTCTGAGCAAAAACAACCAAACGGTCGTATCTCCGACGAGGGCTCTCCCGGCGGCGGATCAGAGAGTGGTCACTTGGGTTTTGCTCTCCTCCGTGCGCTGAACACTCACGCACGATCGACACGCCTTGCCGTCGACGGAGGCGGCCGGAATCGCGTAAAGGGGAGGGGCGGCAACCAAAGGTTTCGAACAACCTTCGGTTGAATCTCCACGGCAAACGGTGCCGGCTCACCGCGAGTGGTGCACTGGGCTGGAACCGCGACGTGCCACCGGTCACTATACCCCAGATGACAATCGGTAATCAGATTTCAGACATGAGCAACATAATACATGTAACAGACATATTTTATTCAGAGTATCAGAAACAGAAGTTCATGCTTTTGATAGATAAATGGGCATACTATTGAGCAAAGCAGACACTCATTATTCATCATGCAAACAGATTGTGCCATCATATATCAAGCTAACATATCATACTATCAAGTAGGTAGAGAATGTCATTATGCAGTTCATTCAACAGAATATAGCACACACATGGAACACACTAGGTGGGACATATCATTTCTTGGAGATACTTAGCATTTACGGAATGGGACATATTGAACTTTTGACAACTGAACGAATTCTGAAACGTGGCCCTTGTTTGAAGGGGTTCATCCTAACGGTTTAACCCAGACATTCAGGAGATGATACATCAAGATCTTTGAGAGCTTTGGCATATCCTGAGTGATTCAGTCATTTAGGCTTACAAGGGCATTATGGTCATTTTATCATACACGGACATTTTGGTAATTTATACCAAGGCGTAAACGGTGGCTCAAAACTTCTATTTGCCCATCAGGTATCCAAACAGGCGTTCAGAGATTTCCACTGTAGAACTAATGTTTTGATATAATAATTGAAAAATGTTTTGGACTAATTTGAAAAGAATTTAAAACTTGTTTTTAAGTCCAAACAACTTGAATTTATGTTTGAGGTATTTTGAAAGGTTTTTGGCAAAGATTTTTCATGTTTTTAATAGCCAAACTTGTATTTTCACGTGACCAGTATCGATACAGTTGTACCCGTACCGATACCATTTTGCCTCAGTTTGGCCACTGTCAAAACCCGCATCGATACAAGGGTTTAGTGTATCGATACGGAGTGGGTCGTTTCGATACGCCACGTCAGCGTACCGATCCCATTTCAACTACCCCAACGGCTATTTCCCAACGGCCATTTAAATATCAAGCCGTATCGATACCGTTCCACGTGTATCGATACCCCTATGCTGGCAAGAGCCCAACGGCTATTTCCTCAAGAAGGCCGTATCGATACCGTTCCACGTGTATCGATACTGGTAGCTGCAGAACAGCATTTATGAAGGGAAATAAAGTCCTCAACGGCTCCAATTCATCCACAACGGCTAGTAACGGCTACAAACTCATTTGGGAGTACAAAAGGGACCTCCAAGCATCAAGAGAAGGCTAATGCTCATATTGTCAAACATCAAATGATCAAGAAATTGTCTTAGTGCTTAATTTGTCATTTCTTGTATAGACAAACACTAGTGAGCCAAAATTGTCAAATTTGCTCAAGTGTTTTAGGTTTTGGGTGAGTGCTTCATTGTGCAAACAAACACCTATTAGAGGGTTTAAGTTTGCTTTTATTTATCTCTTTGTAAAAGAGGGTTTTGATCAAGGCTTTGGGTAGAAGCTTGATCGGTTGTAAGGGTTTCCTCCTAATCCTAGAAAAGGGGACGAATCAATAGTGGATTGATTGTGAAATCCTTAGTGGGAAGCTAAGGTAGTGGATGTAGACCTTGGTTAGAAGGTTGAACCACTAAATATTCTTGTGTCTCATTTCAATTTAGCTTCCACAACCCTTCCACCAAAAAATTCACCTCTCCACCACTTGGTGAGCAACTTTGGTTGATCGAATCGAGCTCCATACAACTCAACAATTGGTATCAGAGCTTGGCTCAATCGAAGAGGATTAACATCCTATTGAGAAGATCCGGCAAGCTCGATCACTATTTCATCAACCGGCTCAAATGGCACAATCAATCGACAAACCGCCTTTCTTTGATGGAGACCACTATGCCCATTGGAATACAAAGATGAAATTCTTCTTGAAGTCAAGAGATTACAAGCTATGGGACATAGTTGAAGATGGTCCGTTCGTGCCTCAAAGAAGTAAAGCGAAGTGGAGTGCCGACGATCGCAAGAAGATGGAGCTAAATTGCAAAGCCTTGCACATTCTATTTTGTGCATTTGGTCCATCCATCTATGAGAAGATGTCTTCTTGCGAGAGTGCCAAGGAGGTATGGGACAAGCTTGAAGTCACATACGAAGGGACAAATGAAGTCAAGGAGACCAAGATTGGGCTCCTAACCTTGGAGTATGAGAACTTCAAAATGGATCCGGAAGAGAACATCGAGAAGATGTTTGATAGGTTCTCCACCATCACCAACGGTCTTAAAGGTTTTGGAGAAGCCATCCCGGAAGAAAAGCTTGCTCGAAAGCTTATCTACTCACTTCCCGAGTCTTGGGACTCTAAGAGGACCGCCATCATCGAAGCCAAAAATTTGAAAACCTTGAAGCTTGATGAACTCATGGGGTCTCTCCTTACTCATCAAATCATGAAGAAGAACAAAGAGGATGAGAAGAAGAGGGAAGAAATTAGAGCTATGAGAGAGAAGAAAATCAAAGGGCTTGGCATCAATGCTAGTGCCATGGCTCTCAAATCCTCCACTTGCCATCATGTTTACACAAGTGAAGAGGAGGATGAAGATGAAGAGATAGTTCATCTCTTCAAGAAGTGTGTCCCGTTCATGAAGAAAGCCTTGAGAGAGCTTGAACGAGAACCTAAAAGAAAGGAGAGGGCAAGCACTTCTAGCCATAAGAAGAAGGCATATGTGGCTACTTGGAGTGATGAAGACTCCACTGATGATGAACAAGCCAACCTTTGCCTTATGGCCATCGAAGAAGATTCAAGGGTAACTTCTAATTCATCTACTTCATGTTCTTATTCCTTTGATGAATTACAAGATGCCTATGATGATTTGGTTTTAGATTTTAAAAGCCACATTTTGAAAAACAATAAATTGATTTCAAAATGGAAAATTCAAAATGATTTGCTTTCTAAAACCAAACTTGAACTTGAAGCAAAACTTGAAGAGTTTGAATTAAAATGTCTTGATTTACAAAAATTGCTTCAAAAAGTTCAAGGAGAAAAAGATTTGATTTCCAAAGAACTTGAAAAGAAAAACAATTTTGGAAAATCAAATTTTTATGTTAGACAATCTAGTGCCCCTAGATTTGTGAATGGAAAATGTTTTAGAAGTGTTTGGGTCCCAGAAGGACTTAATACTTCAATTAAAAAGGATGACATTGAAAAATGGATTCCTAAGGGGACTAAATTTTGTGCAACTAACGTTTATGGATCCAAAGCAATTTGGATACCAAAAATTACTTGATTGTCTATTGCTAGGTGTGATGGAGATGTTCAACAAGTCAAACATTGAGGGGGAGCTCCATGCACACAAGGAAGAACACTTGGAGAAGGAAGGCTTCACATCCTCCCTTGAATTCAAGTGTTGGTAATATTTCTAGTTGTTTTTGCTTTCATTTGTATATTTTAGTTTAAATTCAACTAGATGATCATATATGATGGACTAACATCTTTGATGATGCTTTGAGTAAGGGGGAGCCATTTTAAAACCAAAATTTGTATTTTTGTCGAATTTTACCTCCATTGTTATTTTGAACTTAATGTCTTAAATTCTTTTTGATATAACAAAAAGGGGGAGAAATGGTTGGTTTGAAATAAAAAAAATTGAATTTTCAAATGAATAAGGGGGAGCTTTATTTGATTTCATACATTTAATCTCTTATTCACATTTTTAAAAGTTTAAGGGGGACAATCCCAAACAATTTTTCAAGTTAGTTTTATTATATCAAAAAGGGGGAGATTGTAGAACTAATGTTTTGATATAATAATTGAAAAATGTTTTGGACTAATTTGAAAAGAATTTAAAACTTGTTTTTAAGTCCAAACAACTTGAATTTATGTTTGAGGTATTTTGAAAGGTTTTTGGCAAAGATTTTTCATGTTTTTAATAGCCAAACTTGTATTTTCACGTGACCAGTATCGATACGGTTGTACCCGTACCGATACCATTTTGCCTCAGTTTGGCCACTGTCAAAACCCGCATCGATACAAGGGTTTAGTGTATCGATACGGAGTGGGTCGTTTCGATACGCCACGTCAGCGTACCGATCCCATTTCAACTACCCCAACGACTATTTCCCAACGGCCATTTAAATATCAAGCCGTATCGATACCGTTCCACGTGTATCGATACCCCTATGCTGGCAAGAGCCCAACGACTATTTCCTCAAGAAGGCCGTATCGATACCGTTCCACGTGTATCGATACTGGTAGCTGCAGAACAGCATTTATGAAGGGAAATAAAGTCCTCAACGGCTCCAATTCATCCACAACGGCTAGTAACGGCTACAAACTCATTTGGGAGTACAAAAGGGACCTCCAAGCATCAAGAGAAGGCTAATGCTCATATTGTCAAACATCAAATGATCAAGAAATTGTCTTAGTGCTTAATTTGTCATTTCTTGTATAGACAAACACTAGTGAGCCAAAATTGTCAAATTTGCTCAAGTGTTTTAGGTTTTGGGTGAGTGCTTCATTGTGCAAACAAACACCTATTAGAGGGTTTAAGTTTGCTTTTATTTATCTCTTTGTAAAAGAGGGTTTTGATCAAGGCTTTGGGTAGAAGCTTGATCGGTTGTAAGGGTTTCCTCCTAATCCTAGAAAAGGGGACGAATCAATAGTGGATTGATTGTGAAATCCTTAGTGGGAAGCTAAGGTAGTGGATGTAGACCTTGGTTAGAAGGTTGAACCACTATATATTCTTGTGTCTCATTTCAATTTAGCTTCCACAACCCTTCCACCCAAAAATTCACCTCTCCACCACTTGGTGAGCAACTTTGGTTGATCGAATCGAGCTCCATACAACTCAACATCCACGTCAAGATCTTTCACGATATCATATATATTCGGGGCTATTTTGATTACTTTAGCCAACGAGGGCATTTTGGTCTTTTAACAATCATGGGTGATTTTGTAATTTAGCCCCATCATGAGAACATTATGATTTACAATATTTAAAATTTCCAGAAGTTTATCGAGCCTCCAAAACCATTCGAACTAACATATCCCTTCTAAAGTATCCGGATGTATCGTATATCTGAATGGTTGCTTTCATATTTCACCATCAGACCTGCCGCGGAGTAGTCGAACTTATATTTTGTGCGGAAAAACTTCCAACCTTATTTTAATATCAGGAGTGATTATCATACATGAGTGTGATTCCTAACACTTAGGGGCGCTTTGGCCCTTAAAGTCTTATTAGAAATCTCAGAATTTCATCAAATGCATAACTACATATTTGACTCAAGAGGGCTTTTCAGTCATTTTGGAAATTGGGATAAATACACCATTTCTTTCTGAATTACCATTTGGTACCTCCATCATTCACGTACTCAAACGGTATTAAGACGTCTTAACTCTCCGGCCCTTTACAGACGATTCATTCATTACAGAACTTGAGGGTACAACGTCATTCAAATTAATCAGACATTTAGGTGCTCGAGGGCATTACCATCTTTTTGGTAATTACGATCATTCTCATTTAATTCACGCATTACTGTCATAAGGATCGACTTATAATTTCAACAATATTTCCAGAGAATTCTCATTCAAGTGTTATACAGAGTTTGAGGGATTATCCGAGTTTGTATCACATGTATTGCATAATGATGCCGAAGTCTTACCATTAAAACATACATCTTGGGTAGTGTAAATTGCATAATCAGGTCGAATGCATATTTTAGGTCATTTCCTTTACCAGAGGGGTAGTTTAGTCATACTTATGCTCTAAGGGCATTTTCGTAATTTCATAATCAATATCTCTCACTCTGTATCCTGGGCCTCGATTCTTACACACTGTTGATTGATTTGCAGATTAACTGAATTTAACTATTAGATGTTCTGATACTGTTAGCCCATTAGTAATCTTATTCAGATAATTTGGTCTTATTAATATCCATACTTATTGCTCGAATCTGATTCAATTTAAGCAGAATTTACCGTATACGCCATCATAAACATGCATGCGTTATCCGAATATCGACATGTTCATAAAGCATACAAGGGGTAGTAGTGTATTACCTTTAATACTTGCTATATCAGTCGATCATGATACTCCGTTCGATCACTCTCGAACTCGAATGCGACGTCCTCAACATCCCGAATACAAGGAACCTTGAATACCTTCAATCGCACAAATCCCAATTTCAGTCCTTATTCATATTACTCATAATTGATTATTAAAATACATAAGCAAACTCAAGTTCAAGGTCCAATTCGGAGGCTTTCGGGTTAGAATTTCACAAAACGGGCTTCAAAATCGGACTCAGGACGTCAAAAACATAAAATAGGGCTTTTCGGAAAAAGTTGACTTTTGGTCAAAGTCAACGGTCAAAGTCAACGGGCAGGTCAATGCCGACGTCAGCGTTGACTGCTGACGTCATGCTGACGTCACTGGTTTGACTCGGTCAACGGGTCGGGTCAACGGGTCGGGTCGGGTCGGTCAACGGGTCAGACCGGGTCGGTCAACGGGTCAGACCGGGTCGGTCAACGGGTCAGACCGGTCTGAGCCGGCCGGTTCAACGGCCACCGTCCAGGGCTGCCGGAAATCGCCCCGAACGGCGCGTGAGGCCCACGCGCGGCCTAAAATGGCCGGAAAACGGTCCAAAATGCGAAATACAACCTAAATTTTTTTATCTATACACTTAATCACCCAAAATCGAGTCGGATAGCTTACCGGACTTACCAATTCTGAGCAAAAACAACCAAACGGTCGTATTGATGAGTTCTCAAATATGACATATTTCATTTGCTATTTTTCTAGTTATTTGGACTTCTTGCTGCTTAATACATGTTGTTTTCGTTATATTTTGTGCAGGGATCCAATTCTGGAAATAGTAGTGAAAATGGGGCATTTCTGCAATTTTTATTATAATTCTGTCATGACTGGCATCATGGGCACGACACCAGGCACGACGTGGCTGACGTGGCAGTGACGTGGTGACTTCTAGAAGCTTCTGGAACGTTCTGAGAGAGCTTATCAGCTTATCTGATTAGATTTCCTGCATTTAAATTTCAAAACATTTGAATTATTTATCTTTTGTTTATTATTTTAAATTATCTCATCACTTTATCTTTGTAAATCTAAGCCTATAAATACCACCCTTGGTAAAGGTTTAGATCATCAATCAATAAATTAGTTTTCATCTTCTTAGCTTTGAGTATTTTTAGTTTTTCCTTTGTAAATAGTTTTTAGATTTAATAAAAGTACTTTTAATTTATTTTCTTGTCCCATTTTTATGCTATTTAATTATTTTCCAAAAACCAAGTTAAGTATGATAATTAATATCATGCTTAGCTAAATCCTTTAAGCCAAGAACCATCCAAGTCAATTCGATTCGTGAGAATTGAACTTGCTTAAATTCTTTTGGGGAAATCATTTTTATCTTTCTGCTTAGATAGTTTGGCAATCGGCCTTACTAAAAGTTTTTAACCGTTTTTCAAATCAAAAAGGGCCCTTTGGTCTGAATTCGCTTAAAAACACAGTTGGGAGGAAGGATCGGCCTGTGGCAATTTCGACTTCCTATGAACACTCTTAGCGGCGGTCCGCTAAGGAAAGATAAAATCAGAAGTGATTCTATTTTTAGACAATTTCTGAGTCGGGTTTTTCCTGCTTTATTCTAAATACTTTAACGGCGATAGTCGTAGTTGATTTATTTAAGAACCGTCTTTCGAAGATAGACTTGGGAGGATTGGTTACTCGAGAGAAAAACAAGTTACGACGGGTTGGGCCTCGTAGACTGTAACCGACATGATCCCCGAAATAAAAATCTATTTCAATGATCGAAAGAATTGAAGGAGCTGGTTCGAGGCTGATTTAAACACTTGGTTTTTCTTACTACTTTTAATTCTTTTCTCTTTATTTTATTACTTCACCAAAAATCATATCACCCCCTTCTTTTATTCCTTTGCTTTTACAGATATTCTTGGGAATTCAGATTTAACAAATTCAAGTCAACAATTCCAGCTAATCTCCCTGCGGATCGACCCTCTTTCCCTATACTTATTCAATTTCTTTATTTTATTTATCGTTGAAAGAGGATTTATATATATTTATTTTTGACCGGTTAACGACGACTTGTCAAAATTGGCGCCGTTGCCGGGGAGATTTACTTTCGGTATTTTTGACTGATTTTGTTTTTTTATGACCAGGAAAAACCCACTTTTAAAGAACAAAAAAAATTAGCAAAGGTCGTCGAGCTAAACGACGTTAAACAAAGCGCTAAATGGGAGGCAACCCATTGGTTTATTTTTCGTTATTTTTTTTCTTCCTTTTTAATAATTTAATTTATGTTTCATTTTTTATTTTCTTTTTTTTATTACCTTAATAAATTTTATGCAGGATTATTCTTTTCACACAGGAAGCACTTTAGCCCATGCCCTTTGCACCCTTCATTTTCCCCTCTTTGCCCATTTTTTTTTCTTTCCCACAAAACCAACAAACCCTAACAAAACACACCCATCTGTTTCACTCAGCCGCAATTCACCATGTCCCCGCACCTCCTCCACGCCGCGGTGGTCGACGACGGCAAGCCCCTAGCCCCGGTCGAGAACCCCACTCATACAGCTTCCGCTGCACCTCCGCCTTCTCCCCCAACCGCCAACCGTCGTTCGCAACTCTCCAACAGCACCGCCGGACCGAGCTCCAGTCACCGTCCACCTCCTCCACGATCTCCATCACCGTCATTCCAGTCAATGCCAACGGCGGACTCAATTTCATCATTCACGGGGAGTATCTTTTGCCCTTATCATCTCTTTATTTCCTTATTTTTTATGAATTGGGGCAATTCACTTAAGTGAGGGGAGGGTAAATTACCACTTGTCATGCTTATCTAATATATGTTTGATTTTGGTTTAACTTTGAGAAAATATTTTCCTTGCCATTGCATTATATCCAGCATGTTATAATTGTTATAGTGCATAGGAATATTTGAATGTTGACATTTTGATAATCAAATGGCATGAGTATAATGATAGTTTGAAATCTCTTTTAATTTCTCTTGATTGTGTTAATTAGATTCCTCGCCTAGCTTAATCAAACTTAGCCTAATTTTGTGAGACTTTGAGCCTTGAGCATGCATTCTTCATATTATGCTCGTTTCTTTTTCTTGAGAGTGTCATCTTGAATTTAGAAATCTAGAACTTGTGGCTTGCTTACGATTCGAGACTACACTAAGAATGAGGTGCTTTAAGATGATTTAGGCATTAGGATTTTCTCTCTTTCATTAAAATTTATCTTTCTCTTAGTGAACCCTCTTGAAACCTTATATCCCATTTTTTTGGCTTAACCCTCAACCAAACTTTTTGAATGATCAAATGCTAGAACTATATTGCTAGACAAAAAGGGGCTGCAATTCGAATAAGGGCAGAATTTTTCAGAAAAAAAATGAAAAAGAGAAAAAAAAGAAGAGAAAAAACAGAATAAAAAGAAGCAATTGCTTCGAAAGAAAAAAAAGGAAAAGAAAAAATAGTTTTGAAAAAAGAAAAAAAAAAGAAAAGAAAAAATGTGTGTTGGCTTGCCCATTTTTAGCTCCTTTTTAATGTCTTCACTGCTGAATGTTTGAAATATCTTGCATTGATCATCTTCTTTTGTTTATTTTCTTTCCATCTTTTTACCCTTCTCTAAACCCACATTACACCTTGAATAAAAGACCTAATGATTTTTGCACCCCGATTCTATTAAAGTAGTGGAGAATTGAACTTGTTACAAGCATATGGAAACCTTTATTCATGATTGACTTTGAGTGTTTTTGCTTCACTTTTACCTATAAACACTTTGAGTGCTCTTGAGTGTATCTTGGTGAGGATTAAGACTAGGTTAGGAATTGATTAATGCTTGACAGGTAATTGGAAAAGATAAGGACTGATTTTTGCTTGCATCCATTTGGTTTGATAATGTTTTCTTTCATGATACTCCAATTGCGCTAGAACTCTTATGATTATGCTTGATGCTTGTAATGGCTTGAGAAATGCATTCTTGGTTAATATCTTTTTCGGACATACTTGAGGACAAGTATGAGACAAGTGAGGGGGAATTTGATGAGTTCTCAAATATGACATATTTCATTTGCTATTTTTCTAGTTATTTGGACTTCTTGCTGCTTAATACATGTTGTTTTCGTTATATTTTGTGCAGGGATCCAATTCTGGAAATAGTAGTGAAAATGGGGCATTTCTGCAGTTTTTATTATAATTCTGTCATGACTGGCATCATGGGCACGACACCAGGCACGACGTGGCTGACGTGGCAGTGACGTGGCAATGACGTGGCGACTTCTAGAAGCTTCTGGAACGTTCTGAGAGAGCTTATCAGCTTATCTGATTAGATTTCCTGCATTTAAATTTCAAAACATTTGAATTATTTATCTTTTGTTTATTATTTTAAATTATCTCATCACTTTATCTTTGTAAATCTAAGCCTATAAATACCACCCTTGGTAAAGGCTTAGATCATCAATCAATAAATTAGTTTTCATCTTCTTAGCTTTGAGTATTTTTAGTTTTTCCTTTGTAAATAGTTTTTAGATTTAATAAAAGTACTTTTAATTTATTTTCTTGTCCCATTTTTATGCTATTTAATTATTTTCCAAAAACCAAGTTAAGTATGATAATTAATATCATGCTTAGCTAAATCCTTTAAGCCAAGAACCAGCCAAGTCAATTCGATTCGTGAGAATTGAACTTGCTTAAATTCTTTTGGGGAAATCATTTTTATCTTTCTGCTTAGATAGTTTGGCAATCGGCCTTACTAAAAGTTTTTAACCGTTTTTCAAATCAAAAAGGGCCCTTTGGTCTGAATTCGCTTAAAAACACAGTTGGGAGGAAGGATCGGCCTGTGGCAATTTCGACTTCCTATGAACACTCTTAGCGGCGGTCCGCTAAGGAAAGATAAAATCAGAAGTGATTCTATTTTTAGACAATTTCTGAGTCGGGTTTTTCCTGCTTTATTCTAAATACTTTAACGGCGATAGTCGTAGTTGATTTATTTAAGAACCGTCTTTCGAAGATAGACTTGGGAGGATTGGTTACTCGAGAGAAAAACAAGTTACGACGGGTTGGGCCTCGTAGACTGTAACCGACATGATCCCCGAAATAAAAATCTATTTCAATGATCGAAAGAATTGAAGGAGCTGGTTCGAGGCTGATTTACACACTTGGTTTTTCTTACTACTTTTAATTCTTTTCTCTTTATTTTATTACTTCACCAAAAATCATATCACCCCCCTTCTTTTATTCCTTTGCTTTTACAGATATTCTTGGGAATTCAGATTTAACAAATTCAAGTCAACAATTCCAGCTAATCTCCCTGCGGATCGACCCTCTTTCCCTATACTTATTCAATTTCTTTATTTTATTTATCGTTGAAAGAGGATTTATATATATTTATTTTTGACCGGTTAACGACGACTTGTCACGTATCTCCGACGAGGGCTCTCCCGGCGGCGGATCAGAGAGTGGTCACTTGGGTTTTGCTCTCCTCCGTGCGCTGAACACTCACGCACGATCGACACGCTTTGCCGTCGACGGAGGCGGCCGGAATCGCGTAAAGGGGAGGGGCGGCAACCAAAGGTTTCGAACAACCTTCGGTTGAATCTCCACGGCAAACGGTGCCGGCTCACCGCGAGCGGTGCACTGGGATGGAACCGCGACGTGCCACCGGTCACTATAACGTCGGCGGTGAGAACCACGACCAAGCGGTGGCCGAGATCGGCGGTGAACAGAGAGGGTTTGG
This sequence comes from Hibiscus tridactylites, assembly GCA_958450335.1. Classification (NCBI taxonomy): domain Eukaryota; kingdom Viridiplantae; phylum Streptophyta; class Magnoliopsida; order Malvales; family Malvaceae; genus Hibiscus; species Hibiscus tridactylites. The sequence goes on along the minus strand of OY288271.1, from coordinate 17,507,355 downwards.
TGAGGGGGAGAAATTTTGGGATATCGAACATATCTTCAAATTCCCAGATAAATTTTTGGGCATATGGGGAGTCGGTTGAGTCTTTAATTCGATCTGAAATTTTAACCAAGACTATCTTTAATATTGGACTAGATAACCCTTAACATAAAGACCATTTGGCTCAAATGGTTAACATATGGGTTTACCAAGCATAGGTCATGGGTTCAACACCCCATGGTAGCAATAACCTCTTTTTTTTTTATTCTCATATTTTTACGAAATTTAGGGTGTTACAATTCTCTCCCCCTAAAAGAAATTTCGTCCTCGAAATTTATCAGAGTTAGAGGAATGCAAAACAAATCTTTCATCCGTTCTTGTACTGAAACTTATCTATCAGGGTATCCTTGTTTCTCATGACGCTCAGAAGGTCACGGATCAATTTGGTATCGATCCGGTCACTCGGGCTGACATTAGACCCAAAACATCTCATGATGCAAGTCAACCCAATTGGTTAACTGCAGTACATAAATCGATACAGAGCTTCATACGGAGCCGCACGAACACTTGTCTCGTAGCTGCTATTATTATAGCATACTCAGTCAAGAATACAAAACATTCTCGCCACCACAGAAGTCGATCATACAGTCTGAAAGTACGTCTATCAGAATCTGAATTACTCTACAAGGTTGACAATCAATTTACGGATGAACTGTGCGTGAAGTTTATGCGAGTACTCAAAGCGTCAACCAGGGCCCTCTAGAATCAGGATGTAACACCAAATTTCAATCAGGGATGATATTTATCGATATACCAAGCCACACTATGGAGGAGATGCCTTTCCTCATACTGATCGAACACAACTAAGGTCATTAGCGAATATCACTTACCTTCAACGTAATATTCAGACAACTATTTCTTTCGTGTTTAACAGAGGTACCACAGATTATATACTTTCGGCACAATCACAAACACTTCTCTCTGAAGTTCATAGGTTTTTTTCTTTATCACAATTCCGGTAGGGTATTTTTAGACACAATCGTTATCACCGAATAGCCTTTCATGAAATCTTACATCGGACATCCCGCATTATCAAACATTTATTCAAAACACAGACGAACGTTATAGACATTTTCTGTAAGCAGATGTTGAGCTATGAAAGGCAGAATACTCAGATTTGGTTATTACAGGAGAAAGGATTCGACATCAGAGTTTCGCCTCGGAAGAGTACGGTTATGATCTAGGGGCATGCACAGACCAGACACCCTACGACAGACGATCGGCCGATCTACCCAAAATGACGCAATTCTAAGCTCTGATACCACTAAATGTAACCCCCTAGACCCGCTTATGCGTTACGACGGATCCTAGGAAGTCACATTAGGGTCACAAGAGCGACCCACAGTAAGATTCCAAATAAACATATGGTTAAACCTTTAAAATCATAAATCAAATATATGATTTAAAATACAATTTCAGAAATCGTTCAAAACGATAAAACAATTATGATACAAGTTGCAGAAATAAGTTTCAGACTCATTTGTATAATACAAACACGACACACATGCCCCCTAGTTAAACAGATACCATACTCCCTGACGAGCCGAAGAAACTCCCATACCGACATTGATAGGTGCAACTTGTCTGATCTTTTATCCTGAGATGGTAAAAACAACGTGAGCTTGGGAAAGCTCAGTAATACATAACTACCAAAAGATGCTATAAGCTCATGCAGACATATGGTAAGCATAACAATTTCATGATGATCCAAGAAGTGACAGTTCTCTTTTCCCTTTCCGTAATTTTAGGGTAACGTTGTTCTACTATTTCGGGGTTTCAACATACTTAAGAATAATGATATTTGTTCTTTAATCAGACCTTGAGAATTAGACGGAAATTATATAGGCTGATGATATACGAGGTAGGAATCAGAGAGTTTGGCATCTAGTGTGTTCCAATAAGTACATATAAACATACATAAGTACAGATCAACATACATAAGTACAGATCAACATACATAAGTACCTAACATCATATCATATGAGCACATAACAGATTAAATGCAAATGTCCAATGTTCATACAGAAATTTACAAGAAATACCCTCCAACCTTACACCAAAATGCAGTCCCCCAGAACTGCATCCATAAGGACTTACCCTAGGCCCGATGGGCATAGGTGCCACTCAAGGGGAGACCTTGAGTCCATAAGGACTTACCCTTGGCCCGATGGGCATAGGTGCCACCTAAGGGGATGCCTTAGGTCCATAAGGACTTACCCTAGGCCCGATGGGTGTAGGTGCCACTCAAGGGGAGACCTTGAGTCCATAAGGATTTACCAGCTTGATCAGGGCTGTACCGGCAGAGACTTCATATCATAACCCAACAGTATACCCCAGATGACAATCGGTAATCAGATTTCAGACATGAGCAACATAATACATGTAACAGACATATTTTATTCAGAGTATCAGAAACAGAAGTTCATGCTTTTGATAGATAAATGGGCATACTATTGAGCAAAGCAGACACTCATTATTCATCATGCAAACAGATTGTGCCATCATATATCAAGCTAACATATCATACTATCAAGTAGGCAGAGAATGTCATTATGCAGTTCATTCAACAGAATATAGCACACACATGGAACACACTAGGTGGGACAGATCATTTCTTGGAGATACTTAGCATTTACGGAATGGGACATATTGAACTTTTGACAACTGAACGAATTCTGAAACGTGGCCCCTGTTTGAAGGGGTTCATCCTAACGGTTTAACCCAGACATTCAGGAGATGATACATCAAGATCTTTGAGAGCTTTGGCATATCCTGAGTGATTCAGCCATTTAGGCTTACAAGGGCATTATGGTCATTTTATCATACACGGACATTTTGGTAATTTATACCAAGGCGTAAACGGTGGCTCAAAACTTCTATTTGCCCATCAGGTATCCAAACAGGCGTTCAGAGATTTCCACTGTAGAACTAATGTTTTGATATAATAATTGAAAAATGTTTTGGACTAATTTGAAAAGAATTTAAAACTTGTTTTTAAGTCCAAACAACTTGAATTTATGTTTGAGGTATTTTGAAAGGTTTTTGGCAAAGATTTTTCATGTTTTTAATAGCCAAACTTGTATTTTCACGTGACCAGTATCGATACGGTTGTACCCGTACCGATACCATTTTGCCTCAGTTTGGCCATTTTCAAAACCCGCATCGATACAAGGGTTTAGTGTATCGATACGGAGTGGGTCGTTTCGATACGCCACATCAGCGTACCGATCCCATTTCAACTACCCCAACGGCTATTTCCCAACGGCCATTTAAATATCAAGCCGTATCGATACCGTTCCACGTGTATCGATACCCCTATGCTGGCAAGAGCCCAACGGCTATTTCCTCAAGAAGGCCGTATCGATACCGTTCCACGTGTATCGATACTGGTAGCTGCAGAACAGCATTTATGAAGGGAAATAAAGTCCTCAACGGCTCCAATTCATCCACAACGGCTAGTAACGGCTACAAACTCATTTGGGAGTACAAAAGGGACCTCCAAGCATCAAGAGAAGGCTAATGCTCATATTGTCAAACATCAAATGATCAAGAAATTGTCTTAGTGCTTAATTTGTCATTTCTTGTATAGACAAACACTAGTGAGCCAAAATTGTCAAATTTGCTCAAGTGTTTTAGGTTTTGGGTGAGTGCTTCATTGTGCAAACAAACACCTATTAGAGGGTTTAAGTTTGCTTTTATTTATCTCTTTGTAAAAGAGGGTTTTGATCAAGGCTTTGGGTAGAAGCTTGATCGGTTGTAAGGGTTTCCTCCTAATCCTAGAAAAGGGGACGAATCAATAGTGGATTGATTGTGAAATCCTTAGTGGGAAGCTAAGGTAGTGGATGTAGACCTTGGTTAGAAGGTTGAACCACTATATATTCTTGTGTCTCATTTCAATTTAGCTTCCACAACCCTTCCACCCAAAAATTCACCTCTCCACCACTTGGTGAGCAACTTTGGTTGATCGAATCGAGCTCCATACAACTCAACATCCACGTCAAGATCTTTCACGATATCATATATATTCGGGGCTATTTTGATTACTTTAGCCAACGAGGGCATTTTGGTCTTTTAACAATCATGGGTGATTTTGTAATTTAGCCCCATCATGAGAACATTATGATTTACAATATTTAAAATTTCCAGAAGTTTATCGAGCCTCCAAAACCATTCGAACTAACATATCCCTTCTAAAGTATCCGGCTGTATCGTATATCTGAATGGTTGCTTTCATATTTCACCATCAGACCTGCCGCGGAGTAGTCGAACTTATATTTTGTGCGGAAAAACTTCCAACCTTATTTTAATATCAGGAGTGATTATCATACATGAGTGTGCTTCCTAACACTTAGGGGCGCTTTGGCCCTAAAAGTCTTATTAGAAATCTCAGAATTTCATCAAATGCATAACTACATATTTGACTCAAGAGGGCTTTTCAGTCATTTTGGAAATTGGGATAAATCCACCATTTCTTTCTGAATTACCATTTGGTACCTCCATCATTCACGTACTCAAACGGTATTAAGACGTCTTAACTCTCTGGCCCTTTACAGACGATTCATTCATTACAGAACTTGAGGGTACAACGTCATTCAAATTAATCAGACATTTAGGTGCTCGAGGGCATTACCATCTTTTTGGTAATTACGATCATTCTCATTTAATTCACGCATTACTGTCATAAGGATCGACTTATAATTTCAACAATATTTCCAGAGAATTCTCATTCAAGTGTTATACAGAGTTTGAGGGATTATCCGAGTTTGTATCACATGTATTGCATAATGATGCCGAAGTCTTACCATTAAAACATACATCTTGGGTAGTGTAAATTGCATAATCAGGTCGAATGCATATTTTAGGTCATTTCCTTTACCAGAGGGGTAGTTTAGTCATACTTATGCTCTAAGGGCATTTTCGTAATTTCATAATCAATATCTCTCACTCTGTATCCTGGGCCTCGATTCTTACACACTGTTGATTGAGTTGCAGATTAACTGAATTTAACTATTAGATGTTCTGATACTGTTAGCCCATTAGTAATCTTATTCAGATAATTTGGTCTTATTAATATCCATACTTATTGCTCGAATCTGATTCAATTTAAGCAGAATTTACCGTATACGCCATCATAAACATGCATGCGTTATCCGAATATCGACATGTTCATAAAGCATACAAGGGGTAGTAGTGTATTACCTTTAATACTTGCTATATCGGTCGATCATGATACTCCGTTCGATCACTCTCGAACTCGAATGCGACGTCCTCAACATCCCGAATACAAGGAACCTTGAATACCTTCAATCGCACAAATCCCAATTTCAGTCCTTATTCATATTGCTCATAATTGATTATTAAAATACATAAGCAAACTCAAGTTCAAGGTCCAATTCGGAGGCTTTCGGGTTAGAATTTCACAAAACGGGCTTCAAAATCGGACTCAGGACGTCGAAAAACATAAAATAGGGCTTTTCGGAAAAAGTTGACTTTTGGTCAAAGTCAACGGTCAAAGTCAACGGGCAGGTCAATGCTGACGTCAACAGTCAACGCTGACGTCATGCTGACGTCACTGGTTTGACTCAGTCAATGGGTCGGGTCAACGGGTCAGGTCGGGTCGGTCAACGGGTCAGACCGGGTCGGTCAACGGGTCAGACCGGTCTGAGCCGGCCGGTTCAACGGCCACCGTCCAGGGCTGCCGGAAATCGCCCCGAACGGCGCGTGAGGCCCACGCGCGGCCTAAAATGGCCGGAAAACGGTCCAAAATGCGAAATACAACCTAAATTTTTTTTTATCTATACATTTAATCACCCAAAATCGAGTCGGATAGCTTACCGGACTTACCAATTCTGAGCAAAAACAACCAAACGGTCGTATCCCCGACGAGGGCTCTCCCGGCGGCGGATCAGAGAGTGGTCACTTGGGTTTTGCTCTCCTCCGTGCGCTGAACACTCACGCACGATCGACACGCCTTGCCGTCGACAGAGGCGGCCGGAATCGCGTAAAGGGGAGGGGCGGCAACCAAAGGTTTCGAACAACCTTCGGTTGAATCTCCACGGCAAACGGTGCTGGCTCACAGCGAGTGGTGCACTGGGCTGGAACCGCGACGTGCCACCGGTCACTATAACGTCGGCGGTGAGAACCACGACCAAGCGGTGGCCGAGATCGGCGGTGAACAGAGAGGGTTTGGTGAGGGGGAGAAATTTTGGGATATCGAACATATCTTCAAATTCCCAGATAAATTTTTGGGCATATGGGGAGTCGGTTGAGTCTTTAATTCGATCTGAAATTTTAACCAAGACTATCTTTAATATTGGACTAGATAACCCTTAACATAAAGACCATTTGGCTCAAATGGTTAACATATGGGTTTACCAAGCATAGGTCTTGGGTTCAACACCCCATGGTAGCAATAACTTCTTTTTTTTATTCTCATATTTTTACCAAATTTAGGGTGTTACAGGAATAAAACTTAAAATAAATAAGAGATGTTCATAAATAAAAGAGCCCATTTTGATTAAAATTAAAAGTCCATTAACATAGTCCATTACATAAAATGAAAGCCCAGAATATTAAAAAATACATTAAGCCCATTTGGCCCGTGTTAAGCGAAACCCTAATGTCCCCTTTTTTGGTGTTGCAGCCGCCACAAGCCCTAGCCGTCAGATCTGCTCAGATCTGACGGTCCAGATTCGGTCTCGCAAGAAAACCCTAGGGAGCCCTATCATTGTTGAGCGCCACACCCTTTCCCACAGTCAAATCGCGCAGATCCAAAGGCTCGGATCAACCGCGTCAAAAAAAAAACCCTAGCAGAGGCCCCTTTGCCCTCGCAGCGCGCAAGCCCATAGCCGTTAGATCAAGATACGATCTGAAGATCCATGATCACACAGAAGATTCCAGAGACTCCAACGCACCCACGCGCGACGATTGGTGCCTCACGCGCGCACGTCACCCACACGCACGGTCAGTTGACCCTTCGACGCCCGTGACCCCTCGTCTACCTGTCTCCTCTACTCCCGAGCACGCTGTTCCTCCCCTGATTGAGCAAACCGGCACAACTTAGACAAAAAACAGAGTCATCAAAACCCAAAATAGCAAAAAACAAGAGACAAAAACAATAAAAAAACCCAAAGTCAACTTGTACTATGAACAGAAGCAAAGAAAGAAAGGAATTGCATGTAACACTTCGAATATAAATCCGAACCAAAAAACCATTGTAAGAGAGCTTTTTGACAGAGAGAGAAATCAATAACAACAAGAGCCTTCTGAGGTAGCATTGGTTTTATAATCGATTGCATGCATGATAAGAAAAGCAAAAAAAAATATAAAAGAAAAAGTTCCATTTTTTTACCTATCGGAGATCGATTCTCCCCTTTGCTTTGAGCCAGCGATAAGCCCATCGGCTTCCGTCTAGGGAGTCAACCAGGTGAGCCATCCGAATCACAAAGGAGGCTCTTTTTCTTCTTCTTAGGGTTTCGAACCCCGGTTGTCTGAAACATTTTGGGTTTTTGTTTTAGGGCTTCGAAAGATGCAAGGTTTTTTCGTTGTTGACGGCTTTAAGCATTTTTTAGGGTCTGAAAGGTATACCGCCGTTGCCGATTAGCGGCAACCGACCGGCATAGATTTTTTTCTTTCTTTTGACTCGAAGAGTCGGTCGAAGAGTAAGAAAGGGGTGGGGGTTTCCGGTTTTAAGGTTAAAAGAGGCAAAAGGGAAAAATGGTTTCTAAAACATGATTTTATAGTGATTTTAGCTTTAAACAACTGGTTTAATTCCCTAAAGAGCCATTCCGTGTTTTTTATTACACGAGCAAGAGCTTTCGTGTTCCGAAATTACGTCCAGGGTCCCTTTATGTTTTTGAAAACTTTTAATCTCGTTCCTAATCTGGTTTTAGTTGATTTCGAATGGTTTAGTAACCATTTTGCTCCATTCCCGTTTAGGAATAATTCCGTTCTAGCCACTCGTTCTTTTTATTTATTTTGATTTTCATCCTTAATTCGATAGTCTATTTAGTGTTTTAGTCCCGGAATTTGAACAACTTTAAGTTTCAACCTTGCTTACCATTTATGCTAGCTAGGGATGTAAAAACAGGTAATCGGACGGGTTTCAGGTCGGGTACTGTCAGGTCGGGTAAAATCGGATACAGGTTATTTCAGGTCATTTTCCTGTTTTGACTCGACTCGGGTCGGGTGCGGGTCTATTTCAGGTCGGGTCTATTTCAGGTCGGGTCCATTTCAGGTCGGGTCCGAAGCAGATAATTGACAGGTTAATTCGGGTTCGGATACACTTCAGGTCGGGTCCATTTCAGGTCGGGTCCGTTTCAGGTCTGGTCCGTTTCAGGTCGGGTCCATTTCAGGTCGGGTCCATTTCAGGTCGGGTTCATTTCAGGTTGGGTTCATTTCAGGTCGGTTGCATTTCAGGTCGGGTGCATTTCAGGTCAGGTAATTTCAGGTCGGGTAGTTTCAGGTCGGGTAATTCAGGTCAGGGTATTTTCGGAATTGGAATTCGTATTGAGTTTGAGTTCGGTACAACCGTATAAGTAGTTGATAGACTTTAGGTTGGCCTCCATCAATCGTCATTGATTTTGAGTTAATTATTTAAAGTCATATCAAATTAAAATTATAAAACATTGGAGTAATTAAAAAAATAATGAAAATGGGTCAATTTGGACTGAAAAGGGGTCAATTTGGATTAAAAATAAACTTTCACAGATTATAATGAACAAAAATATCAAATTAAAATTATAAACATTAGATAGATTTAAAAGAAAACAAGGAAAATGGGTCAATTTGGAATAAAAATAAAGTTTTGGGGACTATAATGAACAAAAATATCAAATTAAAAGTATAAAATTAGAGTAATTAAAAAAACAATAAGTAGAGGTCAATTTAAAATAAAAATAAAGTTTTAGGGTTTAGAACGAACAAAATTTCAAATTAAAATTATAAAACATGATGAATTAAAATATATACAAGGGTCAATACGGAATTAAAATAAAGTTAAAGGACTAGAATAAAGAAAATATTAAATTAAAATAATTAAACATTGGACAAATTAAAAAAATAAATGTGGGTCAATTTGGAATAAAAATAAAGTTTTAAGGTCTAGAATGATGAAAATATCAAATTAAAATTATAAAATATTGGACGGATTAAAAAAAATAATGAATATGAGTTTAGGGTTCATACATTTATAGGTACATTTACATACATATATTAGGGTTTAGGGTTTAGCGAAAACTCATTAATGGTTTAGGGTTCATACATTGATAGATACAAACATACTTACATACATTATGGTTTAAGGTTTAGAGTTTATGTTTTAAGGGTTATTGTTGGGTTTTTAGCACGCTCGAATTGATCTTCTAAAATCGTCAAGAGGGTTGAATTGAACTCCCGAAAGAATTGGCTAAAATCGATAAAAATGATAGACAATTTGCACGATGATTTTAGAGTGGTTCGACTTTCTAACCAAAGTCTACATCCACTACCTTAGCAAACCACTAAGGATTTTCCAATTCACTACTATGAATTCTTCCTTTTGAGGCCAAAGGGATAACCTTACAACCCTATATTTTCAATGGCTAAGATAGAACCACTCTAGTTTTTCTCTCAAGGCTAAACTAGAACCTCTCCCTTTTACAAGGTAGTTTGTGTAAACAATGAAAACCTCACAAGGTGGGTGTTTACAAGAATTAAGCTCACAAGAGTGTAAAGAATAAAACAATAAAAGAACATTCTCTATACAATATATACAAGAGAAATGAAGAATAAAGACTTAAATGTTATTTCTCTTGATCATGAAGCTTGGATATTGTCTCTTACCATCTTCAAGTGTCCTTGTGGTTTTTATATAGTGTGGAATGAGTTTCTAGCCGTTTATGGCCGTTGGAGATGTTTTGGAGCCGTTGGAAGCCATTAAAGTTGAGCTTTAAATGCTCACCTGCACAATGGTTTCGAAACCATTGAAGAGGTTTCGAAACCTTAAGAAGGGATTTGTAAAAACTAGCCGTTTATGGCCGTTGGGAATGTTTTGGAGCCGTTACAGGGCTAAAGTTTCGAAACCTTCATAGAGGTTTCGAAACCTTTATGCCAAGGTTTCCAAACCTTAATAGAGGTTTGGAAAACTTTGTTAAGGTTTCAAAAACAATAGCTTACTGCCCAGAGAGGTTTCGAAACCTTATAGGGATGGTTTCGAAACTTCCACTTAAAAACACAATTTTGGCTAATTTTTTACTTTAAAATGTATATTCGATATAGGTGCAAAGTCAAAAATATTTTAAACATATTTTTCAAGTTTTAAGGACTTTTGAATTATTTTTGAAATCTTTAAATAAGTCCAAAACATTTTTCACATAATTGTTATATCAAAATATTTCTCAACAATCTCCCCCTTTTTGATATAACAAAACTTTCTTTGAAAAATTGTTTTTAACAAAAACTCCCCCTTAATTTTTCACTTACTTCTCCCCCTTTTTGTTATATAAAAAATAATTCAAATCTTTATAGTACATAATAACAATGGAGAGTAAGTTAAAAAAATTTAAGTACAAAAAAATTGAAAAATAAAACTCCCCCTTACTAAAGCATTCCATTAAAATTTTAGCACAAATTTTGACACTTAAAGAGATTGAATTTTCATCATTGAATCAAATCAATTTAAAATACATAAAATTCAATTTATCCAAGACTTTAAAACTTTATGCAAACATATGAATGAAACAATGTGATTCATATGCATAAAGAATCATAAAATGTCATGCACTTATAAATATAAATAAGCAATGATGCATGAACATTTATCATCAAAGTAGGCAACCGAATAATTTAAAATCAAATACATTAAGATTAGAGGTTACCCATCTTCTTCACTTGTGTGACTAGAGCATTTGAGATTCTTGCTTTTCTTGCCTTTTCTCCAACACACCTACAAGAGACACTTACTTGGATTTTGGTATCCAAATTGCTTTGGATCCATTAAAATTAATCTCAATGTCTCTAGTTCCCTTAGGAACCCATACTTGTCTAATCCTATAAGATTTTTTCTTCTTTATAGGACAAGTATGCAAGGAATGACCATGATAATGACAATGTGAGCATTTTGTCATTATGGGATGAGATGAATTATTAAAAATAATTTCTTTTTCTTTTGCTAAGCTTTCAAGCTTAACTTTTAAATCAAGATTTTCTTTTTCTAAAATTTCATTGCTTGTTTTTGAAAACTCTAAATCATTTTTCAAAATCTCATTTTCTTTTTCAAAATCTAATTTTGTTTTCAAAAGAAAATCATTTTCAAATTCAAGTTTAGAAATCATTTTCTTAAATTTGGAATTCATGGTCTCAAATTCCAAAAATAATTCATCGAAAGCATCTTGTAACTCATCAAATGAATATGCATTTGGATCATTAGAGTTGGAAGATACCTTGGGCTCATCGAGAGCCAAAACACCATCCACCTTTGGTGTTGAGAGGAGGATTGCACATGATGAAGCATCATCTTTCTTCTCTTCTTTCCCATATAATTTCTCAAGCTTCTCCCAAATTTCTTTGGCACTTTTGGATGGGGAGATCTTCTTGGAAATCTCTTCACTTAGGGCACAAAGAAGAATGTGCATAGCCTTTGCATTGAGATGGTCCTTCTTTGTGTCTTTGGCACTCATTTTCTTCTTCTTCTTAGGAGCTTTCAAATGTCCATCTTTGATAATCATCCAAATGTCGAGGTTGAATCCTTGGATGAAATATTTCATGATGTTGCTCCATTGGAAGTAACCTTCTCCTTTGAAGAGAGGAGGACACATGATAGAGCGGCCTTCTTCAAATGAAATCATTGTAGAACCGCTTGCCATTTTCTTGAACGGTGGACTACGAGCGTTGGATCTTTACTCCCGGATGTTAGTCCTTCGATGGAGACGAGGCTCTGATACCAATTGTTGGGTTTTTAGCACGCTCGAATCGATCTTCTAAAATTGTCAAGAGGGTTGAATTGAACTCCCGAAAGAATTGGCTAAAATCGATAAAAATGATAGACAATTTGCACGATGATTTTAGAGTGGTTCGACTTTCTAACCAAAGTCTACATCCACAACCTTAGCACACCACTAAGGATTTTCCAATTCACTACTATGAATTCTTCCTTTTGAGGCCAAAGGGATAACCTTACAACCCTATATTTTCAATGGCTAAGATAGAACCACTCTAGTTTTTCTCTCAAGGCTAAACTAGAACCTCTCCCTTTTACAAGGTAGTTTGTGTAAACAATGAAAACCTCACAAGGTGGGTGTTTACAAGAATTAAGCTCACAAGAGTGTAAAGAATAAAACAATAAAAGAACATTCTCTATACAATATATACAAGAGAAATGAAGAATAAAGACTTAAATGTTATTTCTCTTGATCATGAAGCTTGGATATTGTCTCTTACCATCTTCAAGTGTCCTTGTGGTGTTTATATAGTGTGGAATGAGTTTCTAGCCGTTTATGGCCGTTGGAGATGTTTTGGAGCCGTTGGAAGCCATTAAAGTTGAGCTTTAAATGCTCACCTGCACAATGGTTTCGAAACCATTGAAGAGGTTTCGAAACCTTAAGAAGGGATTTGTAAAAACTAGCCGTTTATGGCCGTTGGGAATGTTTTGGAGCCGTTACAGGGCTAAAGTTTCGAAACCTTCATAGAGGTTTCGAAACCTTTGTGCCAAGGTTTCCAAACCTTAATAGAGGTTTGGAAACCTTTGTTAAGGTTTCAAAAACAATAGCTTACTGCCCAGAGAGGTTTCGAAACCTTATAGGGATGGTTTCGAAACTTCCACTTAAAAACACAATTTTGGCTAATTTTTTACTTTAAAATGTATATTCGATATAGGTGCAAAGTCAAAAATATTTTAAACATATTTTTCAAGTTTTAAGGACTTTTGAATTATTTTTGAAATCTTTAAATAAGTCCAAAACATTTTTCACATAATTGTTATATCAAAATATTTCTCAACAGTTTAGGTTGTGGATTTAAGGGTTTAGGGTTTAAGGTTTAGAGTTTTATGAAAACTTCATTAAGTGTTTATGGTTTAAGGTTTAGATTTAGTGTTTATGGTTTAGGGAGAAATTCATTAAGGGTTTAGGGCTCATACATTGATAGCTACATATATACATACTTATATATATTAGGGTTTAGGGTTTAGGGTTTAAGGTTTATGGTTAATTGTTTAGTGTTTAGGGTGTAGCGAAAACTCATTAAGAGTTTAGGGTTCATACATTGATAGATACAAACATACTTACATACATTATGGTTTAGGGTTTAGAGTTTATGGTTTAAGGGTTTAGGTCGTGGATTTAAGGGTTTAGGGTTTATGGAAAACTTCATTAAGGGTTTAGGGTTTAGACATTGATAGATATATACGTACATTCTTACATATATTAGGGTTTATGATTTAGGGTTTAGAGTTTAGAGTTTAAGGTAAAACTCATCAAGGGTTTAGAGTTCATACATTGATATATATATATATATACATACTTATATACATTATAGTTTAGAGTTTAGGGTTTGGGGTTAAGGTTTAGGGTCTATGATTTGATGAATTTAAAGTGATAAATGTAAAATATTAACTATTAATTTTTTAAATCAATTTAAAGTGTTAAATAATATTTCTGTTAAATATACATGTATAATCAATTTAATATATATGTATAAAAAAATTGTATTTAAATATTCATTTCACGCTTCTAAGTTTTAAATTTTATTAAATAATTCAATATGCTTAGTATTAACTCATTTAATATAAATTATTTGTAGCGTTAATAACTTAAAAGTTTTATTAAATTAATAACTTGTGATGGATGAATTAAAAATAAATTATTTAAAATTTAAATTATATTATTAATTATGATTATTAAATTAAATTTTATTTTATTAAAAATTTTAATTAAGGGAGAAATTAAAAATTAAAAATACTTTAGTTTTTAATTTAGGGGAAAGTTAAAAGTTAAAAATACTTTAGTTTTTAATTTAGGGGGAAGTTTGTGCAACCAAATTTGGGGGGGGGGGGGATTTTCGATTAAAAAGTTGGGGGGAAAATTGATTGGGGAGGCGCCAAATTGAGTGAAAATGGACGGGGAGGTTTTTTTTTTTAATTTGTTATTTAAGGGTTAATTACCTTTTAGGCCCTTCCTTAATTAGATGCTTAGGGTTTAGATTATTTAAGTTTTAGTTTGTTTTTTTAGTGCTAACTTTTGGTATAGTTTTTTTTAGATTTAATTAAACATGGTTGAACTAAAAGAAGGATGAGCATGTCACAACTCACATGTGTCCTCAATTTTTTTTGGTCTAATAATAATTTAGGTCTATATAAGTATAATTATTAGATAAACTATGTATTGTCCCTAAATTTTGAGTTTGAATACTTATTAAGTCCTTGTAATTTTGAAATTCAATATTTTAATTCCACCAAATGTTTAATCTTGATTTCTCCTTTGTATTGAAATAAAGTATTTTATGTGAGATAAATTATGTCTTTGCTATAAAATCCGAGAGCTAATATTATTACAAACAAATTTCTTGTATTTTATCAGTTCAGGTCAACAACAGGTCGGGTCACTTAACAGGTCGGGTTCAAAACATGTCGGGTCCATTTCAGGTTGGGTCCATTTCAGGTCAGGTCTGTTTCAGGTCGGGTCCATTTCAGGTCGGGTAAAATCGGATATCGGGTCAATTCAGTCGGGTAAATTCGGTTATCTGCCAGGTCGGCTTCGGGTTCGAGTTCGTTTCAGTCGGACGCAGGTCGGGTTTCAGGTCCACAGTAACAGGTCCAATTCGGGTTCAGGTCGTTTTCAGTCGGACGCAGATCGGGTTCGGTTACTACAGTAACAGGTCAAATTCAGGTTCGGGTCAACAACAGTCGGTTACAAATCGGGTTCGGGTCATCAAATCTTCGGGTCAAATCAGGTTTTGACTCGAGCAGGTTTCAGTCGGGTTTCCAGGTCGGGTCAGCTTTTTACATCCCTAATGCTAGCCTAATTTAGTTTCTTCTTGTTTTTTTATCGGGGGTACATTAACATGTGTATTAATCCTATAGTGTTACATGTTTTTTTATCTAAGAATATATGAGATCGAATGTGTATGCACATATAACATTTAGCTTTCATGTAATCTCGTTTATATGATCTTGCCCGTGTTTTTAAATCGTATAATTCGTGAGGAATTTTAATTTTTTGCATGCTTACCTTTTTATGAATATTGCTATGTCGTTTATATTTATTATATGTCCTTACACTATATTGTCATGTTTATTCTTCTTAAAATATGTCTCCATGTCAGTTAGGGGCGTTTACGCCCTAGACCTCCCACATTTGTGTTCGTTTTTTTTTGTTTTATTTGATCATGTGATTTAATTATCGTTTATGAATTTATAAGTTGCATCCGAGCTTAAAAAAGTGTAATGCGAATGCCTTTTTATTCGGGAACGAACGAGGCCAGTTCCAGTTGTAGTGGTGGTGGTTCGGACGTTCCTTCTCGAATATTAAGGCTTTTAAAATCTACTCACTCGTATAACCAAGTTCCGATACGATTTGTCACTTTAATTCGCAAAATTTAATATTAACTAAGCGGTAATGGTTTTGGTACCGATTTTAGGGCACGACGGGGGTGCTCATTCTTCCCCGCGTGTAACCGACTCCCGAACCCATTTTTTAAGAAAGAATCTCTGGTTTAGTTTTCGGTGTCCGATCTACCATTTTTAAATGGCCGGTGGCGACTCCCATCCTTTTTCAAAATCCGATTAAATTTTTCAAAAACAAATTAAAACCCGGTTCCTCCAAACGACCCGAGGTACTTGTATTTGTATTTTTGAATTTTTTTAGTCGCAACAGATGGCGACTCCGATGGGGACAAATTTTTGTTTTCAAAAACAAAAAAAGAGAGTCAAGTCGAAAAACTTTACCGCTCAACTAATGTTAGAAGTTGCGAATTAAAGTGACCGAATCGATCGATATTTGTTTATAAGTGCGAGTTTATTTTAAACGCATTTAAAAGTGGCATATAAACCCTTTGTTTAAGCGGGGGAAAATGCTAGTGCTTTCGCGAGGATACCTTTCCTCTGTACGGGCCTAACAAGTACCTTCTGGGCTCGAATACCCTATATCTTTGTGGGAATACCGTTTCTCCGTACGGATATAGCTAAATGGTCCCCTCGATTTGAACTCGGTCAAGAGGAGCCTATAATGGGTGATGACCGGGGGCCTTGCTACCCTTAGAAGGGGACATCGAGGACAGTTCGAGTACCTCCTAGAACCAAAATTGCATTTAGAAGGGAACTAGGTTTATTAGACGGGATAAATAGGGTTGCTTGCTTTTATGCCTGCCTTGTTTCTCTTATCATGTTAACCGTGTTTATCCTGCACTAACACTTTTTTATGTGACCTCTTACATGCATTTCATGACATAAAAGTGTTGAGTCAAGGTGGTTTTACCCATTTTAGGGCTATCATTGTGGACGGGAGGTTGCTAAAAATGATGATGTCAATTAGCAAGTCCGACATCGGTCAGAGCTGAATCAGAAAGGATAAAGGGGGCAATGTACCGAGCGAACGCACAATGTTAGGTCATTTAATGCCCACCATTGAAGAAAGCACAACCCTTTCTCCATATAGAGGAAGTCAAGCAAGACCGAATCTACTCCAAACATCCCGATCTACAGAATTTAAGGGTTGAAAGATCTATCGAATCGACACCTTTGGATCACAAGCGGAAGCGTATTTGTCAAGACTTTGCTATGACTATCTCGTAACAAGGAACCTCCTTCACGTTCAAATGATAGTTGACCTAAGGGGAATCACCTATAGGACCAACACATTTCATCCGCATATTTCATCGCATCATATGACATGACATGCATTGATCAATTAAATAACGAATTAATATTGAAAAAATATTATTACAGTGGTGAAGTTTCCAATCTACAACCATTCCGCGTTCGTACGACACCCGTTCTCAGTCACGAGTAATGGAAGAAAGGATGGCCAGGTTTGAACAAGATCAGAAGGACCTCGAGGGTCGATTGGATGGGATCGAGCAAAACATTAAGGATCAGATTGCGCAATCACAAACCACCATCATCGCTCAGATGACCGAATTGCTTGAAAAGAAGTTCAGCAAAGAAGGAGGATTAGGCGGCAATTCGAATGAGAGGGGAGTAGGAGAGACTACATCACATATCCATCTAGGAGCGCCGACCACCGGGAAAAGAGTGCATATCAGCCTCAGGGGAACACCCGCTAATCATCCTACGGGAGCACCGGCTAGCCGTCACATGGACCAACCTGTTGAGTTAAGGAAAGATCTCGAGGTTGAGGTACCGGATCTAAACGTGTTGAATGAGGCAGAAGAAAGGATTAGGGCCGAGGTGGAAAAGAAGTACGAAGAGAAGTTTCGTCTCTTTGAAGAAAAGTTCATGGCCTTGCAAGGAATGGATAAGCAAGGGAATGATGCTAGTGATTTGAGCCTTGTAGCGGATTTAGTTTTACCTCCGAAATTCAAAGCCCCCGACTTTGATATGTACGACGAGACTACTTGTCCTTCTGCTCACATCACCATGTATTACCGAAAGATGGCGGCTTTTATAAAAGACGAGAAGCTACTTATCCACTGCATCTAAGACAGTCTAACTGGTTCCGCAACCCGTTGGCATACTCAACTTAATCGAGTCGATATCAAGTCATAGAGCGATCTTTCAAAGGCGTTCGTGGGTCAATACAAGCATGTAACTGATATGACTCCGAATCGGCTCATGCTAGAAGGGATGAAACAAAAGCACGGTGAGAGTATCCGTGAGTATGCCCGGCGTTGGCGAGACGTAGCAGCTCAGGTGCAGCCCCCACTTTGGGAAGGTGAAATCATTCCTTTGTTTGTGGATACTCTGAAAGGAGTCTTGTACGATCTCTTGATAAGCAATCCCTCCAACAGCTTTGCGGACATGGTCATGATGGGAGAACATATTGAGGACGCTATCAAGAAAGGGAAGATAGTAGATCTCTATGGCGCAACCGCCCACAAGGGGCATGGTTCCCAAGTTCACATGGTGGGTTCTCACCCGAACAACCAGTCTTCTAGCCACTACCATAATCAAGCATCCCGGTCTACAAAGCCTCCAATGGATCTTCATCCAGTTCCTATGTCGTACACCGATTTGCTCCCAATGCTTATTGAGAAGAAGCTTCTAACTCTGGTTCAGTCCAAACCAAAGGATCCTCCCTATCTCGAAGGATATGACGTCAATGCCGTATGTGATTACCATGTGGGAAGCACGGGCCACACCACGGAGAATTGTGGGGCACTGAATAACAAGGTGCAGGCTTTGATCGAGAACGGTCACTTGACATTCTGAAAAGAAATATTAGAGACGTGACTTTTGGGGTGTGCTAATGCCCGGTCATCTTTAGGAGTCTTGTATGTTCCATTTTCTCTCAAAGTAATGCATGGAACAAATGTTGCTATCCTTTGCCCGAAGATAGCAATGATTTTTTTTTCTTCAAGGGCACTTGTTATGTTTACAAATTAACTTTCTAATGAAAATGTACTTCTTTTTTAACATACAATGGCCTTGAAATCATGTATATGCATATATCTCTCCTTACCTCCGTAGGTCCTCGGATATCATATGCATGATGTGGCATTGATTCTACTTAAAGGGATCGATCGAATGTTGTGAAAACGATGAAGTGTGATGTCCTGCTCCGTCCGCTCCGGTCGGTAAAGCGAGAGAAGCAAGATTACTAATCCTTCGATGATGTTCGATGATAAGGAAATCTCCTAAGAAAGCCCAAGTAGAGTTACTCGAATGTGCAATAAAAATAATAAATAAATAATAAAAAGGAAGAGAAAGGAAAGAAAAAATATATATTGTTTCAAAACAAAATAAATGATTTTAATTTCAGAGCCTGGTAATAGGCATTAACCAAAAAGCACTACAATGTTCGAAACCTGGTAATAGGCATTTTCGGATACGAGTGTGGAATTCTTGGGGCACTCTGTTGAAGCCCGAAACCCTTCGCTTCATAAGTGATGGTAATATTTTCAAATTGTGACTACGCCGAGTAACTCGGGGTATTGTTGTATGCTCCATCATTATCCTCAAGACAAAGGACTGTGACGATTTGAATTCCCCTAGAAAAAAGAAATGAATGAACAAATCGAATAAGTCTCAGATGTGAATCCTTTAGGACACTGACACAATACTAATTGTAATCAAAAGCACATACTTAAAATTCTTAGAGTGACATCTTCCGGTCCCTGGGCTAAAAAATTGTTTGAAAGCATATGGAGAAACATGATGAGAACTAGAAGGAATAGTCATCGAGCCAATTAAGCAAATACCATAATCATGAGGATGAACCGAGCGATTTGGAAAAAGTTTCACAACTTCACATATCGCCACAACATTCAGAGTCTCCATTGACTCAACCTGATCATCGGAAAGTAGAATCTAAGACGCTCTTGCATTTGATATCCGGGGCATCCTATTCTATTTTTTCTTAGAATTTTTGACTTCAAGGTTCTGTATGCTAATCTAAAAGGGCATTCTTCATTAGAATGACAATCCATAAATTGGTACTTTTTGAAACCAAGAAATCTATGTATTACTTCGGAGATAAATGCATCAACAAGGCCCAAAGGTTGAGGGGCACGACGTGAGGTGGAATGACAAAGATTCGGTGAGGCTAAATTGCCATGATGGGGCACCATTGTTCGTGGAGGAACTAAGGTTTTCCTGTAGAGAGGTTCAAACCAAAGTGTATGAAAGATAGTGCAAGGCCAGAAAGAATTCTTAATACGACCAAGGTCACTCGACTCGAATACTCGAACGAAGAACGAACGATAGAAGTTTAGGGGCCCGTTACGTCAAAACGCGAAATTGATGAATGGTTGTAGTCCCAAGACAACGACCATTAACCCTAAAAAATTAAAGACAAACTAAATCCATGCATCTCTGCATTCTCAATGAACACATGCATCTTTGCATCTTGAAATATGCTCATGCATCATCGATAGCCAGATATCACCCATACTAGGAGCTCATTAATTCATATCATCATAGCATTTTGCTTTCTCTAAACAAACATTTGAAGATTGGTAAAAGAACATATCTACAGCTTCACGAGAGGAGAAGCAGATCTCACAAGAATTAAGAGTCCTTTGAGTTGCATAATTCGGATTTCCAAAACCCTTCCAAGCCACAACTCTAATCTTCCTTGAAGATGTTTTTCCTAAAACACAAATTTCTCAATTTTTTATCCTTCCAAAAGGCTGTTTTCCTCAAAACTCAAATTTCTCAATTTTTATCCTTCCAAAAGATTGTTTTCCTCAAAACTCAATTTCTCAATTTTATCCTTCCAAAAGGATGTTTTCCTCAAAACTTAATTTTATCCATCTAGAAGGATGTTTTCCTTAAAACTCGAATTTCTCAATTTTGCCCTTCCAAAAGGTTGTTTTTCTCAAAACTCAAATTTCTCAATTTTTATCCTTCCAAAAGGTTGTTTTCTCAAAACTCAATTTCTCAATTTCATCCTCCACAAAGGATATTTTTCTTAAAAGTCAAAATTTCTCAATTTTACCCCTTTCAAAAAGATTTCTGCCTTAAAATTCAATTCCTCGATCTTACTCCTTTTAAATGATGTTTTTCTTAAAAAAGATTAAATTTCTTAATTTTACCCCTTCCTCAAGGATTTCAGGCGAAGGATTTCAAACTCGCCACATCGTAATTTTAAGGGCAAATGAGACAGAAACTCAAAGCCCAAGAATTTCAGAGCAAAGGAGGCAGACACTCAAAGCTCAAGACAAAAATGTATACAATCTGCTCATCTATTTGGGCACGTGAAGAATAGAACCCGCCTATCCGTTCGGGCAATTGGAGAATGGAAGTATGCCCATCCGTTCGGGCAATCAAGTCGAAAAAAGAAAGAGAAAAAAACTCTGTCTGTCTGTTCGAGGCATTTGAGGGGAAAACTCATGAATCGGAAGACTTTGGGAAGAGGAATCAGTTGGGATTGCGCGGCCGCTTTGGGAAACGAACAACCCAACAGGGAAGTAGGACAAAATTAATGCTTATGGTCTTTGCTTTATTCTTGTTCCACAAGCATAAGCAAAGAGGGGTAGCTATAATCACTAATTTTGTCCGGGCCTTAAACCCACTTTGATTTGTTTTTGGGCTTAGTAATGTGGGCTTGAGAAAATAAAAAAGAGAAAAAAGAAAAAAGAATATATATATATATACTATTATTATTACTATTAGTTTCTATTATTAAGTATTAGTAGTATTATTGTTTTTACTTCGTTTACTATTATTGTTACTATTGTGGTTAGTAGTTGCTTTTATTATTAGTATGGTTTTTATTTTCGTTATTATTGTTATTATTATTTGTTTTTATTGATATTAATTATTGTTAATATTATTATTATTGTTATTGTTATATTTATCATTCATTGTTATTAATTATTATTATTATTATATTATTATAATTGATATTAATTATTATATCTATTATTATTATTATTATATTTATTATTATTATGGGAATAAAACTTAAAATAAATAAGAGATGTTCATAAATAAAAGAGCCCATTTTGATTAAAATTAAAAGTCCATTAACATAGTCCATTACATAAAATGAAAGCCCAGAATAATAAAAAATACATTAAGCTCGTTTGGCCCATGTTAACCGAAACCCTAATGTCCCCTTGTTGGGTGTTGTAGCCGCAAGCCCCAGCCGTCAGATCTGCTCAGATATGACGGTCCAGATTCGGTCTCTCAAGAAAACCCTAGGGAGCCCTATCATTGTTGAGCGCCACACCCTTTCCCACCGTCAGATCACGCAGATCCAAGGGTTCGGATCAATTGCGTAAAAAAACCCTAGCAGAGGCCCCTTTGCCCTCGCGCCGCGCAAGCCCATAGCCGTCAGATCAAGATACGATCTGACGGTCCAGGATCACACGGAAGATTTCAGAGACTCCAAAGCGCCCACGCGCGACGATTAGTGCCCTCACGCATGCGCGTCACCCACACGCGCGGTCAGTTGACCCTTCGACGCCCGTGACCCCTCGTCTGCCTGTCTCCTCTACTCCCGAGCACACCGTGCCTCCCTCGATTGAGCAAGCCGGCACACCTCAGACAAAAAACAGAGTCATCAGAACCCAAAATAGCAAAAAACAAGAGACAAAAACAATAAAAAAAACCCAAAGTCAACTTGTACTATGATTAGAAGCAAAAAAAAGGAATTGCATGTAACACTTCGGATATAAATTCGAACAAAAAAACCATTGTAAGAGAGCTTTTTGACAGAGAGAGAAATCAATAACACCAAGAGCCTTCTGAGGTAGCATTGGTTTTCTATTCGATTGCATGCATGATAAGAAAAGCAAAAAAAAAATATAAAAGAAAAAGTTCCATTTTTTTACCTATCGAAGATCGATTCTCCCCTTTGCTTCGAGCCGGCGATAAGCCCATCGGCTTTTGTCTAGGGAGTCAATCGGGTGAGCCATCCGAATCACAAAGGGGGCTCTCTTTTTTCTTCTTAGGGTTTCGAACCCCGGTTGTCTAAAACATTTTGAGTTTTCGTTTTAGGGCTTCGAAAGGGGCAAGGTTTTTTCGTCGTTGACGGCTTTAAGCATTTTTAGGGTCTGAAAGGTATACCGCCGTTGTCGATTAGCGGCAACCAGCCGACATAGATTTTTTTCTTTCTTTTGACTCGAAGAGTCGGCCGGAGAGTAAGAAAGGGGTGAGGGTTTCCAGTTTTAAGGTTAAAAGAGGCAAAAGGGAAAATGGTTTCTAAAACATGATTTTATAATGATTTTAGCTTTAAAAACTAGTTTAATTCCCTAAAGAGCCATTTTGTGTTTTTTTATTACACGAGCAAGGGCTTCCGCGTTCCGAAATTACGTCCAGGGTCCCTTTATGTTTTTGAAAACTTTTAATCTCGTCCCTAATCTGGTTTTAGTTGATTTCGAATAATTTAGTAACCATTTTGGTCCATTCCCGTTTAGGGATAATTCCGTTCGAGCCACTCGTTCTTTTTTTTTTTGATTTTCATCCTTAATTTGGTAGTCTATTTACAGTTTTAGTCCCGGAATTTGAACAGCTTTAAGTTTCAACCTTGCTTATGCTAGCCTAATTTAGTTTCTTTTTTTTTTATGGGGTACATTAACATGTGTATTAATCCTATAGTGTTACATGTTTTTTTTATCTAAGAATATATGAGATCGAATGTGTATGCACATATAACATTTAGCTTTCATGTAATCTCGTTTATATGATTTTGCCCGTGTTTTTAAATCGTATAATTAGTGAGGAATTTTAATTTTTTGCATGCTTACCTTTTTATGAATATTGCTATGTCGTTTATATTTATTATATGTCCTTACACTATATTGTCATGTTTATTTTTCTTAAAATATGTCTCCATGTCAGTTAGGGGCGTTTACGCCCTAGACCTACCACATTTGTGTTCGCTTTTTGTGTTTTATTTGATCATGTGATTTAATTAACGTTTATGAATTTATAAGTTGCATCCGAGCTTAAAAAAGTGTAATGCGAATGCCTTTTTATTCGCGAACGAACGAGGCCAGTTCCAGTCGTAGTGGTGGTGGTTCGGACGTTTCTTCTCGAATATTAAGGCTTTTAAAATCTACTCACTCGTATAACCAAGTTCCGATACGATTTGTCACTTTAATTCGCAAAATTTAATATTAACTAAGCGGTAATGATTTTGGTATCGATTTTAGGGCACGACGGGGGTGCTCATCCTTCCCCGCTTGTAACCGACTCCCGAACCCATTTTTTTAAGAAAGAATCTCTGGTTTAGTTTTCGGTGTCCGGTCTACCATTTTTAAATGGCCGGTGGCGACTCCCATCCTTTTTCAAAATCCGATAAAATTTTTCAAAAACAAATTAAAACTCGGTTCCTCCAAACGACCCGAGGCACTTGTATTTGTATTTTTTAAATTTTTTTAGTCGCAACAATAACAATACATATACATATACATATATATCATCATATATGTATATATCATAATATATGTATATATATATATATGTAAATATATATACATATATTATATATATATATATACATATTATACATACATATATACATATTATACATACATATATATATATACATATATTTTTAGCTGAATTTTACTCATATATATTTTTCCCATTTTTAAGGGTTATTTGCATTTTAAGTCATTATTAGTTGATGAGCTTTACAATTAGTTTTTTTTATTCTTTAGTTTTAGTTGGATTCATTTTATTCTCAATTTTAGTTTAGTCCAATACCTTTGATTTTAATTTACATTTTAGTCACTGATTTAGTCCAATGTCTTTAATTTTAATTTAGATTGTTTTTTCATTATCGTCCCTAAAACTTTATTTTTATTCCAAATTGACCCCTATTCATTTTTTCTAACTTAGTCCAATATTTTTAATATGATGATATTTTTATTCATTTTAGTCCCTAAAATCTTATTTTCCACAAAAAGTTACCCTTATTAATTTTTGTAATTTACTCCAATATTTTAGATTTAAATCATTTGATGATATTTTTGTTCATTCTAGTGCCTAATATTCATTTTTTCCAACCCAAAGTCTATCGACTATTTGTATCAAAACTCAAACTTAATATGAATTCGAAACCCGAATAAACTTGACTTGAAATGAAACCAACCTGAAACGAACCCGACCTGAAATGCACCCGACCTGAAATGAACCCGACCTAAAATGAACCCGTCAATTGTTTGATTCGGACCCAACCCGTTTTGACCCGACCTGAAACTGACCCGCACCCAACTCGAGTCAAGTCAAAACATCATATCAACCTGAAAATAACCTGTATCTGATTTGACCCGACCTGACAGAACTCGACTTGAAACCTATCTGATTACCTGTTTTTACATCCTTACTCCACGCCACCCCTAGCTCAGCACAATTATCGAAACCATCAAAAATTCAGCGGCAATAATTACACCCATAACACACTGAATAACATGCTGAACCAACCCATTTCTCAAGTAAGTAACGACAAGACATTGAGGGCAACTCATAAATCTCACTACTAACTCATAAATAACTTGACAAAACAACATCAAAAGGACTAAACAAAGCCTCAAAACGACAAACCTCCCCTCTAATAAATCTACTGTGATGCCTAGCCCGAGAAAATCAACCCTTATCCCTCACTAATTAACAAGTAACAGCTCACAAATGATTTGCAATAGCAAACAAAGCGGGCAAAGGATCATGACTAAGATTGTTGTTCTTCCAACCTAACAAATGGTTTGAATATATACCTGATGGATAAACTAAAAAAGGTTTAACTATAAAATATGTGTTTAAACTTTGACATTTTTTTGCAACAGGTGCCTATTTTTCTTTTCTTTTTTGTTGGAAAAGGTGCTCAACGTTTTATTTTTGCTCGTTTTAAAGTTAATCTGTAAAAAATACCATCACCCAATTATAGGTTGACATGTCCCTTTTATTTTTTATTTTCAAAAATAAATTTTTAATGGCGTTACCTTAAAACAGTAACAGAATGAAACTTTAGGTACCTATTACAAAAAAAACATTAGGAACCTATTAAAGATAATATCATTTATACAAAACTTGATAGACATCAATGGATTTTGAGCCTATAAATACATGCAACTCATAAACGCTTTTGGATCACACAAAAATTCAAACACAGATTTTAGCATACACTAAAGAAATGTCTTCTGAAAATCTTGTTCCGTCTCAAGATGGTAACTTGTCCAAGGAAAATCGCCATTTGGCCAATTTTATTCCTGATGTTTGGGGGGACACTTTCCTTGCTCCCCCTCCTGAACTGGTATGTTCCTAAGTATGAAAATCATTCCTTATTTCAATATGTGATACTTTAAACTTAATTGAAAGCACTTCATACTTAAACATGATATGGATGACATTACTCAACTAGAGTACGAAGAACTGAAAGAACAAGTGAGGAGAATGTTGCTGACAAGTATTGATAATCCATCCCAAATATTAGACCTAATAGATGCAGTCCAGCGCTTAGGCGTGGCTTACCATTTCGAGAAAGAGATCGAAGATGCCTTGCAAATTATGTATCATACTCAGATTGACGATGACGACGAAGATCTCTACACCACTACTGTTCGGTTTCGTCTTCTAAGAGAGCATGGCTTCAATGTTGATTGCGGTATGCCTTATGATTCTTGAACAGATCTATTTCATGCAATTTACTCAAGTTTGTTAGATGATTAACCAGAGACATTCAACAAGTTCAAAGATGAGGAAGGAGAATTCAAAGAATCCCTAGTCAATGATGTGAAAAGCTTGCTTGAACTGTACGAAGCTGCACACTTTCAAGTTCATGGAGAGAATATATTAGAAGAAGCTCTTTCTTTCACTAAATTCCATCTCAAGTTGTCCGAAACAGAGGTAGACTATCCTCTGTCCACACAGATTGCTAATGCTCTAAACCGACCCCTTCGCAAGAGCTTACCGAGACTGGTTGCTAGGAGCTACATTTCCATATACGAAGGGTATGGTACCCACGACCAAAACTTACTGAAATTCGCAAAGTTAGATTTCAAAATAGTACAAGATTTGCACAGGAAAGAGATAAACGAGCACTACAAGAATATAGACTTTTAGTGACAAATTGATAGTGACTAGCAGTAATTTTGTCACAAATATTAAACTTTTGTGACAGATTTTTTGTGCGACACTATTATCATAAGTAATTGTGATGTATTTTTATTTGGTCACTATTATAGTAGTAATTGTGACGATTACATTTTTCACAATTAAATTCTCACTGTAAGTCTATAACTGTGACACAAATTTCATTGTCACTAAAACTTTGACACATGATAGTGACGATATATAAAGTGGTCACTATAATTTGATATTTGTTGTGACAATGCAATTGTTTGGCATTTTAAATTTTACTTTTGTTATGATAAATTTTGTCACCAATAAAAAAATAAACTTAATGACAAGTTATATATTGTCACAATAATAAATTTATTTTTATAATTATAGTAATAATAACAATTATAAAAAATTGAAGTTACCATAAAGGCATAAACTAGTTTATCAAAAGATAAAATAATTCTATTAGACTCTACACTATGTGTAAATTGTTGTTTTAGTCATTCTATTTTGATCAATTTTAGTCCCTATATTTTTGAAATTTTAAAACTTCAATCCTAATCTAAACGGGACAACGACAATATGATTAAATTACAATGACTAAAAATGATTGAACAAAAGAATAAAAATCAAAAGTTTTACTTAACATATTTAAAGACTATCATTCATGTTAAGATCGGAATTTCAAAATTTAAAAAAGTACATATTTTTTGAATAGAAAGTACTTAATCTTAAAGTGAACAAATTAAAGTAAAAAAGACTAATATGTAATCTTGGCATAATATGTGATAACAAAATTTTACCTTGTGAAAAATTTTACACTTGATATCTGTTTTAACTTTTCTTGTGAAGGTAAAATTTGCATTGTCAGTATAGTAAATAATTATCACATAAAGAATAATTTTATCAATAATTTAGGTGTAAATCTTAATATTCATATGTTTATATTTTAAAACCAACTCAATTATTTTTATATATTTTCTTCAACAAACGTATTTCGTATAGGAAACCATATAAAAATTAATTAAATTATTATTCTATTAATTATTGTTATAATTAATACATACTTTTAAAATAAATAAAATTAATTTTAATTACAATTTAACCTAAATAATATTTTACTTTCAAAATAATATTAAGTTTCTCGTCTAGCCTAGTGGATAGACATTGCACTCTTCCCCTAAAGGTTCCAGGTTCGATCCCCCACAAAACCATGCAATTGTATTTATTTATTAAAATTGATATATGAATATACGACATCATCTATAATTAACTCCCTCGCCATGGGCTAGCAGCCGAGCTACCTTGGTATCTAGCACCATTCGCTACGCCCCCGCGGGAGAGATATTCAATGTGCGTGTTGCTTGATCGGATCACATATGAGACGACGCTATCGAGATATAAGTCCTTAGCTAATGGACACGCGATGAAGGCTGACTTGTCTGGGATGAGTCCCCCTTTGAGTGCCAGCACGACCTGCCAGATTCGGACCTAAATAAAGATGGTTGCAACTAAAAAATATAATTATTTTATTATATTATTGAAAGTGACAATGTATTTTAGACACTATTTCAATATGTATTTGTGATAAAATGTTTGTCACTAATAAGAATAACATTAGTGTCTAAGTTTTAGTCACTGTTATTAATCTTTTGTGTCAAAAAATATGGTCATAAAAAATAAAACTTATTGTGACAAAATACATAAAAGTTGTCACTAATATAATAGTGACGGAGTTATTAGTGACGACTCAGAAAAATAGTCACTATAAATTTCAGTGACTAAATTTAATACTTTTAGTGACTATTTTTGATGTCACTAAAAATCTATTTTCTTGTAGTGGAGCTCACCAGGTAATCTATACTGCTCATAGGTTTTCGTGAGTCAGGCTAAATAAGAACCTTAATATATATATATATATATATGTATCATAATTTCTTCCCCCTCCTCTTATTTATATAGGTGGTGGAAAGCTTTAGATGTTCGAACCAATTTTTCCTTTGCACGAGATAGATTGGTGGAAGGTTATTTTTGGATGTTGGGAGTATACTTTGAACCCCATTACTCCATTGGTAGAACTTTTGCGACCAAACTAACAGCTCTCATATCAATTTTGGATGATATTTATGATGCATATGGCACATATGAAGAACTTGAAATCTTTACAAAAGCAATCAACAGGTCATTCATAGCAAATATTCTCACCTTCACTTCAAATCATTAGAAGTATTTTTTTTAAATTATAGAGAAAGAACGAATTGAGCTGATTACGTATTGCAGGTGGGATATCAACTGCATAGATCAACTTCCAGACTACATGAAAGTGTGGTACAGAGAAGTCTTAAATGTTCATAATGATATGGAAGATTTGATCTCCAAAGAAGGAAAAGCGTATCGTGTCCAATTCGCAATAGATGCGGTATATATATGATCTTTGTATTTTGTTTTCTTGAAAACCATACTTGGTTGTTGCTAACTTTTTGTTTATTTATGAACAGATGAAACGACAAGCTGATGTTTACTTTGCTGAGGCAAAATGGCTCCATGAAAATTATATTCCAACAATGGAGGAGTATATGACAATTGCATTAATGTCTTGTGCTTATCCGTATATTACAATTGCATCTTTCGTTTCCATGGAAGATGCCATAACAAAAGAGACTTTCATTTGGGCATTTAATGACCCCAAGATTCTTAGAGCTTCAAGTACTATTTGTAGGCTGATGGATGATGTTGCTAGCCACAAGGTATATGTATAATTTATTTTTCTTATTTTCTTATTTGTTATCCGAGTTTGATTCGATTTGCTGTCTAAATTAGCTCAAACTGCGTTATGTTTAATTTAGTTTGAGCAGGAGAGAGGACATGTTTCCTCAGCTGTGGAGTGCTACATGAAACAATATGGGGCATCAATGCAAGCGGCATACGATGAGTTCTTCAAGCAAGTAGACGATGCTTAGAAAGACATTAATGAAGGGTTCTTGAAACCAACGGCGGCCCCGACGTCGGCATTTCACCGAATTCTAAACCTTGCAAGGGTTATGGATCTATATTACAAGGGAGAAGATGCTTATACACTCGCTGGTGATTCAGCAGAAACTAGCATTACTGCACTGTTGATTGATTCAATTTCAATCTGATTCAAGAATTCAAAGTTCAAACTCGCTTTTATAAAATAACATCTAAAGATCAAAGTTTGAATATCAGTATTTGTAAGAAATGTATTCTATTATCCTCGAGTTGTGAGCTTATCTGTAGAATATTTGGTAACCTTTTCTCAAGTCGAGTTGTTAAACAAGCTGAAGTTGTTTAGTAGTTTCTTTAGTTTTGAAAAAGAAAGGAAGTAAATTAGTAATTGTTTGATTTAAAAGAATAAAAATTAATTACTTGTCTGCGATTCCATTACTCAATTGTGGGTGGTATTTATTATGCATAGGGCACATATGAAGGCAGATTTCTGAAAGTTTATTTTTTCAGGTAATTTAATTGGAGGTACGAATGCTCAAACTACGAAGGCTATTTCGATAGGGAAACTCTTTCATGTATCAAGGAATAAAATAGTGTCGTTTTCAAATTTAATTGTATGAAAGTCTTTAATTCTTTTATCTGACACTCAAATATGCGATCTGAGTTTGGTATGAATCCTTCCCATTTGATTCAATTTTGGTTTGATTCCAATAATGTCAGCATCCGGAAGAACTAGAATTGAAGGTTGAGGTCAAAACATAAATGTTAAAAAGTGAGGTGGGCAAATTCAAAATTAATTTATTTTGTCATTCACATCGGTGTTGTTGGCAACTGTGTTAAGGTGAAGAAATGTTGAGATATCTACAATGTGAAGAATTAACTGTTTGGGAAGAGAATGAAGAATTTCTCATATATGAAAACTAAGAAAGTACATCATATATATACAGAATAATTAGCTATCCAGCTATCATTCTAACTAACTAACTAACTAATCTGTTAACAGCTCATACAACTAACCATGCAACTAATTACATAACTAATCATCTTCTAGTCTATTCTCTTAACACTCCCTCTCAAGTTGGAGGATGATATATATCTTTCATCCCCAACTTGCTGACAAGGTAGTTATGTTGAGCAACCCCTAAGCTTTTTGTGAAAATATCTGCTTGCTGCTCATTGGAGGAAATATGAAATGTTTGAACAATTCCTTTCTGGATCTTTTCACGCACAAAGTGGCAGTCGATCTCTATATGTTTCGTCCGTTCGTGAAAACTGGATTGGCAGCAATCTGTAAAGCTGCCTGACTATCACAAAACAATGTTGCTGGTGTATCGTGCCTGATTCCCAGTTCTTCAATTAAACCTTTCAACCAAACAAGTTCAGCGACTGTAGTAGCCATACATCTGTATTCAGCTTCTGCTGAAGATCGAGAGACCGTGCTCTGCTTCTTTGACTTCCAACAAATTAAAGAATCTCCCAATTTGACACAAAAACCAGAAACAGAACGACGAGTTATTGGACAACTAGCCCAATCCGAGTCACAATATGCTGATATCACTGGTTTAGAGCTAGCAGATAGAAAAATCCCTTGACCTGGATGCTGTCGAATGTATCTAACAATACGCAGAGCTCCCTCATAGTGAATCTTTTTAGGTGCTTGCATAAATTGACTCAAACATTGAACAACAAAGATGATGTCTGGACGTGTATGTGTTAAATAGAGTAACCTCCCTATTAACCTTTGGTAGATTGATACATCTTCTAACAAATCTTCCATGGAGGTATCATGAACATCACTGTCGATTCCTGCTGCAGTGTATTTTACATTTTGATCCAAAGGAGTTGAAGCACAACGTGCTCCCCCTAGGCCTGAATCTGCTATCAACTCAAGAGCGTATTTTCTTTGATGCAGTACAATACCTCCCTTGGAACGTACCACCTTAATACCAAGGAAATATTTAAGGTTACCAAGGTCCTTCATTTTGAAATTGCCATGTAATATCTCCTTGAGTTCATTGATCATTCCTTCATCATTTCCAGTAAGTAGAAGATCATCTACATAAATGAGCATTATCACAATTTTGGCACCCTTGACTTTAGTAAACAACGAGTAATCATACAGGCTTTGTGAATAACCATTTGCAACAAGAGCCTCTGTCAACTTCAAGTTCCATTGACGAGAAGCCTGCTTCAAACCATATAAGGACTTGAGCAGCTTGCAAACTCGAGGTGAACACTCCCCCTAGCTGCGAAAACCCTCAGGTAAAGTCATATATACCTCATGCAAATCACCCTGTAAGAAAGCATTGAAGACGTCCATCTGAAGCAAAGGCCAGTTGTAAATGGCGGCCAACGAAATAACAGTGCGAACAGTCACCTGCTTCGCAACTGGAGAGAAAGTGTCATGAAAATCCATCCCTTCTCGTTGGTTATAACCTTTAGCGACCAGTTGAGCTTTAAAGCGTTCAATCGAACCATCTGAATTATATTTCACCATATACACCCACTTGCAGCCAATTGCTTTCTTGCCAGGAGGTAGGTCAACCACAGCCCACGTGCCATTAGCCTCAAGTGCTTGAATCTCAAGTTGCATGGCTTCCACCCACCGAGGATCAGTAATGGCCATTTGATAGGAATTAGGTTCAACAATAGAAGATAAAGAGATAGCAAATTGACGAGTAGAAGAAGGTAAATGATTATAACCAATGCAACAAGAAATGAGATACGAACCTGTGAGCAATGAAGTGGATGAGGAGGAATTGGCAGGACAAACAAAATCAGATAACCAGGTGGGAGGCTTAGAAACCCTAGTGGATTTACGCAAAGGAATAGATGAAACAACAGGAGAAATAGGAGGAGAAACTGAAGTTTCAGTAGGTAAGGGTGAAGGGTCAGTAGGCACGGATAAAGGTTCAGGAGGTACAAGTAAAGGTTCAGTAGGTAAAGGTGAATGTTCAGTAGGTAAATGTGAATGGTCAGTAGGGAAAGGTGAATGTTCAGCAGGTAAAGGTGAAGTTTCAGTAGGAGAATTATGAGGTGAAGAAGGGGTAAAAGGTGGAAGAGGTTGCTCAGTAACTGGGATAACTGGAATATGATGAAACTCATGATCAATCGTTTGCAAAGAGCTAAGAGGGAATAAAGGAGAAGAAGAATCACTGGTTTGAAATGGAAATATATATTCATGGAAGACAACATCACGACTAATGAAGAAGGTCTTGGAGGTAATGTTAAAGAGAACATAACCCTTCTGATGAAGAGAATAGCCCATGAAAACTGCAGAAGTAGCTTTTGGAGTGAATTTATCATGATTGTTAAGCACTGTGGCAAAACAAAGGCAACCAAAAACACGAAGATGAGACAAATTTAGAACACGTTTGTAAAGTATTTCAAATGGTGATTTCCACCCCAAAACGAAAGTAGGTAAACGATTTATTAAGTAACAAGCTGTTAACACACACTCACCCCAAAATTTTATAGGAACATGGGATTGGAATTTAAGGGCACGTGCAACATTGAGAAGATGTTTGTGTTTACGCTCGGCCACCCCATTCTGTTGTGGGGTGTGCACGCAGGAACTCTGATGAACGATGCCTTTAGAGGTAAACAATTCATGACCAGCAGTGTTAAAAAACTCCGAACCATTATCACTTCTAATTGTTTTAATGAAGGAAGAAAAATGGGTAGCAACATAAGTAACAAAATCTTTAAGAATGACAATGGCATCACTCTTAAGGCGAAGAAGATAAACCCATGTCATGCGAGTACAATCATCCACAATAGTGAGAAAATACCGATGGCCACTGTGTGTAGATACACGATAGGCACCCCAAAGATCAATGTGCAAAAGAGAGAAAGGTTGATTTTCACGTGAAATACTAATGGGAAAAGGTAAACGAGACTGCTTTGCTAAGGGAAAATGCCACAGTGTTTAACATGATCACAATGAGAGAAATTACAATCCAATTGAGACAATTTATTCATAGTAGTTAAAGAGGAATGACCAAGGTGAGCATGCCATAGGACACTGGAATTAGGTAAAGAGCTAGAAGAAAAGCATGATTCAGAAGACACAAACAACGGTTGTGAAGGTGGAGTAGAAGGCAAGGCAGATGGAGAAGAATGGAACGTGTAAAGATTTCCTTTGACCCTACCAATCCCCATCATCCTTCCATTGCAAAGGTCCTGCAAAAGGCAAAAGTGAGGATAAAAAAGAACACAACAGTTAAGGTCTTTTGTGAGTTGAGAGACAGATAAGAGGTTAAAATGAAAGTCAGGGACATGTAATACATTGGATAAAAAAAGAGAAGAAGAAATGGAACAAGAACCGATATGAGCAATTGAAGTGGTTTTACCA
This sequence comes from Hibiscus tridactylites, assembly GCA_958450335.1. Classification (NCBI taxonomy): domain Eukaryota; kingdom Viridiplantae; phylum Streptophyta; class Magnoliopsida; order Malvales; family Malvaceae; genus Hibiscus; species Hibiscus tridactylites. The sequence goes on along the minus strand of OY288271.1, from coordinate 17,473,336 downwards.
TTTGGCAACTAAACAGAGGAAGGAGAAGCACAAGCAACAGGAGAAGTCAAACGCCCAAGATCAAATGTCATGTGATTAGTGGCCCCCGTATCAAGTATCCAATCAGTAGAAGAAGGACCAAAAGAAGTGCCTACCATGTGTGCAGAAGCCTACACCGCAGAGCCTTGACCAAGAAGATACAAGATCTGTTTATACTGGTCCAGAGTAAAGACCGACACTGGAGAAGGAAGAGAGGAATTATCAACAACAGGAGGGGAATCAGAAACAACCTCAACCCTAGCATTGTTGGCAGAAGGTCCTTTACGTTTGGTAAACTTGAAATCAGCAGGATAACCAATCAACTTGTAGCAGGTTTCCTTTTTATGGCCTTTAATATGGCAATAGTCACAAGTGCCAGAAAACCGTCTGCGTGAGGTGGAAGACGCAGAAGCACCGGAATATAATGCAGTAGGATCAACAATCAAGGAAGACTGGCCAACATTGGAACGTTGTCCTTCTTCTTGAATAAGCATATAATACGCTTGATTCACAGATGGTAAAGGACGCATGAGCAGGATTTGACTATGGACCATCGAGTAAGACTCATTTAGACCCATGAGAAACTGAAAAAGTCGTAGCTGCGTACGATTATCAGCATTCTTCTTGGAGGATTCACAGTTGCAAAGAGCAAAAGGAGCAATGGAATCATATTCATCCCAAAGTAAACGAAGACGTGTATGATAAACAGAAATGGAAGATGTACCCTGAACATGAGACCTGATTTCACGATGCAAAAAATAAACCCTAGATCCATCAATTTTATCAAATCGTTCTTTCAAATCAGACCACACAAGAGCAGCACTAGAAGCAAAAACAATGCCGACAAATAAATCCTGACTAACAGTATTTAAGATCCAGGATAATACTAGTGCATTGCATCGTTCCCATTGCGGCTTTAACTCTGTTGAAACATCATCAAGAGAACAGGAGCCATCAATGAAGCCAACCTTGTTTTTGGCAAGCAAAGCAATGTGCATGGATCGACTCCAAACGCTATAATTAGCAACGCCAGTGAGTTGATGAGAAACAAGTATAGTACCAGGAGTATCGGAAGGATGAAGATAAAGACGGTGAGAAGGATCAAGCTGAACATCGCTAATAGTCACCATGATAACTGGAAATCCCAAAAAAAGAAGAAAACCAACGAAGAAAAGGAAATCGGAGAAAAACTCCAATGAAAGCTACCGGAAAAGGAACGTCGACGGAAGCGAACAAAAAGGAGGATCAGAACTCAACGAATGATACCGATGAAATTGAAAAAGATTTGGAAGATGTCCAACTTGTAAAAGAGCAACGCAACAATCAAAGTTCTGCAGAAATTGAAGATATCGATGAAGACTTCGCTGCCGATGGATTAATAGGTTGTAAAGCCAAAACCCGGCTATGACATAGGCAGAGGTAGGGCAATAACCAAGTTTGATCAACTAAGTTTCATGTCTTATCTCGAACGTCTACATTGTTGAAGTAGCTCCGGTGAAGCAAGGACGGCCGATGAAGCTCCGATGCAGAACACGATCAAATGAGGAAGACGATGTAAAAGGGGAAAACGAAATGAGCCCTAAAATTGAATCTGTTTGTATAAAGTGTCTACTTATTTTTATTAAATGTGAAAATAATATGGGTAAACAGATACAATGGACTCCTTAATGGCCTCTAGCCCATATCCCCTATTTATACAAAGATGTCTTCTACTAACCAAGAGAAACTAACAGACTAACAAACTTGCCGACTAACAAACTTAGCAAGAATCAACGAACCTTCATGGAGTAGCTCTAACATTCACCCCACTTTTTCCTTCTCCTTGCAGAATAGAGCGTGAAACAACGTTCAGCTTCGTCCGAAGTAATGCAAACTGTTGAGCTGAAAGGGGTTTAGTTAACACATCTGCGATCTGACAATTAGCTGGAACATATCAAACTTGCGACATATTTCCCAACACTTTTTCACGAACAAAATGTAAGTCCAAGTTCACATGTTTTGTCTTAGCGTGCATCACTGGATTAGCTGCCATGGCAATGGTGCTAGTATTATCACACCAAACCTTGGGTAGATCATTCAATGGAATCTCCATATCTTTCAACAAGTATCGAACCCAAATAATTTCGGCAGTAGCATCGGCTAAACTCATATACTCAGCCTCGGCAATGAACCTTGATACTGATCGTTGCTTCTTGGAACTCCAAGACAACAAGTGGTCACCATAATACACACAATAGCCGGAGATCGACCTTCGATCATCTTCATCGCTACCCCAATCCGCATCCGAAAAAGCAACAAGATTAGAAAAGCTGCTCTGTTGAGCAGAAAACCAAAGCCCAAAGTCTAGTGTGTCATTAAGATATCGCAAGATGCGCTTGACAGCACTCAAATGTGCAACAATATGACTTTACATGTATTGGGCGACTTTATTGACAACATGTGAGATGTCCGGACGTGTGTGACAGATATAGAGAAGAGCGCCAACGATACTACAAAACTTAGTGACCTCAGGAAAAATTTCACCATCATACTTACTGAGCTTAGGCGAAACAACCATAGGTCTGTCTACCGGCTTGGTTTCATCCATCTGTGTTCTTTTCAGCAATTCCAGGATATACTTCTTTTGATTTAGGAAAATTCCAGCAGTAGTTGTAGTAGCTTCCATGCCCAAGAAATAATCTAACACACCAAGGTCCTTAAGTGAAAATTGTGCGTGTAGCTGCTGCTTTACTTCTGCTATATGCATTTCTGAATATTAAAATATCATCAACATATACGATGACATAGGTGAGCACATCTCCAGCTTTGTATTTGAACAAAGAAGCATCCGCAAGCAAGCATTCAAAACGCAAGGACAACAGAAAATTTCTCAACTTGAAAAACCAGCTTCGAGGAGCCTGGCGCAAACCATACAACTCTTTTAGCAACTTACACACAAGAGGTGCACCACTTGGACTCAACTGCTCAAACCCGGGCGGTTGTTGCATGTATACCTCCTCGTGTAGATCGCTTTTCAAGAATGCATTGTTGATGTCAATTTGATGCACCACCTATCTATTGGTTACATCCAATGAAATCAACACATTGATAGTGAGAGATTTCACTACCGGACTAAACGTGTCGGTGAAATCGTGCCCGAGAATTTGTGAGTATCCTTTGGCAACAAGTCGTGCTTTATAACAACTCACCGTACCATCCGCATTCTGTTTGATTTTGAATAGCCACTTGCACCCGATTGCTTTCCGATCACTTGGTGCTTCTACCAATTTCCATGTCCCATTAGACAACAAAGCGGAATATTCTTCCATGGCAGCATTACGCCAATCTATATGTTGCAATGCTTCATGTATACTTTGAGGCACCTCATCACAACTCAACAATAGTATCTTTGGTTTGTAGATTCTCCTCTTGCTACGAGTGACCATTGCGCGTGTGTTTCCCCCTTGACTTGAGCTTGAGGCTATCGTAGAATTGTTATGAGAAAGAGCACGCTGCACCGAGACATGATTGTCATGAGTCTGATCTAACCAATCTGAATTTTCAACACTACGAGGAGCAGTAGGTGCTGGCTGTGCATCGAAAGAATCTGCACCCGTAGGAGGAGAAGGGGGCGCTTCAAGTCCATCTGCACTTGCAACCTCATGTTCATCTGCACTAGCATCCCCTTCACCGAAAAAAGAAGTGGAATGTTGTGTTTCTGTAGCAGAAAAATCAGTGGAAGCTGCCTGGGAGGGATGCACACCTGGTTCATGAGGAGCAGTAGGTGTTGGCTGTGCATCGAAAGAATCTGCAGCCGTAGGAGCCCCACTCGTAGCCACTGGTGTGTGAGTTGTTGGCAAAGTTCCAGAATCTCCAGAATTTGTAGTGCGAGTATGATGCTCAGACACACTTGTTGCTCAACAGGGTGGTAAGATATGTACTGGTGCGGAGAGAAATTCTGCTGTTGATGAAGGGTGATGAGAAGAAGAGCCTGCAACAAATGGAAAAAACGCACTCATCAAATTGAACATGTCGTGTAATATAGACTCGTCCACTAGCATCAAGGCATTGATAGCCATGATGTTTCGGAGAATATCCGAGAAATGTGCATTGACGAGACCGAAAATCCAGCTTATGACGATTGTACGGACGACGGTATGGGTAGCACGCACAACCAAACACCTTCAAAAAATCATATTCAGGTTTTCTGCCAGTCAACTTCTCAAAGGGGGATAGATTGTTGAGTGTACTAGACGGCAAGCGATTGATGATATATGTAGTTGTCAAAACTGCATAAGACCAATATTTGAAAGGAACCGAGGAGTGAGCTAAAAGGCACAAAGTTGTCTCTATAATTTGGTGATGCTTCCGTTCGACTACGCCATTTTGTTGCGAAGTATGCGAACATGTAATACGATGTTAAATGCCCAAATTACTCAAATTGGACGCAAGAGCGCGAAACTCACCCACACCATCCGTTTGAGCAGCTTGAATAACAGATGAAAATTGTGTTTTAACCAAGGCGATAAATGCATCAAAAACAGCAAACACTTCACTCTTATTTCGAAGTAAGTATGTCCAGCAATTTCGGGTACACATATCTACGAAAGAAACATAGTAAGTAAAGCCAGCAGAAATAATTTGGGCTGGTCCCCACACATCAATTTCCACAAGCTGAAAAGGAACTGAATATTGGGTGACGGATTGTTGAAACAGCAACGCATGAGCTTTCCCCACTTGGCATGCTGGACACAAGAGTTTCTTACCAAGAGGAACCTTCTTATTCACTGCAATCTTAACTACTTTAGACGATGGATGGCCGAGTCGATTGTGCCACAACCAATAAGCTGACACATCTTTATTTATGGATGTATGTTGAACAGAAACTGGCTGAAAAGAAATAGACTGAACAACAAGATGCACGTGAAAAGAGTATAAACCACCTTCTTGAACTCCTCATAGCAGAACCTCCCTTGTTTTCTCATCCTTCACATAGCATTCAGTTGAATGAAACTAAAAAAATACTTGATTATCAGCAGCAAACTTAGATACAGACAATAGGCTGCGAGAGATTTGCGGCACATGCAACAATTTATCAATCACTAAATTTCTATCAGCAACACAAATAGATGAATGACCAACACGATGAATATTAACAGTAGAGTTATCACCCAGATGAACCTTACTCTGACCGTTGTAAAATAAAGAAGAAGCCATAGAAGACTTACTGTTGGTGACGTGGTGAGTGGCACCTGAATCAGGGTACCACTTGATCGAGCCTGCATTGATGCCGGGAGCAGTCACAGAGTTCACATGAACTTGCTCATCACAATGTTGAGCCTCTGTTACATTGGTTGTCCCCTGAGCTGAATCAACGAACGGTTCATAGTATTGATCAAAGGAGTCAGAGTGACAGTGGCAAACATTCGCTTGAGGTTTATCAGCGTGTTACGACTGTTGAGAGACACCTCCTTTGAAGCCTTCATCGAACCGATACCAACAAGAGTCTGCCATATGACCAAGCTTGTGACGGATTTGGCATTGAGGTCTACTAGAAGAGCATCTGCGGAAACGACCACCACGATAAGGACCAGACCGGAACCCCATGTCGCGATCTTAATGGCCAGTAGCACGAGGACTCTCTGGTCGCACAGATGGCTCTCGTTGTTGGAACTGAGTCAAATTAATACCGATTGACATCTCAACAGCGTCCTCAAGCCGAGACTCGGCATCAACCAAAACTGATATAACACCGTCCAACGAGTAGGGAGTTTGGCTCGCTGTGATGACAGCCACGAGCAAAGCAAACTCATAGGGAAGGCCATTTAAAATGGTAGCGATGTGTTCCACCTCAGACACCTTGTTTCCTGACAGCACCAACAAGTCACAGATCTCTTTGATCTTGACTGTATTCGCGCATACGAAGTGTCCCTTTCTTCATGGAACACAATTTACAGTGAAGGTGTATAACCTTCGTGGTTGAAAGCTGAGAATACAAACTAGTGATCACTGCCCAAATTGCTGCAGAAATCTCTGCGCAACGAGTTGAGGAAGGACGGTGAAGATGACGGTGGACAATAACCACGATGCAAGAGAGCTATCATGCTGAAGAAATCTGGTATAAGCGGGATTGACGATCCATTCACCGGCACGCTCAATAATCTTCGTCGGCTTTGGTGTATCCGGATCAATATACTCTTCTAGGCCAAGTCCGCGAATGGTGAGAATTACCTGTTGTTTCCAGAGGAGGTAATTCGTATCATCCAAACACACCTTGATCCGTTTGTTAGAGAACATCTGGGACGAGAGATCATCACCGTCGTGAATCACATCTTCGTCGCCACCTGCCGCAACAATATTCACCATGGTTGAGACCACAACGTGCGAGGAAGACAGAAACGAACATCGTCGAAGTGAATCAAACTCGAACGGAACGAAAAATGCCGGTGAGGATCACTGTCGTAGCTCTGATACCATGTTGAAGTAGCTCCGGTGAAGCAAGGACGGCCGATGAAGCTCCGATGCAGAACACGATCAAGTGAGGAAGACGATGTAAAAGCGGAAAACGAAATGAGCCCTAAAATTGAATATGTTTGGACAAAGTGTCTACTTGTTTTATTAAATGTAAAAATAATATGGGTAAACAGATACAATGGACTCCTTAATGGACTCTAGCCCATATCCCCTATTTATACAAAGACGTCTTCTACTAACCAAGAGAAACTAACAGACTAACAAACTTGCAGACTAACAAACTTAGCAAGAATCTAGAAATTTCTGAACACCAACGAACCTTCATGGAATTTCTGAAATTGAACGACCCTTCATGGAGTAGCTCTAACATACATTCCTACTGCCTTTGGTATGTTCACATTTTAACTTCTCCAGTTATGCTATCCATCATAATTGTTAATTTGTCTGTCGTTATTAATTCCGGGTTCAACTTGTTTTCTTTTCCACCCCTACATATTATGCTAGATCCCTCTGCTGATGCAAAGGCCTGAGGATTTGGGTGCTGGTGCAAAGGAGTACGCGTGCATGCGTATCCAGCAACGGAACGGCAGGAAAAGCTCGACCACTGTAATGTTTTAATTCCTTTAGTCAATAAACACAAGTTGGCATGTCAAGCTGGGTCGAACTCAAACTAGATTTGGAAATTAAAACTTTTGAGGAATAGGACCGAAGGTTTCATAGACATTGTAGCATCAAAGACGAAGAAACGATCAGCCGTGTGCATTTAAACAACAGCTAATTCATCGGTAATGGGCCAGGGCCAGGAGATGCTTCATTGAGCTTTCTAAATCTGTTATGAAATATGCAGGTGGTCTTCCCTTAGCACTTTAAGTGTCCATGTAGCTCAAAGGACAAACTCTGGAAACACTTTGATGACCGGAAGAAAAGAAAAATAATATATTTCTTGATGTTCCAAGGAAATTTATATATGAGATTAACCTATTTTATGTTTACTTAAGTCCAACCTTAAATATGGACTTCAATTTTTGTTCAAACTCCCTCATATTTGTAAATGACTAATTCAAGTATGTTTTCAGCTCATACATATTTATTATATTTTTAATTTAATATTTAATAATGTTATATATTTCTTTTTATTAAAATTATTTTTACTATTTCTGCATGACAATTCGAAACATTTTTCAATATTTACATTATAATATAATATATTATTGTAAATCTTATTTTCATGTAATATAAATCATATGCTATATAAAAATAAAATAATAGAACAATCACATTTGGCTGGTTGGTCAATCTGTTCATTTTTGTTCTCATTTACCTTAAGTCATGAGTTTTAGACCACTAAAAACACCCCTTGTTACTTGTGTCAATCATTCATGACAATTATAGACCACAAACTTATGAATAACAATAAAAAATTTAATATCAAATTAAAACGTTAGTTTAATTAATATAAAAATTCATAGAAATAAAGTTTATTTAGATTAAAGAAGAAATTATAATTTAGTACAAGCCTCACAAAATTAAATTCACCATTGAATTAGAAATAAAAGCTTAGCTATACATGGTGGAGAGAGAAATACAAGAGATGAAGAAGAAGCGCCACTAAAAGATGTGTAACACCATAAATCAATATAGATGACCCGACGGAATTTAAAGAGTCACATTCGGGTCACAAGAACGACCCAAAATAAAAATTCACGTAAATTAAAATTTCGCTAAACAAATTCAATTGAAAAATACATTTAAATAAAACATAATTCAGAAACCACATAGCAAAAATCGCGTTTCAAACTCAAATATAAATATAACATATTGTGACATACATGCCCACTAAATAGATATGTACCGTACTCTGCAAGAAATGCTACTATAACTCCTAAAAAATGTAGATGTCTCGAACAAAGCTCAGACCTACTAACCTGTGAATGACTAATGAGGATAAAATTGAAGAATGAGCTTTAGAGCCTAGTAATGCAAAACTACCAAAAATAAATATATATAAAGCATGTCAGTACGAAGACAGAAAATATACATAGCTTTATATCGTGCGGAATAATTGGAGAATATAGGCGCTAATGCGCTTCAACTTAATCGTATAATATATATATATATATATATATATATATATATATAAATCGGCGTAAAAGAAACGGATTAAAAACGATCTTAAAACGTCAAAATTGCCTAAATAAGATATTCTAGAAAAAGTCAAAGATCGGTGAACGGTGGCACGAACACAAATCCATGTTTAGTGTTTTATTTATGTCATAGTACTAAAAATATTAAAAAAAGTAAACCCTACATCTTAATCCTAATTTCTAAGTCCTAACAACTAAAACCTAAAGTATAATTATAAATCATAAATCATAAACTTTATTTTTTAATATTGAGCATACATAGAGAACTGAAAAGGAGCAGAGATTTCTATTGGATACAAACAATGGTTATACTCAATCAATTTTAACCCTTAAATAATTGCAACTTTATCCGAGTACATTTAGTATGAACCCTCCCTTTCTATAAAATTACCATCCTACTAAAAGGCTGTAAAAACAGTATTTAGAGATAAAGAGATACTTTCATAACTACATTATTGAGTAGATTTGATGCCACTTAAACTCATGAACAACTACTGAGTGAGTAGATTTGACGCTCCAAGTGCGTGGCTCAACACGGAGAATATTGTCCCCCGTATAGGCTGTATGATTAGTCTCAATAACTCATATTATCGTGAATATAAGGTATGACAAGAAATAGGAATGTTATCTTCTTCTTGCACTTGTAATAATTCATCTAGGACACTTTAACGTTATGCAAAAACTTTCTTCATGTAGGATCGACAGTTTCTTTGGTTGTAGCCACTCAACCCCAGCTAGGCGTCCTGTTGTTTTTGTCCTTGTTGTAATAGTGTCTTTTCTTTATGTCATGTGTCCCTTCATATCCCAGCTTTAGCCATCTCATTGCATAACCTGCAGCGATGAATACAACGGCCAATGTCCATAGAGATACTCCAAAGTGATCATGGTCTGAAATTTCTTTCTAACACCCACAAGTCTGATTCAATGATAATAGATTTCGATTCAGCCCATCCATGATCAATAATCATTTCTAGCACTAGCATAGACTTCAGCAGTCATCGAAATAGATTGGTGCACCTTGCCAGGAAAAAAATGCATTTATTTCACCTTTCTCATTTCTTAAAAATCCTCCACAACCTGCAGCACCAACCACTACAAGAAAATAGATTTTTAGTGACATCAAAAATAGTCACTAAAAGTATTAAATTTAGTCACTGAAATTTATAGTAATTATTTTTCTGAGTCGTCACTAATAACTCCGTCACTATTATATTAGTGACAACTTTTATGTATTTTGTCACAATAAGTTATATTTTTTATGACCATATTTTTGACACAAAAGATTAATAACAGTGACTAAAACTTAGACACTAATGTTATTCTTATTAGTGACAAACATTTTATCACAAATACATATTGAAATAGTGTCAAAATACATTGTCACTTTCAAAATAATATAATAAAATAATTATATTTTTTAGTTGCAACCATCTTTATTCAGGTCTGGATCTGGCAGGTCGTGCTGCACTCAAAGAGACTCATCCCAGACAAGTCAGCCTTCATCGCGTGTCCATTAGCTAAGGACTTATATCTCGATAGCGCCGTCTCATATGATCCGGTCAAGCAACACGCACATTGAATATCTCTCCCGCGGGGGCGTAGCAAATGGTGCTAAATACCAAGGTAGCTCGGCTGCTAGCCCATGGCGAGGGAGTTAATTATAGATGATGTCATATATTCATATATCAATTTTAATAAATAAATACAATTGCATGGTTTCGTGGGGGATCGAACCTGGAACCTTCAGGGGGAGAGTGCAATGTCTATCCACTAGGCTAGACGAGAAACTTAATATTATTTTGAAAGTAAAATATTATTTAGGTTAAATTGTAATTAAAATTAATTTTATTTATTTTAAAAGTATGTATTAATTATAACAATAATTAATAGAATAATAATTTAATTAATTTTTATATGGTTTCCTATACGAAATACGTTTGTTGAAGAAAATATATAAAAATAATTGAGTTGGTTTTAAAATATAAACATATGAATATTAAGATTTACACCTAAATTATTGATAAAATTATCCTTTATGTGATAATTATTTACTATACTGACAATGCAAATTTTACCTCCACAAGAAAAATTAAAACAAATATCAAGTGTAAAATTTTTCACAAGGTAAAATTTTGTTATCACATATTATGCCAAGATTACATATTAGTCTTTTTTACTTTAATTTGTTCACTTTAAGATTATGTACTTTCTATTCAAAAAATATGTACTTTTTTAAATTTTGAAATTCCGATCTTAACATGAATGATAGTCTTTAAATATGTTAAGTAAAACTTTTGATTTTTATTCTTTTGTTCAATCATTTTTAGTCATTGTAATTTAATCATATTGTCGTTGTCCCGTTTAGATTAGGATTGAAGTTTTAAAATTTCAAAAATATAGGGACTAAAATTGATCAAAATAGAATGACTAAAACAACAATTTACACATAGTGTAGAGACTAATAGAATTATTTTATGTTTTGATAAACTAGTTTATGCCTTTATGGTAACTTCAATTTTTTATAATTGTTATTATTACTGTAATTATAAAAATAAATTTATTATTGTGACAATATATAACTTGTCATTAAGTTTATTTTTTTTATTGGTGACAAAATTTATCATAACAAAAGTAAAATTTAAAATAACAAACAATTGCATTGTCACAACAAATATCAAATTATAGTGACCACTTTATATATCGTCACTATCATGTGTCAAAGTTTTAGTGACAATGAAATTTGTGTCACAGTTATAGACTTACAGTGAGAATTTAATTGTGAAAAATGTAATCGTCACAATTACTACTACAATAGTGACCAAATAAAAATACATCACAATTACTTATGATAATAGTGTCGCACAAAAAATCTGTCACAAAAGTTTAATATTTGTGACAAAATTACTGCTAGTCACTGTCAATTTGTCACTAAAAGTCTATATTCTTGTAGTGAACCTTGAAACTTGGAAAGATCAGCGAACCACGGGAGGAGGCAGCTGCCCCCTAAAAATTTGAAATTTTCATATAATTTAGAATTTTTTTATAGAAATTTATTATGTATTTCCTACTGAAAACCTATTTTGGCCCTTAAAATTATATAAGTTCGCCTCCCCTAAAATTTTATAGGTTCGCCCCTAACATAAAGTCTTGCGTCCATCCCTATAGTCAACAATCAACATCAAATTTAAACCACCCGTTGGAGGCTGAACCCATTTTACCGGTGAGGGTTTCGCTACAGCTGCAGAAGAGAAACAATAATGCATAGGACTACACCACCACGTACTTTCCAATACAATTGTTACGTAAAAGTAATAAACATGTATCATGAGTTATTGGGATAATTATACGGACAGCGGAAACAAAATGTTTCTGAATTGATATAGTTTAAGATTTAGGAGTTTAAAATTTAGAATTTATAGGTTAAAACTTAAATCCCTAACATATTACCCTAAAACTTAAATCATAACTTATAAACCCTAAATTCTAATCACAACTCTTAAATTCTAAACCCTTAAATCTTAAATTGAGTCCATAAACTCCAAACTAAGTACTTGCAACTTGTAAAAAAAGTTTATTTTTACCGTCCGTGCATGAAATATTTTCCGAAGATATTGAGATGTTTAGATTAAAAAACACCTAAAACATAATATTACACGTAAAAAACAACACAATTATGAAATAAATCTTTGGATCTGTTTATTGTAACAGACCAAATCGAATTAGTTTGGTTAAATGGTCAGTCACCAAAGCTTGTTCGATCGGAAAATGGTTAAAGAATTTTTTAAAGTTCGATTATCTTTTAATTCGGTTTGAAATCAATTAATTTAGTGAATTAATAAATTACCCAAAAATATTAAATATATATTACATTTAGGAATATATTTAAGCCTAGTTTCATTAAATTTGTAAGACCCAACTAATTAATCAATATTTATTCGACTCGATTAATAATTTTAAAAAGTCAGTTCAATTAATAATTAAAAATTTTAAAAAAATCAGTTAGTTCAATTTTTTTAATTATTCGGTCACCCCGATTAATCGTCTAAGCTCCTTTTCCTTTAACTGAGATAGAGATTGGATGAGCAATAAAGTGATTCTATTTTCAGCTCTCTCGTATAACATACAACAGCTGATGTAATGTTGTTTTTATTCGATGGATTTGTTTGGTTTGACAATATCATAAAAATTATTGATAAAAGTTTTAAATATAAAATTGAATTATTTTAAATCAGGACCAAACTGGTTGAATATATAAGTTGTGGGAACTAAAATCGTTAATAAAAGTACCAAAATAATGGCTGAAATTAAAATTTGGGTATCAATTTGAGAGCAAAAATTCTTTAAGTACCAAGTTGAGTGAAAGTGTGTAGTTTAAGTATTAATTTGACAAAAAAAAATTCTTTAGATAACAACTTTAGAGAATGTGTCTAGTTCAAGTATCACATATATATATATTTAAGCCTTTTATGAATAATATCACGTTTTTTTTACGGTACGATGCCTTCAATTTAAGGACCTCTTTGCCGCTTGCTTGGATGTTTCGTTAACAGGTTTTTTATGGAGTTGGTGGCTGATTTCGATTGGAGCAGCTGTTTGGTCTCTGTTGCTTGCCTGAAACAATAAGGTCTTTGAAGTTTGAACTCAAATCATTCACTGGAGGAGTTGATTTGCGTTCCATCCCAACAAAAGATGTGACACTTGGGTTTAGTTTTTGGTTGTAGTGGGCAAACTAAAGTTTTGTAAAAACTAAAAAAACTAGCTAAATTTTCATCGTGGGTTACACTTAAGCTTTGAACGCCGGCAGATATTACTGCGACCCTCATATACTCTTCCATCGTCGGTATATAATTTTCATGTTACCTAAATTTGACCACTAGTACCTAAACTCGAAAATCATTACATACATTAATTTAAAACTTAAATTTCGTTCAAATTTTACTATTGTCTCACGTCTAACTAATTTATGAATTTTATCTGTTTTTAAAATAGACTTTTGAACCTAACCTAAAGTCCTCAGTTGGTACTTGAACTTTTCCTAAATTTATCTAATTACATTTTTTTTATTTACTTAACGTCTGAACTTAAAAACCATGGCATACATTAATATAAAATCTTCTTTATTAAAATTTTGGATGGATTTCAATTAGACCGAGACTTTGGATGGAAAGGAATCTCATATTTTGGGCGGAGCTGGATAAAAAGGATGTGTATAATATTGTATCTAAGCTCGATCCACAAATACGATAAATTATATAATGTGTTCTTCCCACCAAGTCATTTATAAGACCAACCAATAAAATGTATTTATTTTATTAATATTTTTTATCTTATCTTTTTACCAAGTGAATCTTCACTCATATATACTGTAAATCAAATTTAAAAACAATTTTTACCAAATGAAGATTCACTCAGTAAAAATATGACATGAAAAAATTAATGAAATGAATGCATTTTATTGATTTGTCCCATGAATGACGTGGTGGGAAGGACACATTATATAATTTCTCCACAGATACCTCTAATTGTATGGATAAATTATATCATATGCTCGTCCCGCCACATCATCTATGATCCAACTAATAAAACTCATCTATTTCATTAATTGTTTTCATGTCATCTTTTATCCATGTATTCACATGGAGTGTGTGCGAAGTACAACGCCACACAAAATTAAAATTCATAGTAAATTAGAAAAATCTAATGATTTTCTTAGATTAAAATCAAGTCCAAGATCAAATTCTCAGTAGTTACGGTAGTCTTCTTGGATTAAAAATTAAAATATAATAATTTTGTGGTTCCTTTAAAATGAAATTAACAAAAATTATATTTCCTATCTATTTTTTAAAGTATAGTCTTGTTACACCTAATAATTTTTTACAGAACTTTTATTAAAAATATACTTTAAAATTTCATCAAATAATATTTTTAAACCTATAGGACTTATTTTATTAAAACAAAAATACTTTTATACCATAATTTTGCCTTTCCTATTTCTCTTTTTACACAGTCGCTTCCCTACAACATAAACAAAACGGTGTAGTTTTATGTTCTATAAAAAGGGTGTTATAAGGGTTAAAACTCCATCCGCAACTTTCGTTTCTTATTCCTTGACTATTTTTTATGAGTAAAGTACACAAATGGTAACTAAATTATGTCTAAAAATATAAAATATACAAAAGGTCACTGAGCCGTTAACAATTGTTAAGTGGGTGACGCGACAGTTACAAAAATTAGAATAATAAAATATTTAATCTTCCATATTAACAAATTTAATCAATATATTTCTAATTTAACCCTCATTATTGATGTCTAAATTGATTGAATATGTAAATATTGATGATTAATAAGTTATTATACACATTTTTATAACTATCTTGTCTCCCGGTTAACGACAATTAACTACTCAATGACCATTTTGTAATATGTCTAAATTGATTTAATTATTTAATACACATTATGTAACTTTTGAAAGCTCGGTGACCATTTTGTATTTCTAAGGATAGTTTAGTGACAATTTGTGTACTCTACCTTTTTCTTTTTCCTCTTTCTCCTATTGTTTCTTCTCCTACCATTCTCACTCGCGTTCTAACTCGGGATTTTAATACTTTGGGTATGTGCGTTTAGTACAAACGTCGTCCTCAAAACGCTCTGATCTCGTCCCCTTCGATCTCTCAACGCACCCAATTGATTTTCAGCCGTACCCGTTAACCTGGGACGTTTCTGGCATGCCCCCTTATTGTACCCACATCGTACTCGTCCCAAAAACGTATCTGATACGCGAGACGACCATAAACCGATGTACCCGTGCTTCATAGTTGAAAACAACCACCATTGCTCGATAAATACAACCTAGGATGCACTAATACGGATACAAGGACAGATATGGGGATGGGGACAAAAAACGACAATTCTTAAAATTATAGGGTACGAATACGACAAGGGTACAACAAATATAAAATAAAATTATATATATATAATAACAATAATAATAATAATAATTACAAGAACCAATAAAAACAAAATACTAATAAAAAATTAATGCAGAAAATAAGCTTATATTTTTTTAATAAAGTGCTCATAAAAAACCCTGGCCTTGTTTGACAATTTGTGGATAGCTGATAGCGGATTACATTAGCTGATAGCTGATTGCATTAGCTGATTTAACTAGCGGATTGTATTAGTTGATTGAATAAAAGTGTTTGGTTAAATTAACTGATAGTTGATACCTATTAGATTATTTAAACAGGCAAAATGACATATAAAGACATGATTATATTCAATACTTGTTTGAATAGTTTATTAGTTATCAATATTTTGTATCTAATTAATATTAATTAGATCTATAAAATTATTTTTAATTTAACTTTTCTAAACATATTCGAATGATTTATATATTAATTTATTATTTATATAATTATTTTAGCATAATTTATTTTATTAATAAATTTAAATACACATATAAATATGTGATAATAAAAAGAAAAAAAATAAATAGGATTAGCTTATAAATAGGGTGAAAATATTTAATTTAAGTTATTTTTGAGATTTTTGGTAACTGGTAAGGGTAAAAGAGTCTTTACAACTCTATATCAAATGTAACACTCACATAATGTGGTTAAAAAAAGAAAGAAAGAAAGAAGAAAGTGGTGCTTGAAAGAATTGAACCCGTGAACTTAGCTCATTGTGCTTAAGCCTTAGCCATCAAAGCTAAAGCTATAGATGGTCATAACCTGCATTTATTTATATTTATGTGATACTCTAAATACTTGAACCGAATAAAATATTAAACAATTAGAAAAATATCCCAACTACCCCAGGGTTAATTTTAATTGAGGTCTGCTTGCCCATTAATTTTGGGTGCGGGATAACCTAAAAAAAGGGGGCTCCGACCCTTCATCTCCCCTCCCCACCGTTCATCTTCCCCGATCTCCCTCACCGCGCCGCCGTGGCCACCACCACCCTCAGCAGCACAACCATCGCACCGTCCCGACCACAACTTCAGCACCACTCGCGGAGATGCGCCGCCGTTCGTTTTGAGAGCCGTGTTGAAGGTTCGTCGAGAACCATGGTCGCGCACCCTACTGTTTCTTCGCCGTGCTACCGCCGTGGGTCGCCGGTTTGCGACACGCTCCTCACCGATGAGTTACTCGTGGTTTTGCGAGCAAACCCTTGGTCGCCGATCATCGGACCTCTACCATTTCAGCAGCGTCGGAGTTACACTGTATCCTGCCGGATTTTTTTTAGTTTGGTAAGTTTGGTAATGTTCCAATCACAATCTAGGATATGTGAGATGATGATTGTGCTGGAAATGAGTTTTTGTATATTTTTTATTGTGGTTCTGACCGTTTAGGCCGCGCGTGGCTACCACGCGCCACCACCGGCGAAATACAGCCACCGTTGATGGCAGCCTGTGAACCGAGCTTGGCGGACCGGCTTGGGACCCGGTTTGGCCTTGAACCGAGTTAGCAACCCGGCCCAAACCTCGAACCGGCCTAATAAGCCATATGTTATATTAAGTGGGTCGACTTGTTTGAGGGCCCAATAGCTTTAGGTATGGAACCCATACCCGATCCGAACCCATGCCCAAAATTGACCCGAATCCGTACCTGTCCGGCCCGAGTTAACCCGTTGACCGAGTCAACTCAGTGAATCAACCCGTTGACCAAGTCAAATCAGTGAGTCAACCCGTTGACCGAGTCAACTTAGTGAGTCAACCCGTTGACTGAGTCAACTTAGTGAGTCAACCCGTTGACCTCTGATGTCAACGTTGACCATTGACCCTGCCCATTGACCTGCCCGTTGACCGTTGACCCTGCCTGTCGACCGATGACTTTGACCAAAAGTCAACTTTTTCCGAAAACTCTTATTTGGGTATTTTGATGTCCTGAGTCCGTTTTTGAAGTTTGTTTTGTCAAATTCAAACCCAACAAGCTGTTTTTCAGCATTTGACTTTCTAGATAAATCTGATTATCGTGTTTAAGTTTGTTCTGATGTAAATTGTTTTGTCATGTATTCGACTTAATGAGGGACGTCAATTCGAGCTCAAGGGCGATCGATTGGAGCTTTGAAGATTGACCTACGTAGCTCGGAGTTGAGGTAACACTCATTACTTCTTGTGTATTATAATGAACATGTTAATTAATAGTTAATGTATGAAATATTAAATGTAGCAAAATATAGTATAAGAATATTGATAAGGACCCTTGTGAAATAATTAAGAATGATATGACACACATAAATTTATGAGATCTTTAAATTAAAAGACAAGTCGGCTATCTTTGAATACCCGTTAAAACCTCAGTTAACGAAACCATATACATACGACGTTCAATTAAAAAGTAAATTCGATAGCTGACAAATTACATGGCGTTATTGATGATGTGGTAAGAAATTAAAGCATGAAGAATGACCCCTTATTCGATTGGTACCCATAAACAAGGTTGTGGACATGACTCTAATGAGATGTGTAAAAAAAATATATGTACTTAAGTTGATTCCTACTTTACGGATTTAAAGCTGAACTACATCTCGAATATTGATGAAGGTTTCTTCATGTTCAGTCTAATTAGGCTGGTAATTCCACCCGTATTCGGTTCCTCTACTTCGGTGAGGGTAATTTCACCCGTATTCGGTTCCTCTACTTTGGTGAGGGTAATTCCGCCCGTATCGGTTCCTCTACTTCGGTGTGGGTAATTCCGCCCGTATTCGGTTCCTCTACTTCGGTGAGGGTAATTTCGCTCGTATTCGGTTCCTCTACTTCGGTGAGGGTAATTCCGCCTGTATTCGGTTCCTCTACTTCGGTGAGGGTAATTCTGCCCGTATTCGGTTCCTCTACTTCGGTGAGGGTAATTCCGCCCGTATTGGTTCCTCTACTTCGGTGAGGGTAATTCCGCCCGTAACGGTTCCTCTACTTCGGTGAGGGTAATTCCGCCCGTATTCAGTTCCTATGCTTCAGCTAGGGTAATTTCTTACTATTACAGTTACAGATTTCTATGCTTTGATTAGTGTAGTTTTGCACGGGACCTAAGGTAATCTCTTAGGATGATACTCACACCCAATGGGCTTGGGTTAATGCTTTTATAGACGCAGCTCAGAATTTCATACTGGAGCACAGTCGGAGGGTAAATAAGAATTTAAAATGAACCATACTGTTGCTTGAATTATGTACCATAAAATAAAATGTTTACATTGATATAGTTTAGCACTGTTGGGACGCACTAAACTCCATAGTTTAATTTAATTATTTACTCTTTTGATTCTCCGGTTTATAGGCTTCTCGCCTGATACTTGTGATCAAATAATATGCCATAATTTAGAACTTGATATTTCTCAGAACATTATGAAAGAGTATGCTTGCACGTACTTACAAGGTTCATTGGTAGTTTTGTATTATTCGGATTTCTGAAGCTCATGTTTTTTTATCAAATGATAGAAGAAATCTATCATGGTATAGTGATTGACATGTGCAGTTGGAGTTCTCTCGACGTTGCTTTTGGATTACAGACTAGTTGTAACCCCCTCGTCCCGGTCTGGCCGGATGACCGGTCCGAGTGAGCTACACGGGGAAAACCGAGTGAAAACCCCTAAGAATTTCCCCCTCGGTTAGCAACCCTATTTTTTTTTAATTCTTGCCTAAATGGATATTAAACCCTAAGTGATCATACAGCGGAATAACATATTGGAAACAAATCAATGAACTCAAACAATCATGTTACGGCCAAATTTTAAACTTTACTGCAGGTGGTATCGATACACCTAAGGGGTGTATCGATACCCCTTGACCAGGTCAACTGGTCAAAGTCAACCCGTGGAGACCGTATCGATACACCTAGGAGTGTATCGATACCCTCCCCAGTTGTTGACTTCCCACGGTCAACGCTAAGGGGACCGTATCGATACGCATGAAGGCCCGTACCGATACGGAACTAGACAGTAGCTCCAGTAGCAAAAATAGTATCGGTACGCCCCCTCGCGTATCGAAACACGGGGCCTGAACCATGAAGGCCGTATCGATACGGGACCAACCGTATCGATACCCCTACTACGAAAACACAGGTTTGAGCTGATTTAAGGCACAAAGTGGCCCTTAAATCCCTCTCAAACCTCAACCAACACACTGACATGCATCCTAATAACAAATCAAAAGTTTAGGCATGCTTAGACTTACAATTACAACACGTTCACACATGATGAGGATTTAGGCATACAAGCAATTTAGGCCTTCAAGCATGGCATTCTAACAAAAGACATTTCAATCATTTTAAGTCATACAAGGAACTCAAAGCCTCTAAGGCACAAGACAAGCACATAGAGGTTTACATCCACATCAAGACAACCTAGCATAGATAGACATACTAACGCACACACAATATTCAACATAGCATGTCATGCTTACAACCATAGTCAACACAACATCAAACCACATATAAATGAGTCATACAAGCTCATACACAACCCTTGCCACATTGCCAACTATTACAAAATTACCACCGTACTTGAGTCACAAACTTGGGAGCCCTCCTTGCCTTGCCTCGAGCTAACACCACGCTAATGATCTGCATTGTTGAACATTGAGAGCGTAAGCTATAAGCTTAGTGAGGGTGCTCTAAAACGAAAAACAACAACAATGCAGGGTCCAAGCATGTTAATCCTAGTCTTACATACGTCAACATAGGCATTAAAGTCAAGTAGACCTAGCTAGTCTTTCAAGTGGCATATATGGTCTCTCGATCCTAACAAGCTTAAACATCAATATCATCAACATACAACAATACCATATATCACACTCGTACATCACCATATAAAAACAAGTTAATTGGCCACTTTAATTACCCCGATTGTGCGGATAAAAACCTTAACAACACTTTACCTCGGTGGGATTTCACTCATCACCGGACCTCGCATGTGCGGGATTCCACTCATCGCCACATGCCCTACGGATGGGATTCCACTCATCATCCCGTAGAATTGTATAAAAAGCTTCCGGTGGAATGTTACATCACCGTACTCCTCCTTGATGACTTAACGCCATCAAGGCCACGTACGTTTTGACTCAATTTGTGTGCACACTATCCTAATGATCGATCATTTACAACCGGTAATTATTTAGGGCCAACTATCATCATCAACCACATATCTTCACACATTCATGCTCAACACATATATCCACATCATGATATACATATACATGCACCATCTAATCCCAAGCATTTGAGCATAGTCATCAAGCACATAGCATTCAAGGAAACTAGACTAAATTAACTACTTGGATTAAAAGGAAGTGGCCTACCAAGCACACTTGCACACACACACACTACTCATGCTCGAACCAACTTTAAAACAAGTTAAGACCACTCACCGCCCTTCCTTAGCAATTCGAACCAATCCTCCTACGAACCCGGATTCGGTCCCAAAGCCTCTTCCACGTTTCCTCTTGCTTCTGGTCAAACAAAAACACATACGTTACTTCCCGATTCAATGCTAATTCAACCTTCAACCCACTTTGCAATCACAACCCAATTCCACAAATTCCCAACCCACATAACATCTCCAAAAACCCAATTTTCGGACTCCCACAACCAAAGGCTGAAATACCCAATTCCAAGCACCCAAAAGACTTCCTAAGCATCCCAAAACACCCTCCTAACATAGGTAGACCATCAGCCCTTCAATTCCAACATTAAACCCACCAAAAACCCAAATTTTCACACTCCAAAATTTGCCCTAAAGACCCACTACGAAATTTCATCCAAAATCAACCAATTTAATATATGTTGTGTATTTCATTATGCTTAAACAAACCCCCAATACAATTTATCAAAACAAATTGAAAACTCCCTTTAAAACCCCAAATTTCAATATGAACCCTAATTCCCAAAACTCAATATTTTTGAAATTTAAGACAATGGTTGGATAGAGGATAAAGAGGAGATTAAGAAAATGACTTTACCTTTCAAAAAGCCTTTGGATTGAAGAAGGAAATGAATGGAATAGTAACTTGAATGAAAAAGAGGGTTTTGAAGAGGGGATATGGTTTCCAACGTGGGAATGGGTAAAATGGGAGAAAGGAAGACAACTTTTCTATAAAGTTGTCTTGCTTTTAAAAGTTTTGGGTCCAATTACATATTAGGTCCTCCCCTTTTAATTAAAGCTTAATTAGGTCACTATTTGAAGTTGAGTTGTTTTAATTAACTTTTTATTTAACCCGACTAAACCCCGGTTAACTCCTAGGCCCAAAACACGGGTGTTACAACTCTCTCCCACTTAAGGAATTTCGTCCCCGAAATTACCTGACTGAAAGAGATACGGAAACTGCCTTTCCATATCCTCCTTCCTTTCCCAAGTGGCCTCGTCCACACCTCTACGTTGCCACCGCACCTTCACTAACTCAATTGATCTACCCCTCAACACCTTACTGTCAGAAGCTAAAATCTCAACGGGCTCTTCTTCATAAGTCAAATCCGGATTCAATTCGATTTCTTCCACGAGCATAACATGTGACGGATCAGACCTATACTTGCGAAGCATCGAAACATGAAACACATCATGTATCTTCTCAAGCTCGGATGGCAGACGCAACTGATAAGCAACCGGACCAACTCTCCTCACAATCTCATACGGTCCTATGTACCTCGGACTCAACTTCCCTTTTCGGCCAAACCTCATCACCTTCTTCCACGGTGACACTTTCAAGAACACCTTCTCACCCACTGAGAATTCAACTTCCTTTCTCTTCAAATCGGCATAGGACTTCTGCCTATCCGAAGCAGCCTTCAAACGATCGCAAATCAATTTTACCTTTTTGGTTGTCCCCTTGAGCAAATCCGTCATGGGTAACAATTTCTGTCCTACCTCGGCCCAACACACTGGAGTTCTACACTTCCGGCCATACAAGGCCTCATACGGAGCCATCTGAATGCTCGACTGAAAACTGTTATTGTACGCAAACTCTACTAGAGGCAAATGTTTCTCCCAAGTACCCTGAAAGTCAATGATACAACAACGCAGCATGTCCTCTAAGATCTGAATAACCCTCTCTGACTGACCATCTGACTGAGGATGATAAGAAGTGCTGAAGTTCAAACGGGTACCCAAAGCTGTATGCAGAAACTCCCAAAATCTAGAAGTAAACCGCGGATCTCTATCCGACACAATGGACTTCGGCACACCGTGTAGCCTCACAATCTCACCAATGTACAAATCGGCCAATCTATCTAAAGTGTAAGTAGTGTTGACTGCTAAGAAGTGAGCACACTTCGTAAATCGATCCACTATCACCCAAACTGAGTTCTTCTTCGTAGGAGTCAAAGGCAAACCCGAAACAAAATCCATGGTGATGTTCTCCCACTTCCATTCTGGAATTTTCAACGGCTGTAACAAACCTGAGGGAACCTGATGTTCCGCCTTCACCCTCTGACACACTAAGCACTTACTCACAAAGTCGGCTACATCTCTCTTCAAGCCAACCCAAAAGTACTCATTCTTCAAATCGCGGTACATCTTCGTACTTCCAGGATGCATAGCAAATGGACTACTTTGGGCTTCAGTCAAGATCGTACGTCTCAAATTACTGTCTTCTGGCACAACTATTCTGTCTTTGAAACACAAAACCCCATCAGTGCTGAAACTGTAGTCTGAAGATCTACCCTCGGCTATATCTTGCACGTGAGGTGCCAAAGATCTATCTAAGAGCTATTTCTCTCTAATCATTTGACCTAGAGCAGGTCTAACCTGAAGCTCGGCTATCAAGCCACCATCTCCGGACAAACTCAATCTAGCAAACATAGCTCTCAAGTCTACGACCACCTTCCTACTCAATGCATCGGCCACTACATTGGCCTTACCCGGATGGTACTCAATTGTGAGATCATAATCTTTTAGCAACTCTAACCACCTACGCTGTCTGAGATTCAAATCTCGCTGAGTCATAATGTACTTCAAACTCTTGTGATCGGTGTATACTGTGCATTTCTCACCATACAAATAATGTCTCCAAATCTTCAAAGCAAATACAACTGCAGCTAGCTCTATGTCATGGGTCGGGTAGTTGCGCTCATGAGTCTTCAACTGTCTTGAGGCATAAGCCACTACTCTTCGGTCTTGCATAAGAACACATCCTAACCCTACATACGAAGCATCACTGTAAATCACATAGTCCTTCCCGGACTCAGGCTGAATCAAAATCGGAGCTTGGGTCAAAGCTTCTTTCAATTTCTCAAAGGCTCTCTGTCTTGCATCTGTCCACTCAAACTGAACACTCTTCTGAAGTAACTGTGTCAATGGGGCGACTAACTTAGAGAAACCCTCGACAAACCTCCTGTAGTATCCGGCTAAGCCTAGGAAGCTACGTACCTCTGTCACAGACTTCGGTTGCTTCCACTCAACAATGGCTTCAATCTTCTTCGGATCAACTCTAATGCCTTCAGCTGACACTACATGTCCTAAGAAGACTACCTCACGGATCCAGAATTCACACTTGCTGAGCTTCGCATATAACTGATGATCTAACAAGGTCTTCAAAACAAGTCTCAAGTGCCGGTCATGGTCTTCTTCAGTTCGCGAATACACCAAAATGTCATCTATAAATACCACCACAAACTGATCTAGATACTGATGAAAAATCCTATTCATCATGTCCATGAAAGCTGCCGGCGCATTAGTCAACCCAAATGGCATGACTAAAAACTCATAGTGTCCGTATCTGGTCCTAAAGGCTGTCTTCGGTACATCAGCCTCTCTTACCTTTAACTGGTAGTAACCTGATCTCAAGTCTATCTTCGAAAAGACAGATGCTCCTCTCAACTGATCAAACAAGTCATCGATTCTAGGCAACGGATATTTGTTCTTCACTGTCAACTGATTTAACTGTCTATAATCTATGCACATTCTCATACTTCCATCTTTCTTCTTCACAAACAACACTGGTGCACCCCAAGGTGAAGAACTAGGTCGAATAAAACCTATATCTGTCAATTCTTGCAACTGAGTCTTCAACTCTTTCAATTCCTTCGGTGCCATACGATACGGAGCAATCGAAACCGGAGCTGAATCAGAATAAGTCTCAATGTTGAACTCTACCTCTCTGTCCGGTGGTAACCCTGGCAGTTCTTCCGGAAACACACTAGGAAAATCACATACTGTCCGGATATCCTGAGGTCTAACCTCACTCATGTTAGGGTTCATCACATACGCTAAGTATGCTTCACACCCCAACTCAACCAACCTCTTAGCCTCTAACACTGAAACAACATTGGACAAGAACTTCACGTTCTCACCCACCACTACCATCTCATGATCATCCGTGAGCTTCAAAGAAATCCGCTTAGTTTCAAAATCTATCCTAGCTCTATGCTCCGTGAGCCAGTCCATACCCAGAATCACATCAAAACCATAGAAGGGAAGCTCCATCATATCCACTGGAAACACATGTCCCTGAACCATCAACGGACACCTTCGGTACATCTTCCTAACTACTACTGTGTCCCCAAAGGAACTAGTAACACTAACTCCTACCTCTAACATTTCACAAGGCAAGTTCAAAGACTGTGCATGCTCACTCAATATGTAGGAATGTGTAGACCCAGAGTCAATCAAAGAAAGCAAACCCAAGGACTGTATCGAGAAGTTACCTGCGATCACATCGGTGTCATGCTGATCTCCACGCTGAGCATAAACTCTGGCCTGACCTCCGCCCTCTGGCTGAACTGCAACTACATGTGCTATGTTTCTCTGACCATCATTCCTCGGCTGAAAGCTTCCTCTACCGCGCCCGCGGCCTCTCTGAAAGTCGTTGGCTCGAGCAGGAGCCTGAGCTGGTGCCTGTCCCACCTGATGTGGACAGTCACGCCTAATGTGGTCTCTAGCACCACAACTCCAACAAGAATGGTAGTTCCCCCAACATTCTCCGGTGTGGTTCCTCCCGCAAGTAGCACATGTGGGCAACTTCCCACCAGCTCTCTGACCCTGATGGCCCCTACCGTGGTTACCGCCACCACGCCTATGATCATACTGATGCCTATTGTCCCGATGCCTCTTGGCATCACCTCTGTCAAAGTTGCTGGACCTCTTTCCCGAACTAGATCCACTTGACCGCCTGGTCAAACTCAAACTGTGCTCTAAGTCCTTGGCCCTCGAGACCAAGACATCAAAATCAGTGTAGTCTGAAGCTAGAGTATAAGTCTTGATTTCTTCATTCAGCCCATATCGGAAACGGTTACAACGCTCCACCTCAGTAGGTACAAGCTCAGGTGCATACTGACTCAATCTGACAAACCGAATCTCATAATCAGTCACAGACATACTCCCCTGAAGCAATGCCATAAACTCTCTCTTCCTCTCGTCGAGGTATCGCGGACCCAAATACTTCTTCCGGAAAGCTATCTCAAAGAACTCCCAAGTAATCTCGGCCTCATCCATCCCCGAAGTAACGGTGACCCACCAGGTGTAGGCATCACCCTGAAGCAGAGACTCAACACATCCCAACTTGCGCCCACCAGTACATCCCATCTGAGCAAGAATACAGACTGTTTTCTCAAACCACAACTCTGACCTCTCCGGAGTAGCACCTCTAAACTCTTCGGCCCCAAGGCCCCGAAGTCTCTCTAATGGCAATCCGGTGCCCTCACCCTGACGATGAGCTGCCTGACCTCCAGCTACTGCAGCCTGGAACGCTCCGGCTATTGCCTGAACCAACGGAGCTAAGTCTATCCCGGCCGGTCCTTGGCCACCTTGACCTCCTTGTGGTCCCTCTTCTTCGGCCCCGGCCTCACCTCCCACTCCCGGTGGAGGAGGTGGTGGTGGTGGAGGTGGTGGAGGGACTCCTACTCCGACTACATGCTCTCCCACTTGAGCTCCAACCCCAACTACCGGCTCAACTCTCGGAGCCTCTGCCAGTGGTTCCGGTCGAACCATCCTAGGCCTCCCACGTGGTCTCATGGTTCAACTAGCAAGGTAAAACTACAACAAGAAACAGATAAGGATTATGTTAGTCAAAGCAAGGGTCCAATAGCGCTCAAGTACTTCTTTTCCCAAAAATCTTTTTAAATTAAGTAATAGTAGCAATGGGCACACACTCACACCAAACACGACAATTCATGCTTCAAAACATCATACGAACGGTCAAATATTTAAGTATTCATGGCAAGACATACGTCGACTAACACAATCATTTAATACATCAAGCTTACCTCACTTACCTGCCCGAGGTCTCGGTAACCTCAGGCTCTGATACCAACAAATGTAACCCCCTCGTCCCGGTCTGGCTGGATGACCGGTCCGAGTGAGCTACACGGGGAAAACCGAGTGAAAACCCCTAAGAATTTCCCCCTCGGTTAGCAACCCTATTTTTTTTTTAATTCTTGCCTAAATGGATATTAAACCCTAAGTGATCATACATCGGAATAACATATGCGAAACAAATCAACGAACTCAAACAATCATGTTACGGCCAAATTTTAAACTTTACTGCAGGTGGTATCGATACACCTAAGGGGTGTATCGATACCCCTTGACCAGGTCAACTGGTCAAAGTCAACCCGTGGAGACCGTATCGATACACCTAGGAGTGTATCGATACCCTCCCCAGTTGTTGACTTCCCACGGTCAACGCTAAGGGGACCGTATCGATACGCATGAAGGCCCGTATCGATACGGAACTGGACAGTAGCTCCAGTAGCAAAAATAGTATCGGTACGCCCCCTCGCGTATCGAAACACGGGGCCTGAACCATGAAGGCCGTATCGATACGGGACCAACCGTATCGATACCCCTACTACGAAAACACAGGTTTGAGCTGATTTAAGGCACAAAGTGGCCCTTAAATCCCTCTCAAACCTCAACCAACACACTGACATGCATCCTAATAACAAATCAAGAGTTTAGGCATGCTTAGACTTACAATTACAACACGTTCACACATGATGAGGATTTAGGCATACAAGCAATTTAGGCCTTCAAGCATGGCATTCTAACAAAAGACATTTCAATCATTTTAAGTCATACAAGGAACTCAAAGCCTCTAAGGCACAAGACAAGCACATAGAGGTTTACATCCACATCAAGACAACCTAGCATAGATAGACATACTAACGCACACACAATATTCAACATAGCATGTCATGCTTACAACCATAGTCAACACAACATCAAACCACATATAAATGAGTCATACAAGCTCATACACAACCCTTGCCACATTGCCAACTATTACAAAATTACCACCGTACTTGAGTCACAAACTTGGGAGCCCTCCTTGCCTTGCCTCGAGCTAACACCACGCTAATGATCTGCATTGTTGAACATTGAGAGCGTAAGCTATAAGCTTAGTGAGGGTGCTCTAAAACGAAAAACAACAACAATGCAGGGTCCAAGCATGTTAATCCTAGTCTTACATACGTCAACATAGGCATTAAAGTCAAGTAGACCTAGCTAGTCTTTCAAGTGGCATATATGGTCTCTCGATCCTAACAAGCTTAAACATCAATATCATCAACATACAACAATACCATATATCACACTCGTACATCACCATATAAAAACAAGTTAATTGGCCACTTTAATTACCCCGATTATGCGGATAAAAACCTTAACAACACTTTACCTCGGTGGGATTTCACTCATCACCGGACCTCGCATGTGCGGGATTCCACTCATCGCCACATGCCCTACGGATGGGATTCCACTCATCATCCCGTAGAATTGTATAAAAAGCTTCCGGTGGAATGTTACATCACCGTACTCCTCCTTGATGACTTAACGCCATCAAGGCCACGTACGTTTTGACTCAATTTGTGTGCACACTATCCTAATGATCGATCATTTACAATTGGTAATTATTTAGGGCCAACTATCATCATCAACCACATATCTTCACACATTCATGCTCAACACATATATCCACATCATGATATACATATACATGCACCATCTAATCCCAAGCATTTGAGCATAGTCATCAAGCACATAGCATTCAAGGAAACTAGACTAAATTAACTACTTGGATTAAAAGGAAGTGGCCTACCAAGCACACTTGCACACACACACACACTACTCATGCTCGAACCAACTTTAAAACAAGTTAAGACCACTCACCGCCCTTCCTTAGCAATTCGAACCAATCCTCCTACGAACCCGGATTCGGTCCCAAAGCCTCTTCCACGTTTCCTCTTGCTTCTAGTCAAACAAAAACACATACGTTACTTCCCGATTCAATGCTAATTCAACCTTCAACCCACTTTGCAATCACAACCCAATTCCACAAATTCCCAACCCACATAACATCTCCAAAAACCCAATTTTCGGACTCCCACAACCAAAGGCTGAAATACCCAATTCCAAGCACCCAAAAGACTTCCTAAGCATCCCAAAACACCCTCCTAACATAGGTAGACCATTAGCCCTTCAATTCCAACATTAAACCCACCAAAAACCCAAATTTTCGCACTCCAAAATTTGCCCTAAAGACCCACTACGAAATTTCATCCAAAATCAACCAATTTAATATATGTTGTGTATTTCATTATGCTTAAACAAACCCCCAATACAATTTATCAAAACAAATTGAAAAACCCCTTTAAAACCCCAAATTTCAATATGAACCCTAATTCCCAAAACTCAATATTTTTGAAATTTAAGACAATGGTTGGATAGAGGATAAAGAGGAGATTAAGAAAATGACTTTACCTTTCAAAAAGCCTTTGGATTGAAGAAGGAAATGAATGGAATAGTAACTTGAATGAAAAAGAGGGTTTTGAAGAGGGGATATGGTTTCCAACGTGGGAATGGGTAAAATGGGAGAAAGGAAGACAACTTTTCTATAAAGTTGTCTTGCTTTTAAAAGTTTTGGGTCCAATTACATATTAGGTCCTCCCCTTTTAATTAAAGCTTAATTATGTCACTATTTGAAGTTGAGTTGTTTTAATTAACTTTTTATTTAACCCGACTAAAACCCGGTTAACTCCTAGGCCCAAAACACGGGTGTTACACTAGTACAGTTTGTGGGCACGCATATCGTGTATTGTTTTATGTCAGAGTATATAAATGTTTCCGAGTTTCCGTTACATACTAAATGATTTCTGAAATGGTATTTAAATAAAGGTTTGTATTATAGTTTTTAATATAATAAAGCAAAACATCAAAAAAATATTTTTATGTGGATTTTTACTGTGGGTTGCCCTTGTGACTCTAATGTGACCTCCTAAGATTCGTGTTAACGCATAGGCGGGTCTAGGGGGTTACATTTAGTGGTATCAGAGCTTAGAGTTACGTCTTTCTGGGTATATCGGCCGATCATCTGTCATAGGGGGTCTAGTAAATTCATTCCCCTATATCATAACCATACTCCACCAAGCCGAGACTTCAACGTCGAGTTATTTTTTTATAATAAACGCGTCTAACCATTCTATCCATTATAGTTCGATCTGTACTGGAAAGAAATACATGTAACGTTCGTCCATGATGCAGATTTACTTAATAGATTTGAATTGTAATAAAGAGCCTGCGAAGGTTCATGCATGTGAATTTGAAGAACTGATTCAGATCGAGAATAAGTATTTGATTATGTACGGTAACCAATATATGATTACATGTAAGGCTTCAACGATAATGATTATGGTTGAGAATAATTTGACGAAAAATTTGAGAAAAGTATAATAAATTTGAAAGGAAGGTGTCTGTGAATGTGGCAAGAGTTTAAATTCTACGGTCGCTCTGTTATACACAAAGGAAACAGTTTCTAAATGTGCACATAAGGTAACTGATATTCGTTTAAAATCGTTGTTATGTTTTATCGGCTTGAAGAAGATATTTTTGGGGGAAAGTGACACGGTGTACCGTCAAATGTATCCTACTAATTGAAATATAATGTTTACATCTTGATTCTAGAATGCCCTATTGGAGGCCCAATGTACTCGTTTGAACTACATTTACAGTACATCATCTGTAAATTGACGTACAATCGGGTAGAGTAATTTAAATTCTAGAAGGGATACTTCAAGGTCGTATGATTGACTTCTGTGATTGTAGAGAAGGTTTCTTATTCCCGACTAACACCGTTTAAAATAAAAGTCATGAGACAAGTATTTGTTTGGCACCGTATAAAGTTCAGTATGAATTTGATACCGTATTCTGGTTAGTTGGTCCAATATGTATGATAGGATAACTGTGGCTCCAAAGATGACCCGAACGACTAAAGACACTACCGGGTTGATCCGCGACCGTCTGAGAGTCCCGATAAATAAATATACTCTAATGGATAAGTTTAGTACCATATGGATATGCATTTCTCTGACTCTGGTAAATTTCAAGGACGAAATTTCTTTTTAGGGGGGAAGAGTTGTAACACTCACATAACATGGTTAAAAAAAAGAAAAGAAAGAAAGAAAGAAAGAAAGAAAGAAGAAAGTGGTGCTTGAGAGAATTAAACCCGTGACCTTAGCTTATTGTGCTTAAGCCTTAGCCATCTGGGCTAAAGCTATTGATGGTCAAAACCTGTATTTATTTATATTTATGTGATACTCTAAATACTTGAACTGAATAAAATATTAAACAATTAGAAAAATATCACAACTACCCTAGGGTTAATTTTAATTGAGGTCTGCTTGCCCATTAATTTTGGGTGCGGGATAACCTAAAAAAAGGGGGCTCCGACCCTTCATCTCCCCTACCCACCATTCATCTTCCCCGATCTCCCTCACCGTGCCGTCGTGGCCACCACCGCCCTCACCAACACAACCATCGCACCGTCCCAACCACAACTTCGGCCACCACTTGCGGAGATGCGCCGCCGTTCGTTTTGGGAGCCGTGTTGAAGGTTCATCGAGAACCATGGTCGCGTACCCTACTGTTTCTTCGCCGCGCTGCCGCCGTGGTTCGCCGGTTTGCGACACGCTCCTCACCGATGAGTTACCCTTGGTTTTGCGAGCAAACCCTTGTTCGCCGATCATCGGACCTCTACCATTTTAGCAGCGTCGGAGTTACACTGTATCCTGCCGGATTTTTTTAGTTTGGTAAGTTTGGTAATGTTCCGATCACAATCTAGGATATGTGAGATGATGATTGTGCTGGAAATGAGTTTTTGCATATTTTTTATTGTGGTTCTGACCGTTTAGGCCGCGCGTGGCTACCACGCGCCACCACCGGCGAAATATGGCCACCGTTGATGGCAGCCTGTGAACCGAACTTGGCGGACCGACTTGGGACCCGGTTTGGCCTTGAACCGAGTTAGCAACCCGGCCCAAACCCCGAACCGGCCTAATGACCCATATGTTATATTAAGTGGGTCGGCCTGTTTGATGGCCCAATAGCTTTAGGTATGGAACCCATACCCGATCCGAACCCATGGCCGAAATTGACCCGAATCCGTACCTGTCCGACCTGAGTTAACCCGTTGACCGAGTCAACTCAGTGAATCAACCCGTTGACCGAGTCAACTCAGTGAGTCAACCCGTTAATCGAGTCAAATTAGTGAGTCAACCCGTTGACCGAGTCAACTCAGTGAGTCAACCCGTTGACCCTGCCCATTGACCTGCCCGTTGACCGTTGACTTTGACCAAAAGTCAACTTTTTCCGAAAACTCTTTTCTTGGGTTTTTCGACGTCCTGAATCTGGTTTTGAAGTCTGTTTCGTCAAATTCAAACCCGATAAGCTGTTTTTCAGCATTTGACTTTTTAGATAAATCTGATTATCGTGTTTAAGTTTGTTCTATTGTAAATTGTTTTGTCATGTATTCGAGATAATTAGGGACGTCAATTCGAGCTCAAGGGCGATCGATTGGAGCTTTGAAGATTGACCTACGTAGCTCGGAGTTGAGGTAGAAC
This sequence comes from Hibiscus tridactylites, assembly GCA_958450335.1. Taxonomy (NCBI): domain Eukaryota; kingdom Viridiplantae; phylum Streptophyta; class Magnoliopsida; order Malvales; family Malvaceae; genus Hibiscus; species Hibiscus tridactylites. The sequence goes on along the minus strand of OY288271.1, from coordinate 17,440,908 downwards.
CCATTACTTCTTGTGTATTATAATGAACATGTTAATTAATAGTTAATGTACGAAATATTAAATGTAGCAAAATATAGTATAAGAATATTGATAAGGACCCTTGTGAAATAATTAAGAATGTTATGACACGCATAAATTTCTGAGATCTTTAAATTGAAAGACAAGTCGGTTATCTTTGAATACCCGTTAAAACCTCAGTTAACGAAACCATATACATAAGACATTCAATTAAAAAGTAAATTCGACGGCTGACAAATTACATGGTGTTATTGATGATGTGGTAAGAAATTAAAGCATGAAGAATTACCCCTTATTCGATTGGTACCCATAAACAAGGTTGTGGACATGACTCTAATGAGATGAGTAAAAAAAATATATGTACTTAAGTTGATTCCTACTTTACGGATTTAAAGCTGAACTACATCTCGGATATTGATGAAGGTTTCTTCATGTTCAGTCTAATTAGGCTGGTAATTTCGCCCGTATTCGGTTCCTCTACTTTGGTGAGGGTAATTTCGCCCGTATTCGGTTCCTCTACTTCGGTGAGGGTAATTCCGCCCGTATCGGTTCCTCTACTACGGTGTGGGTAATTCCGCCCGTATTCGGTTCCTCTACTTCGGTGAGGGTAATTCCGCCTGTATTCAGTACCTCTACTTCGGTGAGGGTAATTTCGCCCGTATTCGGTTCCTCTACTTCGGTGAGGGTAATTCCGCCCGTATCGGTTCCTCTACTTTGGTGAGGGTAATTCCGCCCGTATTCGGTTCCTCTACTTCGGTGAGGGTAATTCTGCCCGTATTCGGTTCATCTACTTTGGTGAGGGTAATTCCGCCCGTATTCGGTTCCTCTACTTCGGTGAGGGTAATTCCGCCCGTATCGGTTCCTCTACTTCGGTGAGGGTAATTCCGCCCGTATTAAGTTCCTATGCTTCAGCTAGGGTAATTTCTTACTATTACAGTTACAGATTTCTATGCTTTGATTAGTGTAGTTTTGCACGGGACCTAAGGTAATCCCTTAGGATGATACTCACACTCAATGGGCTTGGGTTAATGCTTTTATAGATGCAGATCATAATTTCATACTGGAGCACAGTCGGAGGGTAAATAAGAATTTAAAATGAACAATATCGTTGCTTGAATTATGTACCATAAAATAAAATGTTTACATTGATATAGATTAGCACTGTTGGGACGCACTAAACTCCATAGTTTAATTTAATTATTCACTCTTTTGATTCCCCGGTTTATAGGCTTATCGCCTGATACTTGTGATCAAATAATGTGCCATAATTTAGAACTTGATATTTCTCAGAACATTATGATAGAGTATGCTTGCACGTACTTACAAGGTTCATTGGTAGTTTTGTATTATTCGGATTTCTGAAGCTCATGTTTTTTTATCAAATGATAGAAGAAATCTATCATGGTATAGTGATTGGCATGTGGAGTTGGAGTTCTCTCGACGTTGCTTTTGGATTACAAACTAGTACAGTTTGTGGGCACGTATATCGTGTCTTGTTTTATGTCAGAGTATATAAATGTTTCTGAGTTTCTGTTACATACTAAATGATTTCTGAAATGGTATTTAAATAAAGGTTTGTATTATAGTTTTTAATATAATAAATCAAAACATCAAAAAAATATTTTTATGTGGATTTTTACTGTGGGTTGCTCTTGTGACCCTAATGTGACCTCCTAAGATTCGTGTTAACGCATAGGCGGGTCTAGGGGGTTACATCAAACCTCTAATCTAATAAAGATATTATTATGAGCTTTTTCAAAATTAGCGGTTTCACCCTAATCCGCTCTTTCAATCCGCTATTCACCAAACAACAATATTAGCATATTTGACTTGTCAAACCTATAATTTTTGCCCTAACCTCTCTTTACCAAACAAGACCCTATAATTAAATAAGTAGCAAATACTATAATATTATATTGGGCCCACAAAAATCATAATTAAAAGCTTTTTCCCATGTTCATCTTCTTCACGTATTTCTTCTTCAACCCTTCTTATTCACAGTTTTCACATGGTTTTTTTCTAAACTTTTTTCCAATTGGTCGCTCCACCTTTGCTGGTGAGATTGCCGTCAAAATCTATGTCGAAGTGCGCGAGTCTATCAACTGCAAAACATCCTTAGGGACGCACATAAAGGACACATATCATCCTCGAAACGTCCCAAAAATATCCTAACTGTCCTTGATCATTTTCAGCCGTGCCCCGTCCACGTGGAGAGTCCTTGTAACCCCTGGACCTGCCTATGGGTAACAACGGATCCTGGGATGTTACATTAGGGTCACAAGAGCGACCCACAGTAAAAATACACATAAAAACATTTTTTCCTCAAACACTTATTAAACTGTAAAATCAACTTCTGTTTAAAATACCATTTCAGGAAGTCATTTAAACACACAACAAAAATTTCAGAAAGTGTTTTACAGACACTATCATAAAACAATACATGACATACATGTCCACTAACTATACAGTACCGTACTCTAGAGGCAACGCCGAGAGAACTCTGAACACTGATATCAGTCATTATACCATGATATATTCTTTTAACCTGCGATGGTAAAAGCAACATGAGCTTGGAAAAGCTAAGTAATACATAACTACCAAAAGATGCTATAAGGTCATGCAGATATATGGTAGGCATAACATTTTCATGATGTTCCATGTTGTAACAATCTCCATTTCTGTTCTACTATTTTGAGGTAGCATCATACTCGAGAATAACGATATTTTTTCTTTATTTGAACATCGAGAATTAGACGGGAATTATATAGGCTGGTAGTATACGAAGGTGGAATCAGAGAGTTTAGCGTCTATTGTGTTCCAACAGTGTAACGTTAATGCATGAAATGTAACAATACAGTAAACCCTTTTATTTCAAAAACATTTGTTTCAAGTAACAACAAAGTTCATTTTAATTCTTTGTTTACCCTCCAACCTTACACCAAATATGCAGTCCCCCAGAACTGCATCCATAAGGAATTACCCTAGGCCCGATGGGCATAAGTGCCACCTAAGGGGCTACCTTAGGTCCATAAGGATTTACCCATGCTAAATCATCGGAACCTACCCAAGGGGAGACCTTGAGTCCATAAGGATTTACATCCTGGATCAGGGCTGTACCAACAGAGACTTCATAACATAACCCAACAATATACCCTAGATAGCAATCAGTATTCAGATTTTAGACATGAGTAACAGAATACATATGGCAGACATATTCCATTTGAGGAAAACCGAGTGAAACCCGTTAAGGTTCCCCTCGGTTAGCAACCCTATTTTTTTCTTTTATTTATCTTGTCTAAATGCATTACCACATCCTATGTGAAACGCGTCAGCGGAAACAAGAGCAATACAAAAACGATCATTCGAGACATCACCTTTAAAACAGCCCATTTTCAGAAATTAAGCAGGCCGTATCGATACACCTGGCAAGGGTATCGATACGCCTTGACAAAAGTCAACATCCAACAGTCAACATAGGAAGACCGCATCGATACAGCTCTTGAGCGTATCGATACGCCCTCCCCAGTCAACATCTCGCGGTCAATGAGATAAACCCGTACCGATACGCTAAGACACCGTATCGATACAGTAACATCTCACTAAAATCTCAGAATTCCAGTGAGCAAAAACCGTATCGATACACCCCCGTGTATCGATACGCCCAGCCAAACTTGAGTCCTGGAGGTAATAGCGTATCGATACGGCCCTTAGGCATACCGATACGCCTTGCACTGCAAAACTCCCAAACTCAGCTAAAACATACAAGACTCGAACCTAGATGCAATTTAAGACTTCCCTAGACCCAAACAAGCATTCATACAACATCTATTAACCATAAACTAGTCATACATGACACCCAACATGAGCATACCTCAATCAACCAAGGAATTCATGCTTTCATTCAAAGAAGGCAAACAAGCACTTAAGGTCTCATGCTTCAACATCCATACACTTAGGCATCCTCACAAGGCACATGACCACACACATGGCAAGCAATTTAGACATGGTTACAATCCAAACATGGCATCATCAAGCCAATCAAAAACAACATAATTAAGGAGTCTAAACATGCACCCAAACAATCAAACAATAGCACAAATCAACAACACCTATCCCATTGCTTTACTATTACAATCTTTAAATTTAACTATCATACTTGAGCTAACCGTAAGCAACACTTGAAGACCTTTCCTTGCCCTTGCCACCCACAAGCTATTTATCTGCATTGTTGAACAAAAGAGAGCATAAGCATAAAAGCTTAGTGAGGGTAAGCTCATAAAACAAACCTTCGACAATGCAGGGTCCAAGCACGAGCAATTTCCAAAATGAAATGCATGATCTTACCCCCGATCCGCAAAGGCCAAAATGAACATGATGCATGAACATATAATCAACATTATGTCATGCTCAACATCTCGTAAACTCAACTTACAACGATACATAACTCAATGCATTAACCACATCATACATCAATTCGTAAAGGGCATCACATTTCGTATCATGTAAGCATATATGCATAATCTCATATTAGTATATACATACAACCTCATATTGGCACCTAGCTATGACTCGAATACGCGGATAACCTTTTGGAACGCATTTCCAACAACAACATTACCTCGGTGGGATTACACTCATCACCGGTCCTTGCATGGGCGGGATTCCACTCATCACCACATGCCCTACGGATGGGATTCCACTCATCATCACGTAGAATGTATATAAATTTCCGGTGGAATATTACATCACCGTACTCCTCCTTGGTGCCTTAACGCCACCAAGGCCACGTACGTTTTGACTCAATTTGTGTGCACACTCATCCTAATGATCGATCATTGTACCCAAGCATACTAGTGCCAATATAAATTAAAATCCACAACATCTCACCACATCAATTTCAATATAATTTCCGTGCTTAGCACGTACTCACCATGATTCTCAAAATCATGCAACCACCTCATAACCTCATTTCACAAACCCACATTACATGTATTTCATCCAAACAATTATCACATCATATATCCATATTATATTTGTCATCAACATGCATATAATCAATGCATTAAGCTATACTTCAACATACATGTTTATCATATCATACATAGTCATCGTGAGGCATAACACCAATCAAAGAGTGCATCCAAAGTCTCTAACTAAAGCTTAGGATTAAGCTACCACCCTAATCCTAACTCTAGGTGGGTTTACCAAGCCCAACCTAGTCCACATGCTTGAACCAACCACTTAAAAACCAATTTAAAAACATTAACCACTCACCTAAGCTTCCAAGCTCCAAGCCAAGCAAACAACCTCCCTCAAATTTCCGGATTTCTTCCCGAAGCTTCTCAAACACAATTTCCAGCTTCTAAACAACTTCAAAAACATTTCAAACAATTCCAAATCAGCCCGACATCAAAAGACCAACCCGGAACACAATTCAAATTCAATTTACAACGTTGCAAGCCATGAACAAACCCCATACTTTGCAATCTCGGACAGCCCCAAAACCTCTTTCAAAATTCATGTTTCCAACACCCATTGTACCCACAAATGATCCCAAATCAATCCCTAACCATAGTACTATCAATAGCCTATCAAATTCCACCTAAAACAACCCCCAAAACTCACCCAAAACCCTCCAAAAACCCCATTTTCGTACTCCTTTTTTACCCAGCAGAAAATCATGTTTTTAAACACCCAAATGACATCTAAATGGTTCCAAAACATCCTCCTAGCATACATAAACCATCATCCCTCTAATTACACCCTAAAACCCACCAAAAATCAAGTTTTTGACACCTTAAAAATTGTCTCAAAGACCCATTTCGGGTTTTCACCCAAAATCCTCCATTTCAACATATAATGCGTAGTTTCATGAGATTAAACCAAAACCCAACATAATAAATCGAAATCAAGTGTAAAACCCATCAAAAACTCAAATTTTCATTAAACTCCAAATTTCAAAAAGATGATAGTTTTCAATTCTAAAACTAGGTAATTGTAGAGGACGATGAGGAGAGTTCAAATACGCGATTACCTTTAAAAACGCCCTTGAATTGATGAAGAAATCAAAGGGGATAGTAAATAGGGTTTGGGGAGATTTTGGAAGCTTTCACGTGGGGGGGGGGGAATGAGAAAGATGATAGCTTTCTCTTGCTTTTCTTTTCTTTTTTTTTGTTCTTTTTACTTTCAAAAAGTGGTCTAGCTTTTTAAAACATTTGGGTTAAATCACCGCATTGGTCCGTCCTTTTTATTTTAAAACCCAATTAGCCCAAGTCAAGGTCAAATTGATTTAATTTAATTTTACCGACTCGGACCACTAACCCGACTAACTCCTAGCCCCGAAACACGGGTGTTACAACTCTCCCCCACTTAAGAAAATTTCGTCCCCGAAATTTATCGAACAGGAAGAGTCACTGAAACATGCTCCTCCGCACTTTCCTTCTCACCACAACATACTCATCAACTCGGTAAACTTACCACACAACATTAGCTACCTGATGCTAAGATCTCCACTGGTTCCCCATTGCTTGTCGATTTTAAACTGAACTCAATCTCTTCTACACACATGGCACGGGACATATGTGACTCACATTTCTGAATCATAGATACACGGAACACATCTCAAACCCCTTTCTAACTCTGGTGGTAACTGCAACAGATAAACAACAGAATTAGCCCGATTCACAAACTCATACAACACTGCTTGAATTCTTGACCCGTATCATTCTCTAACTGACCATCCGACTTCAACAGGTAACCAAACACTATACAGACGTCTTCAAAAACAATCTAGTTGAAATCTCGGATCTCTATCACCCACTTCCATTAAGAACCTTCCACGGATGTAACAAACTAGAAGAAAACTGATGCTCGGTCTTGACACGCTGGCAAATTACACACTTACCCTCATACTGAACCTCATCACCCATCATCTCAATCCCGAAGTATTCATCTTCAACCCACAATACGTCTTCATACTACTCAGATGCAATACAAATGAACTACCGTGTGCTTCGGCCAAAACAATACGTCTCAAAACACTATGTCAATCGGTACAACTATTTTGTCTCTGAAATGTAAAACTCTATCATCTCTGAAACTGTATTCTGAAGGTCTTCCTTCTACTATGCCTCGCACGTGAGGTGCCAAGAATCTGTCTTGCAACTGTTTCTCTTCAAGCATTCTGACTCAATGTAGGTTTAACATGAAATTCGGTCACGAAACTACTATCATTCGGTAAGCTGAATTCGGCAAACACAACTCGCAACTCAACTACTAATCTAACAACAATTACACTCGGAACATCGATCACTACGTTGACCATCTTCGGATGGTACTAAATCTTGATATTACAGTCTTCAAGCAGTTCTAACACTTTATGTTGTTCCAGTTTCAACCCTTCCTAAGTCTTCAAATATTTCAAGTTCTGATGATACGTACATATACACTGTGCATTTCTTACTATACAAGCTTTGTCTCTAAGTCTTCGAAGCAAATACACTGTAACTAACTCTAAGTCTAGTGTCGGATAACTATTTTCTCGGTCTTTCAACTATCTCGATGATCAAGTCACAATCTTTTGTCTTGCATAAGCACACAACCTAACCCTACATGTAACACATTACTACAATTCACAAGTTCTTTCTCTAGTATAGGCTGGATCAAGGTCGAAGCTCTCTTCAAAGTTTCTTTCGGTTTCTCAAGGGTTCATTGTCTCGCATCTGACCACCCAAACTGAACATTCTTCTGTAGCAATCTATCAACAGAGCAGCTATCTTCAAAAGACTATTCACAATTCTCTTAAAGTAACAATGCTAAACCTTATTTTCCACAGAAAGTTACCCTTATTATTTTTTGTAATTTACTCCAATATTTTAGATATAAATCATTTGATGATATTTTTGTTCATTCTAGTGCCTAATATTTATTTTTAATGTGATTCGTGTTTGTGAAAAATGTTAAATAATTAACTCAAAATTAATGATCAACCCAAATTCTATCGACTATTTGTATCAAAACTCAAACTTGTGGTGGTCGTGCCCATCGATGTGTGTGGTTAGCCGACGTCCAAAGAAGGTGCGTGTTGGTTTGGTATGGCAGCCACCTGTTGCGGGAACTTTGAAATTCAACGTCGATGGCTCGGCGCGTGGCAAGCCTGGTCCAGCGGGCGTCGGGGGAGTGATGCGCGACGCGGACAGCCGCATTCTGGCACTATTTTCCGGGCCTGTGGGCTGTTTGGACTCTAACGTGGCGGAAGTAAAGGCTATCGAACTTGCAGTGAAGGTGGTGGCGGAAGGGGTGTGGCGCGAGAGGTGCGTGGTGATTGAATCGGATTCCCAAGTAGCATTGAGTTGGGTAACGGGCTTGGCAAAACGCCCGTGGCGATTATGGGACTCCTTTGCTTCGATTGATCAGGCATGCCAAACTATATCGGAGATTCATTTTCAATATACACCGAGGGAAGCAAATGGTTTTGCCGATGTGCTTGCCAAGGAGGGTGTGGATAGGAGTTCTCTTTTCTTAGCTTGTATTTAGGCTTTTATTTTTTCTAGACGAGCACTTACGTACTCTTTTCCTCCATTAGGCTTAGGGAGGTTTTTAACGAGGCGTAAGGGCTGCGTCGAGTTGTATGTTTTTTATTATCAATAAATTCATACAGTAGTTGATCAAAAAAAAAACTCAAACTTAATATGAATTCGAAACCCGAATAAACTTGACCTGAAATGAAACCAACCTGAAACGAACCCGACCTGATATGCACCCGACCTGAAATGAACCCGTCAATTGTTTGATTCGGACCCGACCTGTTTTAACCCGACCTGAAACTGACCCGCACCCGACCCGAATCAAGTCAAAACATCAAATCGACCTGAAAATAACCTGTATCTGATTTGACCCGACCTGACAGAACTCGACCTAAAACCTATCCGATTACCTGTTTTTACATCCTTACTCCACGCCACCCCTAGCTCAGCACAATTATCGAAACCATCAAGAATTCAGCGGCAAGCATTACACCCATAACACATTGAATAACATGCTGAACCAACCCATTTCTCAAGTAAGTAACGACAAGACATTGAGGGCAACTCATAAATCTCACTACTAACTCATAAATAACTTGACAAAACAACATCAAAAGGACTAAACAAAGCCTCAAAACGACAAACCTCCCCTCTAATAAATCTACTGTGATGCCCGGTCCGAGAAAATCAACCCTTATCCCTCACTAATTAACGAGTAACAGCTCACAAATGATTTGCAATAGCTAACAAAGCGGGCAAAGGATCATGACTAAGATTGTTGTTCTTCCAACCTAACAAATGGTTTGAATATATACCTGATGGATAAACTAAAAAAGGTTTAACTATAAAATATGGGTTTAAATTTTGACATTTTTTACAACAGGTGCGTATTTTTTTTTTTGCTGGAAAAGGTGCTCAACGTTTTATTTTTGCTCGTTTTAAAGTTAATCTGTAAAAAAAAAACCATCACCCGATTATAGGTTGACATGTCCCTTTTATTTTTTATTTTCAAAAATAATTTTTCAACGGCATTACCTTAAAACAGTAACAGAATGAAACTTTAGGCACCTATTACAAAAAAAACATTAGGAACCTATTAAAGATAATATCATTTATACAAAACTTGATAGACATCAATGGATTTTGAGCCTATAAATACATGCAACTCATAAACGCTTTTGGATCACACAGAAATTCAAACACAGATTTTAGCATACACTAAAGAAATGTCTTCTGAAAATCTTGTTCCGTCTCAAGATGGTAACTTGTCCAAGGATAATCGCCATTTGGCCAATTTTGTTCCTGACGTTTGGGGGGACACTTTCCTCGCTCCCCCTCCTGAACTGGTATGTTCACAAGTATGAATATCACTTTTTTCAATTTCAATTAAATGTATCGGACACATTGACATGCATATGAATGCTTTAAACAATCGAAAGCTTTTTATACTTAAACAGGATATGGATGGCATTACTCGATCAGAGTACGAAGAACTGAAAGAACAAGTGAGGAGAATGTTGGTGACAAACATGGATAATCCATCCCAAAAGTTAGACCTAATAGATGCTGTCCAACGCTTAGGTGTGGCTTACCATTTCCAGAAAGAGATCGAAGATGCCTTGCAGATTATGTATCATTCTAAGATTGATGATGATGATCTCTACACCACTGCTGTTCGGTTTCATCTTCTAAGAGAGCATGGCTTCAATGTTGATTGCGGTATATATGACTTCAATTTTTAAACCTGAAAAAAAAAATTACTATAAGTTGAGTCTATGGAGTCTCAAGTTTGATTGATGATTAACCAGAGTTATTCAACAAGTTCAAAGATGAGGAAGGAGAATTCAAAGAATCCCTAGTCAATGATGTGAAAGGCTTGCTACAACTGTACGAAGCTGCACACTTTCAAGTTCATGGAGAGAATATATTAGAAGAAGCTCTTTCTTTCACTAAATTCCATCTCAAGTTGGCCGAAACAGAGGTAGACTATCCTCTGTCCACACAGATTGCTAATGCTCTAAACCGACCCCTTCGCAAGAGCTTGCCGAGACTGGTTGCTAGGAGCTACATTTCCATATACGAAGGGTATGGTACCCACGACCAAAACTTACTGAAATTCGCAAAGTTAGATTTCAAAATAGTACAACATTTGCACAGGAAAGAGATAAACGAGCTCACCAGGTAATCTATAACGCTCATAGGTTTTCGTGAGTCAAGCTGAATAGGAACCTTATTATATATGTATTGTAATTTCAATTTTTACTCGTATTTATAGGTGGTGGAAAGGTTTAGATGTTTCGACCAATTTTTTCTTTGCACGAGATAGATTGGTGGAAGGTTATTTTTGGATATTGGGAGCATACTTTGAACCTCGTTACTCCATTGCTAGAATTTTTACGTCCAAACTAACTGCTCTTGTTTCAATTATGGATGATATTTATGATGCATATGGAACATATGAAGAGCTTGTAATCTTTACAAAAGCAATCCACAGGTGATTCAAAGCAAATATTCAAATCATTAGAAGTTATTTTTTTATTGAATTATAAAGAATTAACCATTTGAATTGATTACATATTGTAGGTGGGATATCAACTGCATAGACCATCTTCCCGACTACATGAAAAAGTGGTGCAGAGAAGTCTTAAAAGTTTTTAAAGATATGGAAGATTTGATATCCAAAGACGGAAAAGCGTATCGCGTGCAATTCGCGATAGATGCGGTATATATATGATCTTTGTATTTATTTTCTTGAAAACTATACTTGGTTGTTGTTAACTTTTTGTTTACTTATTAACAGATGAAAGAACAAGCTGACGTCTACTTTGCTGAGGCCAAATGGCTCCATGAAAATTACATTCCAACATTGGAAGAGTATATGCCGATTGCATTAATTTCTACTGGTTATCTGAATGCTACAATTGCATCTTTCGTTGCCATGGAAGATGACATAACAAAAGACACTTTCATTTGGGCATTTAATGACCCCAAGATTCTTAGAGCTTCAAGTGCTATTTGTAGGCTGATGGATGATGTTGCTAGCCACAAGGTATATGCGCGCATAATTTATTCTTCTTATTTATTATTCGAGTTTGATTCGATTTGATGTCTAAATTAACTCGAACTAAATTATGTTTAATATAGTTTGAGCAAGCGAGAGGACATGTTTCCTCAGCTGTGGAGTGTTACATGAATCAGTATGGTGCATCAATGCAAGCGGCATACGATGAGTTGTTGAAGCAAGTAAACGATGCTTGGAAAGACATTAATGAAGGGTTCTTGAAACCAACGGCAGCTCCCACGTCGGCTCTCAATCTAATTCTAAACCTTGCAAGGGTTATGGATGTCTTATACAAGGGAGAAGATGCTTATACACGAGCTGGTAATTCAGCAAAAACTAGCATTACTGCGCTGTTGATTGATCCAATTTCTATTTGATTCAAGAATTTAAAGTTCGAACTCGCTTTTAAAAAGTAAGATTTAAAGATTTAGAGTTTGAATATGAGTATTTGTAAGAAATGTATTTTATTATCCTTGAGTTGTGAGCTTATTTATAGAATAATTGTATATGTTTTATTTGGTAACTTTTTCTCAAGTCGAGTTGTTTAAATTTAACAAGAAGTTGTTTAGGAGTTAAACTTTAGTTTTGAAGAAGAATGGAAGTAAATAATTTAAAAGAATAAAAATAGCAGCAAATTTGTGAAAGTTTTTCCAAGTAACTTAATCGGAGGTATGGATGCTCATACTATGAAGGCTATTTGGAAAGTGAAACTCTTTCACGTATCAAGGAATCAAATAGTGTTGAAGAAAAAGCATTTCAAAGTTCCATCAAGTTTACTCGCGATAAAGGCATCGACTGCGTCTCCGTGGAACTCAAAGCTTCTCTCAACCCGCTCCACTGAAGCTTCGGTGGAAGATTACTCACGAACAAGGTGACCGTTCGACTTACCCTGAACTCACAGTACATGTATAACAATCACATAATTCAAGAATTTATTACACATAATATTTTAGCACAAACGAAACACACGTTTTAAACAATGTGGAACCACTCGAATTACGAATAGGGATGGGCACGGGTCGAGTCGGGTTTTTGGCCCACCCGAACTTAACTCAAAAATAAATACTATAACCCCGAACCCGGTTTTTTAATAAAAAAATCTAACCCGATCGGGCCGAGTCGAGTAAAATGCACAACACTAATTACGGAGCGGTGGTCTTCCATTGATTACTGCTATGTCCACCATGAATTGATCGGAGTTTAATTAAAAATTACAGAAATCAATTGATTGAATGCCCAATGGCAAATTCAGTTGATACGCGATCCGGGAGTATACGGTTACCTACACAAATTCTCTAAAATATTGCCAACATACGCGAATATGCTCTAACTAAACGGATCGGATTTAACCACTTAACTTAGCAACCGAGAAGAGAAGAGAAGAGAAGAGAAGAGAAGAGAAGAGAAGAGAAGAGATATAAAAATTCGAGCCGAGTTTTGAGGGTGGTTGAGAATTCATGTACGTGAACTCAAATCTACGTCAAATGCAGAATTACAATTTTAGTATCGATAAAATACTGAATAAAAGCAATGATAACAGAAATGGTGATAATAATACATAATAACACAAACACGTTGAGGGCAGAAGCACGAGTAGGTCGATTGCACGGTTTTGAGATTGGTTTTTCACAAGCAGAGGGTGCGCAGAAGCCCAACCTAAATACGGGCTCTAACAACTATGGTTTTAGCATGGATGACCGACGGTGGCTATGACACAACTCAGAATTTCAGATGCGGTGGTTGGGATGACGACAACTAGCTCAAGTACTTAGGCCATGGTTGACTCGCACGATTTGGCATAGACGCGTCGGGACTTTGAAAATGGGGTTTTGACGGCAAGGGAAATAAATAGAGAGCAAGACCTTTACCCAAACACCCACGACAGATTACATGGCGACATCAAACACAAACGAATTTACTTCGTTTACGACACACTAAAACTGATACAAATAAGAAACGTAAGTAAACATATCAATGGGAACATACCAGTGTAAACGATGAAGAAAACGGTGCTAATGAGGTTGAGGACAGTGTAGATTGTTGTCTATGGTAACTAGGTTTACAGTGACACAATGAAGAAGGAATGGCTGAAAGGGATGATCTCATTCATACGTTGCATGTGCTTAAATACAAGGAAAGGGAATGACAGCTAGCACTGCCAGCACAGCAAGTTTGTTACAAGAAATAACAGAAATTAAACAATGATTGCTGCTGCAATGAGGTGTTGACAGCTAGCACTTTCTAGAAGGAAATTGTTACTAATTGTATCAACATCTTTCCTACTTTTTGGTCTCCTGGAGAACATCTTCGAGCTGGACAACATTGAGTCGTCGCCGAAACAAAGTAAAGAAGGATGTGGTGAGTGGCTTGGTTAAGCCATCGGCTGTCTGAAACGGTGCTGGAACATAGTTGACGACAAGGTCTTTGGCTGTCACCTTTTCTCGAATGAAATGGACATCCAAGTCAACGTGCTTGGATTGTGCATGAAAGACGGGGTTGATGCTTAAGGCAACAACACTTGTACTGTCACTCCAGATGATTGGAGCCTTTGCTTGTTTGGTTCCGAGATCATGAAGAAGAGCGCGTAGCCAAGTAATTTCTGATGCAATGTCAACAATGCTGCGATATTCTGCTTCCATTGTGGATCGCGAGACCACCTTTTGTTTCTTTGATGTCCATGCAACGATGTTATTACCAAGATAGACACAGTTGCCTGTAGTAGAGCGTCGATCATCAGGACAGCTGCCCCAGTTAGCATCCGCAAATGCAACGAGTGATGAAGGATGTGTAGACGGTTTGAACACCATGCCAAAGTGTAGAGTGGCAGCGAGGTATCTCAGTATACGTTTAACCGCAGCAAGATGTCTTTCACAGGGATGATGCATGTACTGAGCCACGCGATGTACACTGTATGTGATGTCGGGGCGTGTGTGACAGAGATACAGAAGAGAGCCAACAATACTTCGATAGCCTGAAGCTTCTTCAATTGGAGACCCAGCATGTTGAGTCAGAGTATCAGAAGGAAGCATTGGTGTGGAGGCACCTTTGTCTTTATCCATGTGCGAACGAGAAAGTAACTCTATTGTGTACTTTCGTTGACATAGGAATAGGTTGGTAGGTGTGCGACTCACCTCAAGTCCAAGGAAGTATTGAAGAGCACCAAGGTCCTTAAGAGAGAAATTTGCAGCAAGAAGGGACACAACATTATCAATGGACGGAGCTGAGCTGCTGGTGATCACAATATCATCGACATAGGTAAGAACATAGGTGACAATATTGGCTGAGTGTCAAATGTATAGAGAAGTATCAGCTCCAGAGCTGCGAAAGCCAACAATGAATAAACAATCTCAAAGCTTGGAATTCCAGCTGCGAGGTGCTTGACGTAAGCCGTATAGTGCCTTGTGCAATTTGCATACAAGTTTCGAGCCATTAGGTGCAACAGTCTCAAAACCTGGAGGCTGAAGCATGTAAACATCCTCTTGAAGGTCCCCATAGAGAAAAGCATTGTTTATATCAACATGTCGCAAGGGCCAGTTGTTTGTAGTAGCAATTGAGAGAATGACATTAATTGTGTGGAATTTGACCACAGGGCTGAAGGTATCAACAAAGTCTGTACCAGGAAGTTGGGAGAAGCCTTTAGCAACAAGTCGGGCTTTATGTCTAGAAATGGTGCCATCAGCATTGTGTTTCAACTTGAAGATCCACTTGCAGCCAACTGGGATGCAGTCTGATGGTGGGGTTACAAGAGTCCAGGTTCCATGTTTTAAGAGAGCATTGTATTATGCAAGAGTGGCTTCTTTCCACTCAGGGGAGGAAAGAGCTTCATGAACTGTGCTAGGTATACCATCTTTACTAGCTTCAGTAAGGTATAGTTTTGGTTTGAAGATGCATGCTTTGCTACGGGTTATCATGGAGTGAGATGGAAGAGTAGTGGCATTGTGGTCAAGGTTGTGTTCATTGTGATCAGGATTGGAACTAATTGGGTCGGGGTTGGGATCAACTATAGGAGGAGAAGAAGGTTGTGGTGGAGTAAAGGATCCAAATATAATAGGTGGGGTGGGAGAATTGGTAGTTATGGGGATAGTTTCAGTGGAAGGGGACGTGCATGAAGGATGAGGTTGCATTGATGGTATAGTGGGTGTAGGTGAGGAAGGAGGTGTTGTAGAAGGTGTATCATTGTCTGAGTGTTGATCAATAGGGGAGAAGGTATCTCTGGAGGAGCAGTTGGTGGGGTTATAGAGGAAGGGTCTAAGGAAGTAGGTTGAGGATGT
Organism: Hibiscus tridactylites; assembly: GCA_958450335.1. Taxonomy (NCBI): domain Eukaryota; kingdom Viridiplantae; phylum Streptophyta; class Magnoliopsida; order Malvales; family Malvaceae; genus Hibiscus; species Hibiscus tridactylites. The sequence continues at coordinate 17,425,033 of OY288271.1, read as the reverse complement.
GTTGGATGAAGTAATTGAGTAACAATGGGGATAGTTGGTAGAGGTAGATGTGAGTGTGGGGAGTTGGTAGTTGTCTTGGGAAGAGAGGCAAAGGGAAATGTAGTTTCATCAAAGGTAACATGACGAGATGTGTATACCTTTCCATTAGGAGCCAGACATTGATAGCCACGATGATTTGGGCTATAACCCAGGATTGTGGAAGGTGAAGAATGATAATCTAGCTTGTGTTGCTGAAACGGTCTGAGGTGTGGGAAGCAGAGGCATCCAAATACTCGAAGAGTATCATAGTTGGGCTTCTTACCAAATAATTTCTCAAAGGGTGAGAGATTGTGAAGCACCTTTGTAGGCAAATAATTGATCAATCAAACGGATGTTGTGACTGCAAAGGACCAATACTGGAATGGAAGAGATGCCTGTGTAAGGAGAGTAATAGCCAGTTCAAGGATGTGCCGATGCTTTCTTTTAGCAACACCGTTTTGCTGAGAAGTATGAGGGCAGGTTATTCGATGAAGAATGCCAGAGTCTTGAAGGAAAGTGGTGAAGCTTCGAAATTCTCCACCCCAGTCACTCTGAATTGACTTGATAGTAGTGTTGAACTGAGTATGAATCATCTTAACAAAGGCCTGAAAAGCTGGAAGAGCTTGAGACTTGGTTTTAAGGAGGTAAAGCCAACAGTGACGGGTATGTGCATCAATGAAGGAGATATAGTAATAGTAACCTTGGGATGCAATATGAGCAGGTCCCCAGAGATCCGTATATATAAGCTCGAATGGTTTCTCATATATGCTTTCAGAGGAAGAAAATGGTAGTTTATGGTGTTTGCCCATTTGACAAGCAATACAAAGAGGTGTACCAGAAATATCTTCATTAGATAAAGAGACATTACAAGCTTGACAAACTTTGAGTAAAGTTTCATGGGATGGATGGCCCAATCGACGATGCCACAGTTGATACACATTGCTAACTTTACTGACATGATTAACTTCAATCTGATTATTACAAACTGTAGGAAAAGAGGAGCTAAAACGATATAAACCAGCATCTTCAACACCCGTTAGTAGCACTGTCCCAGTTGCTTCATCACGAACCACACATGAATGAGCATGAAACTCCAGGAAAACCTTGTTATCCTCAACAAGCTTTGACACCGAAACCAGATTTTTTGTTATACTAGGAACGTGCAAAACATCATTCAGTAATAGAGCACGCGAGCAAGAGGGTGAAATCAAAGCAGATTGACTAAGATGAGTAATATCAAGTGAAGCACCATTACCAACCATAATCTTACCAGGGCCAGTGTAATCAGAACTGTGGGCGAGGGCTGATGAATCAGATGATACATGGTGAGATGCACCCGAGTCAGCAAACCAGGGACTTGGAGTGGTGGTGAGGTTGACTTGAGGAGAAGATCCAGAGGAAGGGGAGGAATTGTTCGCAGACTGAGAGCTGTAAGGAGCTTGACCAGAATCAAAGGAGCATAAATTGACATTGGTCGCGTCTGTAGAAGGAGGCTTGTCTCTGGCAGTGACCCCTGCAAAGGTTTCATCAAACCTGTGCCAGCATCGGTCTACTAGGTGACCAAGTTTGCCACATAATTGGCATTGGAGTCTCGGGCGTCCAAAGCGACCACGGCCTCGAGAGGAAGATGGAGCACGATAGGGTCTATCATAGAAGGTTGAAGGACGATTGTCACGAGAAAATTGTTGTGCCTGAGCAATGTTGATACTGGAAGAAAATTCAGGTAATGGATTGAAGCTATGAAGTTGTGTTTCAGCATCAAAGAGCACTGAGATGGCAGCATCAAGGGTAAAAGGTTGTTGGCTAGAGGTGATGACCGCAACAAACGGTTGGTAGTCAGCTGGAAGGCCATTCAGGATAGTTGCAATTTTCTCAAGGTCTGAGATTGGACTACCACAGGATGCAAGGGAGTTAGCAATTTCTTTGACCTGAGCAACATAGGATCTCATGCTACTGTCTCCTTTCTTCAACGATCGGAGTTTGTAATGCAGGCTCATTACAGTGGTGGTGGAACGACTGGAGAAATACCTGAGAACAGTGGACCAGATATCAGCAGCCGTATCAGCTCCTACGAACTTGGAGAGAAGATTAGAGCTAATGGTGGACAACAACCAGGAGGCTAGTGCACTATCTTGCGCAATAAACACTTCATAGGCTTCATTTTCAGTGACAGTACCGTTGGCAGAGGTGATTGTTGCCAGAGGAGGTTTCAGTGCACCAGTAAGTAGTTTTTCCAGGCGAGAGCTGCGAACTACCAAAAGGACTTGTTGTTTCCACATGAGGAAGTTGGATTCATCGAGGATAAGGTTGATGTGTTTGTTTGTGAACAGGGTGCTGAATTGGTTGGAGTTGGATGAACCACCAGTGGGTGGATCATCATCGGAAGGAGGAGGGTCTGCAGAAGAAGGCATGGAAGGAAAGGTTTAGAGGAAGATCCCAGGACATTTGGCGATTCATACCATGTTGTCTATGGTAACTAGGTTTACAGTGACACAATGAAGAAGGAATGGCTGAAAGGGATGATCTCATTCATACGTTGCATGTGCTTAAATACAAGGAAAGGGAATGACAGCTAGCACTGCCAGCACAACAAGTTTGTTACAAGAAATAACAGAAATTAAACAATGATTGTTGCTGCAATGAGGTGTTGACAACTAGCACTTTCTAGAAGGAAATTGTTACTAATTGTATCAACATAGATGAACTGTCATTAAGGATAAATTTTCGAGTGCGTGGGAGAGAGAAAGGGTATTGGCAACCAAAAAGTGGAAACTTTTACATCAATGATTCACTTTAGGTTTAATATAATATCCAACTATTGGGGAAATTAAAAGCATATTCTCGTACTTCTCTACTATTAAAATCTAGGGTAAACTATACTAATGACCACCGAACTATGGGGTTGGTGTCGATTTGACCACTATATTTTCAATTGTGTTAAATATACCACATAACTATTTAATTGGTTTCAATGTAGCCACTTGCCGTTAAATCCTAACGTGAAGATGATGTGGCAGTTAAAAACAAATTGATAAAATTACACATTTAATCCCTATTACTTAGGCATTCTATCAATTTAGTCATAATTTTTATTTAATAAAACAATTAATTAATTAATTAAGTAATGCCACGTGTCACCACCTCATTGGGGGACTTTAACTATTTATATTTGAGTTAATAATTTTATTTTACCCTCCAATGAGGTGGTGACACATGTCACCATCCATTAAAGGAAGAAAATAAATTTTACTCTACAATGAGAGTAACAGGGTTCGAACTAGGGTCCTCTTGGTAAGAGGTGCACCTATTTACCATCAAGCCAAACACACATTTCTAATTTGTTGTACAACATTTATTATTTATCATAACAGAGTTTTCTCCATCCTGCAATGAAGGGGTCATGGTTTTGAAATTTCAGGATTCTCTGTTCCGACCCTGACAGATTGTAAAGGACTATACAAACTGGTTAATGAGTGGAAATCTGGGACCAGACAACTTAGACCAGATAGTAGAGGATGGTCTGAAAGTTTCAGACTTTAAGTCTTTCATGGAGATTACTAGGCAAACAAAAGAAACCCAACAAACAACCGTCTTTACATTGATGTTTGAATTGGCAATAAGAAAAAAAAGAAGAAAAGGGTCTACCAGGACATCATTTAGAATTTGTTTTGTGATTGGTTCTGATTTGCCACTACTTGTGCTTTGCTTATAGTTCTGATGCATGATATTAGATGACTAGTTTTTCCATCACTAAGGCATTTGATCTACCAGGACATCATTTAGAATTTGTTTTCCTCTTATTGATAGCTGAATTCTGATAAATTTTCCGGATATTACTTTAGTAGCATGTTCGGGGATTTGATGCTTCTCGATTTCCTTTGTTCTTTGTTCAAAAAGAAACTAGTAAACTACCAAGCATATAAGACTCTGTAACAAGGAAAACAATTTCATTGCTAGCCATCAATGCAGCATTTTCCTTACAAAAACCAAAGACCCCACCTTTTCCCGTCTTCAACTTTGAAAATTTTCCTCTAAAGCCGCCTTTTCCCCCTGTAGATTTAGTGTTTATTTTTCTGTTTTTTTCTTTTAACTTTATAAGATAAAAGATGACCAAGAACACAAGTTCACAAGACTTGAGTAAAACGAGCCACATAGATTTCTGCAAGAAATTCAAGAACTTTAACCCCCTTCGACCCTTTTCTCGATGTTCTTGGCTTCATTTTAGTCTCTTGTTTCTTCATTGGGGGCTTCTTTTACTTGGATTACCGGGATGTGCTCAACCTCGGCTTCCCTTTGTTTGGCGCTCCATCGTCGTCGTCAGAAGGTTCAAAAGCAAAAGCAGCGATAGATAATGCACCATCAGCAACAATGAATGTGAATGGACAATTGAGACTAAATTGATAGAATGCGTAAGTAATAGGGATTAAATGTGTAATTATACCATTTTATTTTTAACTGCCACATCATCTTCCCGTTAGGATTTAACGGCAAGTGGCTACATTGGAACCAATTAAATAGTTATGTGGTATATTTAACACAATTGAAAATATAGTGGTCAAATCGACACCAACCCATAATTCGGTGGTCATTTGTATAGTTTACCCTAAAATCTAACGGAAGGATGACATGTCAATTAACAAAATTTTATATAATTACACATTTGGTCTCTGTTAGTTATATATTATATCAATTTAGTCTTAATTTCAATTTAATTAAATAAAACTAATCAACCAATCAGATGACGACACATGTCATCACCTTGATTGGATGCAATTACTCTAATTTTTAATTTATCTTATTTAACAATTAATATATTTATTTTTTCTCCAATAAAGTGGTGATACATGTCACCAACAATTCCATCTCATTCCCTTTTATTTTCCTTTAGCAAAGGTAGTGACATGTGTCTCCAACTTTCATATTTTTGTCATGCCAAGCTGAAGACACAAGATTTTGAGTTTGTTTCCACTCAAGTCTTTTGTAAATAGGTCTATCTCTTGATAGTTTGTCTTCACATATTCAAGCTTGATTTTTTTTTCTTACAAGACTTTTATTCTAACAAAATGGTAATGCACCCCCACATGTTTAATTCTTGCATGAAAAAATTAAATTCTCAGCTAAGCGTATAGCTGACATGTCGTCACAGTATAAGGTGACTAAAAATTTCACTTGCCGATGCAAGTCCTTCAACAATTGCAAATATAAATACTCTCTTGAGTTATCATGTTGCCGCACGATTCTCTACTTTAGTGATTGACAAAAACATTGTAGGTTGTCTTTTGCTACACCAGGAGATCACTCAATATCTAAGTATAAACACATACTATATAATTGAGCATCAGGTATCATGATGCATAATCAGTATTATAATAGTCAACTAGTTTGCAATTACTACATTTTTATGCAAAATACCATGATCAATTATACTCTTCATGTATCTCAAAATTTGACAAAATGCTTCCAAGTGCAATTTATTTGAATTTTTTATATCGCGACTCACAACTCCAATTGCAAAAGAAATATATGGCCTTGTTAAAATTAAGTAGATAACAAAACCAACTAATCGTCGATACATTGTCGCATCTTCTAGTACTTTCCCTTCGTTAGAATAATTTTCAACATTTGGTTCCATCGGGGTAGAAATCGACTAGCAATTGAGCATTTTAAATTTTTAGCAGAAATACTTTCTCTGATGGAGAAAAATTCTTTCCTCAACATGATCAATCTCTAACCAAGGAAGTGTTTGAGTTGCCCAAGTTCTTTCATTTGGAAGCGAACTGATAAGTTCATCTTGGTTTGAAGAATTTCATCCTCAAAATCTCCAGTGAAGATTAAACATCGTAGCTAATTTTCATTATTTTTTTCATGAACAAATTAGAATCTAAAGGAACCACAAAATAACCACTATTAGTTAAAAACTCAACAATCTTACCATACCAAGCCCTGGGTGTTTGCTTCAATCCATAAAGCGTCTTTCGAAGCTTATACACATAATCAAGATGATCTCAACTCCGAAAACCAGCCGGTTGGTCCATACAAATATCTCGATCTAGCTCTCTATGTGAAAATGCATTATTCACATCTATCTTTCATAGATTCCAATCCTTGCTAGCTGCTAGTGTTAGCAAGACTCATACAATTGTAATCTTTGTCACCAGACTAAATGTTTCATCGTAATCTGGTCCATATTGTTGAGAGAATCTTTGAACTACTAATTGAGCCTTGTATCTCTCAACCGATTCGTCTGTATGACGCTTTATCTTGTAGATATATTTATAAGAAATATTCTTCACATCTCTTGACTTTGATACGATCTCTCAAGTCTGATTTTGTTCAAGTGCAATAATCTCGTCTCTCACTGCTTCAGTCCATTATGCTTTTTGACAAGCTTCTTCAAAGGTTTTTAACTATTTTGCATCACCTTTTTCTACTATGACAACGTTAGTGTATTTGGGATTTGGTTTCATGATCTTTATTAGTCTTTTAGGTGATGTTGGCTCTTTTATTCAAACGTTACTTGAGAATAACAATACTTGTTTTTTATTCAAACGTTGAGTAACAAACAAGAATTATACAAGCTGATATATTACGAAGATGGAACAAATAGTTTAGTGTTAGGTGTGTTCCAATAAGTGCAGATCAAACATGCATAAAACATATCAATTATATCATAAGAACACATAACAGTTCAATACAAATACTCGAGTGCATGCAAGGGTTTACTAGTGTCTACCCTCCAACCTTACACCAAATGCAGTCCCCCCAAAACTACATCCATAAGGACTTACCCTAGGCCCGATGGGCATAGGTGCCACCTAAGGGGCTGCCTTAGGTCCATAAGGATTTACTCGTGCTAAAGCATCGGTACCTACTCAAGGGGAGACCTTGAGTCCATAAGGATTTACCAGCTGGATCAGAGCTGTACCTACAGAAAACTTCATAACATAACCCAACAATATACCCCAGATAGTAATCAGTGTTCAGGTTCCAGACATGAGTAACAGAATACATGTGACAGACATATTCTATTCAGAGTATCAGAAACGGAAGATTCATGCTTTTGACAGATAAATGGGCATACCATTGAGCAGAGCAAACATTCTCACCATTCATCATGCAAACAGATTGTAACATTATAGGTTAAGCTAACAGATCATACTATCAAGTTCATCAGACAGCCAGACAATACCATCACAGATCAATCAATCACATAACAAGTATACATATTGAACAGACATACATCAGGTACGCAGAGAATGTCATCATATATCCAGTTGATCATTTCATCTCATTTTCCAACATAGTGATGCAATCTCAATAACAGTTGAAATATTCATCAAACATAATATTATTCATGATTAAATCATTATACAATCCATTCAACAGAATATAGCACACATAGAACACACTAGATAGAACAGTTTATTTCTTAAAGCTACTCGGTATTTACGAAAGGGGACACATTGAACTTTTAACAATTTGGACGAATTTCAAGAACGAGGTCCTTATTAGAAAGGGTTCGTAAAACGATTCATACCATGTTTTCAAGAATTGTTACATCAAGATCTTAGAAAGTTCAAATATATCATGAGTGATTCAGTCATTTAAGCCTACAAGAGTCATTTTATCATACATGGGCGTTTTGATAATTCATACCAATGAGGCATAAGTAGCCGCTCAGGAAATTCTATTTGCTCATCAGGCTTCCAATCAGGCATTCGGAGATTTCTATGTCAAGATCTTTTACGACATCGAATACATTCAGAGCTATTTTAATTACTTTGGCCAACGATGGCATTTTATTCTTTTAACTATCAGGGGTGATTTTGTAATTTAGCCTAGAAATGATAAAAATGATGATTTACAATATTTAATATATATTTGGACGGTTTCTTTCATAATTCACCACAGGACTTGCCACAGAGTAGCCGAACTTATATTTTGTGCGGAAAACTTCCAACCATATATTAATATCAGGAGTGATTAACATACATGAGTGTGCTTCCTAACACTTAGGGGCACTTTAGCCCTTAAAGTCTTATTAGACATCCCAGAATTTCATCAAATGCATAAATGCCTACTAAACTCAAGAGGGCATTTCAGTCATTTTGGAAATTGGGATAAATCCACCATTTTCATCAAATTTTACTATTTAGCACCTCCATCGTTTACGTACTCGATGGAGATTAAGTCGTTTTGATTCCTTCGATCCTTACAGACGGTTTACTCATTTTAGAACTTAAGGGTAAAATTGTCATTATGATTAATTAAGAATTTCGGTGCTCGAAGGCACTACAGTCTTTCTGGTCATTACGATCATTCCAATTAATTCATCCATTACTGTCGTAAGGATCAGCTCAAGAATACAATGATAATTCAAGCAAAATCACCTTCATGTGTTATATAGAGCTCAGGGGAAAATCTAAGTTTTTTTTAGTATCACACGCATTTGAATAATGATGTCGAAGTCTTTTCCAATAGAACATACATCTTAGGTAGGATAATTTTTCAATCAATTCGAATGCAAATTTCGGGTCACTTCCTTTATTATGGGTAGTTTAGTCATTCTTATACCTCAAGGCCATTTCTGTAATCTCATATCCAATATCCTTTACTCCATATTATGGGCATTGAATCTTAGACACCATTGATCGAGTTGCAGATTTAACTGTATTATTTATTACTATTAACTTTCGATACTTCTGGTCTATTAGTGTTCTTATTCGAATATTTTGGTTTTAATAATTTTCATACTTATTTCTCGTATCTAATTCGGCTTAAGCAGAGTTTACAACACACTTCATCATAAGCATGCATGCGTTAACCAAATATCGACATGTACATAAAGCATACAATGGGTAGTAATGTATTACCTTAACTCCGAGCTACATCAGTCGATTCATGATACGACATTCGAATACCCTCGAACCCAAATTCGACATTCCTCAACATCGTGTATCCAAGGAATCGAGAATACCTTCAATTACACAAATTCTAAGATCAGACCTTACTCACAAGCTCTTAACCAATTAATTTAGTACATAAACAAGTTTGGGTTCAAGGTCAGATTCGGAGGCTTTCGGATCAGAATTTTGCGAAATGGGGTTCAAAAACGGACTCAGGACGTCGAAAAACATAAGATATGGCTTTTCAGAAAATTTTGACTTTTTGGTCAAAGTCAACGCTGACGTCAGCAGGTCAAGGGTCAACAGGGTCAGAGTCAACACTGACGTCAACAGTCAACTGGTAAGGGTCAACTGAGTTGACTCAGTTCGGACGAGTTGACTCGGCTGACTCGGACGAGCTGACTCGGGTTGACTCGGTTCGGGTTTTTGGGTCAGGCAAACGGGTCGGGTTTGGGCAGATGATTCACTGGCTCGGGTTTGGGGCCGGTTCAGACCGGTTTGAACCCGGTTTACTTACCCCAACAGACCTCAGATCTATACTGACCGACCGGTCGCCGGAAAACCTCGCTGGTGACCCCCAAAGGTCAATTTTTCTTGTCAAAAAGAAAGATCATCAACTTAAAAATCCAAGCCACTCAGTTCGACACAAACAAAGTCGGAAAACTCATCGAATCTTACCCAAATCGTTCGAAACGGCCGGATTTCCGTGTAACACCGATGGAGCCTTTACCGGCGTCGGATGAGTGGTCGGACGGTTGGGTTTTGCTTGCCAAGGCACGGAGATGACGATGGCACTGACGGCACGGCGAAAAGATGATCGAGGCGGTCGAAAAACTCAAAAATCATAGGCGAGATGGAGGTTTCCGTCAAATCTTCAAATCGATCTCCGCGGCAGACGAAGCGTCGGTTTTGCGCGTGGTGATCGAGGTTCGATTCAGGGCACGACGACGAATGTGGAGGTGACGGCGGTGCATGCCACGATGGGGCGGTGGAGGCGATCGGAGGAGTGGCCGAGAGATGCTAAAAGGGTTGAACCTTCTGGGTTCTTACATTCGAATAGGCAACAGCAAGAAAAGGGGGGTAGCTGGAGAGTCGAAATAGTTTTTATTATTATTGTTGTTATGCAAATACTCAACATATTTAGTTTAAAACTAACCCGAGATAGCCTTGATACCAAGAATAGTATTAGCCCTGATTGCTAAGACACTCATCAAAGGGCACAGGTTCAAAACCCCACAACCATAATTCCTTTTTTTTGTTTTTTTACCAATTTATTAGGGTGTTACAATCAGATATACAAATTCTCACATTGTGTACAATTGATTCAGAACAGTAACATATCAGTCACGCATATTAAATGGAAATGTAGACAGTTCAGAGTTACAGTATATTCAGAAATACAACAAAATCAGTACCACATTCTTACAAGACAATGCATATATACAGTTTATACAGAATCAAACAACCATAACCATACAAAAACAAGAACACACTACCTTGGTAAATGTATCCTAAACGGACAACAACAACAACAACAATAGAATTCAGATCACAACACAAGATAATTTAACAGAAACGAGACACACACCTAAATGCGTTGTAAAATAACTATATTTGAGTTTTAGTGTTTCCTTGATCCGCTCAATCTCGTATGTTACGTATTGACTCTTATTTCTTCCCGGCTTTCAGAAAACGCAATAAAATCCAATTGTCTTCCTACGTGCCAAAATATCAACCGATTATTATAACCACAAATATATAAACCAATATAAAACCCAAAGACAAAAAGGGTTTAGTTACTTAACCCAGATGAATCGATGCACAAGGGCAAGTATAACTGATTTACGATTCCGTACGAAAAAGAAATGTTGATCCACCAATTTCGGTTATAGTGTTCTTTTGATTTAACAGAGACAAATGCAACCCAGGGAAATGATACACAACCCACGATTCACATGAGAAATTACAGGTTTAGAAACAGATGATTCCGGAATGATATATGCATCAAAGTTAAACAATAAACGAACCAACACATACCCACTGTCCCAACGACGACACTGAAATACAACTCCGAGAAGAACCCACACACGCAACGGAAAGCAGGAGATACGAGGGTAACACTCGTGGGTATGTGTTGAACGATGTGGGAATGTGAACAGTTAAGGAAAGCTCAACAGATCACTTGGGGAACTAGAATAGAGAAGGACACATTTGCTGGAAAAATTGGGCATATAAGCCGCCTAAAGATTTTATTTATTCCCAGGCCCTCTTGGTAGTATTGAGTCTAACGAGGCTGAGTTGCGGGCGATTGCTTTTGCCTTATCTTATTTTCGGCAGTCAGCGTGGGTAACATATCCTTTGGTGGTGGAGTCGGATTCCATGGTTGCCATTAGTTGGGTGTTACATGTGGATAAACGACCGTGGCGGTATTAGGAGGTGTTTCGTGAGATTGATAGTAGTTGTGCCAATTTACATTCGGTGTGTTTTTCACATATCTTCGGAGAGGCGAATGGCTTAGCAGATGCTTTGGCTAAGGAAGGGGTGGCGCGTATTTCTTTTTTTTGTGCTAGTTAACATTAGTGATTGGTTATTGGTTTTTCGTTTGTTTGTTCGTTTGATTTTGATGCTTTTGTCACATACGGGTCGTACTCTTTTCCTCCATTAGGTTTAGGGAGGTTTTTAACGAGGCGACCGTTGTGACGTTTGGTTGTATATTTCATCTTAATATACGACATCTTATTGACAAAAAAAAAGATTTTATTTAGGGGAATAGGCCACCTCCAAGATTAATTTGGAGAATAGGCCAAAATCTACAGTAACTCGCCATCCTCTTATGGCGTTCTTGGACCTCGCCAGGTGCAAATGCCGAGGTACCTAGTGACCGGCTTTTCCATTGGCGCGGCTCGTGCAGGCTGGTTGGCAGGCTTGACAGGCTGGGGCGCGCGAGGAGCAAGGTGGCATGCATGGCGTGGCAGACTTTCACGTGAATGAGGGGACCTCGCCATATGGAGATGGCGAGGTGCAGGGTGGCAGACTTTGCATGCATGCACTGCATGCATTCACGTGGTGATGTTTTTTTTGTTTCTTTTTTTTTTTACATTATTTGTGTATATATATAGATAGGTGGTGTGAGTTGACAAGATAGATAGGTGTGAGTTAAAATTTTAGAGTTGGTGATATTTGTGAAGAGAAGAAGAGAAAAAATTTGGTGAAGGTGAAAAATTTTTTGTATATCTTTTTAAAGATATATTCGAAGATGGTGAGGATCGTTAGAGTATATTATTCTGATATTTTCTAGGTTTCTCACTAAGTAAGTGATTTTTTAAATTTTGAGTTTAAATTAATATGTTGTTTTTTTAATTATTAGTGTCTGTATATTATTTTATTTGATTGATGATCTAATGATAATTATTTTTTATTATTGATGAAGCTGTCCTGGTTGTGATTGTTGTTTCGAACAAAAAGAAGCTAGTTTTTCGAATTTTTAATCTGGTAAGGGCATGTATTTTTTAATCTGATTTTTTAAAGTTAGTTTTTTAGCTGTATATATTCGAAATGTTGAAGTTAATACAATTTTTTGTCTGTATATATTCGAAATTGATGTATATATTCGAATGATAATTGTTTTTTTAGCTGTATACATCTGAAGGAGTTTTGTTGTACCGTGACCATAAGCACATTTTGTCTCATATTCACGAAGAGCAAGTAAGTAAATGTTTTGTAATTTAAAATTTCATATTTACTATGTAATTATTATAATTTGAAATTATAATGAATTAATTATAGGGTGTAGAGCATATGATACGCCGTCGAGGAATGAAGATAAAGGAACCTGATGAGCGTTTACTGTATTACCTACAGTGAGCTGGTTTTTATAATGTCACCTTTCTACGTGGGTTTAAGATAGTCCATGAGTTGATTACTGCATTGATTGAACGGTGGAGACCAGAGACCCACACATTTCATTTTCCATTTGGCGAATGCACAATAACCATGGAGGATGTTGCGGTACATCCTGGTATTCCAACAAATGGGAAACCATTGGTTGGACAAAATAATTACAATGCATGCAGTACCTGGGCAAAGTTCCTCCTGAGACCTGTGTGGACGGGCTACGCCTCAGAGTATCATGGTTGCAGCAGGAATTTATTGTGACCGATGTATATGGTCATCGAGAACTTGAGTGTGCAGCTTGAGCTTATATACAGCAACTTATTGGTGGTGTGTTGATGCCAGATACATCTGGTAATATGGTTCACACACAATACCCGTCGTTCCTCGCTAATTTGGACACAACTGCTACATATAGTTGGGGGTCCGCAGTATTGGCATTTTTGTACCATGAAATGTGCAAGGTCACAATTATGCATGGTGAAAAGGAAAATTCAGATATGGGTGGATGTCAAGTCTTACTGCAGTCCTGGGCGTGGTACAGGCTGCCTTATCTAACGCCCATTTTTTATGTACCGGTACATATGGAGTTTTCGCTTGCTGGAAGGTAATAATGTGCTTGCAGTTGTATATAAATATTTATTGATATAATATTTATATCTAGTGACTTCGAAATATAATTTCAATATATCTTTGCAGATGGAGGCATAAGTTGAAGAATGCAGGGGTGGTTCACAACACTGTCAGAGAGACAAGATTAAAGAACCAAACAATAGGAAAAAATTGGTATCATAATCAATTTATTTTAATTTATTATTTGTTCTTATTTAATATAATTTATTTAATATCATGGTTACCGGAATTTTTCCCGTGATAATTCTCCGGTCAGAGGAGGCGAAGAGGCACAGGGGAAGTCCCAACATTCTAGGAATGATGAGGATTTTTCGGAAACTCCACAAGGGAATATTCCCAATGATCAAGGTAATAATGATCACGTGATTTCGCCTCGGATCCATAATTCCAGGTTCATGCACGACGGCTTAGTGGGAAACGTGGCAGTTGAAGAAGTTAATTCATCTTCAGAGACGGGTGGAGAAAAATATGGGCAGATGGCACATAAGGATGGGCCCCGAGAGCTGTTGGGCCAGGTGGATATGTCGAGGAGTAACTTGGATCTAGGATACGTAGGTATTATGGATCCATGCAATCAATTGATAATATCACGTAGCGGGAAGGCATTGTCTCCGGAATACATTCTATCTCGTTCGCCAACACCCACGTCGGAGGAAATTGTTCAAGATACGCTAGAGAATGTCCAATTTCAGGAAGTGTGTCAACAAGCCGATAAAGAAAATAATGTCTCCGCTGAGGATCGGGAATGTGGATTTCGCAACGCAGGGGGTGCTAGAGGTGTGTTGCCTATCGGAAGGGGTCAGGATTTCTTTCAAGCCAGTCACCGACGTATAATTAGAAGACAAATTAGAGATTCGGTGGATGGAGAAAGAGGCGTTTCCGGGAAAGAGGGAAATAACTCCCTTGAATCTATTCATATCAGCTATGTAGAGGAAGCCTTACATATATAGGGTGTGAGTGAAATTTTGGGAGTAAGATTTAAAGGAGGGAAGGAAGCTTTTGTTCAGAAAGTCAGGGCAATTGAATCTGAAAATTGAGTTTAATTTGTGTAGGGAGAATCACTGGGGTTATGCTAGATTTGTGTTATGGATATAAAAATTATCTCATGAAACATCAGGGGTTTGGGGAGGCGAGAGAAGGCGAGGGCAATCCGTAATGATTAAGGAGAGGAAACCTAACTTTCTTCTGATTCAAGAAACCAAGTTAAGGAATTTTTCTCGCGCGGTGTTGCGAAGTATGGGCTGTGATCGAAACTTTGAATTTTGTTGTACACCGGCAGAGGGGTCGGCGGGTGGTTTGATAAGCTTTTGGAATCCAAATGTCTTCGATAAGTCAGTAGCATATTTTACTAAGAGATTAGTGGTGATCCTCGGAAAATTCAAGGGCAGTGAGATGGATTGCGGAATAATGAATATATATGGGCCGACAAATGATGCGGAAAAGGAAGGGTTTTTTAAGGATATATTGGACGAGATGAACAAGCATAAGGTGGCGTGGGTTGTAGGGGGAGATTTCAATGCGATCATCTATATGGAGGAGAAGCAAAGCTTGTCATGGAATTATGCGGCTATGGAGAACTTTCGATCCTTTATTCAAAAGGCTAAACTAATGAATTTACCTTTGTCTGGTGGGTTGTATACGTGGTCAAATAATAGAGATCCACCGACTTATGTTAGATTGGATAGATTTCTGGTGAATGTCGCTTTCTTCGAAGGTTTCCCGAATCTGAAACAATCTCTTCTTCCGAAAGTAATATCGGATCATAATGCCATCGCCTTAGAAAACATTGTGTACAAGCGGGATAGGAGACCTTTTCGCTTTTATAATTACCTTATGGCAGAGGATGGTTTTGATGAGATGCTAGTGGGGAAGGTCAAGAACTTTCAGGCACATAGCTCCAAAGATGGAATTTGCAATATGCTTGGGATGATCAAAGGGGTGGTGAAGTCATGGTCTGCTAAAAGGAAGCAAGGGTTTTGCGGCAATTCGGCGGACATTGAGAAACAAATTGCTTCTTTGGAATTGAAATTCCAAACGGGTCAAGCAGCTTTGTCGGATGGTCACAGGTTAGCGGATCTAAAAGACCAGCTTTGGAAGTAGCTCAGGAGGGAGGAGAGCATTTGGTTGCAACACTCGAGGGTTCGTTGGTTTAAAGAGGGTGACAGAAACACTAAGTATTTCCATTCGATTGCATCTCTGAGGCGATGTTCCAATTCGATTCACTCCCTCAAGCACAACGACAACGTGATTTCGAATCCATCCGAGGTAAAAGATCTTATCTTTAAGCACTTTGAACATGTTTTCAATCAAAAGAACACCTTGGAGTTAGAGCATCTGGATTTAGAATTCAAAAGAATTGAAGACGATCAAGCTAATATGTTGGAGTTAGAATTTTCAGAGGAAGAAGTTAGGTATGCGGTGAATTCCTTTGATAGTTCGCGAGCCCCGGGTCCGGATGGTTTCAACATGGGATTCTTTAAGAAGTATTGGGGCATTTTGAAGGGTGAAATTATGAAGTTCTTTCATAATTTTCACAAGGGTATTGATTGGGAGGATGCAGTTAATCAGGCTTACATAGCACTTATTCCTAAGAAGTCAGCTCCTGAGTCGATTGAGGATTTCAGGCCGATAAGCCTAGTCGGTCGGATATATAAAATTCTATCAAAGGTATTATCCTTTCGTCTAAGGGGCATGATGGATGTTATAATTAGCAGGTCCCAATTTGCTTTCATTCCAGGGCGGCATATCACGGATTGTTCGTTTATCGCTAACGAGGGGATCGATTATATGAGAAAGATGGGTCTAAAAGGCGCCATGTTTAAGATAGACTTCCAGAGAGCCTACGATTCTGTCGATTGGATGTTTTTGATACATGTTATGAGGAAAATGGGCTTTGGAGACAAATGGTGTGATTGGATTCTTAAATGCATATCGACGACTTCGATCGCTATTTTGGTTAATGGGTCCCCTACACCTCATTTTTCGATGACGAAGGGCCTCCGACAAGGGTGCTCTTTATCACCACTGCTATTTAATATTGTAGGAGAAGCGCTACACCTTTTAATCGAGAAAGGCGAATCCTTGGGTTTGTTTGTTGGTTGGCGTATTGGGAGGGGGGAGTATGTTCACAATTTAAGCCATTTACAGTTTGCGGACAATTTAACAATTTTTTGTGGTCTGTCTTTGCGAGAAGTGGAGAATGTGAGACGAATTCTGAGGGTCTTTGAAGTCGCTTATGGGCTTAGACTTAATCTTACGAAGAGCTGTATCTTTGGGGTAAATATTGATGATGAACGTGTAGGTGCATGGGCGTCTAAAGTGAAATGTTTGAGGAGCAATTTTCCTACGACATATCTCGGGCTACCCCTAGGATCTAAGTCGAATTCTTATGCAATGTGGGAGCCGATTATAGAGAAAGTGTATAGGCAATTATCAAATTGGAAAGCGGCTCAACTGTCCATTGGAGGTAGATTGATCCTAATTAGAGCGGTTCTATCGGCATTACCTATGTATTTCATGTCCCTATTCCGTATGCCGGTTAAAGTGGTGAATAAAATTAACAGCATCATGGCTGGTTTTTTGTGGGGTGAGTCGGAGGGTAGAAAGAAAACCCATTGGGTTAATTGGAATGCCATATGTAAACCGGTGGAGCTAGGAGGGCTGAACGTAAAGAACTTATGCATTCAGAACAGGGCCTTCCCTGGAAAATGGGTATGGAAGTTTGCGAATGATCCGAATAGCCTGTGGAAGAAGATGATATGCTGTAAATATAATAGTAATCCCTCCTCAATCGTGTTGGATGAGAGAATGCACTACCTCGCGTCATGGCAGTGGCGGGGAATTCTTAAGTCAATCTTTGATGAGGATGATTTTGGGGTGAATGTTCGTGGCAATTTCAGGATCCAGGTGGGGGACGGATCGTCTACTTTGTTCTGGTCCGACGTGTGGGTGGGGTCTACTTCGCTGCAAACCATGTTCCTAAGAATTTTCGCGCTCTCATGCAATAAGTCGGGGACAGTTTCGGACTTCGGTTGTAAGGAGAATTCTACTTGGGAGTGGAATATTAACTTGCGTAGGAACCTTTATGATTGGGAGGTTGCGCAATGGAACGATTTTCTTGAGTGCATACATAGGTTCCGTTCAGATGGTTTCGAGCGTGACTGTCTAGTATGGCAGGGTCTAGGAGAGGGATCATATTCCGTGAAATCTTGTTACAATCTGATGTTTAAGGAAACATATCTGGACAGATTTTGGAAGGTGTGTGTGTTGAACGGCTATGCTCCTCCGAGGGTAGAAGTCTTCGTGTGGCAGACAGTACTGGGAAAAATTGATGTTCGTGGGGAGTTGAGTAAGCGTAGGGTTGGAGAGATATCGGATGCGAGGTGTCCCTTTTGCCTAGAGGATGTGGAAACTGCTACACACCTATTTATTTCGTGCATGGTAGCTTAGAGACTATGGACGAAGGCGTTAACATGGTGGAATGTTGAGAGTGCTTTGCCACAGAACTTAGTATCTTTGTTGCGATATTGGTTTTACAACCCCCCGACGATGGAATGTAGGTCGATATGGTTTTTTATCCCTGCAGCAGTGTTGTGGACGTTATGGTTGTGCAGGAACGATATCATCTTCCGAGGTAATAAGCTCGACGAACTCCAAATTTTATTTTTGCTGAAGTCTCGGTTGGTTAGCTGGTATTGTGCAAAATACAATGTTGCGTCAGATGCTAAGTCTGCGATTTTCACAAACCCAAGGCTAGCGGACGGGTATGTTGAGGGAATGGAAAAGCAGGCTGTTACGCAAGCATGGCAGCCTCCGGATGAAGGCTTCATTAAGGTGAATGTTGATGGGGCGATACGGTTGGACGGAAGCACAGGGGGTATCGGTGGATTAGTTAGGGACCACAATTCAGAAATCATATTTCAATTTTCGGAAAGCTGTGGTCTAGGCCCTCCAATTTTGGCTGAACTTCTTGCTATTAGGAGGGGCCTGAGGCTGGTATTGGAGGAGACAGTTTGCAGGAGGTGTCGGCCAATCATCGAAAGCGATAGCGCCGTTGCTGTTGGGTGGATTCGGAATTCGGCTTCGTGTTCAACCTTATTCAAGAGTTTGGTGGAGGATATTATCCATGCAGGGAAGGCGAGGGACTGCATTTTCAGATTGATTGCGAGGGCATGCAATGTGGATGCGGATATGTTGGCCAATGCAGGTATTGGCTAGGTAATTTAGATAGGTAGGAGTACCCTGGTTTGTAACTGCATTTGGTCATGTAGTGTTGGATTTCTTGTAATTGGTTTATGTTGTAAGGCGACAGTTATGAACGTATTCGATTATATATAATAAATTGGCACTCTTTTCCCCCTTCCGCTGCCGGCGTTTTTTCGGGAATGCTCGGTATGAGGGGGGTTTTTAACGAGGCCACCCTTTGATCAAAAAAATTTATTATTTGTTCTTATTTTGTATATTGTATTTTTTATTTTTGAAAGAGAAATTGTATATTTGATTGTGAGTGAATTCATATTAATAATTGTGTTTTACAGTTTATTTGGCAGCCGTACCCGAATGACGACGTCAGGGCTTGCCTACCACCTACTGTGCTTGAATGTGCAGCATTCTGGGGTACGGTTGTGCCTTTGATCCATTTTTTTATTGTTGAGTTTCATTGTGCTGACAGAGTGTTGAGGCAGTTTAACTTCCATCAACCCATTCCAAGAGCTCCACGTGAACAAATTCACACCGTTCATAGAGGTAGATTCAATGAGAATTGGATTGTGAAGCAAGTCGATTTCATTGAATTGTGGGAGGAAAGATGGATGCGGTGGGCTAAAGTTTTGAGTCCAATTCAAGCCAGCGATTTTGAATTTAATACATAATATTATTCATGGTTTTCGGCAAATCGAAAACCGTTCATAGCATATGTCGAAGATGCAAATAAATGGCTTGAAGATCCGCAGTGCTCAAGACACGTTCACCTCTCAACTGTAACCCCCCTCGTCCCGGTCCGGGCGACTGACCGGTCCGAGTGGGTTACACGGGGATACCCGAGGCGAAACCCATTAAGGCATCACTTCGGTTAACAACCGGAGAAAACTTTTTCATTTATTATCTTGTCTAGATGCATTAATATGTCCTATGTGAAACAACGACAGCGGAAGCAACAAGCGAGGCGAACAATCAAACAACAAATAAAAAACAACCCATTTTAACTTAAACTGCAGGCCGTATCGATACGCCCAAAGAGGGTATCGATACGCCTTGACTAGGTCAACAGGCCAAAGTCAACTCGAGGAGACCGTATCGATACGTTGGTTGACCGTATCAATACGCTCTCAACGGTCAACTTCTCGTGGTCAACGCTATGAAGACTGTTTCTGTAACCCCCTAAACCCGGCCTAGAAGGAATAGGCCGAATCTAGGAAGTAGCGATTGGAACTTGTCCCTCAAGAAACAATTTAGGTTAAAATATTTCGTAATTCAAAAGAATCGATTAGATAAGTAAAACTTAACAAATATTCTGATTAAAATAAAACTCAATCTTTTAAACGATGTTCCGATAATTAATTAAAATTCAAAAAAATAACTTCATAGATGCATGCATTTAATAAAGCCCAAATTAAAAACAGTAAACAGTCCCAATGTCTGAATTACATAAATGTTCCAAAATATTTCAAAACAGTAGTCTGAAGTAATTAAAAGAGAGTTCATACTGAATTATAAAATATCCGAGTAAAATGCGAGAAGCTCCTAGTACCGAGTCACCTAAAAGAGTCTGAGATATCTGAAAAAGTAAAAACTAAAGGGTGTAAGCTAAAGAGCTTAGTGTGTCTCTAAAGTGCATCGAAAACAAAACAAAAACAAAACAGTATTTTATTTTCTGACAAATACTTTTCTGAAAACACAATAAAACTGAATCATGATGATATGATGTATGATGCACATGAATCATAGTACCCATCTCCGATACACCGAAAAGTAAGGTTCCCCAGAACCTACTTTCTCCATGTCACCATCCGAAGTGGAACTCAGCCCGAAGGGTGGAACCACTGATCCGAAGCGGAATTCAGCCCGAAGGGTGAAACCACTAATCCGAAGCGGAATTCAACCCGAAGGTTGAAACCACTGAACTTCCCCGAACAAATCTCAATCCATATACCCACAATGATATGATGCAGATTTTAAAATTCGAGTCTGATCCGAAACTTGAATTATGAAAATTCAAGTTGCACAATACTTTAAATCCGATGTTTTACGTTTTCGAAAATCTGATATTTCACTTAAATCACAGTATGACATGTTATGCATGATGTCTGAAATATTCACTCAATCACAACAGAGTATGCACACAAAATGTACAAAACATTTACTTATATTAATACCAGAAAAGCACATAAAATTTATAGCACAGAAAGAAACACATAAGTTTATAAAACAGGAAGAGACACACCTCTAGCAACAGTAGCTCTAATGCCGAGAAAAGCGCATCTCACGCTTAGATCTCACTAAAGCAGGACCTACGAGATATGAATTCAATATTAGCATTTATTACTAACACTAAGCCATCGACTAAAACACTAGAAATCGAACTGAAGATATACTCATGTGAAGACCTCGAAGAACATGCACAATCGGTCTGAACAACTTGAGGTAACCCAACGGTCTCAAGGTTGGCACCTGAACACGAGAACATTCCGAATTAGATTCTGAAATCATAACTTATCATATTCCAATAACAAGTACTTAAAGATAACAAAACGGAGCTTTCGGGATCTAATTTGACAAAATGGGAAAAAGATTCGAATTCAGGACGTCGAGAAAGGTTAAGAGGAAGGATGTCTGAAAAAGTCAACTCTTGGTCAACTCGGGTCAATGTCAAAGTCAATGATCAAAAGTCAAATTGGTCAACGGTCAAACTTAGTCAAAGGTCAACAAATCAAATCCGGTCAACTGTGGTCCACTGAGTCAAAGTTGGTTCGGTCAAACCCGGTCAAAGGGGTAAAACGGTCTGGTCAAAATGGGTCCAAGAGTCAACGGTCGGGTTGGTCAACAGTCCAAAGCCGGTTCAGTCTGATAACAGATTTGGTTTGGTCCAACTGCCGGTTCAGTTCAAGATAGGCGGTTCATTTAATCAGATTAGATTCACAACAAGACTTAACTTTAACACAATCTGATAGGCCAACCCACAATCATACACACAAGCCCAACACAAGCCACACATACAACCTAAAGCCCAACACCCATAACCAAACACATCAAACCCAACAATACACTTTACCACAACCAAGCTAGGGTTACCAGAACCTTTGACGGCGGCAGCAAGCTCAACGGACGGCGGCAGCGACGACAAGGAACCAGGCCACACGGCGGCAGAGATGACGAAGCAGGAGCAACGACGACAAAAGACAAAGACGAGTACTTCGATGCCATCACGGTCAAACAACAAACGCAACATAGTCAAAACCAATACTCGAGACCAAAACAAAACCCACAAGAGAACGACGAAGCTTACCCAAACACTTACCCAAAACGGACAACGGTGGAGGGACACGGAGGAGAATGGCGGCGCAAAGGTAAACCGAATGGTTTTTCACAGATTTAGAGCAAACAACGGGGAACGATGGTGAACGGACGGGTGGGTTATGGTTGGACAGCGAAGGGGATTCGAATGGTGGTGGCGGCTCTTTGAACGGACAATGGTAACACCCTCGTCGGAGTTTGATCGGAACTGAGGATTGGGGAACGTTATTTTTGCGAGAGAGGGAGGCTAGAGAGATGAGAGGCGGCTGCAACTTTCAAAATGGGAGCTTAACCGATCTTAGGGCTGATAAAGAAGCTTAAATACCCTAATCTTTTGGGTAAATTACTCAATAGGTCATTAGACTTGTTTAGGGTTTACTGAATGGCTCAAAAACTTTACTTACTTAACAAAATAGTCCCTAAAATCACTTAAGGACTAATTTTCCCCAAATTTCTCAATTAGGGTTTCACATGATCAAATTCCCAAATTCTAGGGTTTCAAATTAGGGATTTCCAAAATTAGGGTTTCTGAATTGGGGTAATTTTTGGGGTGTTACAGTTTCGAAACACCTAAGCTCGTTTCGATCCCCTCAATTTCTCGTCAAAATCTCAGATTTCCAGTAGCAAAATGGTATCGAAACGCCCTTCCCGCGTATCGAAATGCTTGACCTGAAACAAGAGGACCGCATCGATACGGGTCCAACCGTATCGATACCCCTGCTGCGAACAGACAAGTTTTAGCTGGTTTAAGGCACAAGGCTGCCTCAAAAACACCAACCAAGACTTCCAACCAAACATGTAATAACTCTAAAGGCAAGACACCCTACAACAAGCATGCTTAACACATAACATACATATAAAAGCCATACATTAAAAGGAATCATCAATTCCACAAAAGAAGCATACATAGCATTCAAGGTTTCATGCCCTAGACAAGAACATACACAAGAGCGTTCATGAAAGGGGCACAAGGCCAACACACTAGGCATAAGCAAGCCTTAAGCAAAACATCCACAAAACATAGGAGTCTAAACATGCTCCTAACACGTAACAACAACATAAATCAAATACTCAAATCCCATTGCTTGTCTATTACATCCCATAACTTAAAAATCCATACTTGATAATATCAAAAGCTCAACTAGCACACTTGGAGGCCCTCTTCTTGCACAAGCAACCCAGGAGCTACGGATCCACATTGTCGAACAAAAGGGAGCGTAAGCATAAAGCTTAGTAAGGGTAAGCTCATAAACAAACCTCGACAATGCAGGGTCCAAGCACGGACAACACAACCAAGGAAGAATGCACCTCCTTACCTTTGAACCACATGAGTCAAATATAAATGATGCATGAACACAATATCAATATCATGCCAAGCTCAACAAGTCCATAAACACAACATATGGAAACAAATATATTAACGTATTGGCCACACATTCAACAATCCGTATTGGCACCTAGCTATGACCCGAATACGCGGATAACCGTTGGAACTCACATCCAACAACACAACCATTACCTTACGGTGGGATTACACTCATCACCGTTTCACGCAAAGGGGATTCCACTCATCCTCACGCCCCGTCGATGGGATTCCACTCATCATCGACTAACATATATAAGAAGGTTTCCGGGCGTACCTGTACTCCATCTTGATGACTACCATCACCAAGACCACGCGCGCATTTCGACTCTCGTGTGCACACTAAACATCCTAACGATCGATCATTGTACCCAAGCATACTAGTGCCAATACTAACACATTTCATTTAACAACCTCACAACTTTCTTACCAATTTTCGTGCTTAGCACGTACTCACCGTGATTTATCATCATGCACCAACCACATTCCATAACCACATGCATATAACAATGCATCAAATATCATGCCTCAACACACATGTATATCACAATATACATAACCACATTAATCACAATTAATATGAACAAGAGGCATTACAAAGCATTTAGAAGTTCAACCAAAGGTTTCCTAAACTAAGCTTGAGATTAGACTACCAATCTAATCCCAACTCTAGGTGGTTTTACCAAGCCCAACCTAGGTCCACATGCTTGAACCAACGTTTGAAAACCAATTTAAAAGCATAGAAACACTCACTGACTAATCCAAGTTCAACAACTCTAGCCGATCAATCCACCAAGCTATCCGTATTCGATCCCGAGGTTTCACCAACACAATTCCTTGCTTCTAAGCAATTCAACACAATCAAAATAACCAAATTTCAGTCCACAAACACTGTGGCAAACCCGGAACACAATCCAAGCACAAATCGCACGAATTCAAACTAAAGACAACCCCAAAAATGCCATTTTCGAGCAGCCCATAAGCACAGCCTAAAACCATTGATTCCATCACTATTAACACACCTAATAGATCCCAAAACAACCCTTAAACATCAACCAACCATCAGCCCTCAAGATTTCACCCAAAAACAGCCCCAAAACCAACCTTAAACCCCTCTAAAACCCCCCAACAAACCCAAATTCGTGAATCACCATAAAACCATGTAAAAAATCACATATGTTGGACCATTTAGATAGAAAATAACTTATCTCACATCAACAAATCAAAAACTTAAGTTAAAGCTAACAAAGTTAACATTTTTAATTCAAAATCCCAAAACTCCAAAATGCAAAATAGTGAGCTTCAATGAAAACAAATTACATGGGAAGAAAGAGGAAGATGGGGGTAATATGAAAACGAGTTTACCTTTGAAAAACCTTCAAAAACAAGCAAGAAGGGTGATGGAATAGTAACTCAAGGGGAAGGGGGAGTTTTCACGTTGGAGTGTTTGGAGGTAGAAGATGATAGCATTTTTTTGGTGTTTGAAAATAAAAGAAAGGGTTTTATTTTACAAGTCCAAATATTTACAAAATTGCCATTAATGAGATGGCTATCTCCAATTTCTAAAATCCATGGAATTTGGGTTTTAAATCAAAACAAGCCCAACATAAAATTTGTTTGTTTTGAAAACACGAGGCCCAAAATAATATTTTATTATTTTAATTGACCCAACCCCCAAACCTGGGTGTTACATCAACCGAGTTTGGTTAGAGCTCTCAGCAATCAACAGACGAACCAAACTTGGAAGGAATTTCGGGAGCAACCAACCGAGGTTGGAATTCTTCGTGGTCGTGATTTGACTCCCCCCGATACATGTAAGCAGTAATCTTTAGGAGCAACCACCATTTGGTAATGTCTCAGAACAAACCCCATTTCAACAAAGTCATCAAACATTTGGATTTGATCATGTTCCGCAACAATCATCTTTTAATTTTGCAACTGGTGGTAGCTCATCTTCTCAACCGGCTTACAATGATGATGAAGGATACGTACCACAATTTCAGTATCCCCAATCATCTGTATATGGGGAAGGTTTTGGTGTTGGTAGTATGACATCTATGTTGTCAACAACTACCATTAGCAGCCCATCATTTCATCCTGAAGAAATGTTTGCTACACCACCTACTATGCAAATAACGGATGAGCAATTTTTCGATGACGATGAGTTGGCTTCTAATCCAAGAGCTCGTAGACAGGTTCAACCCGCTCCGCGGTACTCACAAACAGGCCCTCTCCACCGGCAAGAATTACCCACTAGGAGGGGAGGAGGCGTAAATAGGGTTTTGTTTTTCTATTTATTTATTTGTAATTTATGTTTCCATGGTTGAACATTTACGAACCCCGGATATTTAATGTTATATGTATTTCTTTCAATTTCGATTGCATTTTGATATTTATGTTCTTTTTTAATTTTCGTATTCAATTTCTAAATTCCAATTCCAAATCAAGACTTTAAATTATATTAAATAATATTATAGAAAAAAATAAAAAATAAAAAATAAGAACAAATAATAAATTAAAATAAATTAAATTATATTACCTTAAATTATATTAAATAAGAACAAACAATAAATTATATTAAATAAGGACAAATATATAACTTAAAATAAAATAAGGAGATAAAAAATTTATTTTCATTACCATAAAATTAGACATACATTAAACAAAGCATTTAGGTTGACGGTCCGGCACGATAGTTGGGAAGATTTGATCTATTCGGACACTTGTTTCTTGAATGACCCGGTTGACTACAAAGAGTAAAATGTTTAACTTGAACTCCTCCCTCTCTATCATAAGGATCATCCATATTCGTATTAATACGAGTAGACTTCGGTCGACCCTTCAACTTTCTACGAAGCACTGGATTTGCTAACCATTCTTCGTATATTGGCTCTACCGGCCAATAGTCTTGGTTCGGGATCGTATTGAACTGAATTCTATATATATTTGCAATATTCTCTAGTTTATAACAGTCATCTGCAAAATCGTAAGGGTCGAGTCGAAAATGCAAACAGGCGGCGTGTGCGTTAGAGCAGGGGTATCTAAATGCTTGGAATGCACCACAATCACACCATTTCTAATGAAGTTTGACTGTGAACATTTTTTGCTCACCTCAGACTTTAGCTTCCACAGAAAATTTCCATCCATGTGAGTCGAATGATCTTACTCGCATAGCGGACGCTTTAGCTTGAAGTCCGATCTTTTTATCATGCAGGGTTTTAGACCAATATTGTCCGCTGTTTATTCGGGAGTTGGATTCCTACCCTTTGTCGGACCACACTTTTCTCAATCTAAAGTAAGTCTCCCACACAATACTTGCAATTGGGAGATGGCGTGTTCCTTTAAGAACCGAGTTTATAGCCTCTGCAAGGTTAGTTTTCATGTGACTATAACGCCGACCTTCATCATAGGCTTGTGACCATCTTTCCGTGGGGATGTCATTTACAAATTTTATTACTAGTGCACCGTGTTGCCTCAACCTTCTAATCCTTTCTTGGAATTTTGGTTGAACTAGCTCATACCCTATTTATAAAAAAACAAGTTAAATAAAACAACAAGATGAACTAAAAAAATTAAAATTTTTATAAACAACAAATAGCAACTTACTTGCACCTAAAATCTCTCTCCGGACCTGATTGTTTCCAAACCGCGTCTTCGCATTCGCTGCAATATGCCGTATACAATATGCTGGATATGTATGTGGAGGTTTCCATAAACTCCCACATCTGTCAATTACTGATAAGAGCGCGGTTCCTCTATCAGAAATCATGCAAATCCCGTCTTCTTTTACAACATAATTGCGTAGGTGCTTCAAAAAGAATTCACATCCATCCGCGTCTTCCTTTTCAACTATGGCAAAGGCAATTGGGAATATATTATTGTTTCCATCTTGTGCAACGAACACGAGTAATATTGTAACACCCCAATTTTGGGCTTGGAAGTTTAGGGTCTGAATCGGACCGGTTTAAATTACGATTCGAATATAAAAGGTGATTTTAGGGAAAGCCTAGTTCGGGATGCATTAAAAATATGAAAAAATATCTAAAAATCCTCTTTTATTATATATAAGAGAGTGGTGGAATCAATTTTACAAAATGGGGTTTGGAAATGTGACATTTCAAGTTAGTGACTAAAATGTAATTTTTGAAAAATTTGTGACTGCTTTAAAAGGATTGAAACTTTGAATCTTTAAGGAGCTAATTTACCCAAAGGAGGGTTTCTCCAGATTTTTCTTAAATTTTAAAGACTCATTTAATTTTATTTAATAAAAAGAAAAAAGGGAAAAGAGATATTTTGGTTTCATAACTAACTTTTGCCAAAATTTTCCCATTTCATTTTCTCTCAATTTTCCCTCAGCCAAACACATTTCCACAGCCACTTTTCCTTTGATCTTCACACCTAAAGTTGAGATTTCAATCTCTAAATGATTTCTAATCATTTCTACACCAAATCCTCATCATTTGCTTATTGGATTTTCAAGAATTTTGGCTCTAAACAAGGAGAAACCCACATTTAGAGGTATGAACGTCCTTCTCTTCTAAATACTCAGTTTTTTTACTGAAATTCCCAAGTTCTCAATCCTTAAATTGAGTTTTATTAAAGGTTTTGATGTTGTGATCTTGATTTTGGCTTAAAATGCAAGATTTGGATTTAATTTTGAAGAAATTCGTATTAAATGATTGGGCTCTGTTTTGAGATGTCTTTTTGATGTATTTTGGATGTCTAAATGATGTGTAATTGAGGTTTAATCAATGCAATCCCGAATAGGTTGATTTTCCTAAATTTTTACTTGAGAAAATGGTGGTTTTTGGGGTGATTTTGATGTTCTGCTATAGCTGGAGGTATAAGGACGTGATTAGGTCCTTTTTGGATGTTAATTGATGTCTAAGAATGATTGGAATTGATGGATCTTGGCTGGGTAATGTTGTAGAGGTGTTTGGATGTGATTTCGGTTGTGTTTGGTAGCCGAAATGTGAGTTTTGATGAGAGCAGCGAGTTTAGGTGTTTTGGCTGAAGATTTTAATGCATGATGATGCATTAATCCTCTGCTTTGATGTGTTTAAAACAGGGGAGACATCTTCGGATCCTTGTGGTGTTGATCCGGAGGCTTGATCGGCGTTTCGGCAAGCTTGCGAAACGGAATCGGTGAGTGAAGTTTGGTTTTCAGCTTTGAAACCAATGTTTGAATGTTATGGGAGCTTAGTTTAAGTCTAAACAACTTAGCTAAGCTCAAGAGTAAGTTTTCGGAGAAACTCTCTTTTTGAAGAACCATGAGATGGTTGAATGCAAAGTGTTTATTTTTGCATGTTTAAATTCTGTTTTGAAAGCATATTTTAGCATGTTTAATGCTGGTTTTGTAAGCCATGTGTTGAAGGATGCTCAAGGTAAGAGATCCTTGATTTAAACATTGATAAATGTGGTTTGATGCATGGTGATGCATGATTATTTAATGGCTTTGTTAAATGCTTAAAAACAGTGGATTGATGATGGTAAATGATGTATATTGGCAAGTGATGTGTTGGTTTAAAAGTACTTGAATCGGATATAGTTAGCCGGCTATAGGATTGGGTGCACCGTGAATAAAGTCGCCTTGGATGTTGAGGGGTTGTAATGGTACCGTAAACTCCATCCAAGAACACTAACGAGATGTCTAAGATCATAATGGTGGTTAAAATGCCATGTGAGGATCTTGTGTTGTGTGTCCCGTGTTCTCGTTAGTGATGTTATACAACTACCAATGAGTGATGTGGAGGGGTTGTAATTGTACCGTAGACTCCATCACGGGTGTTGAGGGGTTGTGATTGTACCGGTAAACTCCACCTTGAGTGTTTGGTAGTGTGTATGAAGCGTATGGGACAACGCTTGTAATCCGCGTATCCGATTGTGTTTTGAGTTGAAAAATGGTTATGGATTATCACTTGAAAGCCAATATGACATGTTGATGTATTGAAGCATGAGATGCTTGGTTTGTATGCATAGATGCATGATAAATGATGTTTTGAAATTAAAGGCCTTGGAAAGGTGTTTTTACAAAGTGCATTATTGTGTTGTTTTATTAGAGCATTTCTCACTAAGCATACGTGCTTACGCTCTCTCTTTCTTGAACCAATAATGCAGAGCATTGAAGTGCTTTAAGGGCAGCAAAGAGTTCAAGGATTCAAGTGAAAGTCTAAGCTCATGTATGATGACTATTTTCACAACACTATTAGCTTTTGGTATTTGGCAATGGGAACCTAAATTGTGTTTTTGGGAGATGTTTTGGACTCCCTAAGTTTGGTTTAATGCCTATGGTGTTTGGAACATGTAAATGGCCATTTGGTATTTTGTTTTGGAGATTTGATGATTGCTTGCTTTTCTATATAGGATGCATGCCTATAGACTTGTGGTTTTTCTTATTTGAGGCCGTGATTGAGCTTTGATGATGCAAATATGTTCCTTTAATGTTTGATGACTTGTTGGTATGATATGGAGGTCATATGATTGTGTTTGGTGGGTCGAAAGAGTGTTAAGACAGACTTTTTTGCTGTTTCTGGGCAGGGTGTTTCGAAACACCCTTGCATGTTTCGAAACAGGTGCATATTTTGGCATGGGTGTTTCGAAATAGGCAGAGGTGTTTCGAAACACTTTGGCTACTGCCAAGGGGTGTTTCTGAGCGGCCTAGACCCGTTTCGAAACACTTGACTGTTGGGCACTGATTTGAATGGTTTTGAGGTTTGCAAGCTTTACGTTTTAGTCCTGATTCTTGGATATGCAATTGATTGAGTTTGAGATGTCCGTTTGAGATGAAATTTGACAGAGAAGCATGAAACGTGACTAATTTCATAATGGTAACTTAAAAATCGGTAAAGTCCTCTTAATTTCCAGAATTTACAAATTGGTCCCTAAATTCATATGTTGTGCAATTGAGTCCATTATTGTTTTCCGATTGCTGTGATTTTTGAGTATGCTTATCTCAAGAGTACACCTAGGGTTAATATGCATTTAGACAAGGTTAAAAAGAAAAAAAAGGGTCGTTAATCAAGGTTGACTTTCGGGTTGACTTTGGTTTTCCCCGTGTAATCTTCGTAGTTCGGGTCAACCGTCTAGACCGGGCTAAGGGGGTTACATTTGGTGGTATCAGAGCTGAGTTCTTGAGTATTTGGGAATGGTTAAGTGGGTGATATGTGTATGTTTGATTGTATACTTGTTGAGTGAAAGTATGATGCATGAATTGTAAGAATGTTGCAATTGTGGTGTATGCTATGGTGAAGCATGATAGAGGGACCCATTGCCATATCAAAGTTAATGAAATGATTTGTTTTAATTAGAAATGAGCTTGGGTACTTGGATTGCTTACCTTGCTGAGCCTGACTTTGTTTATTGCATTTGTGATTGCATTGTTTAGTGAATGAGACCTCGTAGAGAGACGAGGATTAATACGCGAGCTATGGCTCAAAATGAGAACGGAGAGAATGCTGAAAATGTGGTGGATTTACCTCCTCCACCCGGTGGTGGTGGTGCTGGGGGTGAGGGAGCCGGTGTTGGTGCTGGTGCTGGGGTCGCTGGACCTGAAGCCGGGCAGGGGCAAGCTGCTCCTGACATGTCAGTGTTGATTCAGGCTATTGCTGGAGCCTTTCAGGCGGCGGTAGCTGGAGCTTATGGAGCTGGGCATCAGGGAGATGCTAATGTTAGACTACCTCTGGAACGCTTGCGCAGTCTGGGAGGGACTGAGTTCAAGGGTTTGTCTGCTGAAGGTTCTGAGTCTTGGTTGGAAAGTACCAAGAGAATTTTGGGACAAATGAACTGCAATGAAGTGCAAAAGCTGGGCTGTGTAATATCGTTGTTGCATGACGATGCGTATACCTGGTGGACAACCACTATCTCCGGAATGGAGGATGCTGATGTGACTTGGACGTTCTTTCTGAACGCGTTCAAGAGGAGGTATCTGGGTGTGCGGTACCTGGATGAAAAGAAAAGGGAATTCATGTCTCTTACTCAAGGGAGCATGTCAGTGGCTGAGTACGAGGTTCAGTTTGTCCGACTCAGTCAGTACGCACCTGAGCTTATCCCTGATGAGTGGGAGAGGTGTGAACGTTTCCGTTATGGTTTGGTGACGGAAGTGAAGACCTATATGCTGGCTGCTGAGTACACTGACTTTGATGTGCTGGTTGGTAGAGCAAAATACATTGAGTTGAATTTGGGTTTAACTTCTAGAGGAGTTGGTCCTAGTGCGGGCAAGCGAGCTGCTGAGTATAGTTCCGGTGGCGGACGGAACAAGAGAGGACGTGACCGGAAGTATCAGTCTTCAACTAGGCGTGGTGGTGGAGGGCAAGGTGCGCCTGTTCAGAGGGACAAGGCGAGAGCTGATCAGAACACATGTTGGGCATGTGGATCGCGTGGTCATCTGAGGCGTGATTGTCCTCGAGCAGCGAGGGAGGTACAGGCTCCTATTGTGGTGACCGATACTTCGTGCTGGAACTGTGGTTCGGCGGATCACATGAAGAGGGAGTGTCCTCTGTTGGCCGGTGGTGGTCAGGGACGTGCTCCTGGAGTTGTTGCACCACAGAGAGGTCGTGGGCGCGGCCGTGGTAACTTCCAGCGCAGGGAGGATGGTGGAAGGAATGTGGCTCATGTGGTAGCTGTTCAGCCTGAGGGTGGTGGCCAGGCCAGAGTGTATGCTCAGAGGGAGGGGAGGAATGACACGGATGTGATCGCAGGTACTTTCACTTTGCAATCCTTGTCATTACTTTCCTTGATTGATTCTGGATCTACACACTCATACATATTGCGTGAACATGCTCAATTGCTTGGTTTGCCTGTTGAGTCTTTGGATGTTGGTATGCGTGTAACTAGTTCTTTTGGTGAGACTGTTGTGACGCGAAAACTTTATAGAAGATGTCCCTTGGTTGTGCAAGATCATGTTTTTCATGTTGATCTTATGGAATTGCCTTTCTATGGTTTTGATGTAATCCTTGGTATGGATTGGCTTGTTGAGCATCGAGCTGTAGTGGATTTTGAGAATAAGCGAGTTTCGTTGAAGCTTGCGGATGATTATGAGGTAGTGGTGGTTGGTGAGAATGTGAAGTTTCTTGCCAATGTGGTGTCTACATTGGAAGCGAGCCGGATGCTAAGGCAAGGTTGTGAAGCCTACCTCGCCTTTGTGATGAATCCTAGCTCTAAAGAGTTGCGTGTGCAAGATATCAGGACTGTGCGAGAGTTTCCTGGTGTGTTTCCGGAGGAGTTGCCTGGATTGCCTCCTAATCGCGAAGTGGAGTTTGGGATTGAGCTGTATGAAAACACAACTCCAGTGTCCATTACTCCTTATCGAATGACACCTAAGGAGTTGAAAGAGCTGAAGACGCAACTTCAGGAGTTTCTTGATCGTGGTTTCATTCGGCCGAGTGTGTCACCTTGGGGTGCACCAGTCTTGTTTGTGAAGAAAAAGGATGGCACTATGAGAATGTGCATTGATTACCGTCAGCTTAACAAGTTGACTATCAAGAATCGGTATCCATTACCGAGAATTGATGATCTTTTTGATCAATTTCGGGGAGCGGCTGTGTTCTCTAAAATTGACTTAAGGTCAGGGTATTATCAGCTAAAGGTGAAGGATGTGGATGTGCCAAAGACAGCCTTCAGAACGAGGTATGGGCATTATGAGTTTCTTGTGATGCCGTTTGGTTTGACGAATGCTCCTGCAGCTTTCATGGACATGATGAATAGAGTGTTCCATGAATACTTGGATAAATTTGTTGTGGTGTTCATTGATGATATTCTCGTGTACTCTCGTACTGAGGAGGAGCATGAAGGGCATTTGAGAATTGTGTTACAGGCTTTGTTGGAGAATCAGCTTTATGCCAAGCTGAGCAAGTGTGAGTTCTGGCTTAGAGAGGTTGTGTTTCTTGGTCATGTAGTTTCTGCTGAAGGAATACGTGTTGATCCTCAGAAGATTGAGGCAGTGATGAATTGGAAGCCTCCTAAGTCTGTTCATGAAGTCCGTAGTTTCCTTGGTTTGGTAGGATACTATCGGAGGTTCGTGGATGGGTTTTCAAAGATTGCTGCACCTTTGACGAAGTTGTTGCAGAAGGATGTTAAGTATGAGTGGACGGAAGCGAGACAGCAGGCTTTTGAGAAGCTTAAGGCAGCTTTAACGCAAGCTCCTATCTTGGTTCAACCTGAATCAGGGAAAGAGTTTGTGGTGTATAGTGATGCGTCCTACGTTGGTTTGGGATGTGTGTTGATGCAAGAGGGTAAGGTGGTGGCTTATGCATCGCGTCAGTTGAAGGTGTATGAGCGCAATTATCCTACGCATGACATTGTGTTAGCTGCGGTAGTTTTTGCTTTGAAAATTTGGAGACATTACCTGTATGGTGAGAAGTGTACTGTGTACACGGACCACAAGAGTTTGAAGTATCTGATGTCTCAGAAAGAGTTGAATCTTAGGCAACGACGTTGGGTGGAGTTGCTTAAGGATTATGATTTGACAATCGAGTACCATCCGGGTAAAGCTAATGTTGTAGCGGATGCCTTGAGTAGGAAGGTAGTTGTTGAGTTGAGGGCTATGTTTGCCAGTTTGAGCATTTCGCGTGATGGTGGTCTTGTGGCTGAGTTACAAGTGAAACCATCCTTGATTCAGTTGATTAAGGAAAAGCAGTTGTTGGATGATTCCTTGGTGCCACATGTTCAGGATATTGCGGAGGATAGGCCATCAGATTTCTGCTTTAATGATGATGGAGTTTTATGCTTTGGGAGTCGGATAGTAGTGCCCAATGATGCTGATTTGAGGCGTGCTATTCTGACTGAAGCTCATAGTAGTCCTTTTGCTATGCACCCTGGTAGTACTAAATGTACCGTGATCTTCGTGATGAGTACTATTGGGTGGGTTTAAAGAAAGATGTTGCTGAGTTTGTAAGCAAGTGCATGGTATGTCAGCGGGTTAAGGCTGAGCATCAGTTTCCTTCAGGGTTGTTGCAATCGTTGAGGATTCCTGAGTGGAAGTGGGAGAGGATTACCATGGACTTCGTGTCTGGTTTGCCTTTGTCGCCATCAAAGAAGAATTCGGTGTGGGTGATTGTGGATCGCCTGACGAAGTGTGCGCATTTCTTGCCTGTGCATACTACGTACACTTTGGATAAGCTTGCGGAGCTGTACATTGCTGAGATTGTGCGGCTACATGGTGTGCCAAAGTCGATTGTGTCGGATAGAGATCCGAGGTTTACATCACGTTTCTGGCAGTGTTTGCATCAGGCTTTGGGTACATGGTTGAATTTCAGTACATCTTATCATCCGCAGTCGGATGGACAGTCCGAACGTGTTATCCAGGTGTTGGAGGATATGTTGAGGTGCTGCGTGATTGAGTTTCAAGGTTCTTGGGAGAAACATTTGCCTTTGGTGGAGTTTGCCTATAATAATAGTTATCAGGCAAGTATTCAAATGGCACCTTATGAAGCTTTGTACGGGAGGAAGTGTCGGACTCCTCTTTGTTGGGCTGAAACAGGTCAGAAGTTGGTTTCGATGCCAGCTTTGTTGAAAGGAACCACTGAGAAGGTGAAGCTCATTTGTGAGCGATTGAAGGCAGCTTCTGATCGGCAAAAGTCTTACGCGGATTTGAAGCGTAAGGAGATTGAGTATGCGGTGGGTGACCGTGTGTTTTTGAAAGTTTCGCCTTGGAAAAAGGTGATGAGGTTTGGCCGAAAGGGTAAGTTGAGCCCTAGATACATTGGACCATACGAGGTGATTGAGCGTGTGGGTCCTGTTGCGTACAAGTTGAGGTTACCGCAAGAGTTAGAAAAGATTCATGATGTGTTTCATGTTTCTATGCTTCGGAAGTATAGATCGGATCCATCTCATGTGATGCCTGTGGAGGAAGTGGAATTGAATCCGGATTTGACCTATGATGAGGAACCAGTGAAGATTTTTGATTCGGATAGTAAAGTTCTTCGAGGCAAGACCATTGAGTTGGTAAAGGTGTTGTGGAAGCATCGTGGTGTTGAAGAAGCCACGTGGGAACGGAAGGATGACATGTTGAAGCAGTTTCATTACCTTTTTCCTTCAGGTAAAATTTCGAGGACGAAATTTCTTAAGGGGGGGGAGAGTTGTAACACCCCAATTTTGGGCTTGGAAGTTTAGGGTCTGAATCGGACCGGTTTAAATTACGATTCGAATATAAAAAGTGATTTTAGGGAAAGCCTAGTTCGGGATGCATTAAAAATA
This sequence comes from Hibiscus tridactylites, assembly GCA_958450335.1. Taxonomy (NCBI): domain Eukaryota; kingdom Viridiplantae; phylum Streptophyta; class Magnoliopsida; order Malvales; family Malvaceae; genus Hibiscus; species Hibiscus tridactylites. The sequence goes on along the minus strand of OY288271.1, from coordinate 17,389,519 downwards.
TGGAAAAATATCTAAAAATCCTCTTTTATTATATATAAGAGAGTGGTGAAATCAATTTTACAAAATGGGGTTTGGAAATGTGACATTTCAAGTTAGTGACTAAAATATAATTTTTGAAAAATTGGTGACTGTTTTAAAAGGATTGAAACTTTGAATCTTTAAGGAGCTAATTTACCCAAGGGAGGGTTTCTCCAGATTTTTCTTAAATTTTAAAGACTCATTTAATGTTATTTAATAAAAAGAAAAAAGGGAAAAGAGATATTTTGGTTTCATAACTAACTTTTGCCAAAATTTTCCCATTTCATTTTCTCTCAATTTTCCCTCAGCCAAACACATTTCCACAGCCACTTTTCCTTTGATTTTCACACCTAAAGTTGTGATTTCAATCTCTAAATGATTTCTAATCATTTCTACACCAAATCCTCATCATTTGCTTATTGGATTTTCAAGAATTTTGGCTCTAAACAAGGAGAAACCCACATTTAGAGGTATGAACGTCCTTCTCCTCTAAATACTCAGTTCTTTACTGAAATTCCCAAGTTCTCAATCCTTAAATTGAGTTTTATTAAAGGTTTTGATGTTGTGATCTTGATTTTGGCTTAAAATGTAAGATTTGGATTTAATTTTGAAGAAGTTCGTATTAAATGATTGGGCTCTGTTTTGAGATGTCTTTTTGATGTATTTTGGATGTCTAAATGATGTGTAATTGAGGTTTAATCAATGCAATCCCGAATAGGTTGATTTTCCTAAATTTTTACTTGAGAAAATGGTGGTTTTGGGGTGATTTTGATGTTCTGTTATAGCTGGAGGTATAAGGACGTGATTAGGTCCTTTTTGGATGTTAATTGATGTCTAAGAATGATTGGAATTGATGGATCTTGGCTGGGTAATGTTGTAGAGGTGTTTGGATGTGATTTCGGTTGTGTTTGGTAGCCGAAATGTGAGTTTTGATGAGAGCAGCGAGTTTAGGTGTTTTGGCTGAAGATTTTAATGCATGATGATGCATTAATCCTCTGCTTTGATGTGTTTAAAACAGGGGAGACATCTTCGGATCCTTGTGGTGTTGATCCGGAGGCTTGATCGGCGTTTCGGCAAGCTTGTGAAACGGAATCGGTGAGTGAAGTTTGGTTTTCAGCTTTGAAACCAATGTTTGAAGGTTATGGGAGCTTAGTTTAAGTCTAAACAACTTAGCTAAGCTCAAGAGTAAGTTTTCGGAGAAACTCTCTTTTTGAAGAACCATGAGATGGTTGAATGCAAAGTGTTTATTTTTGCATGTTTAAATTCTGTTTTGAAAGCATATTTTAGCATGTTTAATGCTGGTTTTGTAAGCCATGTGTTGAAGGATGCTCAAGGTAAGAGATCCTTGATTTAAACATTGATAAATGTGGTTTGATGCATGGTGATGCATGATTATTTAATGGCTTTGTTAAATGCTTAAAAACAGTGGATTGATGATGGTAAATGATGTATATTGGCAAGTGATGTGTTGGTTTAAAAGTACTTGAATCAAATATAGTTAGCCGGCTATAGGATTGGGTGCACCGTGAATAAAGTCGCCTTGGATGTTGAGGGGTTGTAATGGTACCGTAAACTCCATCCAAGAACACTAACGAGATGTCTAAGATCATAATGGTGGTTAAAATGCCATGTGAGGATCTTGTGTTGTGTGTCCCGTGTTCTCGTTAGTGATGTTATACAACTACCAATGAGTGATGTGGAGGGGTTGTAATTGTACCGTAGACTCCATCACGGGTGTTGAGGGGTTGTGATTGTACCGGTAAACTCCACCTTGAGTGTTTGGTAGTGTGTATGAAGCGTATGAGACAACGCTTGTAATCCGCGTATCCGATTGTGTTTTGAGTTGAAAAATGGTTATGGATTATCACTTGAAAGCCAATATGACATGTTGATGTATTGAAGCATGAGATGCTTGGTTTGTATGCATAGATGCATGATAAATGATGTTTTGAAATTAAAGGCCTTGGAAAGGTGTTTTTACAAAGTGCATTATTGTGTTGTTTTATTAGAGCATTTCTCACTAAGCATACGTGCTTACGCTCTCTCTTTCTTGAACCAATAATGCAGAGCATTGAAGTGCTTTAAGGGCAGCAAGGAGTTCAAGGATTCAAGTGAAAGTCTAAGCTCATGTATGGTGACTATTTTCACAACACTATTAGCTTTTGGTATTTGGCAATGGGAACCTAAATTGTGTTTTTGGGAGATGTTTTGGACTCCCTAAGTTTGGTTTAATGCCTATGGTGTTTGGAACATGTAAATGGCCATTTGGTATTTTGTTTTGGAGATTTGATGATTGCTTGCTTTTCTATATAGGATGCATGCCTATAAACTTGTGGTTTTTCTTATTTGAGGTCGTGATTGAGCTTTGATGATGCAAATATGTTCCTTTAATGTTTGATGACTTGTTGGTATGATATGGAGGTCATATGATTGTGTTTGGTGGGTCGAAAGAGTGTTAAAACAGACTTTTCTGCTGTTTCTGGGCAGGGTGTTTCGAAACACCCTTGCATGTTTCGAAACATGTGCATATTTTGGCCTGGGTGTTTCGAAACGGGCAGAGGTGTTTCGAAACACTTTGGCTACTGCCAAGGGGTGTTTCTGAACGGCCTAGACCCGTTTCGAAACACTTGACCGTTGGGCACTGATTTGAATGGTTTTGAGGTTTGCAAGCTTTACGTTTTAGTCCTGATTCTTGTATATGCAATTGATTGAGTTTGAGATGTCCGTTTGAGATGAAATTTGACAGAGAAGCATGAAACGTGACTAATTTCATAATGGTAACTTAAAAATTGGTAAAGTCTTCTTAATTTCCAGAATTTACAAATTGGTCCCTAAATTCGTATGTTGTGCAATTGAGTCCCTTATTGTTTTCTGATTGCTGTGATTTTTGAGTATGCTTATCTCAAGAGTACACCTAGGGTTAATATGCATTTAGACAAGGTTAAAAAGAAAAAAAGGGTCGTTAATCAAGGTTGACTTTCGGGTTGACTTTGGTTTTCCCCGTGTAATCTTCGTAGTTCGGGTCAACCGTCTAGGCCGGGCTAAGGGGGTTACAAATATATGACCGTACTTCCCATACAGCCATGTACCATCCACTTGAATCATGCGTTTGTAGAATGGAAACCCTTGAATGCACGCATTGAACACCCAAAATAACTTACTAAATACTCTTTTACCAGGAATTAATTCGCCTTGTAAGTTGAACGCCGGCAAAGTCTCGTACTCTACAACAGTCCCTGGGATGAAATGTTGCATTTCTCATAAAAGAGCTGGTAGCTCATTATACGATTTATCCCAATCACCATAGAGTTGCGCCATCGCCTTTTGTTTTGCCATCCACGCCTTGTAGTAAGACGGAACATAACCAAGCTCGTTCCGGATATATGCTACTAACACTGCAATCGAAATTCTTGGTTCATGTTCAACCAAAGTTCTGATGTAAGCATATATTAGATCAGAGTTTAAATTAATATTGTCCTGTGATAAAGCCATATTGGTACAGGTGTGCTACTCAATAAACCGTGACACCTCCCACATTATTTAATTTTACCCTATTTACCCTATATATACTATATATACACTAGCCTGACGTGCCTGCATGGTGCAAATGGCGAGGTGCTGTTCACTTGCATGTGCCATGCAGGCACTCGGTTCGATGGACATCTTTATTTTAAAATTATTGTTTTTAAGTTATGTATAATATAAAATCCGTACCAACCGAATGTATACTCTTTTATACTTTTTAAAAGATAAAAAAAATATTTTTATCAACTTTAAAAATATTAGCTTATTAGGGTGTGCAAAATCGGGTTCGATTAAAATATTTTTAAATTGTGCGAGTAAGTTCGGGTCACTCAAATCTCGACCCTATATTTTTACCAACCGAATGTATAAAATATTTTTATAAACTTTAAAAAATCATGAAATATGCGAGTACAACACATGCAAATTAGGGTGTGCAAAATCGGGTTCGATTAACCATTTGTAAATTGTTTCGGTTAACCGGTAAGTTCGGGTCACTCAAATCTCGACCTTATATCGTAACCATTCAACCAGTTAACAGTTTATTCGGTTAACCGATATATTCGGTATGGTCTGAATAATTATTTTTTTACTTTGTTTATTAAAAATATAAATTTTAATAATATGTTAATATATATATGTATATATACTTTTAAAATCCGACATATGATATTAGTATCTTTTTTAAATACTAACAAGTTAAACACTTAAGCTTTACAAAATGAAAACTAAGGTTTTACTTTTGGGACATGATCGAAGCAGAAAAAAAATCATATTTTTTAATATAAAATATCAAAAAGACATACAATATAATAATATATATACTATATAATCAATTATATTTATAACCCTAAACCCTATTTACCCTATGAACCCTATATATATACACTCATCTAAAGCCTGATGTGCCTGCATGGCACATGCAGGCACGTCAAGGTGGCATGCATGCATGAGGAGCTGATCCATCCAAGCCTAGAAGCCTGCCTCCAACAGGACCACGCCAGAAGGAGGTGGCGAGGTCCAGAGAACACCGGCTGCAAGTGGCGAGGTTCACCAGCCACTATAGAAATTGGCCTAATTCCCCAATTTTCAGCCAACCCACCCCAATTCCCTAAATAATAAATCAACAGTGGCCTATATGCCCAATTTTGCCCACATTTTCTCTTGCAAAAACGATTTAGGGTTCAAACATTTGATAAATGTATTCCAACTAATGGAGGAATCGCACAATAAGTCTCCACAACTTCACCCCAATACAACTTAATCCTCACATCCGAAATACACCATTAACCCATCAAAATTTGCCTTTTCTCAATTAAGTCCGAAATTATTAACAAAAAACTAACCCCTAACTCGGGATATTACATCTACAATCTTTTCTTCATAAAATAGATCCACACATATCTAAAAATTTCATCAATAAAAGTCACCATTTACTTCATCCCACCAATGGAGGGTCGTTAACATGTCCAAATACATCAAAGTGGATTAACTCTAATACTCATATGCTCTATATTTTGACTTATCATATGACAGTTGATGGGCTTTTCTGTAAGAACAACTTGTACATATTGTGTTTATTTTCACTTGTACATACTGTGTCAGCTTAGAGTAGCTGACATGATTTAATCGCATGTGTCACAAATTTATTGTCTCGTTCTTTCTTGTTTTGTCAATATATGCAGTTTTTGCAGATTCCACATAAATAGAATCTAATCTTCGTACCCAACTTCTCTATAATCTTAAGGTTATGATATACCTTTATATCTTTCGGACCAAATACAACAACATGGCATGAAGATGTAAATTGTGTTACCAACGTGTTCTATTAGTAATTTAGAGTTATTTGTTCTGACTATCACATGACTTCCCTTATATTCTGACGTGTTCCTTAGTTTTTCTTTATCACCTATCATATGGTTCAAACAACACGAGTCAATGATTAAATCATTCTCATAATCAATTTTTTGTATTATAGTCATCGTGAGAGTTAGCTCTTCCTCTTTTACTGCAAAGAATGCCTCCACGTCACATTCTTCTTCATTGTTGGAAGTAACAGTATTACTAGCGTAGAGTGCCTCTTTTTCATAAGAGCTCACTTCTCTTTGATTTTTATTGGACCAATCATTTTCACGCTGCTTGAAGTTTTGTTTGCCTTTATTAGCATAGAGTACCTCTTCTTCATTTTTTCAATGAGATTCCTCCATTTGTTTAGCTAAAGCTTTTTAACTAGGTAACAAATTTTCGAATTCTACAAGTGATGATTGAGTTTGTCATTCTTGTACAGCAGCAACAAAGTTTCTAAATTCTGAATTTAGACCATGGACAATGATTCGTTTCATCCTGAAATCATCGGTAGGAGCCGCTGGATCCAACATAGAAATCTCTTGTCATAACAAGTTTACTTTGTAAAAGTATTATTTTATCGTCATATTGCCTTGCATCGTAGAGAACAACTCACTCTCTAGATGTTGGAGCTTCGTATCGTTCTTCTTATAGAACAACCTGGCGTATGTTTCTCAAGCTTCATTTGGGGTTTTGACATCTCGAATGTGCTCTAGTATATCTTCCTCCATTGTTGTCTTTAGGCATATAATGACTTACTTACTTTTAACTTCCATTTTCTTAGCATGTCATTTGCATCCTTTGTTTTTTGTTGCTCTTTTTCACAACCATTGACAATCTCCCATAATCATTGTCCGTGTATATATAACATTATGCAAGTTGACCGTGTATTGTAGTTTTCGTTGTTAAGTTTTCTCATTCCGCTGACAACGTGTAGGTTCGTCATTGTGTCGACATGCAACTGATTCTCACCAAACTAAATACAATAGTGAAAATATGTGAAACATACACCAGCTAAGCTCCCAAAACATGCACTATCACAATACTGCACTACTTTGCAACAATTGAGCAACTAGAATATCCTTCACCAAAGCTCTGATATCATTTGTTGCACACGTCATAACCCAAAACATTAAGAGAAGGGTCACCTGGTAGAGGAGGACAATGAGCGGCCGCTCAAGGCCCCCAACCAGCCTAAGGCCCTTAAAAATAATTAGGGTAAACTACTTCATTGACCACCATACTTTTGATAAAGTTGCGATTTGACCACATTACTTTTTTCGAAGCAATTAAACCATCAAACTATTTAAATGGTATCAATGTGACCACCAGCCGTTAAAACCTAACGGAGGGAGTGACGTGACAGTTAGTAAAAATTCGTATAATTACATATTTAGTCCTCGTTACTTATACATTCTATCAATTTAGTCCTAATTTTAATTTATTAATTATTTAATTAGGTGGTGACTCACCACCTTATTGGAAGACTTTGCCATTTATATTTAATTTAATAAATTTATTTTCATCCTCCAATCGGGTGGTGACACGTGTCACCCAATTGAAGGATGAAAATAAGTTGAACAAAATTGGGTAAAGGCTCCCAACGTGAATCAGACTTGGGTAACCAAGGAAAGAATACGCATGGCAAAGCCACTAGGCCAAAGCCACTTTTGTGATACAAAAGGCAAATAATTAATATAAGTCATAGTTGGTTCTTTATGCCAAGGAAAAGTAAATAAATGTGGATTAACGAGATTCGAACATGACACGCTTATAATGCATAAAAACATCTAATCTAATGAAATAAATCTAATAATTAAATTAAAGTTAACAACATTTTGTATATATTTTAAAATATAGTTAGTGCACAATTTAAAATAAAAATAATTTTAAGAGTTTTATATTTTTAAACTAAATTTAATATATTTTTTCCGCATTTATTTTTATAATTTCACGTATATAATCGTTGAATTGATTTTTTAACTTAATTTATAATTTTAATATTTATTAAAAATTTAATTAAATTACTATATATATATATATGAAATTATATTACAACTTAAAAAATTTAAGACTATATTAAATTTATTTAGTGAATACAAACTTACGAACATAATTGAAATAAGTCATGTTCGAATCTCGTTAATCCACATTTATTTACTATTCCTTGGCATAAAGAACCAACTATGACTTATATTAATTATTTGCATTTTATATCACAAAATTAGCTTTGGCCTAGTGGCTTTGCCATGTGTTTTCTTTCCTTGGTTACCTAGGTTTGATTCACGTTGGGAGCATATACCCAGTTTTGTTTCATTTATTTTCATCCTTCAATCAGGTGACACGTGTCACCACCCAATTAAATAATTAATTTATTTTATTAAATTAAAATTAGAACTAAATAAATAGAATGTATAAGTAACGAGGACCAAATGTGTAATTATACGAATTTTTACTAACTGCCACATCACTCCCTCCGTTAGGTTTTAACGGCTGGTGGTCACGTTGCATCCAATTAAATAGTTTGGTGGTTTAATTGCTTCGAAAAAAGTAATGTGGTCAAGTCGCAACTTTATCAAAATTATGGTGGTCAATGAAGTAGTTTACCCAAATAATTATCCTTATTTTTAAATTTATTATATAAATAAATTCATATAACAATAAAATTAATTACCAACAACTAATTGGTCTAGTGCGATGAGACACTAGATCTCTTAACAAGATCAGATGTTAGAATCATAACGTAGTGAATTGAGCAAATTGGGTTGGGAGTAGGGGTGTGCAAAATAAAACGTAACCGTTAATCATAACCATTAACCGGTATAACGGTTAAATTTTACAGGTTAATTAACCTATTGTTAAAGCTTAAACGGTTACGGTTAACCAATCGTTAAAATGATGGTTAATGGTTAACCGTTGTGAAATTATTTTGACATAAATTGAAGTTTGTGATTAGAAATTCTTTATTTAAATTTTTTCCTAAAAAATTTTATAATCGGAGAGATAATTTTATTATTCTCAAAAGAATTAGTGAACATTTGAAAAAAAATTGTAATAGGTTATAGGTTAACCTGTAACCGAACCGTTAAGTAGCGGTTAACTGCTATAACAGTTAACCGTTTTAAAATTTAATGGTTAGGTTACACTTTAATAACTGTTATAACGGTTAACCAACCGTTTATGCTAAATGATACAATTAACCTACCGTGAACACCCCTAGTTGGGAGGGTCGCAACCGTAATGAGTCTCTATTGTACCCGATCCGGATTAGTCAACCAATAGGTTAAATATCAATGATTAAACAAAACTACAAAAAAATAATTCTCTTTTCTAACATTTAAATCTCTTTCTCAAATCTAAAAAAAAAGTTCAAAAATTTAATTCTCTTTATTCTTCTCCAATCTAAGAATAATAAAAATAAATGATACAATATTCTTCAATTTTTTATGTATTTATTGTTCAAAATTAAACTTCATATCATATTCAGTTACTCACAATTCTATTCCTTCAATTTTTCTTAACAAAACAATAAAAATAATGTATTTGGCAAAGTATAATCATATTATTAATATTTATTAATAAAAAATTAAATTAATTGTTTAAAGTAATAGATATGTTTTTGTTCTACATAGACCCATTTTTAAATTTTTACATAGGATCCTAAAAATATCTGAGACAGTCTTAACTAAAAGAAGGAAAGGAAAAGATCAAATGGAAGAAGAAACACTTGATTTGTAGTTCATTCGATGTGTTGTAAAAAAAATTTAACAAACTTTGTTTTATATAGACGATGAATCACGTGTTTTCGTTAATGTGCCTTTATTGTAACCCCCTAGACCCGCCTATGCGTTACAACGGATCCTCGGAAGTCACATTAGGGTCACAAGAGCGACCCACAGTGAAAAATACACATGAAAACATTTTCTTTCTCGAAACAATTATTAAACTGTAAAATCAACTTCTGTTTAAAATACAATTTCCGAAAATCATTTAAACAGATAACAAAACTTTCAGAAAGCATTTTACAGACACTGACATGAAACAATACATGACATACATGCCCACTAACTATACAGTACCGTACTCCAGAGGCAACGCCGAGGGAACTCTGAACACTGATGTCAAACATTATACCATGCTATAATCTTTTAACCTGCGATGGTAAAAATAACGTGAGCTTGGAAAAGCTCAGTAATACAGAACTACCAAAAGATGCTGTAAGCTCATGCAGACATATGGTAGGCATAACATTTTTATGATGTTCCAGGCAATACTTGTCTCCATTTATGTTTCGCTAATTTAGTGAAGTACTATTCTTGAGGACTACAAGGTTTGTTCTTTCTATGTTACTGAGTATTAAGAGAGAGCTTATTGTTCAGAGAATCAACAGAGTGTCGGGTTGGAGTAGTTAAACCACGAAGCCTAGTGTGTTTTAATAAGTTGCAAATCAAACATACATAAGTACTTAACATCATATCATATGAGCACATAACAGATTAAATGAAATGTTAAATGTTCATACAGAAGTTTACAAGAACTACCCTCCAACCTTACACCAATATACAGTCCCCCAGAACTGCATACAGAAGGTCTTACCCTTGGCCTGAGGCGTAGGAGCCTACCTAAGGGAATGCCTTAGGTCCAGAAAGACTTACCCTAGGCCCGTGGGCGTAGGAGCTTAACAGAAGGGTTTACCAGCTGGATCAGGGCTGTACCTGCAGACACTTCATAACATAACCCAACAGTATACCCCAGACAGTAATCGGTGTTCAGATTCCAGACATGAGTAACATAATACATGTAACAAACATATTCTATTCAGTGTATCAGAAACAGAAGTTCATGTTGTTGACAGATAAATGGGCATACTATTGAGCAGAGCAGACATTTTCAGCATTCATCATGCAAACAGGTTATCCCATCATAGGTCAAACTAACAGATCATACTATCGAGTTTATCGGACAATCAGGCAATACCATCACAGATCAAGCAATCACATGACAAGTATACAGATTGAGCAAACATACATCAAGTAGGCAGAGAATGTCATCAACATAATATTATTCATGATCAAATCATTATACAATCCATTCAACAGAATATAGCACACATGGAACACACTAGGTGGGACAGATCTTTTCTTGGAGATACTTGGCATTTACGGAATGGGACATTAAACTTTTGACGATTTGAACGGATTTCTAAAACGTGACCCCTATTAAAAAGGGGTTCATACTAACGGTTAACCAAGATATTCAGGAGGTGATACTTCAAGATCTTAGAAAGTTCAGATATATTATGGGTACTTTAGTCCTTTAAGCATACAAGGGCATTATGGTCATTTTGATGTTCATAGACATTCTGGTAATTATACCAACATTGGAAGCAATGGTTCACAGAACTCGGGTATCCTATTTGCTCATTAGTTTTCTATCCAAACATTCAAGAATTTCTAAATTAAAGTCTTTAGTTATTTGACTGTCATGACAAATCTTATATTGTAACCCCCTCGTCCCGGTCTGGCCGGATGACCGGTCCGAGTGGGCCACACGGGGAAAACCGAAGCGAAACCCGTTAAGATTCCCCCTCGGTTAGCAACCCTATTTTTTTCTTTAACTTAATCTTTTCTAAAGGCTCATTCGAATCCTATATGATCAAGCAACGGAATAAAATTTCAGAAGGTAAACATCCGAACCCAAGACAACATTTAAACAGCCCAATTTTAATCTTTTAAATAGGCCATTTCGAAACACCCTTGAGGCGTATCGAAATGCCTTGACCACGTCAACTGCCCCAAAGCCCATACAAGGGGTCGTATCGAAACGGAGGTCAACCGTTCCGAAACGCCCTCAACGGTCAACTTCTCGTGGTCAACGAGATTTTGACCGTTTCGAAACCCTTAGACTCGTTTCGATACGCTTCCATCTCGCCAATTTCTCAGAATTCCAGTAGCCAGAACGTTCCGATACGCGTTTCGGAACAAGGGTTTCAAAGGCCAAACCGTATCGAAATGCGTTCCGATACGGGGTCCCTGAAGCCTTACCCGTTCCGAAACGACCCATCCCGTTTCGAAACGCGGGCTGCTGCAACCTTTGAAAATCAGACTTAGGCGGATTTTAACAAGTCTAAAGGTTCCATAGGACCTCTAAAGGCACACAACACAAGCAAACAAGGTCTAGAGGCATACATCCTATGTCAAACATGCTCAAACATACACAAGGCATATGGTGAATCATTCATACGTGGCAATTACACATTAACAAACATTTCACAAATGACATGCTTAAGGACATTAATAGTAAAAAGGCATCCTTCATCTCATATAGGTTTACATGCCATCAAGCAATCTTAAGCATCCATAAGACAAACATCACTCAAGCATTTGGCAAGTTATCATGATTACAATCCAAGTCAAATCATAGACATGAAACACATATAGGAGTCTAACATGCTCCTAAACATCAACATCATACTTCAAAAGCATTATAGCACGAATACATGTCCCATTGCTAGACCATTACACCATAACTAAAATGTTCATACTTGATAGCTAATCAAGCACCACGAAGCACACTTGGAGGCCCCTTCTTGCACTTAGCAACCCACGAACTAAGGATCTACATTGTCGAACAAAGAGAGAGCGTAAGCAATAAAGCTTAGTGAGGGTAAGCTCTTTAAAAACAAACCTCGACAATGTAGGGTCCAAGCACGATCTCAACTAAGGTAAAATGCATGTTCATACCTTCAATCCTCAAGAGCCAAATGTCAATGATGCATGAACAAATATTCAATAGTATGTCATGCTCAATAAGCTCATCTCCACAACATATGTAAACACATATAATCATCCAAAAAGGAATCACATCTCCACATCATATTGATACACATATCAATATATATATTGGTAAGATGACATTTCATATCATATTGGCATATACATACAATCTCTTATTGGCACCTAGCTATGACTCGAATACGCGGATAACATGTTGGAACGCATTTCCAACATAAACATTACCTGCGGTGGGATTACACTCATCATCGACACTTGCGGAGGGGATTCCACTCATCCTCACGCCCCGTCGATGGGATTCCACTCATCATCGACTAATATAAATATTTCCGGGCGTACCCGTACTCCTCCTTGGTGCCTTAACGCCACCAAGGCCACGCGCATTTTGACTCTCGTGTGCACACTCATCCTAATGATCGATCATTGTACCCAAGCATACTAGTGCCAATATAAATTAAATCCACAACCTTTAACAACATCAATTTCAATATAATTTCCGTGCTTAGCACATACTCACCATGATCCTCAAAATCATGCAACCACCTCATTTCACAAGGCAACACTACATGTATACCATCTAAACAATTATCACATCATATTTCACTCATACGTATATCCACATTACATTTGTCATCAACATGCATATAACAATGCATTAAGCCATGCCTCGACATACATGTATATCACATTATACATAATCATCATAACACAAATCAATTAAAGAGTTCATCCAATGTCTCTAACTAAAGTTTAGGATTAGGCTACCACCCTAACCCTAACTCTAGGTGGGTCTACCAAGCCCAACCTAGTCCACATGCTTGAACCAACCACTTAAAACCAATTTAAAAACATTAACCACTCACCTCCACCTCCAAGCTCAAATACCAAGCAACCATGGTCTCCAATTTCCGGATTTGTTCCCAAGGCTTCACCAACTCAAAACCTCGCTTCTAATCACCTCAACACAAGCAAAACAACCTCAAATCAACTCAAACATCAAAGTAGCTAACCCGGAATACAATTCAAACATCAAACTCAACATTTCAAGTCATGATCAAACCCCAACTTTATCAAATTCGAGCAGCCCATAAAAATTGATCAAAACCCAAGTTTCCAACACATTTTATACCCACAAATGATCCCAAAGCAACCCCCAACCATAGCACTAACATTAGCCCACCAATTCCAACTTAAAACAACCCCCAAAATGCCCATTTTCGTGCTCCTTCAAACCCTAGCTGAAAATTCCATTTTCAATCATCCAAATGACACCCAAATGGTCCCAAAACACCTTCCTAACATACTTAAACCATCAGCCCTTCAATTTAACTCTAAAACTCACCAAAATCCAAGTTTAAGACACTTCAAAAATAGCCACAAAAACCCATTTCGGGTTTTCACCCAAAATCCTCCATTTTAACATATTATGTGTATTTTCATGAGATTAAACCAAAACCCAACTTAATAAATCAAAATCAAGTGTAAAACCCATCAAAAATCCATTCTTTCTTTAAACTCCAAATTTCAAAAAGATGATAGTTTTCAATTCTAAAACTAGGTAAATGTAGAGGATGAAGAGGAGAGTTCAAATATGTGATTACCTTTAAAAACGCCCTTGAATTGATGGAGCAATTTGATGGAAATACAAATTTGGGATTTGGGACGGTTTGGTGGGGTTTCCACGGTGAAGAAAGAAGAATGGGAAAGATGATAACATTTTTTTTGTTATTTTTACTTTTTAAACGTTGTCTCCCTTTTTCAAAATATTTGGGTTAAATCACCAAAGTGGTCCCTCCTCTTTATTTTAAAACCCAATTAGGTCAAGCCTAGGCCAAATTGATTTAATTTAATTTTCACCGACCCGGACCACTAACCCGACTAACTCCTAGCCCCAAAACACGGGTGTTACAACTCTCCCCCACTTAAGGAAATTTCGTCCCCGAAATTTATCGGACAGGAAGAGTCACTGAAACATGCTCCTCCATACTCCCCTTTCCTTCTCACTACAACATTTTAACCAACTCGAAGGACTTATCACACAACATTTGCTATCTGACACTAAGATCTCAACTGATTCTTCAAGGCATGTCGACTTTAAACTCAACTCGATCTCTTCTACAAACATAGCACATAACATATCTGACTCACACTCCCGAATTATAGATACACAAACACATCACAAATCTCTTTCTACCTCTGGTGGTAACCGCAACAGATAAACAACAGGACTAGCCCGATTCACAATCTCATACAACACTGTTTGAATACCTGACCCATAACTTTCTCTGACTGATCATCGGACCTCAACATACAACCAAACACTATGCATACGTCTTCAAAAATCTAGTTGAAATCTCGAATCTCTATTACCCACTTTCACTACGAATCTTCCACGGATGTAACAAACTAGAAGAAAACTGACGCTCGGTCTTGACACACTGGCAATTTACACACTTACTCTCATACTGAACCACATTATTCATCAACTCAATCCAGAAGTACTCATCTTCAACCCACAATACGTCTTCGTACCACTCAAATGCAATATGAATTAAACTGTCGTGTGCTTCGGCCCAAAACAACACGTCTCAAAACACTATGTCAATCACTACCACTATTCTGTCTCTGAAATGTGGAACTCTATCATTTCTGAAACTGTATTCTGAAGGTTTACCTCCCACTATGCCTTGCACGTGAGGTGCCAAGAACCTGTCTTGCAACTGTTTCTCTTCAAGCATTCTGACTCAATGTAGGTTTAGCATGAAACTCGGCCACAAAACTACTATCATTCGGTAAACTGAATTCGGCAAATACATCTCGCAACCCAACTACAAATCTAACAACAAATACAACTCGGGGCATCGGTTACTACGTTAACTCTCTTCGGATGATACACAATCTTGAGATCACGGTCTTCAAGCAGTTCTAACAACCTATGCTGTTCAAGTTTCAACCCTTCCTAAGTCGTCTAACATTTCAAGTTCTGATGATATGTACATACACACTGTGCATTTCTTACTATACAAGCTTTTTCTCCAAGTGATCGAAACAATTACAACTGTAATTAACTCTATGTCTCATATCGGATAACTCTTCTCACGGTCTTTCAACTATCTCGATGAACAAGCCACAATCTTCTGTCTTGCATAAACACACAACCTAACTTTACATGTAACGCATCACTATGGTTCACAAATTCTTCCTCTGATATAGGTTGAATCAAGGTTGAAGTTCTCTTCAAGGTTTCTTTCAGTTTCTCAAGGGCTCATTGTCTCGCATCTAACCACACAACTGAACATTCTTCTGTAGCAACTTGTCAAGGGAGCAGCTATCTTCAAAAGACTATTTACAATTCTCTGAAAGTAACAATGCTAGACCTAGGAACTATAGATACCTGTCACAGTCTTCAATTTCTTCCAACTCACATCTTCTTTTGCCTACTTGGGATTTACTCTAACACACTCGGCTGAACTACATGTCCTAGGAGAACATCTTCATTAACTCGGAGTTCACGTTGCACAACTTGGCATACAACTAATTCTCTAATAGGATCTACAACACTAACTCCATAGCTTGTCATGATCTTCTTCGGTACTGGAATATATCCATGTATTATCTATAAGGACTACTACAACTGATCAAGGAACTCAGGAAATACTCTGCTCAACATCTCTATAAGAGTAACTAACACACTAGTCAAACAAAATGGCATAACTCGGAACTCAAAACGGTCACATCTTGCCTCGAAAGTTGTCTTCGATACATCAACTTCTCTCACATTCAACTGGTACCAATCGGATCCCAAATTAATCTTCGAAAAGACTGAAGCACACACTAACTGATCAACAAATCACTGGCACTCGGAAACGGATACCAATTATTCACTGTCACTTGTTTCGACTATCTGAAATCTAAACACATTCTCGTACTGTCACTCTTTCTTCTTCACAAGTTACACTGTCGAATTCTAAGATGATGCACTAGGCCTAATGAATCTAAGGTCAAACAAATCTCGTAATTGATTCTTCAGCACTCTCAATTCTTTCGGGAGTCTTAAGATACAGAGCAATCAAAACATGAGCTGAATCAGAATAAGTCTCAATGGTGAACTCTACCTCTCTGTCCGGTGGTAACCCTGGCAACTCTTCCGGAAACACACTAGGAAAGTCACATACTGTCCGGATGTCCTGAGGTCTAACCTCACTCATGTTAGGGTTCATCACATATGCCAAGTATGCTTCACACCCCAACTCAACTAACCTCTTAGCCTCTAATACTGAAACCACATTGGACAAGAACTTCATGTTCTCACCCACCACTACAATCTCATAGTCATCTGTGAGCCTCAAAGAAATCCACTTAGTTTCAAAGTCTATCATAGCTCTATGCTCCGTGAGCCAGTCCATACCCAGAATCACATCAAAACCATAGAAAGGTAGCTCCATCATATCCACTGGAAACACATGCCCCTAAACCATCAACGGACACCTTCGGTACATCTTCCTAACTACTACCGTGTCCCCAAAGGAACTAGTAACACTAACTCCTACCTCTAACATCTCACAAGGCAAATTCAAAGACTGTGCATGCTCACTCAATATGTAGGAATGTGTAGACCCAGAGTCAATCAAGGAAAGCAAACTCAAAGACTGTATCGAG
The DNA here is from genome assembly GCA_958450335.1 of Hibiscus tridactylites. Lineage (NCBI taxonomy): Eukaryota > Viridiplantae > Streptophyta > Magnoliopsida > Malvales > Malvaceae > Hibiscus > Hibiscus tridactylites. Next base: position 17,372,681 of record OY288271.1, on the reverse strand, counting down.
AAGTTACCTGCGATCACATCGGTGTCATGTTGATCCCCACGCTGAGCGTAAACTCTGGCCTGACCTCTGCCCTCCAGCTGAATCGCAACTACATGTTCTATGTTCCTCTGACCATCGTTCCTCGGCTAGAAGTTACCTCTACCGCGCCCGCGGCCTCTCTGAAAGTCATTGGCTCTAGCAGGAGCCTGAGCTGGTGCCTGTCCCACCTGATGTGGACAGTCACGCCTAATGTGGTCTCTAGCACCACAACTCCAACAAGAATGAAAATTTCCCCAACACTCACCGGTGTGGTTCCTCCCGCAAGTTGCACATGTCAGCAACTTCCCACCAGCTCTCTGGCCCTGTTGGCCCCTCCCGTGGTTACCGCCACCACGTCTATGATCATAGTGATGCCTGTTGTCCCGATGCCTCTTGGCATCACCTCTATCAAAGTTGCTGGACCTCTTACCCGAACTAGATCCTCCAGACCGCCTGGTCAAACTCAAACTGTGCTCTAAGTCTTTGGCCCTCGCGACCAAGACATCAAAATCAGTGTAGTCTGAAGCTAGAGTATACGTCTTGATCTCTTCACTCAGCTCATAACGAAAACGGTTACAACGTTCCACCTCAGTAGGAACAAGCTCAGGTGCATACTGACTCAGTTTGACAAATTGAATCTCATAGTCTGTCACGGACATGCTCCCCTGAAGCAAAGCCATGAACTCCCTCTTCCTCTCATCGAGGTATCGCGGACCCAGATACTTCTTACGGAATGCTGTCTCAAAGAACTCCCAAGTGATCTCGGTCTCATCCATACCCGTAGTAATGGTGACCCACCAAGTGTAGGCATCACCCTGAAGCAAGGACTCAACACATCCCAACTTGTGCTCACCAGTACACCCCATCTGAGTGAGGATACGGACAGTCTTCTCAAACCACAACTCTGATCTCTCCGGTGTAGCCCCTCTGAACTCTTCGGCCCCAAGGCCCCGAAGTCTCTCTAATGGTAAACCAGTGCCCTCACCCTGATGGTGTGCGGCCTGACCCCCAGCTACAGCAGCCTGAAATGCCCCGGCTATCGCCTGAACCAACGGAGCTAAGTCTATTCCGGCCGGTCCTTGGCCACCTTGGCCTCCTTGTGGTCCCTCTCCTTCGACCCCGGCCTCACCTCCCGCTCCCGGTGGAGGAGGTGGTGGTGGTGGAGGTGGTGGAGGAGCTCCAACTCCAACCACAGGCTCTCCCACTTGAGCCTCAACCCTAACTACTGGCTCAACTCCTGGAGCCGCTGCCTATGGTTCCGGTCGAACCATCATAGGCCTCCCACGTGGTCTCATGGTACAGCTAGCAAGGAAATAACTACAACAACCAATAAATAGGGATTACGTTAGTCAAAGCAATGGTCCAATAGTGCTCAAGTACTCCTTTTATCAAAAATCTTTTTCAATTAAGTAATAGTAGCAATGGGCACGCACTCTACACCAGACACAACAACTCATGCTTCAAACATCATGCGAACATTCAAATATCAAAAATTCATGGCAAGGCATGCATCGAACAACACAATTACTCAACATAACAAGCTTACCTCACTTACCTGCCCGAGGTCTCGGTAACCTCAGGCTCTGATACCAACAAATGTAACCCTCTCGTCCCGGTCTGGCCGGTTGATCGGTCCGAGTCGGCCACACGGGGAAAACCGAAGCGAAACCCGTTAAGGTTCCTCCTCGGTTAGCAACCCTATTTTTTTCTTTAACTTAATCTTTTCTAAAGGCTCATTCGAATCCTATATGATCAAGCAGCGGAATAAAATTTCAGAAGGTAAACATCCGAACCCAAGACAACATTTAAATAGCCCAATTTTAATCTTTTAAACAGGCCGTTTCGAAACACCCTTGAGGCCTATCGAAACGCCTTGACCAGGTCAACTGCCCCAAAGCCCATACAAGGGGTCGTATCGAAACGGAGGTCAACTGTTCCGAAACACCCTCAACGGTCAACTTCTCGTGGTCAACGAGATTTTGACCGTTTCGAAACCCTTAGACCCGTTTCGATACGCTTCTATCTCGCCAATTTCTCAGAATTCCAGTAGCCAGAACGTTCCGATACGCGTTTCGGAACAGGGGTTTCAAAGGCCAAACCGTATCGAAATGCGTTCCGATACGGGGTCCCTGAAGCCTTACCCGTTTCGAAACGACCCATCCCGTTTCGAAACGCAGGCTGCTCCAACCTTTGAAAATCAGACTTAGGCGGATTTTAATAAGTCTAAAGGTCCCATAGGACCTCTAAAGGCACACAACACAAGCAAACAAGGTCTAGAGGCATACATCCTATGTCAAACATGCTCAAACATACACAATGCATATGGTGAATCATTCATACGTGGCAATTACACATTAACAAACATTTCACAAAAGACATGCTTAAGGACATTAATAGTAAAAAGGCATCCTTCGTCTCATATAGGTTTACATGCCATCAAGCAATCTTAATCATCCATAAGACATACATCACTCAAGCATTTGGCAAGTTATCATGATTACAATCCAAGTCAAATCATAGACATGAAACGCATATAGGAGTCTAACATGCTCCTAAACATCAACATCATACTTCAAAAGCATTATAGCACGAATACATGTCCCATTGCTAGACCATTACACCATAACTAAAATGTTCATACTTGATAGCTAATCAAGCACCACGAAGCACACTTGGAGGCCCCTTCTTGCACTTAGCAACCCACGAACTAAGGATCTGCATTGTCGAACAAAGAGAGAGCGTAAGCAATAAAGCTTAGTGAGGGTAAGCTCTTTAAAAACAAACCTCGACAATGTAGGGTCCAAGCACGATCTCAACTAAGGTAAAATGCATGTTCATACCTTCAATCCTCAAGAGCCAAATGTCAATGATGCATGAACAAATATTCAATAGTATGTCATGCTCAATAAGCTCATCTCCACAACATATGTAAACACATATAATCATCCAAAAAGGAATCACATCTCCACATCACATTGATACACATATCAATATATATATTGGTAAGATGACATTTCATATCATATTGGCATATACATACAATCTCTTATATGCACCTAGCTATGACTCGAATACGCGGATAACATGTTGGAACGCATTTCCAACATAACCATTACCTGCGGTGGGATTACACTCATCACCGGCTCTTGCGGATGGGATTCCACTCATCCTCACGCCCCGTCGATGGGATTCCACTCATCATCGACTAATATAAATATTTCCAGGCGTACCCGTACTCCTCCTTGGTGCCTTAACGCCACCAAGGCCACGCGCGTTTTGACTCTCGTGTGCACACTCATCCTAATGATCGATCATTGTACCCAAACATACTAGTGCCAATATAAATTAAATCCACAACCTTTCACAACATCAATTTCAATATAATTTCCGTGCTTAGCACGTACTCACCATGATCCTCAAAATCATGCAACCACCTCATTTCACAAGGCAACACTACATGTATACCATCTAAACAATTATCACATCATATTTCACTCATACGTATATCCACATTACATTTGTCATCAACATGCATATAACAATGCATTAAGTCATGCCTCGACATACATGTATATCACATTATACATAATCATCAAAACACAAATCAATTAAAGAGTTCATCCAATGTCTCTAACTAAAGTTTAAGATTAGGCTACCACCCTAACCCTAACTCTAGGTGGGTCTACCAAGCCCAACCTAGTCCACATGCTTGAACCAACCACTTAAAACCAATTTAAAAACATTAACCACTCACCTCCACCTCCAAGCTCAAATACCAAGCAACCATGGTCTCCAATTTCCGGATTTGTTCCGAAGGCTTCACCAACTCAAAACCTCGCTTCTAATCACCTCAACACAAGCAAAACAACCTCAAATCAACTCAAACATCAAAGTAGCTAACCCAGAATACAATTCAAACATCAAACTCAACATTTCAAGTCATGATCAAACCCCAACTTTATCAAATTCGAGCAGCCCATAAACCTTGATCAAAACCCAAGTTTCCAACACATTTTATACCCACAAATGATCCCAAAGCAACCCCCAACCATAGCATTAACATTAGCCCACCAATTCCAACTTAAAACAACCCCCAAAATGCCCATTTTCGTGCTCCTTCAAACCCTAGCTGAAAATTCCATTTTCAATCATCCAAATGACACCCAAATGGTCCCAAAACACCTTCCTAACATACTTAAACCATCAGCCCTTCAATTTAACTCTAAAACTCACCAAAATCCAAGTTTTATACACTTCAAAAATAGCCACAAAAACCCATTTCGGGTTTTCACCCAAAATCCTCCATTTTAACATATTATGTGTATTTTCATGAGATTAAACCAAAACCCAACTTAATAAATCAAAATCAAGTGTAAAACCCATCAAAAATCCATTCTTTCTTTAAACTCCAAATTTCAAAAAGATGATAGTTTTCAATTCTAAAACTAGGTAAATGTAGAGGATGAAGAGGAGAGTTCAAATATGTGATTACCTTTAAAAACACCCTTGAATTGATGGAGCAATTTGATGGAAATACAAATTTGGGATTTGGGAGGGTTTGGTGGGGTTTCCACGGTGAAGAAAGAAGAATGGGAAAGATGATAACATTTTTTTTGTTCTTTTTACTTTTTAAACGTTGTCTCCCTTTTTCAAAATATTTGGGTTAAATCACCAAAGTGGTCCCTCCTCTTTATTTTAAAACCCAATTAGGTCATGCCTAGGCCAAATTGATTTAATTTAATTTTCACCGGCCCAGACCACTAACCCGACTAACTCCTAGCCCTAAAACACGGGTGTTACATATATTATGGCACAATCATATCGGAACGAAAATTAAAATTCTCAGGGGCTCTAACAATTTATCATACCTCCAAAATTTGTTTAATGCGGCATAACCCAACTTTACAATACTTACCAACGTTCAGATGTGAGTAGTTTGCGTGCATCAGAACCTAACACTTAAGGGAACCTTAGCTATTTAAGTTTTATTAACAAATCCAGAATTTCGTCAAATACAAAGTTACTGAATAACTCAGGAGGGTATTTCGGTTATTTTAGACTAAGATAAATCTACCATTTCTTTCTGAATTACCATTTGGTACCTCTATCATTCACGCACTCAAACGAGATTAAGGCGTCCTAACTCTCCGCCCCTTTATAGACGATTCATTCATTACAGAACTTGAGGGTATAACGTCATTCAAATTAATCAGACATTTCGGTGCTCGAGGGCATTACCGTCTTTTTGGTCATTACGATCATTCTTATTTAATTCACGCATTACTATCATAAGGATCGACTTAGGATTTCAACAATATTTCCAGAAAATCCTCATTCATGTGTTATACGGAGTTTGAGGGGAAAAGTCCAAGTTTTATAACACACGTATTGTATAATGATGTCGGAGTCTTTCCAATAAAACATACATCTTAGGTAGAGTAAAATACACCATCAAGTCAAATGCAAGTTTCCGGTCATTTTCTTTACCAGAGGGTTAGTTTAGTCATTTTTATAACCTAAGGGCATTTTTGTAATTTCATAACCAACATCTCATACTCCACATTCTGAACATTGATTTTTAGACACCATTAATAGAGTTTCAGATTTAACTGTATTATTATTATTATTAGCACATTCGACACACTTGGTCTATCAATATTCTTATCCGAGTATTTTGATCTTACTGACTCTCATAATTATTTTTCGTATCGAATTCGGCTTAAACAGAGTTCACAAACACTTCATCATAAGCATGCATGCGTTAACCGGATATCGACATGTACATAAAGCATACAAGAGGTAGAAATGTATTACCTTAACTCCGAGCTACACCAGTCGATACATAATAATTTATTCGACCGTACTCGAATCCCAAAATGGACGTCCCACGACATCTCGAACACCAAGGTATAAGGGTACCTTCAATTACACAAGTTAACGTTTTAGTACTTATTCACAGAGCCCTAAATAGGATTAAACACATAAACACTTTTGGGTTCAAGGTCAGATTTGGAGGCTTTCGGATCAGAATTTTGCAAAACGGGCTTCAAAAACGAACTCAGGACGTCGAAAAACATAAAATAAGAGTTTTCGAAAAATTTGACTTTTTGGTCAACGGTCAAAGTCAACGCTGACGTCAGCATGACGTCAGCAGTCAACAGGGGTCAACTGAGTTGACTCGGGCTGACTCGGACGAGTTGACTCGGCTGACTCGGACGAGTTGACTCGGACGAGTTGACTCGGCTGACGGGACGGGTCGGGTCGGACTCGGGTAGACGGGTCAGGTCAACGGGTCGGACCGGCTCGGGTTGGGTCGACTAGCTGACCGGTCCAGCCGGTTCAGGCCGGTTCACTTACCCAATAGAAACCTACCCCCAACAACCTTGATTTCACCGGAAAAACAGAGAGAAAGACATTATTATTTCAATCCATACCGTACATGTTAAAATAAAGCTGGAATCGAGCCGGAATTTACCTATAATGGTGTGATTACACCGGAAAATCACGAAGCTCCGACGAGGGCTCTCCCGGCGGCGGATCGACGATCGGCCAAATGGGTTTTGTTTGTCGTCACATCGGGAGCCCGAATTTGGCGGCGGCATCGCGAACGGACGGCGAGGATGACCGGAAACGGCGAAAAAATAAAGGCGACGCTTGGGTTTTTGACGGACTTCAACCAGCTCTCCACGGCGGATGGCGGCACATCACTGCGCGTTGAGGGCTGGGTCACGATCGGAGCAGGGTGATGGTCACGCCGGTGCTGGCGGTGCACGCCACGGCCCGGCGGTGGCGGAGTGGCAGATCGGAGATGGGTTGATGGGGTTAGGGAGAGTTCTCTGAAATTTTCTCAAAAATTCCAGGTTCGAATAATTTTTCTAGAGGTAGGTGAAGGGTTGGGGTTATTAAGTCTGATTCACTTCTCTTAAGCTTAACTCTAATAGCCAAACTAGGTAACCCTTAACAGAAATGAGCCATTAGCTCAATGGTTTAAGCGAAAGGACATAAAAGGGTGAGATCGTGGGATCAAACCCTCATACAATCACCATTCTCTTCCCTTTTTTTTATTTTATTATTTTATTTTAAAAAAACGGGGTGTTACATTTATAACATTAATTACATATTTATTAAACTATAACAAAAATTTAAGTAAACATCAATCCATCTTAATTAACTTTTAATGGGTTGGTGTTGAATGTTGATATTTTAACAGCACCTATATGCACCCCCGGTAGTAGGGTGAGCAAAAAAATCTAATTACCCGATTTTAGATCCGATAGATTTTTACTTGAAATTAATTTCAGTAAGATCCGATAGATTTAAAATTTAAGTTCCGGTTGCGATCGAGATCAGGACTGAATTTTAATTTTTTGAATCTGATATCTGGTGGGTATCTAATGGGACAGGGACCAGTACCAGGTACTGGTTTGGTACCTAATGGCGTTAAAGAGGTTAAAAGAAATTGAAAGCGCTCATTTATTTCTTCTTATCAAACTTTTCAGTGGTCTTGCTAGCAATAGATAGAGTTCTTTAGTTTTTTTTTTATGTATGAATAAAATGAGTATAACTCGTTTTAAGGCTTCAACCTTCAAGCCTACAATATTTTGACTTTGTTATTTAATATTATTATTGATGGTTGAATTTTTTTTCCCTACCGCTCAAATTTTATTAACAGTAGATCAATTGACCGGGTACCCGATAATAGTATTGGTTCCCACTAATACCGAGACTGGTTCTTGAAATCTGGGATTCAATTTGATTAAAATTAGACTGATTCTAATTTTTAAGAACTGATGGTTATTAGGACCGAAATTAATTCTGACCAAATTGACCTATTATCCGGTCTTGCTCGCCCCTACCCGGTAGCATTCACTAGTCACCAGCCCTAGGTTAGTCACCGCTCACTCACCTGGCCTTTCTGCCCATGCCAACCCTAACAACCAAAATCTGGCAGATAGACGGATAATAAATTAAAAATTGAATTAAAAATTGAATTAAAAATAAATTATGTAGCAGCATGATAGGTTTTTTAATAAAGGGATAAATATCATTAAATATACGGTGTATATAATTATACAAAATTAAAGTTTGTATATCATATTATATATTTGACTAAAATTCATATATAATTTTATAATATTTATTTTTTAAATTAAAAATAGAAATAATGAATTGGGAAATTGAGAAGTCAAACATGATTCTCAACCAAGTTACTTATAAAACATTCATTTTTTTTTTTTTTGCAAATCAAATTCATAACAAAGTCTGCAAAGAGGTAGGAATCGTAGAGAAATAAATCAATCAGGGAAAGAGGGGGTAAATTACAGTCACAACTGCTCAATTATTAGTAAAATTGTGTTTCAACATTAGACACAAATTTACTTTTTAAGTGCTTGTGTAATTGTTTTGTATTATTACAGTCACTACGTTATTAATTCTTAATGAAACGATGATGCGACTATTTGATAATTGGCATAATAACATACTTAGCACTCAACATTTGCATATTTTATTATTTTGATTCATAATTAGGGGTGGGCAATCGATCGAGTTGAGTAAAAAAAATTGAATTAGTCGAGTTGAAATGTTTTATTTTATAACTCAAACTTTATTTGAAATTTTTTCTAATCGAGTCGAGTTTATGAAATTCGAGTCGAGTCGAATTGAGTCAAGTTGTTCGAGTTTATGTTCAAATTTAATTGTAAACATATATAGTGTTATATATATATATATTACACAGAAGTGAGAGACTGGACTCGATCTTGAAAATTGGTTCACTAATTATTTAAAATTTCGAGTTATTAGAATTTTTATTTTATAACTCAGATTTTATTTGAAATTTTTCGAATCAAAACACCTCGAGTATTTTTGCATCAAGTCAAATAATTCGATTTTTTCGAGTCGAATTTTACCCACCCTATTCATAATTATAAAAATGACCCTTGACATATTTTCATATATTCCAGTTTGGTCCCAATCCAACTTTTTATTTTCTTTTCAGTTTCTTTCTACATAACTTTGACAACGGAAATGTCAAGACTTTGAAATTTTCATGAGTTTAAATGGATTTCGGTCTCCTTCTTGTATAGGCAAAGGACGCTTTAATGTTATGCACAAACTTTCTTTCATGTAGGGTCAGGCAGGCTTGGACTACAGCTCCTTTTCAAACGGGCAATACTACGTCTAGCCACTGAGTAATCTACCCAGCTGAGGTAGCATATGACATGACAATTTCAATAAATATGAGTGAAAAAAATTAAAATATGTTTTAAAAGTTTGATTAGATGATACAAAGCAATTAATGTTTCTTTATCAATAAATAATTTTTAAGACCATAAATACAAAGCAATTAATGCATCTTTTACCATACATAAATACTATTAAACCAAATAGTTAAACATGGTTGAAATTTTAATTATTCCAGAAATAAATAAAAAACTAACAGAAAATAAAAAATAATACTTATATTTTTTAACACACAAATTGTCCTCTAATATTTTTTTTCTAATTTAATACTTAATGTCATTAGTGTTCCTAATGTCGTGAAATTCATTGGCAAATATATATTTTTGGTAAATATATGTATATAAACCAACAGAAAATAAAGAATAATACTTATATCAATATATATATTTTTAACACACAAATCGTCATATAATATACAAACAAGTGACTAAACTATACATTTAGTAACTTTAGGTGTATAAAATATTTTTTTGATAAAAGTATTGCCTAACGTTTTTTTGTTAATTCTAGATGTTTAAAGTTTCAATCAATTACAGTTCTAAGGTTGTGTTGTTAAAAAAAATGTATCACTCAATCAGATTTAGACACACAATATTTATTTTTTGTTTTTAATTTTCTTTTTTTTAACTGAAAAATATAATAGTTTTAAAAAAATTCTCAAAATCTTTCAAAATAGTCCTAAATCCCTAAACCAAAACCTCCCAAAATTTTCATCGTTGCCAGCACGATAACCTCGTCAGACGTCGCCACTCGTTTCCCTTGACCACCCATCGTCAGTATGTGTGTCAATCGGATGTCGTTCGGTTAAAACCTCTCGTGTTTGTTGTTCAACGCTTGATTGACATGTCTCCTATTAGTTACCGGCGATAAGTTATTAGAGGAAATGGACGACGACGTCTAACGAAGACAGTAGTCAGGTTCGACGAGGTTATCGACGATGGCAATGACGACAATTTTAGAGGTTTAGTGTTAGTGGTTTGGGACTATTTTGGGATACTTTTAAAAATATATTTATTTTTATTTTTTGAATAAAAATAAAAATAAAAAACATGTCACATGTCACGTTTTGATTGGATAACGAATTTTTTAATGGTCATTAATAGTCAATCACCTAAAATCAACGAAATGAAACTTTAGTCGCATATTTTTATCAAAAAATATTTTTTTTTAAAAATATCCAAAAAATAATTTATACGCCTAAAGTGAAAAAAGTAGTTTGAACAAACCTTTAGAATAATCATTTAAATTTTTATTCTTCAAAACAAATTTTATTTTAAAGATAGAAAATTCACATCTTTAGCATTGTACAACTAAATTACTCCATTTTCCTATTAGCACTGTAGAACCATAAATAGTCTAAGGGGTTATTTTTTTTATATAGAAACTAAGGTGAGATAAAGCTTAATAATTTATGGTTCATATATAATATTTTATTTTTAATTTAAATAAAAATAACAGTAACCTTGTTGTTTGTTTGTTAGGTTATTGAAGAGCTGAAAAGCACTTAAAAATTTTAAATTCAAGAGAAAAGACAAATCTAATGTCATTTATTAAATTGAACAATGTATAAAGAAAAATATAAATTTAAAATACTAAAATCATGATGTTGATTAAAATTTCAGTATTTAACAAATATGAGTTAAAAAATTTCTAAAGAAAAATAAATATTTAAAATACTAAAATCATGATGATAATTAAAATCTAAGTGTTTAACAAATATGTTAAAAAAATCATCTTAACATATTGAAATTTATCATTTATATGATTATATCTATATTATAACATTAAAATCATATAAAAGGTCAAGAGAAATAAATAGTAAATTAAAATTAAATGTATTTGAATGATTCATTTATTGTCTTTTATGATTACTTATATAAGAATAATAAACACATAATTTATTATCTTCCACTAAATCTGCTACATTAGTTGGGTAATCAACCCAATACGTAGATAAAGTTTTCTCCTTTCCAAACCGTAAATAATTGAGTGCATAGCATGTGGATTGTAGTGCGACAACAAGCCAAAACACAAGATGTGCACCGATAAAATTGAATTAGTATTTTGTAAAATCTGTCAAGTTTATTTTGCTAAAGTTCTAACATTGTGAATGGATCACTTAAATTAGAAGGATCACATGCCTTATATGAACTTGAATTAATATTGGATAAATAAGAAAAAAATAATATTTCATCAATCCTTCTGAAATTGTCCATCGTTGACTTTTTTCGTAATTTTAGAAAGAATTTTTTTATAACAGATATGTTGTAAAATAGTTATAATGACAATTCCATCATTAAAAAATTAAAATTTATTTTGTTGGAAAACTAAAAATAATAAAAAAGAAAACGTGTCTTGTAAATGTTGTTAAATTTTTTCAAATGAACAATTTAAATGAGGTAATTTTAAAACGCAAAATGAATAAATTTAATAATATTTTTTAACAATAATATCATTTATACTAAACTTGATAGACATCAATGGATTTTGAGCCTATAAATACATGCAACTCATAAACGCATTTGGATCACACAAAAATTCAAACATAGATTTTAGCATACACTAAAGAAATGTCTTCTGAAAATCTTATTGTTCCGTCTCAAGATGGTAACTTGTCCAAGGAAAATCGCCATTTGGCCAATTTTATTCCTGATGTTTGGGGGGACACTTTCCTTGCTCCCCCTCCTGAACTGGTATGTTTCTAAGTATGAAAATCATTCCTTATTTCAATATGTGAATACTTTAAACGTACTTAATCCAAAGCATTTCATGCTTAAACAGGATATGGATGACATTACTCAACTAGAGTACGAAGAGCTGAAAGAACAAGTGAGGAGAATGTTGCTGACAAGTATGGATAATCCATCCCAAATATTAGACCTAATAGATGCAATCCAGCGCTTAGGCGTGGCTTACCATTTCCAGAAAGAGATCTGTTAAGATCTTACAAAGATCTTAGAAATATGGTGAATTGACAGAGAAGAGAATGGGGAAGGAGAGACGGTACTCTCGTTTTATTTTATTGATTTGAAAGAATAACCGTAATATTCTCAGAAGAGAACCGGCCTTATATACAAAGAATTAGAACGTCAGTTGAGATAACGGTACTAACAACTCCTAATCGTTTCTCTAACCAACCTTCTAGAGAAATAGAAGATTAAAGGAATGGTGCAGCACATTTAACTATAACGCTGCACTCATCACAAAAACAGAAACAAACCTTAAACTATACCTTTACTCTTGACATTCCCCCAGCTTCACTGACTAGGAAGATCCCGAAAAAACTTCTTGTTTCTTCATAGTTCATGCTTCACTCTTCATTCCCCCAACAAGCTGTACGCTGAAGATCTGATTCAACCTTGTCTTCATATCTTAGCAGAATTAAGAACCTGCTGCAAGAAACAACACACAAACCAAAACAGAAACAAACCAGATGCAACAAGAAAAGAAAAATTACAACAGAGGAACTACATCAAGTTTAAGCCTGTGTCTATGAAAGGCATGAGCAGACAAAGGTTTAGTTAGAATATCAGCAACTTGCTCGAAGGCAGAGACTTCATTGACCTGAAGCTTTCCTGCAACAACTTGTTCACGAACAAAGTATAAATCTAACTCAACGTGCTTGAACTTGGAGTGCATCACTGGATTAGCTGACACAGCCACTGCACTTGAATTGTCACACCAGAGCACAGTTAGCATCAGCAAACCCTTCAATGTTTAAACGAGAATGAGGAGTAAACTTCAAACCATAGTCTATAGTTCCTTGAAGATATCTAAGAATCCTCTTCACAGCATTAAAATGAACATCACTAGGATTCATGTAACACCTGCTTTTGTATAAAAAAAGAAGAAGAAAGAGTGTATGTGTGGAGTGTTGAACACACAACCTCTTGGTTGTGTGGTTGATGACCTAACCAACTGAGCTAAATAGCTCTTGGTTGTGAACCACTCCACCTTCTTTTTATTTTTGTTTTGAGTTAAAATTTTGGGATATTAAATTTGGAAAGTGACCGTTCATCTATCAAAAAAATAAACCCCCCTTCGAAATTTCTAGAAAATTTCTCCCCCCTCACCCGTCTTCTATCTCCGGCGAGCTCCCCGCCCTCACCGCCGTTCCGTTCACTCCACCGCCACCGATGGTGTGTGCACCGTCCACCCGTGAACCAACCGCCATCAACCACGCGCGACGACGGCTGATAAATCGCGGCGAAAACCCGGATAAAGATCGGAGAAGTTCGGCCGCCGTCGTTTCTCTTTTTTTTGGCCGATTCTGGTGCCAACTCGTTTCATCGTGGGCACAGTCGACCTCCTCGCGTCCCGATCTACAAAAACCATGCGAGTCACCTCCGCTTTGTCGCCGTTTTGCCCCTCGTCGGAGTAGCGCAACTTTCCGGCGAGATTTGGATTTTGGGGTAAGATCCGGCTATTTTCCGACGAGTTTTGGCATTTTGGTTCGTGTAATGTGGTAAATATTTGGAACTCCGTCTTTTTGCAGGTACATCGAACGATTTTGACATGCTCCGGCGACCATTCCGGCCACCAGAAATTTTTGGGTAAGTAAACCGGCTCAACCCGGTCTGAACCGGCTGGACCGGTCAGCCCATTAGCCAAACCCGAACCGGTTTGGCCCAAAGCCCAAACCCAGTCAACCCAAGCCCATCGTCCGACCCGACCCATCTCTGACCCGCTCGTCCGACCCTTTGACCCGGTTCGAGTCAACCCGTCTACCGAGTCAACTCAGTCCGAGTCAGCACGTTGAGTCAGCCGAGTCAACTCAGTGAGTTAACCTGCCGAGTCAACTCAGTTGACCTATGTTGACTGCTGATGTCATGCTAACGTCAGCATCGACTTTGACCAGTTGACTCTGACCCCGTTGACTGTTGACCTGCTGACGTCAGCGTTGACTTGCTGACGTCAGCGTTGACTTTGACCGTTGACCAAAAAGTCAAATTTTCCGAAAACTCATGTTTTATGTTTTTCGACGTTCTGAGTCCGATTTTGAAGCCCGTTTTGCAAAATTCCAACCCGAAAGCCTCCGAATCTGACCTTGAATCCGAGATTGCTTATATGTATTTAATTTTGGTTATGAGCTCTCTGAATAAGGACTAAAATGTGAATCTATGTCGTTGAAGGTATCAAGGTACCCTTGAATTTGAGATGTTGGGGGTCGTCGAATCTTGGGATCGAGTGCGATCGAATGAGGTGTCATGAATCAACTGTTATAGCTCGGAACTAAGGTAATACACTACTACCCCTTGCATGCTTTATGTACATGTTGATATCTGGTTAAAGCATGCATGCTTATGATGAGTGTTTTGTGAACTCTGCTTAAGCCGAATTCGATACGGAAGATAAGAATGAGAGTCTGTAAGAGTAAAATACTCGGATAAGAATATTAATAGATCAGAAGTGTCGAAAGTGCTAATAATAATAATAATAATACAGTTAAATCTGAAACTCTATCAATGGTGTCTAAGAACCAATGTTTAGAATGCGGAGTATGAGATGTTGGATATGAAATTACGAAAATACCCTTAGAGCATAAGTATGACTAAACTACCCATCTGATAAAGGAAATGACCTAAAATCTGCATTCGACCTAATTATGCAATTTACACTACCCAATATGTATGTTTTAATGGAAAGACTTCGGCATCATTATGCAATACGTGTGATACAAACTTGGATAATCCCTCAAACTCTGTATAACACATGAATGAGAATTTTCTGGAAATATTGTTGAAATCCTAAGTCGATCCTTATGACAGTAATACGTGAATTAGATGAGAATGATCGTAATGACCAAAAAGACGGTAATGCCCTCCAGCACCGAAATGTCTGATTAATTTGAATGACGATATACCCTCAAGTTCTGTAATGATTGAATCATCTGTAAAGGGCCGGAGAGTTAGGACGCCTTAATCTCGTTTGAGTACGTGAATGATGGAGGTACCAAATGGTAATTCAGAAAGAAATGGTAGATTTATCTCAGTCTAAAATAACCGAAATACCCTCCTGAGTTAATCGGTAACTATGTATTTGACGAAATTCTTGATTTGTTAATAAAACTAAAATAACTAAAAGGCCATGATAGCCTAAATAATCGAAACATCACTGAAAATATCTGATAACTTAAAAGACTTTAATTTAGAAATTCTTGAGTGTCCGGTTAGAAAACTAATGAGCAAATAGGATACCCGAGTTCTGTGAACCATTGCTCTCAATGTTGGTATAATTACCAGAATGTCTATAAACGTCGAAGTGACCATAATGCCCTTGTATGCTTAGAAGACTAAAGTACCCATAATATATCTGAACTTTCTAAGATCTTGATGTATCACCTCCTGAATATCTGGGTTAAACCGTTAGTATGAACCCCTCTTTTTAATAGTGGCCACGTTTCAGAAATCCGCTCAAGTTGTCAAGAGTTCAATATGTCACATTCCGTAAATGCCAAGTATCTCCAAGAAATGATCTGTCCCACCTAGCGTGTTCCATGTGTGATATATTTTATTGAATGGATTGTATAATTATTTAATCCTGAATAATATTATGTTGATGAACATTTCAATTGTTATTGAGATTGCATCACTATGTTAGAAAATGAGATAAAATGATGAACTTGATATATGATGACATTCTCTGTCTACCTGATATATGTCTGCTCAATCTGTATACTTGGTATGTGATCGTTTGATCTGTGATGATATTGTCTGACTGTTTGATGAAATTGTTAGCATGATATGTTATTTTGACCTATGATGAGATAATCTGTTTGCATGATGAATGCTGAAAATGTCTGTTCTGCTCAATAGTATGCCCATTTATCTGTCAAAAGCATGAACTTCTGTTTCTGATACTCTGAATAGAATATGTCTGTTACATATATTATGTTACTCATGTCTGGAATCTGAACACCGATTACTGTCTGGGGTATACTGTTGGGTTATGTTATGAAGTGTCTGCAGGTACAGCCCTGATCCAGCTAGTAAACCCTTCTGTTAAGCTCCTACGCCCACGGGCCTAGGGTAAGTCTTTCTGGACCTAAGGCATTCTCTTAGGTAGGCTCCTACGCCTCAGGCATAGGGTAAGACCTTCTGTATGCAGTTCTAGGGTACTGCATATTGGTGTAAGGTTGGAGGGTAGTTCTTGTAAACTTCTGTATGAACATTGAACATTTGCATTTAATCTGTTATGTGCTCATATGATATGATGTTAAGTACTTATGTATGTTTGACTTGCAACTTATTAAAACACTAGGCTTCTTGATTTAACTTCATCAATATGCTACCATGTTGATTCTCTGAACAATAAGCTATCTCATAATGCTCAGTAGCTTAGAAAGAATAAACCTTGTTGTCCTCAAGAATAGTGTTTCACTAAAATAGCGAATCATAAATGGAAATAACTACTGCCTAGAACATCATAAGAATGTTATGCTTCGCCATATATCTGCATGTGCTTATAGCATCTTCTGGTAGTTTTGTATTACTGAGCTTTCCCCAAGCTCATGCTGTTTTTACCATCTCAGGGTAAAAGATCAGACAAGTTGCACCTATCAACATCGGTATGGGAGTTCCTTCGGCTTGGCATGGAGTATGGTATATGAGTAACTAGGTGGCGTGTGTGTCGTGTTTTGTATTCGGTTAAATGAGTCTGAAACTTATTTTCGCAACTTGTATTATAATTGTTTTATCGTTTTGAATGATTTCTGAAATTTTATTTTAAATCAGAAGTTTGATTTAGGATCTTTAAGGTTTAATGGTATGTTTATTTGAAATTTGTCATGGGTCGCTCCGGTGACCCTAATGTAACTTCCTAGGATCCGTATTAATGCATAGGCGGGTCTAGGGTGTTACAATTCTGCATGAATTGACACACTTTATTTACAGCAAAGGCAATTTTAGGCCTGGTGATAACAATGTATTGTAAAGCCCCTACAATGCTACGGTATACTGTGGCATTTTCAACTAGAGTGCCATCATGAGTGGACAATTTGCAACTAGAAATCATAGGAGTAGGAAGCCCCTTAGCACTGTCAAAACCATACTTATGCAACAGATCCATAATATACTTCCGTTGACTCACCATTAATCCTTCTGAAGAATAGGAAACCTCAATCCCTAAAAAATAACTGAGAGTCTCTAGATCTTTTAGAGAGAAAGTTCTATTCAATCTGTCAACAACCTCATGAATCTCAACACTATCAGAACCAGTCAAGATAATGTCATCTACATACACAAGTAGATACATCACAGAAGAAGAAGAAATCTTCACAAACAGAGAGGCATCAGATTTTTTCAGATTGAACCCATCAGACACAAGATAATCTTTGAGTCTCTCAAACCAAGCCCTTGGTGCTTGCTTGAGACCATAGATTGCTTTGTTTAGTTTGCACACCAGATTCAAACTAGAATCACCTTGCTCATAGCCTGGAGGCTGAGCCATGTATACTTCTTCCTTCAAAACACCATTTAAAAAAGCATTATTTATATCTACTTGTTTGAGCATCCACCCACGAGTGACAGCCAAGGAGAGGATTGTTCTGACAGTAACAGGCTTCACCACAGGACTGAATACATCATGATAGTCAATGCCAGCTTCCTGAAGATTCCCTTTTGCCACAAGTCTGGCCTTATATCGATCTACAGAACCATCAGGTTTTCTTTTGATTCTAAATAACCACTTACAATTCACAGCTTTCCTGTTCAAAGGAAGAGGCACTAATGTCCAAGTCTCATTCTTCACTAAAGCATCATATTCAGCTTGAACAGCTGCCTTCCAATGCTTGTCCAACATGGCTTCTTTAATAGTCTTAGGTTCAAACTCAGAAAACAAACAACCAGAAGAAACCTGATAAATCTTAGGTTTGTATATGCCATTTTTGCTCCTTGCTATCATGCTATGACCCATTTGCTGTGATGGACCCTCAAGCACATTAAGAACATCAGCTATAACCCCTTGAACATCCTCCTGTGAAGGAGGGAAAGGAGCAGATTCCACTTCAAGAGCTACTGACAAGTTGTCGTTTAACCGGTCAAAATAAATAAATAAATTAACCTCTTTCGACTAACAATAAAATAAAGAAATTAAGTAGATATAGGGAAAGAGGGTCGATCCACAGGGAGATTTTTCAGTTTAGTGACTTGATCCTGTTAGCCTTTTTGTCTAGGAATATCTGCAAGTAGGCGTTAAAAGGAAAAGGGGGGATGTTTGAAATGTTGAGCAAGAAAATAAATAAAGTGCGGATAATAATAAAGAAAATTCAAGAATGCAAAAATAGCCTCGAACCAGCTCCTTCAATTCTTTCGATCACTGAAATAGATTTTTATTTCGGGGATCATGTCGGTTACAGTCTACGAGGCCCAACCCGTCGTAACTTGTTTCTCTCTCGAGTAACCAATCATCCCAAGTCTATCTTCGAAAGATGGTTCTTAAATAAATCAACCACGTCTATCGCCGTTAAAATATTTAGAATAAAAGCAGGAAAAACCCGACTCAGAAATTGTCTAAAATAGAATTGCTTCTGATTTTATCTTTCCTTAGCGGACCGCCGCTAAGAGTGTTCACAGGAAGTCGAAATTTGCCACAGGCCGATCCTTCCTCCCAACTATGTTTTTAAACGATTTCAGACCAATGAGCTCTTTTTTATTTGAAAAACGGTTAAAAACCTTTAGTAAGGCCGATTGTCAAACTATCTAAGCATAAAGATAAAAATGATTTCCCAAAAGAATTTAAGCAAGTTCAATTCTCACGAATCGAATTGACTTGGTTGGTTCTTGGCTTAAAAGATTTAGCTAAGCATGATATTGATTATCATGCTTAACTTGGTTTTGGAAAAAATAATTAAATAACATAAAATAAATGAAACAAGAAAATAAAGGAAAATAACTTTTATTAAAGCTAAAAACTATTTACAAAGGAAAAGCTAAAAAAATACTCAAAGCTAAGAGATGATTTTATTGATTGATGATCTAAGCCTTTACCAAGGGTGGTATTTATAGGCTTAGATTTACAAAGATAAGGTGATGAGATAATTTAAAATAATAAACAAAAGATAAAACAATTCAGATGTTTTGAAATTTAAATGCAGGAAATCTAATCGGATAAGTTGATAAGATCTCTCAGAACGTTCCAGAAGCTTCTAGAAGTCGCCATGTCATTGCCACGTCACTGCCACGTCAGACGCGTCGTGCCCGGTGTCGTGCCCATGATGCCAGTCATGACAGAATTATAATAAAAACTGCAGAAATGCCCCATTTTCACTGTTATTTCCAGAATCGGATCCCTGCACAAAATATAATGAAAACAGCATGTATTAAGCAGCAAGAAGTCCAAATAACTAGAAAAATAGCAAATTAAATATGTCATATTTGAGAACTCATCAGCTACTCCTAAAGGAAGAGGAGTGGATTCTTCAAGAACTATCTCTGATTGAGTAGCTCCAGTATGAACACCATCATTTTCTGATGTGAAAAAGTGTTCATCAGAAAAACCTCCTGTAACATCTCCAAAATTATCAATTTCAGCATCACTCTCTTCAACCTGAGCAATGTCTGCTGCAACAACACCTTGAACATCCTCCTGATCACCTTGAACATTCTCTTGATCACCAACATTCTCCTGATCACCTTGATCATTTCCCTGATCACCTTGAACATACTCCTGACCACCTTGAACATTCCCCTGAGGAGGGCTGATTCAAGTGTTAATCTTAACAGCATTAATAGCTTCATTATCAACACTCACATGACCAGCATTTTGACAAGCATCAATATTATCACCACAACTCTGACCAGCAACAATAGCATCATTAGTAGCATCATTAACAGACAAACCTTGTTCATGATTTCTTGATTCAGGATGTACATCTACCACACTGGTGTTTAGACCAAGACCCTGCTGGACAGATGTTACAGGATCTCCCTGAGTAGGACACTGACTGGTGGAACCAGGTGTGACATGCAAAGACTGAAGAATATGTGTGTCATGTGAGCTAGTAAAACGAGTATAAGAACAGGCATCTAAAATAGGTAAACAAGACTGACTTGATCCAGATTCCTTCTGAGACAATTCAGGTTGTTGAAGAAAAGGAAACAGAGATTTATCAAAAACAACATGTCTGGAAACTAGAACTTTTCCAGAACTATCCAAGCATTTATACCCTTTTTGAGATGAGCTATACCCTAAGAACACACAGCTTGATGTTCTAAAACTGAATTTATGCTGACTATATGGCCTCATATAAGGATAGCAAGTGCAACCAAAAATCTTGAAAAAGGAATATTCAGGACTTTTACCATATAACTTCTCAAAAGGTGACTGACCATTCAAATCTTCAGTGGGCATCCTATTAATTAAATACACAGCTGTGGTGAAAGCATGATTCCAAAATTTTAGAGGTAAGCCAGCTTGTGCAAGTAAGGTCAACCCAGTTTCAACAACATGCCTATGTTTTCTCTCAGCCTTACCATTTTGTTCAGAAGTATGAGGACAAGAATACATATGTTGGACACCATTTGAGACTAACCAATTCCTTAAGGCAAGATATTCAGTCCCACAATCTGTTTGAAGAGTTTTAATCTTTTTACCAAACTGTACTTCAATTAACTTATAGAAATTAAGAAAGCACTGAGCCACATCAGACTTTTTCTTAACTAGGTAAAGCCAAGTGTGTCTGCTACACACATCAATAAAAGACACATAATAGAGATATCCATCAGAGCTAACAGATGCAGGACCCCACAAGTCAGAGACAACAAGTTCAAAAGGCTCATTATATTCAGTGGAAGATGAAGAAAAAGGAAGCTTGTGAGCTTTCCCTTGTAAACAAGCAGAACAGACATGATTCACATCCCAAGGCTTAGCAACAATATTACACTTATTCAGAACATTACTAACTATTCGACTAGAGGGGTGACCTAGTCTCTTATGCCACAAGTCAAACAAATCTAAAGACTTTGAAACATTATGAACCTGAACAACAGACTTCAATGAGCAGCAAGTATTGGCAACAGGGGCAGACAACTGATACAAACCTTCATGCGTGAGCTTCCCTTCCAGAAGGATCCTCTGAGTCTGAGTATCCTTAACACAGCAGCCATTAGCAAAAAACTCAAAATAAACATTGTTATCACGAGCTAGCTGAGAAATAGACAATAAGTTCTTTTTAATGGAGGGAACATGTAACAAGTTCCGAAGCACTAAGGGTTTGGACTGAGTAAGTAAATATCCTTGACCAACATGCTTAATAGGAACACTTGCACCATTGCCCATGAGTAAAGAAGTATTACTTGTGTACTGAACAGCAGAATGCATATGAGACTGATCAGAGGTGACATGATGGGATGCCCCAGAGTCAGGACACCACACACCATGAGTCAGAATGGAACCACTGGGTGAAAACATCACAGGGCTTTGAGAGAAACTACTAGTACTAGTAGGTTGAGCAACAGGAGTAGAGTGATCACTGGGAAACTCAGAAACATGACTGACTGCAGACATTCCTTGCTTAGCACCAGCAGGAGAGAAAGAGTTCACCCCTTGACCAACAGCTGAAGTAAACTTTCCTTGTCCATCAGAGAAACCATTACCAAGAGAAGGTGGATTGTAGTACCCAGTACTAGGAGGACATGAAGCATAAGAATTTGGCTGAAACCCAAAAGTATGGTTGAACACTTGAGCTGATTGAGTGCCAGGCCTGGAGTGAACAACAGCAGGAGCAACATTAGTATTTTGTGATGACCCAAAATTAGCACCGTCATTCTGCACCTCATCATCACTAGCATTATATCCACTGTAACTAAGGTCAAATCTGTAGTAGCACTTCTGCACAGTATGCCTCATGCGACCACACAACTGACACTGAGGTCGGTTAGATCCATATCTCCCTCGACCACGACCTCTGTTGTTGTTGAAAGCACCACGACGTCCTCTAGAATAAAATTGAGCTCCTCCTCCAGATTGAAACTGACCAGACAAGTGAAGACCATGAGGTGTAACATTTCGAGTCTCATCAAAAGAGGTTGAATGTCCTTCATCACTCTGAACTGCTAAATTGGCATGCACAGGAAGACTATTATGATGAAACATCTGCATCCTAGCTTCACAATCTAACAGCATTTCAGTTAGCTTTTCAAGAGATAGGAACTCCTTTGAAGCAACAGCTATAACCGACTCAAACTCTACAGACAACCCCGCAAGGATAACACTAACATGTTCTTGCTCAGACACTACACTTCCAGAAGCATTCAATGTGTCACATATCATCTTGATCTTAGCTAGGTACTCAGTAATGGATAATCCTAGCTTTTTCTGTGTATGTAAGCTATGTCTAAGAGAGGAAGTTTTGGTGGTGGAACAAGCCCCAAACATTCGAGTGACATTAGACCAAATTGTACTAGCAGTAGTGCACCCTGTCAACCTAAGAAGAACCTCTGAACTTATGGTAGACAGCATCCAAGAAGCAAGAAGTTTATCTTGCCTATAGTACGCAAGATATTCTGGATTCTCACTTATCTGCCCTGCAGCATTGGTTATAGTACGACTAGGTGCAATGGTTTCATCAGACAAAAAAAGAAGTAGACCATAACCATCAATAATCAGAGAAATCTGTTGTTTCCACAAAACATACGCACTTGCTGAAAGCTTCACAACATCAATTTTAGGAATCAGTTGAACACTAGAGACATTCATGACATTTGTGACCTGACCAGAGCTAGAATCAGAGTTAACCGACGTTCCTCCTTGAGTCATATTCACACAGACAAATCAACAAACAGATTGCGTGCACAGAAAAGAGACAAAGCCAAACGCAAAAACACAGACAATTCTCCAGAAATCCAGAGTCTCAGCGATGTTCCAATCGAACTCAACAATTCAAAAGAAACTCAAACATTACGCCTATAGGATATCTCAACCAAGAGTCACTAGATTTACTCTGTAACCTATGAGTCCTCTCGAGTAAACATGCTCATGACCAAAACAGATAATCCTAGGTTTTGAAGCGATGAATGACGCAAAAGATACAATAATGACAAGAAATTGAACCAATTGCAATCGCGAGACAATGAATCAACAAGAAGATGAGAGAAAACAGAACCTGATCAGCGAAGAATCAAAAACCAAACCGAAAATACAAGACGCAACAATAGCAGACGATAGCGGAAGACAATTCGTCACCAGGAATCACGGCGATTGATACCATGTTAAGATCTTACAAAGATCTTAGAAATATGGTGAATTGACAGAGAAGAGAATGGGGAAGGAGAGACGGTACTCTCGTTTTATTTTATTGATTTGAAAGAATAACCGTAATATTCTCAGAAGAAAACCGGCCTTATATACAAAGAATTAGAACGTCAGTTGAGATAACGGTACTAACAACTCCTAACCGTTTCTCTAACCAACCTTCTAGAGAAATAGAAGATTAAAGGAATGGTGCAGCACATTTAACTATAACGCTGCACTCATCACAAAAACAGAAACAAACCTTAAACTATACCTTTACTCTTGACAAGATCGAAGATGCCTTGCAGATTATATATCATCATCATTGCAATCATGTTCAGGTCGACGACGACGATCTCTACACCACTGCTGTTCGGTTTCGTCTTCTAAGAGAGCATGGCTTCAATGTTGATTGCGGTATGCCTTACGATTCTAGAACAAATCTATTTCATGCCATTTTCTTTAAGTGATACAAATAAAATAGTCTCGAGTTTTTTCGATGACTATGCAGAGACATTCAACAAGTTCAAAGATGAGGAAGGAGAGTTCAAACAATCCTTAATCAGTGATGTCAAAGGCATGCTTGAACTGTACGAAGCTGCACACTTTCTACTGCATGGAGAAAGTATATTAGAAGAAGCTCTTTCTTTCACTAAATTCCATCTCAAGTTGGCTGAAACAGAGGTAGACTATCCTCTCTCCACACAGATTGCTAATGCTCTAAACCGACCCCTTCGCAAGAGCTTGCCGAGGCTGGTTGCCAAGAGCTTCATTTCCATATACGAAGGATGTGGTACCCACGACCAAAACTTACTCAAATTCGCAAAACTAGATTTCAAAATATTACAACATTTGCACAAGAAAGAGATACACGAGCTCACCAGGTGCTCAGAGGTTTTCATGAGTCTAGTTAAATACGAATCTTATTAATATATATGTATCATAATATATATTTTTTCTTCTTAATTATAGGTGGTGGAAAGGTTTAGATGTTTCAACCAATTTTTCCTTTGCACGAGATAGATTGGTGGAAGGTTATTTTTGGATGTTGGGAGTATACTTTGAACCCCGTTACTCCATTGCTAGAACTTTTGCAACCAAACTAATAGCTCTCCTATCAATTTTGGATGATATTTATGATGCATATGGCACATATGAAGAACTTGAAATCCTCACGAAAGCAATCCACAGGTCATTCAAAGTAAAATTCACCTTTACTTCAACTCATTAGAAGTAAATTTATAGAGAATTAACCATTTGAATTGCTTACATATTGTAGGTGGGATATCAACTGCATAGATCAACTTCCCGACTACATGAAATTGTGGTACAGAGAAGCCTTAAATGTTTATAAAGATATGGAAGATTTGATGTCTAAAGAAGAAAAAGCATATCGTGTCCAATTCGCAATAGATGCGGTATATGTAAATGTGTATATATATATATTTGAAAACTATGCATGGTTTGTGCTAACTTTTTGTTTGTTTATTAACAGATGAAACGACAATCTCAAGCCTTCTATGAGGAGGCCAAATGGCTCCATGAAAATTACATTCCAACTGTGGAGGAGTATATGCCGATTGCATTAATGTCTTGTGGTTATATGAATCTTACAATTGCATCTTTCGTTGGCATGGAAGATGCCATAACAAAAGAGACTTTCATTTGGGCATTTAATGACCCCAAGATTCTTAGAGCTTCAAGTGCTATTTGTAGGCTGATGAGTGATATTGTTAGCCACAAGGTATGTGCGCATAATTAATTTCTCTTATTTATTATTTGAGTTCGATTCGATTTGATATCTAAATTAGCCCAAATTAAATTATGTTTAATATAGTTTGAACAAGAGAGAGGACATGTTTCCTCAGCTGTGGAGTGCTACATGAAACAATATGGGGCATCAATGCAAGCAGCACACGTTGAGTTCTTGAAGCAAGTAAACGATGCTTGGAAAGACATTAATGAAGGGTTCTTGAAACCAATGGCAGCGCCCGCGTCGGCTCTTAATCGAATTCTAAACCTTGCAAGGGTTATGGATCTCTATTACAAGGGAGAAGATGCTTATACACATGCTGGCGATTCAGCAGAAACTACCATTACTGCGCTGTTGATTGATTCAATTCCAATTTGATTCAAGAATTTAAAGTTTAAACTCCCTTTTATAAAATAAGATTTAGAGTTTAAATACCGGTATTTGTAAGAAATATATTCTATTATCCTTGAGTTGTGAGCTTATTCGTAGAATAACTGGATATGTATTACTTGGTAACTTTTTCTTTCAAGTCGAATTATTTAAGTTTATTCAATTATTATAATCGGAGGTAAGGATGCTCATACTTCGAAGACTATTGCGATAGTGAGACTCTTTCATTTATCAAGGAATTAAAGAGTGTCGTTTTTCAAATTTAATTGTATGAAGGTCTTTAATTCTTTGATCTGACTCTCAAATATGCTATCTGAGTTTGGTATGAATCCTTCCTTCCAACAGACTTGGCGAAGTGTTAATAAACCAGCTCATTCTTTAACAAGGTGAAATTAATGTTGAAAAAATATGGTAAATTAGAAATTTCGAGACATATCTTGAATGAATAAATGTGATTATAAAATTATGGTTTCATATGTTTAAATTGATTGAGTGATAAAGAGATATTGATGCTCAAAGTAGGTTATTTGTGAATTACGTAAGGAAAATAAGAAAATATTTGGTTCTAGAGAATGAAGTGAAAAGCCGTGAAAAAATGTATTTGGTTGTAAAATTAGAAAATAATTTTTAAAAAATAAAAATAAAAATAAGTGAAGATTTGAAAATATAAAAAATGTTTTCATTATTTTTATTGAAAATGTTTTAGGGAGTGGAAAATATGAAAACAAGGTTTTTTAATTTTAACTTCATTTTAACCCAGGTTCGAATCATTCTAATGCCATTTTTTAAAATTTTAGTTTATTTACTCATATTCTATTTATTATAATAATAACATTTTCTAACTGTATTTTGTTTTAATTATTTTTTATTTCTATTTTGAAAAACTAGATATAAAACACATTTTCATTAATTTTCAATTTTGAAAATAAGCTTCGTCCCTGTTAACCAATCATGTTTTCTAATTTTTTAAAAAATAAAAATAAAAAACAAAAAAATAGCATGGGGTTTGTTTATACATCAACCCTCTTGATATTTATGAAAAAAAATTATTTAATACTTAAACAGGATATGGATGACATTACTCAACTAGAGTTCGAAGAGCTGAAAGAACAAGTGAGGAGAATGTTGGTGACAAGTATGGATAATCCATCCCAAATATTAGACCTAATAGATGCAGTCTAGCGCTTAGGCGTGGCTTACCATTTCCAGAAAGAGATCGAAGATGCCTTGCAGATTATATATCATCATCATCATCATTGCAATCATGTTCAGGTCGACTGTTACGAACTCAACAATGGTGAGAAGAAGGAAAGATAAATCGAACGATAAGAAAAATACAGAGAAGAAAATAATAGATCTGTATTTCTTTTTGAGAGAAATTACAAGTGTATTTACATAACAATTAGGCTTACATATTTATAGCCCATTATTAACATAACTGATTAGCCCAGACGGTTGTAACAAACTAATAACCTCTTCTTAACAACTTATGGGATGATCCACTAACAACTATCCTCTATTAGACCTAATTGAAAGCATTTCATACTTAAACAGGATATAGATGACATTACTCAACTAGAGTACGAAGAGCTGAAAGAACAAGTGAGGAGAATGTTGGTGACAAGTATGGATAATCCATCCCAAATATTAGACCTAATAGATGCAGTCCAGCGCTTAGGCGTGGCTTACCATTTCCAGAAAGAGATCGAAGATGCCTTGCAGATCATATATCATCATCATCATTGCAATCATGTTCAGGTCGACTGTTACGAAGATAACTTTGAGACTGCATGATAAAAGAATTTTGCTCCATGGTTCGTTCACATGCCAAATTAAAATTAAAGAAACATCCTACACCTCGAAATGAACCTGAAAAAAGCTTCATATTCCGACTGTAACCTAACACAATCTCTCCTTTCAAGGGAACAGACCGCCAAACAATACAGCGTCAATGATTATCGAGGAAAACGCGACTAGAGTGTGCAA
Source organism: Hibiscus tridactylites (assembly GCA_958450335.1). Taxonomy (NCBI): domain Eukaryota; kingdom Viridiplantae; phylum Streptophyta; class Magnoliopsida; order Malvales; family Malvaceae; genus Hibiscus; species Hibiscus tridactylites. Next base: position 17,345,062 of record OY288271.1, on the reverse strand, counting down.
CGGGTGTGGACGTTATATGTGGGGGGATTGTCAAATACAATCCACTAGAAGGGCTTGTGGCAAGTGTTCGATAGGCATGGAGTTGTCAGAGACGCGTTCATCCCAAATCGTTTGGCACGTGACGGAAACAGATTTGGTTTTGTTTGTATGGCATCGAAAGAGGACGCCGATCGTGTGATCGAGCGATTGAATGGGAAATGGATTTACGACGCTCGCATGAGAGTCTCGTTGGCTTGGAAGGGAAGAACAACACTGTCCCACGAAAAAGGAGAGGGAGTGGCGAGTCGGGGATCAAGGGAGGAGTCGATGGTGGGTAGAAACAATGAGCGTTCCTCAACGGCGCCGATTGGGGAAGAGGGCAACGCCAAGTACAGGGAAGTAAAAGGCATTGTGGATGAAGATAAATGGGCGGTGCTACAATGGTGTGCGGTGGGTTGGTGTTTGAATCCTTGTAGTATTAAAACACTAGCAGAGCGACTGGAGGTTGCAAAACAAGATGGATTTTCCATTATGCGATTATCCGGCCACATGGTGTTGTTGATGTGCACGTCGGCGATTGTACGCGATAGGGTGTTGAAGATGGATCGTGTTAGAGAATGTTTCGATAGAGTGGAGGTTTGGTCGCCTTCGATTAAAGTAGAATCCAGGAGGGTGTGGTTGTCGATAGTGGGGTTGCCGATACACCTTTGGCACAAACAAACCCTCACAAACATCGCCAATCTGTGGGGAGCATTGATTTGTCTAGATGACGATACGGAAACGCCTACATCCTTTGATTGCGGCAGAATCATGGTAGAGACAACGACATTCAATCAGATTGAGGAAAGAATTTGTGTTAAGGTGGACAATGTCGAGTATTGGGTACGTGTCTTAGAGATGGAGGGAAAGGGTCCATAAGTTGAGTGCGATTGTTGTGAATGGAGGACGACGGAGGACAATTCGGCTCAGGGATCAAACATGGGCGGAGAAGAGCGTGTAGAGAACTTGAATGATTCCATTCACGGGCTAGAAGGGATGAAACCAGCGACACATAATTCTCAAAGGAATGATCGAGTGACTTGGGTGATGAACGAAGCTTGGTTGGATCCGCAAGGGGCAGAAATACAGGAGGGTACAGGGGAACAAATCGTCGTTGCGAATGTTGATGTCCAAGTAGAGGACTGGTCACCGGAGCAACAATTTTCCCAGGCAGAGGTACGATCGTCGGATGGACAACCGACAGATCCGGTGAGAGTGGATAATCACACATTAGAGAAGGTGTGTAGCGGTAGGACTCTAGAGGTTGTTGAGGAGTTTCCACAGTGTGAAAGTCTATCCATAGCAGGTATTGCAAATTCAAAAATTGCTGAGGATGTGGGGTCAGGGGATTGGATCAATTCAGAATTACACGAGGTAAATTCCCCTCCTATCATACATTCGAGTGAATCTAAAGCTGGGTTAGGCTCGACGGAAGTAATTAGGATTGGACACGCATTTTGCAAGATTAGGAGAATAACCGGAAATGAGCATTTGCAAGAGGCTTGCCGTGAGGTTAGAGTAAAGAAACGACCTATTTTGGGCAAGCGTCGATCACGTTTTGCATCAAAAACAGTGGGGGTAGAGGTGCAGCATTGTGGTTCGCAAAGGTCCCGTGATATTGAGTGTGAGACAGCGGCAACGGTAAAATTGGGGTCCTTAATTGGAGTGAAATCGAGTGGGAGGGAGGAAGACATTATCAAGGATATTTCTTGGATCATCGCCGGGGAAAATCGTGGTTTGTGACTAATGTGTTTACTATCATGGAATGTACGGGGTTTGGGCGGTGGCGCGAAACGTCGAGGTGTTGGTGAAGTGATACGGAAAAATCGTGTTGATATGGTGTTCTTGCAAGAGACAAAATTAGAGGAAGTGCCGTCGATATGGGTGTCTAAACTTGTGGTACTCGGAAAGTTTTGAGATGGCAGTATCGCCATCGATGGGAGCATCCGGGGGCATCTTGATTATATGGGAAGGTAACAAGTTTAATTTGGTCAATATTGATGTTAATCGTAATTATATTATACTTCAAAGTCGTTGGCAGCAATAAGATATGATGTGTTGCATTGTAGCGATATATGCCCCTACGGATATTGCTGGAAAAAAATTAGTATGGGATTCTATATTAACTCAGATGAATGGTTTTGAGGGGCCATGGTGTGTAGCAGGCGATTTCAACGCCATATTACATGAGTCGGATCGCATAGGGGTTTCTGATAAGAACACAGAGATGGAGGCTTTTGGGGAGTTCGTACATGGTGCGGGATTGATTGATTTGCCGTTAGTGGGCAAAGATTCACTTGGTTCGGCTATGGCAATCGGTGTAGTCGGATTGATCGGTACTTAATTTCTTCAGCTTGGCTAGATGAATTTAAGTCAATTTAACAGGAAGCGTTGACGAGGGGAGTTTCTGACCACACACCGTTGTTGTTGAAATGCGATGATTGTGATTGGAGACCACGCCCATTCCGATTTTTCAACTGTTGGATGGATGGGAGATCGAATATTAGGCAGATTTTAGAAGAATGGAGCCGGCTGGCCATTTTGGGTGTGGGAAATGAAAACATTGTAGTTAAGTTGAGACATTTGAAGAAGTTTTTGAAACAGTGGAATAAAGACAGCTTTGGCGATGTGAATCAAATCATTGCGGATATGCAACAACAATTAGATAGAGCGGATGAGGATATGGTTGAGGGGGGAGCGATTGAAGAAGTAGAGGTTGCGAGGCGTAGGTGGATGAGCACGTTATGGTGTGCTATGAGAAATAAAGATTCGATGTGGCGTCAAAAATCAAGAGCTACATGGTTGATAAGTGTTTATTTTGGTTATGTTTTTAGTCCTTGTTTTGATCGAATATATATGTTTGAAGGACTTAATTGGGCGTTTTTGTGTTGTTCTTGTGCAGGATACGTAATGACAGAAACGAGTTGAAGTGCTGCAGAAATACTGAATTCGTGGGCAGATTCATGGGCATGAACCAGGGCATGAATGCTGACTGGGCGCCACATCAGCACCTTCTAGAAGATGACGTCAGCAAGCTTGATAACCTATCAGTCCACTTATCAAGATAGCCTATCATCCGAATTTTATCTTTTAAGTTTAAAACTTTGATATTTATCTTATGTAATTTTATTTAAATTTATTTTAGGATTTATCATCTTAGGTTTTTAGGGTTTTTCAACTACTATAAATACCCCACTTTGGGGGGTGAATTATTCATCAAACATTTTCCATTGTTCTCTTCTTCCTTGAGTAATAAAGTTCTTCATTTTTCTCCATTTTCTTTTCTCCATTTTTATTTATTTTATTAAGTATGGTTTTTCACAAACCATGCTTAACTAAATCCCCTTTAGCCAAAAGCAACGCCAAACCCGACAAACCTCGTGAGATTAGGAAAATACTTCAATCCTTCGACAATTCTTTTTTAGATTCTCTGCAAAGTTGATTAGGCAATCGGCCTAATCTTTAGGCATCACAATTGTTTCATTCCGAGAGCGCGCATCGGCTTGAAGTGGTTTAGATCCATCGTTGGGGACGAGGAAAAGCTTGTAGCCAATTCAACTCCCTAAGAACAAACTTAGTGGCGGTCCACTAAGGGGAATCGAAATCGGAAACAACTCTCATCGAGACGAATATCCGAGCACGGGCTTCTCCAGCACTAACTCAGATCTGGGTTAGCATCGATTGCCGTGGCTAATTCACAAAAGTTTGACTTCAAGGATTGCCCTGGGAGTCGAATCTACCAACGAGAAGTAAGTTACAAGGGTTGGGCCTTGTAGACTGTAACCTGCAGGAAAGTCGAAGAAAAATCAACTTCCGTGATCGAAGATGTCGTGGCAAAGCGTGGCTTGAGGCTATTTCTATCCATAGTTCTTTCTCAACATTTATTTTTACGTTTTTACTATTTTTCTCATTCAAATCACTATTCTAAAATCCCCCTTTATTTCCTACAGGTTTTTGGTCTAAATCAGAAGAAAGGTGTTAGAGTTCTTATTCCCTGCGGATCGACCCTTACTCTCGCTATATTATTTTAAATCTTATTTTATTTGAGTTTAAGGTTTTATTTTTGACACTATACGACGCGTGTCAAAATTGGCGACGTTGCCGGGGAATACGGCAAATTACTAATATCGTTTTAATTGATTTATGACCAGGAGCAATCCGGGAGAACAATTTGATCTCATCCCGGAAATCGAAGCACTAGCCCGAAAGTTGAACGCACAAACACTTCGGGAAAAGAAAAACAAAAGACGCCAACAGAGACTCGAACGCGATCTAGAAATCACATCCGAAGCAGAATCGAGTTACGAGCCCAATACGATGGGAGACGAAGATCAAACCATACGCCAACTGAATGAGGCGCCCGATGGCCAACAACCTATGTGCATAACTTTCCCGAATGGCGAAACACCGTTCGTGCTAAAAACGGGGTTGATCCATCTCTTGCCTACCTTTCACGGCTTACCGACAGAAAATCCTCATAAACATTTGAAGGAATTTCACATGGTTTGTCTAACTACAAAGCCACAGGGAGTATCCGATGACCAAATCAAACTTAGAGCTTTTCCATTCTCCTTATCTGATATAGCGAAAGATTGGTTATTTGATTTACCCCCTAATTCTGTTACAACATGGACTGACATGGCTAAACTTTTTCTTGACAGGTTCTTCCCTGCAGCAAAAGCGAGCGAAATCAGGCGCAGCATCCTAAGCATTCAACAAAGAGAAACTGAATCCTTGTATGAATACTGGGAGAGGTTTAAAAAGTTGTGTGCAAATTGTCCACAACATGGGTTGTCGGAACAGACCCTCCTCCAATATTTTTACGAAGGATTGACGCCTATGGACATGAAAGTGATAGACGCAGCAAGTGGCGGAGCTCTAGTCAACATGACACCAACGGCGGATAGAACGCTTATATCAACCATGGCCGCCAACTCTCAAAGATTCAATCAATTTAGCGAACCATCTCGAAGGGTTCGCGAGGTAAGTACAGTTTCATTAGAAAACAAAATCGATAAATTAGCTGAAATAGTGCAAACTCTTGTTGCAGATAAGAGAAAAGCAGCTAGACTTTGTGGAATCTGTACCAGCCCAGAACATCCGACAGACTGTTGTCCGATGACTCAAGAAGATGATGTCGCCCAAGCCAACGCCATAGGGAATGCTTATAATTCTGGGTGGAGGAACCAATCAAATTATGGGTACGCGAACAACCAAAGGCCAAATCAACCGTACCAACAAAGACAACCCTACCCACAACAAAAGACGTCTCTAGAAACCTTGGTTGAACAACTAGCGATATCCCAAGAGAAGTTCCAAAACCGTACCGAAATCCACTTACAAGAATTAGACAAGCAAATGAGCCAGCTAGCCCAAACAGTAAGTCGTCTTGAATCCAAAGGTAAACTCCCTTCACAAACAGAGATGAACCCAAAAGAAAATGTAAATGCCATCACCCTTAGAAGTGGCACCGTGATAGAACCCAAAACCTCAGAGGTAAACACCCAAAAAGATAACCCAACTCCACCAGCCGAAAAAGATACATCAAATCCGACCCCTAAACCATCCCCTTATACTGTCCAACCACCATTCCCGTCGAGATTGATGAAAAGAGACAAACAAGCGGAAGAAAAGGAAATCCTAGATGTGTTCCAGAAAGTAGAGATCAACATTCCGCTTCTCGACGTAATCCGAAAAATTCCAAGGTATGCTAAGTTCCTTAAAGATTTATGTACTAATAAACGTCGTCTTATTGGAGTTGAAAAGGTTAATCTAGGAGAACATGTATCGGCGGTCTTCCAGCGTAAGTTACCACCAAAATTGAAGGACCAAGGTATGTTCGCCATTCCCTGCAAAATAGGTAAAGTGGGTGTTAAAAGAGCAATGTGTGATTTAGGGGCCTCTATTAATGTTATGCCCCTTTCATTTTATAACTCACTTTCTGCTGAGCCTTTGAAGGATACGAAGGTAACAATACAACTGGCGGATAGATCCATAATCTACCCGGAAGCATTACTGGAAAACGTTCTTGTAAAGGTAAATGATTTAATCTTCCCAGCGGATTTCTATGTCATTGACATGGAAAACGACCGGTCAAACAACTCTTCTGAGATCCTCCTTGGCCGCCCATTTTTGAGCACTGCAAACACGAAAATTGAAGTAAGAAGTGTGATCCTTACAATGGAATTCGATGGTGAGGTAGTAAAATTTGACGTTTACAAAGCTATGAGGCATCCTGAAAATGTTGCTAGTTTAAATTTTGTTGATGTCATTGAACCTGCCATAAATGATTTCTTTGACACTAGTTTTACTGACTTCATGGATGATTTGTACAGAGAAATCGCGGATTCCGACGAAGAGGACAGGGAGTTCGAAAATCTTTGTTCGATAAATAAAGACTTAATACTTACTGCGTCTAAGTCTAAACCTTTACCTTCTATATTGCAGGCACCCAAGATTGAACTTAAACAATTACCCGAGCATCTAAAGTATGCATTTTTAGGAGAAAGAGAGACCTTGCCGGTTATTATCTCGACCAAGCTATCAAACGAAGAAGAGGAGGACTTGCTAACAGTATTGCGAGCACATAAGGAAGCCATGGGGTGGACCGTTGCAGACATCAAAGGGCTTAGTCCCTCCACTTGCATGCATAAGGTAAAAACCGAAGATGGGGCTAAGCCATCTCGACAAGGACAACGCCGCCTGAATCAACCTATGATGGACGTAGTTAAAGAAGAAATACAAAAGCTTCTAGATGCGGATATAATCTATCCAATTTCGGATAGTGACTGGGTAAGCCCGATCCATGTAGTCCCTAAGAAAACCGGAGTAACAGTGGTTAAAAACGCGGAAGGTGAGTTAGTTCCAACAAGAGTCCAAAATGGTTGGCGAGTCTGTATAGACTACAGGAAGTTGAACTCTCTAACTCGAAAAGATCATTTTCCACTTCCTTTTATAGACCAAATGATTGAAAGATTAGCCGGTAAAACTCACTACTGTTGTCTTGACGGATTTTCAGGTTTTTTCCAAATTCCTGTGGCGCCCGAGGATCAAGAGAAGACAACCTTTACATGTCCTTTTGGTACGTTCGCCTATCGTCGAATACCATTCGGGCTTTGTAATGCGCCGACCACATTCCAAAGATGCATGGTGAGCATTTTCTCAGATTTCGTCGAAAAAGGTATAGAGGTATTCATGGATGACTTTACAGTTTACGGTAATTCCTTTGGAGAATGTTTATTAAACTTAACAAATGTGCTAAAAAGATGCCTTGAATTCAACCTTGTTTTAAATTATGAAAAATGTCATTTCATGGTAGATAAAGGGTTAATTCTAGGACATGTTGTTTCCTCAAAGGGTATTACTGTTGATAAAGCTAAAACAGATGTTATACGCTCACTCCCATACCCCACAACTGTGAGGGATATTCGATCGTTTCTTGGCCATGCAGGATTTTACCGCAGGTTTATTAAGGATTTTTCAAAGTTGGCGCAACCCCTCTGCAGTCTATTACAAAAGGATCAACCCTTCAATTTTGACGAAAAATGCAAGGAGGCATTTGACATACTCAAGGAAAAACTTGTAAACGCACCTATCGTTCAACCACCAAATTGGAACCACCCATTCGAATTAATGTGCGATGCTTCAGATTTTAGCGTTGGAGCAGTGTCGGGTCAAAGAATCGACAAGGAACCGCATGTTATAGCCTATGCATCACGTACCTTGGACCCTGCGTAGAAAAATTATTCAACAACGGAAAAAGAACTCTTTGCTATTGTCTTTGCCTTAGAAAAGTTTAGATCTTATTTACTCGGTACTAAAATCGTTGTATTTTCTGATCATGCAGCTTTACGCTTTCTGATGAGCAAAAAGGAGGCAAAGCCGAGACTAATCCGATGGATACTATTACTCCAGGAATTCAACCTAGAAATAAAGGATAAGAAGGGATGCGAAAACCTTGTAGCGGACCATTTAAGTCGCATCCCCTTATCTATGTCCGATCCACCGGTTAGAGAGGAGTTTCCTGACGAAGGATTGATGGCCGCCCAGCTTAATGTTCCGTGGTTCGCAGACATGGTGAATTACTTAGCAACGGGTAAGTTGCCGCAAGATTTACCGAAAACGGAAGTAAAACGAATAAAAAGGGAGTCTCGATTCTTCATTTGGGATGATCCCTATCTTTGGAAAACTTGTTCGGATGAGGTAATTAGACAATGTGTAGCAGAAAGCGAGGTAAACTCTATCTTAAATTTCTGTCATTCTTATTCTTGCGGTGGTCACTTCGGGCCTAAACGTACTGCACATAAAATTCTTGAGTGTGGTTTCTACTGGCCCAACATTTTTCGTGATGCTTATCTATTTTGTAAATCTTGTGAAAAGTGTCAAAGGGTTGGTAATTTGAGTCGACGAAACGAAATGCCACTTAATCCCATTACTGTATGTGAGATATTTGATGTTTGGGGATTAGATTATATGGGTCCCTTTGTCTCTTCATTCGGTAACTTTTATATAATTCTTGCGGTAGATTATGTTTCTAAATGGGTTGAAGCTAGAGCAACCCGAAATAATGATGCTAAAACCACTGTTAAGTTTCTAAAAGAATCTATCTTTTGCAGGTTTGGCACACCGCGAGCGATAATAAGCGACCGAGGGAAGCATTTCATCAACCAAGTGATTGATATTCTCTTGAAAAAGTTCGGTGTCACTCACCGAATTTCAACGTCTTACCATCCGCAAACGAATGGTCAAGCGGAGGTGTCGAATCGAGAGATAAAGACCATACTCGAAAAAATCGTGAAACCGGATCGCAAAGATTGGAGCATTAAGCTATCCGATGCGCTATGGGCATACCGAACGGCATACAAAGGCCCTATAGGGATGTCACCTTACCGCCTCGTTTACGGTAAACCCTGTCACTTACCAGTCGAACTGGAACATCGCGCATTTTGGGCAATTCAGCAATGTAACATGGAAATGGATGCGATTGGAAGGGAACGCAAGTTACACATTCAAGAGCTCGAGGAAATCCGGAAACATGCCTATGATAGTGCACAAATTTTTAAAGACAAAACAAAAGATTTCCATGATAAAAATATTTCATTTAAATCTTTTTCCGTTGGTCAAAAGGTTCTATTATTTATTTCTAAATTTAAACTTTTTGCAGGAAAATTGCGTTCCAAATGGCTCGGACCGTTCACTGTTGTTCAATCTTTTCCACATGGAGCAGTAGAAATTCAAGACACCGAAGGACATAGCTTTAAAGTTAATGGACAACGGTTAAAACAATTTTTCGAAAATGTTCCGGTTGGTTTGATTGAAGAGATTTATTTCGAGGAACCAAATGCGTAAATGAGGTCGTCAAGCTAGCGACGATAAACAAGCGCTAGATGGGAGGCAACCCATTTTTATTTTAATTTTCTTTATTCTTAATGTTATTTTAAAAAATATATATATAAAAAAAGAAGAAAAAAAATAAATAAAAAAAACGAAAAAAAATAATAATAAAAAAAGAGAGGAAAATCGGAATCAACTAAATCTGTTTAAAAGTTCTTTTTTATTTATTTCGATTTTATCTCTTATCATATTTCTCTTATCATATTTATTTTTAATATTTGTTTTTTTTTATCTACTTTTAAATTTATTTTTATCTTATTTTATCTATCTTTTCGAATTTATTATCTCCTCATTTTATTTCTATTTTTGAATTTTATTTTATCTAATCTTTTCCTTATTTTTGCAGATAAGTTAGGTTGAATAAAAGATGAGAAGCTATCAAGAATATTCGGTGGACCCAATTTTTAAATGGTATTTGTTATCACCCGTCCAAATCTTATATATCTTATCCACCAACCGATCAAAACTCCTATTTCAACCCAATTTTTAATCCCGTGGACCCCGCCGGTCAACCATCACAATCCAATCTAAATTCAAACACCCAATTACACCTCCCTATTTCAACCCAATTACCCCGTGGACCCCACCCCAAACCCAACGCATTACACGGCTGCACCCCCCACCCTCTTATTTATTTCCCTTTTCAGCAGCCTTTGACCAACTTTAATAACCTATTCTATAATTTTCACCTGCCGCAATTACACCTCCCCTCTTTATTTCTTTTACCAGCCACCACCATGCCTCGCACAAGGAACCAGGCACGCCGGCTTCCACACCAGCCGCCGCTCGTCATCGGTGGCCGCCGGCGTTTCCAGCCGCCGCAGTACGTCGCCCTCAGCAGCGACTCCGAGCTTCCACAGCAGCAGCCCACCACCATCCCTTCTCCCGAACACCCCATCACCACCCCCCGTTCCGCCGACCTTGCACCGCAGCACCACCAACCGCAGCGACCACCGACACCCCCATCCCCTTCCTTCTACTCCCTTGCAACGCCGACCACATCCATGCACACCGCCACTGCCCGCACGCACCAATCCTCTCCCTCGCACCACAACGATCCGGCCATGGCGAGGACCACTCCCACGCACAGATCCGGACAGCCCAGCACCGGCCGCACTGCTCGTGTCACCGGCAGTGGCGAAACACCACCGTCATCACGTCCACCATCGCCGCCACCGTCCCCTTACCACCCCTTGACGTCCGATGCGGCTGGTGGCTCCTTCCAGCATCATTACATGCCCATGCATTCCCCACCCCATGTGCCCTCCTATCACATGCACACCAACACATCCGGGCACTCGGATAATTATTCGGCAGCCGATGAGGTAAGTTCTGAATTTTTTACACCATTATTTGTTATTAACCCTACCTCTGAACATGCAGATTACATGCACGCTGATTTTGCTGCCCATAATCCCTCGGACGCCGCTCAACCGGAATCACCACCTCATGACCACAATGATATTCCATCCGACCATGAAGAACATCCACGACGTAGCCAACGATTTACGACACCCAACGATGACAACTTGAAAGGGTTTTTACAATTCACTGGAGACGAACTCGTTATGTTTAATCATATTAGACATCGCCCACTTCCGGTCTGTAAGTACATTCCCGATCATACATTAGATCGTTTGCATATACGTGAGTCGGTCCTAGCACATTTTGATAATATTGGATGGCGTCGATTTCATGTTATTACTTGTGACACGTACTACGAATTAGTTCTTGAATTTTATTCTACATTTTCGTTTAATCGTAGTCGCGCAAGGTCTCTTGATACACCAAATGTAATTTCCTTTCGCTTATTGGGTCAATACTTTCAGCTGTCCATTACTGAGTTTAATGTCTATATGGGTTTCGTCACTAATGTTTCGGACCCTAACTATCAATCTGCACTTTTAGACATACCGGAGGATTTCGATAACAACATTTCTCTCGAGACTTTGACAGGTTTAGCGGGTGTGCAGTACAATCCAAAAACAACTAAGGACCACATTATTCATAGCCCTGCTTTACGATATATCCATCGCTTCCTTGTTTACAACTTGTCTGGCAGAAACGACACTCCATCAACCGTGAGTAGATCTGAGTTATTCTTTCTATGGTGTATGCAGGTAAATCTTAAGGTAAATCTTGGTTTTTGGTTGGCCCACACATTTCATCGTGTCCCCCGAACCTCTAGGTCACGACCATTAATTCTGGGCCCCTATATTACCCATTTAGCCTTGCGTATTTTTTCTGCTACTTTTGATCCATCTCAGTTTACTTATGCGTTTTCTATGAGTGCTTTAGATGAGCGATGCCTAGATGCAATGGGCTTACTCGCAGGCACCCCTGATGCACCTTATATTGCCCCCCCGGGCACTCTCCCAACTCGTCGAGAACGAGTGTTTCGTCGACGCGCCCAATCACAACCAACACAGGACGACCAACCCCAAAGAGATATGGATGAGCGCCTCCATTCCATCGAGACCAACTTGGCCGAGATCTTATCCTATCTTCGCCCCGGCACCTCCCGCGGACGACGTGGCCGCGGTCGTGGCCGCAATTGATTAGGGGAGTCTCTCCTTTCCTCTCTTTTATTTTAATTTTTCATTTTGGGACAAAATGCATCTAAGTGAGGGGGAGGGAGATATGCTTATCAATTTTTATCTTGCTTATCCGTCTTGATTGTTCGCTTGAAATCTTGATTTTATTAATTTAAGTTCTCTGTTTAAATCCTTAATTTCGCCTTGTCTCCCTGTTTTCACATGATTCTGAATCTATCTTGTTAGAAAACTCTAGGTTGCATGGTAAATTTTTGGCATGATTAATTTTTAATTTTATTATGACATTTTATTTCTCTATTAATCCACATGATGCTTACCTAAGTACACAAGACATATTTGTGAGATTTTGAGCCTAATGAGCATGCATGATATTTGCTCTTTGTTTCTTTGAGTGTGCCTAGCTAAATTAGTTGCATTCTAGAACTTGTTTTTAAATTCTTTTTGAGATTACATTGATTGATTATGATGCTTTAATATGATAGAGGCACTAGGTTTAAACCACTTCTCTTCCCAAATAAATCACCTACCCTTTAATTAATTTCCCCTAGTGAAACAATCTTTGAGCCTTAGCCTTTTTCTTGAAAATTACCACATTTTAAGCCTAATCCAATTTCTTCTCAAATCCATCATTTTTGTTCCCTTTTTCGAGACAAATTTCATCTTAAAAAAAAACTGTGCAGAGTTGATTCGAATATACAGTGCAGAATTGGATCGAATATACAGTGCAGAATTGGATCGAATATACAGTGCAGGAAATTGTTCGAGTCTGCAGAAAAATAAAAACAGAAAAAAAAACACAGTGCAGTTCGAAAAAAAAAGAAGAAGAGAAAAGTACACTGTCGAGCAGTTTTGGTTCGAATGAAAAAACAAACAAACAAACAAACAATTTCGAATATATTTTTTTTTTGGGATGATTTTTGTCTTGGATTTTAGCCTTTATTTTCAGCCTTTATCCTACCCTTACCTTAGCCCCATTACAACCCTTATTTAAGACCTCTTGATTTTTGCATCATATTCATGTTAGTAGTGGAGATTAGATTTAAACACAAGCTTATGGTTATGCTCTAATTAGCTTTGGCTCGAGTGATTTTTCTCTACCCTTAAACACTTTGAGTGACATGAGCGATTCCTTGTGAGGGTACTTGGTTTGCATCATTGATGTTAATAGAGTTTTTAGAATGTCGTCTTAGCTTTAATTTATTAGTCTTGCCATTTATCTATTTTTGCTCCTTAGTTTTCTCTCATGATTTGATCATATTGAGAATTTTTGAGACTTCGTGAAATTAAGGATGAAAACTTGAACTTAAGATTATTTAATTTTGAGATACTTGAGGACAAGCATCGGATAAGTGAGGGGGAATTTGATAAGTGTTTATTTTGGTTATGTTTTTAGTCCTTGTTTTGATCGAATATATATGTTTGAAGGACTTAATTGGGCGTTTTTGTGTTGTTCTTGTGCAGGATACGTAATGACAGAAACGAGTTGAAGTGCTGCAGAAATACTGAATTCGTGGGCAGATTCATGGGCATGAACCAGGGCATGAATGCTGACTGGGCGCCACATCAGCACCTTCTAGAAGATGACGTCAGCAAGCTTGATAACCTATTAGTCCACTTATCAAGATAGCCTATCATCCGAATTTTATCTTTTAAGTTTAAAACTTTGATATTTATCTTATGTAATTTTATTTAAATTTATTTTAGGATTTATCATCTTAGGTTTTTAGGGTTTTTCAACTACTATAAATACCCCACTTTGGGGGGTGAATTATTCATCAAACATTTTCCATTGTTCTCTTCTTCCTTGAGTAATAAAGTTCTTCATTTTTCTCCATTTTCTTTTCTCCATTTTTATTTATTTTATTAAGTATGGTTTTTTCACAAACCATGCTGAACTAAATCCCCTTTAGCCAAAAGCAACGCCAAACCCGACAAACCTCGTGAGATTAGGAAAATACTTCAATCCTTCGACAATTCTTTTTTAGATTCTCTGCAAAGTTGATTAGGCAATCGGCCTAAACTTTAGGCATCGCAATTGTTTCATTCCGAGAGCGCGCATCGGCTTGAAGTGGTTTAGATCCATCGTTGGGGACGAGGAAAAGCTTGTAGCCAATTCAACTCCCTAAGAACAAACTTAGTGGCGGTACACTAAGGGGAATCGAAATCGGAAACAACTCTCATCGAGACGAATATCCGAGCACGGGCTTCTCCAGCACTAACTCAGATCTGGGTTAGCATCGATTGCCGTGGCTAATTCACAAAAGTTTGACTTCAAGGATTGCCCTGGGAGTCGAATCTACCAACGAGAAGTAAGTTACAAGGGTTGGGCCTTGTAGACTGTAACCTGCAGGAAAGTCGAAGAAAAATCAACTTCCGTGATCGAAGATGTCGTGGCAAAGCGTGGCTTGAGGCTATTTCTATCCATAGTTCTTTCTCAACATTTATTTTTACGTTTTTACTATTTTTCTCATTCAAATCACTATTCTAAAATCCCCCTTTATTTCCTACAGGTTTTTGGTCTAAATCAGAAGAAAGGTGTTAGAGTTCCTATTCCCTGCGGATCGACCCTTACTCTCGCTATATTATTTTAAATCTTATTTTATTTGAGTTTAAGGTTTTATTTTTGACACTATACGACGCGTGTAAATGGTTACGATTTGGAGACCGTAATACGACGTATTTTCATAGGGCGGCAAAGTTAAGAACAGCTAGAAATTACATTCCGGGGCTGGTGATTGCGGGTGAGTGGATTACTGAGCCTATGGTTATCCGAAATTTTTTGGTGGCGGAATTTATCAAACATTTTGTTGGTGACACGCGGGCGGGTGAGTGGCAGTTTGATGGAGGTTTTCGAAGGGTAAATGAAACGGATAGACATCAATCGGTACAACCTTTCACTATGGATGAGATTAAAAAAAATATTATGGGAATGCGATGGTTCTAAGGCGCCGGGTCCGGATGGATTCACGCTTGATTTTTATAAAAAAGGATGGGAGGTGGTGCGACTCGATGTGCTACATTTTTTGAGCAGTTTCATGCAAATGGGGTGTTGCCGAAGGGTGCAAACTGTGCTTTTATAGTGTTGTTACCAAAAGTGGAATCGCCCCAACGTTTAGGTGAGTATCGTCCCATATGTTTAGTGAATTCCATGTATAAATTGTTGGCTAAGTGCTTAGCGAATAGGCTTCAGTTTGCACTGGGTGGTTTAATTAGCGATTCGCAATCCGCGTTTGTAAAAGGCCGTCAGCTAGTAGATGGGGTTTTATTGGCAACGGAAGTGATTCATTCGCTGCGGAAGAGAGGTGGAGGGGGATTTATTTTGAAGCTCGATTTCGCTAAAGCTTACGATTGTGTAAGTTGGAATTTCCTTGATTCAGTATTGGATCGAATGGGATTTTGCAGTATGTGGAGAGCGTGGGTTAAGGAGTGTATCAGTTCAGCTCGATTATCGGTTTTGATAAATGGCAGCGCGACTAAGGAGTTTCGGATGGGGCGTGGATTACGCCAAGGCTGCCCGCTCTCGCCATTGTTATTTGTCATAGTTGCTGAAGCACTGCACTTGATGTTGGGTAATGCTGAGTCGGCTGGTTTGGTGCGTGGGGTGGAGGTAGTGCCGGGGGTATTTTTAACTCATTTACAGTTCGCCGACGACACCATATTATTTTTTGAGGCATCGGTCGAAGTGGCACGGAACATCAAAAGAATCCTGCATTGTTTTCAGGCGTGTTCGGGCTTGCGGATTAACTTCGCCAAAAGTTCGTTGTATGCCATTGGGGTGGAATATGAGTTGGGCAATTCGGTGGCCGAGATGTTGGGGTGCAAGCAGGGGGAATTGCCGTTTACAAACTTAGGCTTTCCTTTAGGGGCTAATCCGCAGACATTATCGATTTGGGAGCCTATCATAGCTAACTTTCGGCGCAAGTTAGCCGGATGGAAGCGCACATCACTATCTTTTGCTGCACGCGTAACATTGGTAAACTCCGTACTTTCAGCACAACCTATCTTTTATATGGGGTTGTTTATGGTTCCAAAAGGGGTTATAGCACAATTGGATAAGATTCGACGTGCATTTCTGTGGGGGGTGTTGGACTCGAACGTAAGATAAGTAGGGTGGGTTGGGAGTTTGTGTGTCGGCCACGTCATTTGGGTGGTTTGGGTGTGGCGGATTTGAGGGTGAAAAATAAGGCGTTGCTGTTCAAATGGGTGTGGCGTTATGCAAACGATCGTGACTCGTTGTGGCGTAGATTTATCATGGAAAAGTATGGTGAACATGTCCAATGGTGGCGTTTTAATACGAAGAAATTATCGGCAATGTCGGGGGTGTGGAAACAGATTGTGCTGAATTCTTGTGACGTTAGCATCGATAGACATGTGGGAATGGCAGGTTTTCAGTGGAAGATTGGGAATGGGAAGATGGTTTTATTTTGGTTTGATCCGTGGATAACACAGCAGCCTCTAAAAGACATATTTCCGCTATTGTTCATGTTGGCTATAAATAAGTTGGCGTGGGTCTATGATTATGCAGTGGGGGGGACGTTTGAGCATGGTCAGTGTGTATCGTTTTTTTGTAGACACTTGTGTGGTTTTGAGCTGGATCGTTTGCAAGGGTTACGTGAGGTGGTGAGGGTGGTGCGGTTATGGGAGGCTCGACAGGATACTCTTATTTGGCAACCGGATGATCATGGGATTTTCTCGGTGAAGGCTTTATCCAAATTGTTGATGATGGATAAGTTTGGTGATGATGACTTGGGTGAATGTTTCGCTTGGCAAGTATTGGTTCCACCAAAGGTTCGGGCATTTCTTTGGTTCATATGGCTACGGAGATTGCCAACAGCGGATTTTTTGTGACACCGTGGGCTGTCATTGAGTGCAGAACAAGGTAGATGTTCGTGGTGCGCGACATCGAAAGAATCGATTACACATCTTTTTTATGAGTGTCCGAGTGTGCTGAAATTTTGGGTGTGGTTGCGCAATTGGTGGAATATATCGACGGCTTTCCCGGACAGCTTTGCTGATTTTTTTGTTGAACATTTGCATTGCCCTTTTACTGGTAGCATGAAACGATGGTGGGTGGCCAGCGTTAGTGCCTTGTTATGGTCACTATGGTTGGCTAGAAATGAGCGTATATTTCGTGGAAAATGCATGTCGATGGAAGAGCTATGCTTCTTGGTGAAGCTGAGATCGTTTTATTGGATTAAAGTGGGTGTGGAGGGAGAGTTAATGCCCGAGACAGTTTGGTGGACATGTTCGTCTACTCTTGTGATTAGCTCGACCACGAAGAAGGTGAGGTGTGGGGTGTCTTGGCAGCCACCGGTTATGGGAGTTTTGAAATTCAACGTTGACGGTGCGGCGAGGGGTAAGCCGGGGCCTGCGGGATTTGGGGGCGTGATGCGGGACGGGGAGAGTCGGATTTTGGGGTTGTTTTCGGGGCCATTGGGGGTGATGGACTCTAATGAGGCTGAAATTCGGGCTATAGCGTTCGCATTGAGCTTGGTGGTGGATAGGAGTTGGCGACATCATTGTGTGATAATTGAGTCGGATTCACATGTGGCTTTGAGTTGGGCGACACGATCGGCGAAGAGGCCATGGCGGTTGTGGGATGTGTTCACGACGATTGATCAAGCGAGTCATGTTGCATATGAGTTACAGTTTTGTTATGTGCCTATGGAGGCTAATGGCTTCGCTGATGTTTTGGCCAAGGAGGGAGTCGATCGTGTGTCATTGTTCGTGGCTTGTTTATGATAAGTGCCGGGGGGTGTTTTGTTGTGTTTTTGACAAGTCATATCGTACTCTTTTCCTCCACTAGGGAGGTTTTTAACGAGGCGTATGGCTTGTCGCGCTGTATGTTTTTTCTTCCTATTGAATAAAATCATACAGTTTGCTGATAAAAAAAATGAACTCAACAATGGTGAGAAGAAGGAAAGATAAATCGAACAATAAGAAAAATACACATAAGAAAATAATAGATCTGTATTTCTTTTTTAGAGAAATTACAAGTGTATTTACATAACAATTGGGCTTACATATTTATAGCCCATTATTAACATAACTGATTAGCCCAGACGGTTATAACAAACTAATAACCTCTTCTTAACAACTTATGGGATGATCCACTAACAGCTACCCTCTATTAGACCTAATTGAAAGCATTTCATACTTAAACAGGATATAGATACATTACTCAACTAGAGTACGAAGAGCTGAAAGAACAAGTGAGGAGAATGTTGGTGACAAGTATGGATAATCCATCCCAAATATTAGACCTAATAGATGCAGTCCAGCGCTTAGGCATGGCTTACCATTTCCAGAAAGAGATCAAAGATGCCTTGCAGATTATATATCATCATCATCATTGCAACCATGTTCAGGTCGACGACGATCTCTACACCACTTCTGTTCGGTTTTGTCTTCTAAGAGAGCATGGCTTCAATGTTGATTGCGGTATGCCTTACAATTCTTGTGCAAATCTATTTCATGCAATATTCGTCTCAAGTTTGTTTGGTGATTAAGCAGAGACATTCAACAAGTTCAAAGATGAGGAAGGAGAGTTCAATTTTGTTCCTGACGTTTGGGGGGACACTTTCCTCGCTCCCCCTCCTGAACTGGTATGTTCACAAGTATGAATATCACTTTTTTCCATATCTATTTCCATATCTATTTCCATTTCAATTAAGTTATTTGTGAATTGCATAAGGAGAATAGAAAATGTTTGGTTCTAGAGAATAAAGTGAAAAACGGTGAAGAAAACGTGTTTGGTTATAAAATTAAAAAATAATTTTTAGAAAATAATAACAAAAATAAGTGGAAATTTAAAAACATAAAAAAAGATATTTTCATTATTTTTATTGAAAATGTTTTAGGAAGTGGAAAAATATGAAAACAAGGGTTTTTTAATTTCAACTCTATTTTAATCTGGATTCGAATCATCCTAATGCCATTTTTTAAAATTTTAGTTTATTTACTTGTATTTTGTTTATTTATTATAATAATAACATTTTCTAACTATATTTTATTTTAATTATTTAATAATTATTTTTTTCATTTCTATTTTGAAAAACTAGTTATCAAACACATTTTCACTATTTTCAATTTTGAAAAAAAAGCTTCGTACCTATTAACCAAGCATGTTCTCTAATTTTTAGAAAAAAAATAAAAATTACTTTTTAAAACCAAACATACCTTTATTTTCTACATTAATGGGCAAATGGGGTTTGTTTATACATCAACCCTCTTGATATTTATGAAATAATTTAATTTAGGGTAATCTTCACTCGTGGTCACTTTTGTTTTGGGTTTGTTCTATTTTGGTCACTCGAATTCAAAAAAAGACTATTCTGGTCACTTATGTTCGAAATCGTTTATGTTTTGGTCACTGGACCGTTAACCTCCGTTAATTAAAAATAATAATTTTTAATTTTACCCCTAAACTTTCAAAACTTCATTTTTCACCATCTTCCTCAAAACTCAATGAACTTCCCTAAAACTACATTAAATGTCTTCCTAAAAGTTTTTAAAACTATATTATGTACAATCCAAAGATTACATGGTGTATCCTAGTCTGATTTATGTCAACTATAACAGAATTTCTTGTTCGCAATTGTCCATAACCTTCCCAGTTATAAACCCTTGAATGCAAATCCAATGGAAAAAAGCTGCAATCGTGTATATGTACAAAATTTCATCCACCACTACATAGGGAAAAATTTAACAGTGGTACAACAAATTGGGACAAGAAGAACCCATTCCCCATCTATAGAAATTACAAAATCTACACTTCCAATTTGAATCCCATCCAAGAAAATTTCTCAATGTTCACTTTTTGTCCATCGAAAGTGTTCATCGTCCTTCATGGAGATCTTCAGAGGGAACCGCCGTCCTTGAGATGTTATCATTGTCGAAAGCGCTTAGGCCGGAGAAATGACCGGAAGAGAACATTGATGATGTCTCATCAGACTCGAAAGTAGTAGAAGACTACCTCTGGTTGGACCGGTTGTTTGAAACAGTTAATAGGGAATCCTGATATTCAGTCACACGCTGTACCATTTTTAAAGATTGTACTACTTCCCACATTGTGGGCCTTTGGCTTGCCTCCGGAGCAACACAAGCAACTGCAATTGTGCAAACTTGTACGAAATCTTCCTTCGGGTACTTCCCTCCAAGCCTTGGATCAGCTAGCTTCTCCAACCGATCCTTGTCTCTCAGTATTGGTCGCGCCTGAAAGCAAAACAACCAACTTATGGTCAAAGTTATCTAGCAGCTCAAGCGATTAACAACAGTCGGGCTTATATTACTCACCCAAGTGACAAGGCTTATATTACTCAATCTGCATTCGTGTTTATAAGCCTATAAAGTGTAACTAGAAATGCAAAATCACACAACTTAATCTTTAGTTTTTTTTGGTTCAGCTTATGTTATAGGGTTCTAAATCCCTTTTTTCCAAAATAGTGAGATTCAATTACACAATTTATTATCAGTCACCCTGCATGAAAAAGATAGAGAAAAACAAGTTATATTATTCCACAATCATCCACGACATATCTGAGAATGTGCTAAATTTCCAGTTTGATGAAATTGCGCTTAACATACCAGGTTCTTGAGGAGATGCTTTTGCCTTTCCCCCACGGAATGCACATGAACAAATTATAAGCACAAATATTATAGAAAAAACCAGTAAGCCAGCAGAAATACCAAAGGCAAGAGTCAAATTCGAATTATTTCCCTTGTTTGAAGGGCTTGGTGATGTAGAATTGGAGGATTTATGTGTTGGGGAAGTTCATTGAGTTTTGGGAAAGATGGTGAAAAATGAAGTTTTTGAAAGTTTGGGGGTCAAATTAGAAATTATTATTTTTAATTAACAGAGGTTAACGATCCAATGACCAAAACAGAAACGGTTCCGAACGTAAGTGACCAGAATATTTTTTGAATTCGGGTGAAAAAATAGAACAAACCCAAAACTAAAGTGACCACGAGTGAAGATTACCCTTTAATTTAACACTCCATCTCGCGCGCAAGAATTGGACAAGGTGCAAATACAAACATGCCAGTTCTTTTTTGGTGTCAAGATTTTAAAATTCAGGTTGTTGGAAGCGTTGGTGGGCACTCGATATAATTTATAACTCACATATTATATTAATACGAACCAATATACGAATATAAATATTTTTGACACTTCAGCTGCGGCTAGTTTACAACACTTCTATCATGTTTAGTAAAGTCAAGTTTTTAGCCTTATCTTACAGGTGACGACGACGTCGAGTTGGCGGTGGAGAAAATATTATGTCGAAACCTTTTTTCTTTTACGGTTGCTTTGAATCTCGATAGTTTGTTGTCAGCAAAGAAACGGAAAAGTGAAACATTTTCAGTTTCGTAATTTTTGTCTCTCTCTGGTACTTTTCTTTCTTTTGTAGATCTTTGAACTTCAGTTGAATATACTTCACGATTTTCTATTCCAGTAATGTGGCTGCTTGAGGATGAAAGTTCAGTCGAATTTTTTTGAGAACTTTGAACATCACCATCTTCATCTTGATTTATGAACTCACCGTCGTCTTTATCTTCGTTAAAAAATAGTCTTTCAACTTTCTTGTCTTTTGTTCTCCATCTCCAGTGTTTCGTTTCATCAAACTCAACATCTCTTTATATTATCATCTTCTTGGTTAGATGGTTATAAAGTCTGTATGCTTTACTTCGTTCATTATAATCGAGGAAAATGCGTTTCTTTCTTCTGTCATTAAGCTTCTTTCTTATTTGCTCAGGTATGTGGGCATATGCGATGCATCCAAAAATCTTGAGGTGACCAATTCATGACTTTTTACCACTCCATATTTTATTCAGTTTCATGTTTCACACTCTCTTTGTTAGACAACGATTTAACAGGTAAAATGCACATTGAACTGCTTCGGCTCAAAAAAATTGGTAGATGCTTACCTTTTACCATGCTTCTTGTCATGTCGAGGATGGTGCGGTTCTTTCTTTCTGCAACTCTATTTTGTTGAGGCGTGTATCTAACAATCAAATGATGAATAATACCATGCTCCTTGTAAAAATCTTCAAATAAATTTATTGTATATTCGTCTCTTCTGTCAGATCTAAGTATCTTTAAGTATTGGCCAATTTAATTTTCTGTGATTGCTTTGAATTCTTTAAAATTTTCCAATACTTCAGATTTTTCTTTAAGAACATATACTCAACACTTTCTGCTATAATCGTCAATAAAAGTTAGGTAATAAATGTTTCCACTGAGTGATGGGGTATTAAAAGGACTTGCAATATCTGTGTGCACAATCTCCAATAGTCTTCTTGCTCTCCAAGATTTTTTGACTTCAAAGCTTTGTCTTTGTTGCTTTCCTTTGATGCAAGCCTCGCACAATTAATTTGGAGGGTTGATTTCTAGCAAATCATTCACCATCTTTGCTTTTGACAATAACTTCAAGCCAGAAAATTCAAGATGCCCATACCTCAAACGCCACAGCCACGAATCGTCTCTAGTTAAAGATTTCATGCACTTCATGTCTCCTACCTCGATGTCAATGATAAAGAGGCGATCTTGCATCATATCAACTTGGACAACTAATTCTCCATTATTATTTTTTATGGCAAGCGAACAATTCTTCATCGGTACTTCATATTCTTTTTTAGAGGTTGGCCAAGATTGATGATGTTGCTTTTCATAGCCGGTACATAATAAACATCTTATATGTATTTTTTTCTCACTATTTTTTGCGTAATCTTGACTTTGCCTTTGCCTTTGACCTCAGCATGTGAGTCATCTCTAAAAGTTACACGACCACGGATCGTTTCGTCAAGTTCCACAAATAATTCTTTTCTACCAGACATGTGATTGCTGACACAATTATCAAGGTACCAAATATTTTCCTTGAATTCTTCATTTCCTTTATAAGTAAAGAACACATAAGTATTTTTATTTTTCTCTTCTTCAGCTGCTGCTACATAATTTTTTTTCTGATATAGAGCTGATCTAAACTCGTAACGGTAATGACCATACTTGTTGCAATTATAACATTGTACCTGAGATTTATCTCTTTGTTGATATTAGCCTCTTCCTCGGCCTCTATAACCTCGTCCACGGTTTGGTGACTAGTAATTTTTACTTGTTTAATTGTCGTCATATGATCGATCGCTACACCCGTGTGTTCTTTGTCCACCTTTGTATTTTTCAAGATATCCTCCACGATTTTCACTGCCTTATGTGTAGCTGCTGGTAGCTTCACCTTCATTGACGTGTAACTTGCTTTGTAGAACTTGTTCCAGATTATCAGTTTCTTCATTCAACTTCTTTTTCTGCTTATGAGCTTGGAGTGATTTCACAAACTCGTCGATACTCATTTGAGTTAAATCTTTTGATTCTTCTTTTGATTCTTCAATTGCAACGATCACGTAATTAAATTTACGTGACAGTGATCGTAAAATTTTCTCCATTATTCTGACCTCGCTGAGTGCTTCGCCGTTTTTTTTATTTCATTTGCAACGACTTTCATACCGTTAACATAATCGTCTATGCTTTTCGTGCCTTTTAATTTTAGCATTTTAAACTCAGCTTTGAGCGAATGAAGACGTACCTTTTTTGCTTTCTCAACTCCTTGGTGTAATTTTGTAGAGTTTCCCACGCTAACTTTGTAGTTGTTGCTTTTGTAATTTTTCAAAGGTAGATTCATCTACCGCTTGAAAAATGAAATACAACGCCCTTTGGTCTTTTTTACGAGCATTCCTTTGTGCTCTTTTTTGTTCATTGGTCAGAGCTATCTCTGTTGCTTCATTTTTTGGCTCGGCGTATCCTTTTACAACAATATCCTAGCATTCTTGCGAACCGAGTAATGCCTTTATTTGAATACTCCAATTGTTATAATTTGTCTTGGCCAATCTCGGGATTTGAGACTGGATCATGCTCTTCACCTTCTCGTGGCTTAAATTCGAACTCGAACTTGGCTCGAATACAACTTATTAAAAGCGTTGTTGAGCACTCGATATAATTTATAACTCATACAATATATTAATACGAACCAATATACAAATACAAATATTTTCGACACTTCACTAACTGCTATTAGTTTATAACACTTCTCTCAAAGCTTTGCTAAGCTTCACTCAACTCTCTTTCTCTCTCGTTTTTTCAGCTTACAATTGTACATTTTTCATACAACTGATGCTTATATATATAGTACTCGTAACCGACGTTTTAAACTCTAGTGCTTCTAATTACTGCCATGTGTGTATACTTTTACGGCCATTATCCATTCCTTAATTAATAAGGATTTCCAATTGTGCTGCCACATCTCATTTGACTTGAAATATTGCTGCCATTCTTCAATGTTCCACTAAGCTTCATTTAGTGTTAGTGTTAAATACGGGTATGATTAAATTTTTAAGTACTTTTTTTATATATTCGAACGATCCTTAAAAATGATATTCACGTATCCAAGTGTCGGACATGAGTGTCGAACAAAAGTATTTCATAAAAAATAAGAGTTCGAGTAGTATAGATCATAGATAATGTAAGATTCATGGTAATCTTAATTTTATGACATTTTTACCTTTTTATATAATTTTGATCAAAATTGTCCCTTCATTTTATGAGTTTTTTTAGTAAATTTTATGAGTTTTTATATATAAGTAAATATGTTATATATATATATATTTAAAATTATTATCCTATAATATTTTAACTTAATACATTAACTAAAAGGGATAAAATAATCAATTATCATATTTAATATGAATAGTATCATGAGAGTTTAATGAAAAAGCTCAATGAACTTTCATATTGATAACTTCAAATTAATACTGAAGCAACTAAATTTGTTAAAATATATATATACCAATAACAATTTTATAAAATGTACTTTTAGATAACTTATATCTTATCAATTATTAAATAATAAAAGCTTACATTTTAGCCAAATAAACCAGATAGGATGGCATAGTATTATGTAAACTACCTTTTTAGTTATTTAACTTTAAGCATGTTTCTATTTTGGCCACCAACTATAATTTTTTTAATTTAATCATTAACTTTTGGGTAAACAATACCAATGACCACCAAACTATAGGGTAGGTGTCGATTTGACCACTATATTTTTAATTGTGTCAAATATACCATTTAACTATTTAAATGGTTCCAATTAAGCCACCGCCGTTAAAAAAACGAAAAAGTTGACGTGACTGTTAAAAAAATTGGTATAATTATACATTTGATCCTCTATATTTATACAATAAACCAATTTAGTCCTGATTTTAATCTAATAAAATAAATTAATTATTCAATAAAATGGTGACACATGTCACCACCTTATTGGAAGTCTTTAATTATTTTTATTTAATTTATTTTCTACCTCCAATCAGGCGGTGATACGTGTCACCCAATTGGAGGTGGAAAAATGAGAGCAACAAAATCACCCCATCAAGAATCAAACCCAGAACCTTGGAGTACCCAAGGTGTGTGCTTGCCACTGAACCAAGCACGTTTTTGTGCTATGGGGTACAACACTTAATATGTCTTTAATGATTGTTAATGCTCAGAAAAATGAAAGAGAAGGAAATGCACTTGGACAGATTCAAACCAAGGACCTTGTGGTGCAAAGCGCATGTTCTTGCCACTACACCAAGTGTATGTTTTCTAATATGAAGTACAACATTTAATATATGTCTTATATAGTTTTTAATGCTTGGAAAAAGGAAAGAAATGTGATTTTAGGAAACTCGAACATAATATTCTTATGATGCATAAAAACATCTAAACAAATTACATAAATTTAATAACTAAATTAAAGTTAAAAATATTTTGTATATATTTTAAATTATAGTTAGTGCACGATTTAAAAATGAAAACTAAGGTTTTACTTTTGGGACATGATCGAAGAAGAAAAAAATTCATATTTTTAATATTAAATATCAAAAAGACATACAATATAATAATATATATACTATATAAAAAATCATATTTATAACCCTAAACCCTATTTACCCTATATATACACACTCATCTAAAGCATGACGTGCATGCATGGCACAAGCAGGTGAACAACACCTCGCCATTTGCATGTGCCATGCAGGCACATCTGGGTGGCATGCATGCATGAGGAGCTGAGCCGTCCAAGCCGAGAAGCCTGCCTCCAACAGGACCACGCCAGGAGGAGATGGCGAGGTCCAGAGAACGCCGACTGCAGGTGGCGAGGTTCACCTACCACTGTAGAAATTGGCCTAATTCCCCAATTTTTAGCCAACCCACCCCCATTCCCTAAATAATAAACCAACGGTGGCCTATATGCCCACATTTGCTCTTCCAAAAACGATTTAGGGTTCAAACATTTGATAAATATATTCCAACTAATGGAGAAATTGCACAATAAATCTCCACAACTTCACCCCCAATACAACTTAATCCTCACATCCGAAATACACCATTAACCCATCAAAATTTATCTTTTCTCAATTAAGTCCGAAATTATTAACCAAAAAACTAACCCCTAATTCGGGATATTACATCTACAATCTTTTCTTCATAAAATAGATCCACACATATCTAAAAATTTCATCAATAAAAGTCACCATTTACTTCATCCCACCAATGGAGGGTCGTTAACATGTCCAAATACATCAAAGTGGATTAACTCTAATACTCATATGCTCTATATTTTGACTTATCATATGACAGTTGATGGGCTTTTCTGTAATAACAACTTGTACATATTGTGTTTGTTTTCACTTGTACATACTGTGTCAGCTTAGAGTAGCTGACATGATTTAATCGCAAGTGCCACAAATTTATTGTCTCATTCTTTCTTGTTTTGTCAATATATGCAGTTTTTGCAGATTTCACATAAATAGAATCTAATCTTCGTACCCAACTTCTCTATAATCTTAAGGTTATGATATACCTTTATATCTTTCGGACCAAATACAACAACATGGCATGAAGATGTAAATTGTGTTACCAATGTGTTCTATTAGTAATTTAGAGTTATTTGTTCTGACTATCACATGACTTCCCTTATATTCTGACGTGTTCCTTAGTTTTTCTTTATCACCTATCATATGGTTCAAACAACACGAGTCAATGATTAAATCATTCTCATAATCAATTTTTTGTATTATAGTCATCGTGAGAGTTAGCTCTTCCTCTTTTACTGCAAAGAATGCCTCCACGTCACATTCTTCTTCATTGTTGGAAGTAACAGTATTACTAGCGTAGAGTGCCTCTTTTTCATAAGAGCTCACTACTCTTTGATTTTTATTGGACCAATCATTTTCACGCTGCTTGAAGTTTTGTTTGCCTTTATTAGCATAGAGTACCTCTTCTTCATTCTTTCAATGAGATTCCTCCATTTGTTTAGCTAAAGCTTTTTAACTAGGTAACAAATTTTCGAATTCTACAAGTGATGATTGAGTTTGTCATTCTTGTACAGCAGCAACAAAGTTTCTAAATTCTGAATTTAGACCATGGACAATGATTCGTTTCATCCTGAAATCATCGATAGGAGCCGCTGGATCCAACATAGGAATATCTTGTCATAACAAGTTTACTTTGTAAAAGTATTATTTGATCGTCATGTTGCCTTGCATCGTAGAGAACAACTCACTCTCTAGATGTTGGAGCTTCGTATCGTTCTTCTTATAGAACAACCTGGCGTATGTTTCTCAAGCTTCATTTGGGGTTTTGACATCTCGAATGTGCTCTAGTATATCTTCCTCCATTGTTGTCTTTAGGCATATAATGACTTACCTACTTTTAACTTCCATTTTCTTAGCATGTCATTTGCATCATTTGTTTTTTGTTGCTCTTTTTCACAACCATTGACAATCTCCCATAATCATTGTCCGTGTATATATAACATTATGCAAGTTGATCGTGTATTGTAGTTTTCGTTGTTAAGTTTTCTCATTCCGCTGACAGCGTGTAGGATCGTCATTGTGTCGACAACTGATTCTCATCAAACTAAATACAATAGTGAAAATATGTGAAACATACACTAGGTAAGCTCCCAAAACATGCACTATCACAATATTGCACTACTTTGCAACAATTGAGCAACTAGAATATCCTTCACCAAAGCTCTGATATCATTTGTTGCACACGTCATAACCCAAAACATTAAGAGAAGGGTCACCTGGTAGAGGAGGACAATGAGCGGCCGCTCAAGGCCCCCAACCAGTCTAAGGCCCTTAAAAATAATTAGGGTAAACTACTTCATTGACCACCATACTTTTGATAAAGTTGCGATTTGACCACATTACTTTTTTCGAAGCAATTAAACCATCAAACTATTTAAATGGTATCAATGTGACCACCAGCCGTTAAAACCTAACGGAGGGAGTGACGTGACAGTTAGTAAAAATTTGTATAATTACATATTTAGTCCTCGTTACTTATACATTCTATCAATTTAGTCCTAATTTTAATTTATTAATTATTTAATTAGGTGGTGACTCACCACCTTATTGGAAGACTTTGTCATTTATATTTAATTTAATAAATTTAGTTTCATCCTCCAATCAGGTGGTGACATGTGTCACCCAATTGAAGGATGAAAATAAGTTGAACAAAATTGGGTAAAGGCTCCCAACGTGAATCAGACTTGGGTAACCAAGGAAAGAATACGCATGGCAAAGCCACTAGGCCAAAGCCACTTTTGTGATACAAAAGTCAAATAATTAATATAAGTCATAGTTGGTTCTTTATGCCAAGGAAAAGTAAATAAATGTGGATTAACGAGATTCGAACATGACACGCTTATAATGCATAAAAACATCTAATCTAATGAAATAAATCTAATAATTAAATTAAAGTTAACAACATTTTGTATATATTTTAAAATATAGTTAGTGCACAATTTAAAATAAAAATAATTTTAAGAGTTTTATATTTTTAAACTAAAAATTTAATAGACCCTAATAACAAATAATAGGAAAATTATCAGAAGAGTGGAAAAAACATGGCGGCGCAGGGGAAAAGAGCTGACGGCGAAAGAGAAACAACTTCACGGAGGGGCAACGGTAGAGGACGGGCTTGGTCCCTCTTCGTCTATAATCTCCCGGATCAACTACATTGGAAGGGTGTTTGGCAAGTATTCGATCGCCATGGAGTGGTGGTGGATGTATTCGTACCTGCAAAGCGATCAAAAGATGGAGCCCGATTTGGTTTTGTACGGATGGAATCGCAACAGGACGCGGAGAGAGTTATTGAGCGATTTGATGGGTTTCGTCTCTACGGATCGAGAATCAGGGTATCGCTAGCTAGGGAAGGAGGACGTGAGCAGTGGTATAAAAAAGGGGAGAAAGGAATTTCGCCCAATATCAGTGGCGGCAATAAGGGGATTCGACCAAAGGAATATAAACAACAATCTAGGCGATGGGAGGATATGGGGCAATCCTCCGCGTCGAAACCCCAACGCACCATTAAGCAAGCTACGGGAATTGTCGATATGGATAAATGGCGAATATTGCAATCATGTGCAATAGGATTTTGCCGTAAACCCTGCTCAATTGAGGAATTGGCTAGTGAATTCAAACGGAAGGATTTGAAGGGGTTATCCGTGATGCGAGTGGCGGGATCGCTAGTACTGCTGATGTTTGACAATTGCAAATTACGTGAGTCGACGATTGAATCAGGGAAACTACAGCGGTGGCTGGAAAATGTAATGGAATGGACGCCGTCGATGGCGATCCCAAATCGACGAGCATGGCTCTCTTTGTGTGGACTGCCCATTCACTTATGGTCGGATGACACGTTCCGAAATATTGCAAATTTATGGGGTGAATTAGTGCGTGTGGATTCGGAAACGAATGCTCCATCGTCATTCGAGCGAGCTCGAATCCTAATTGAAACGGACTGGGTATTCCGGATTGACGAAATGGTGGAAATTAAAGAGGGAGAATCGACTTTCTTAATCCGGGTCACTGATTTTGAGGAAGGGTTCGGCATGAAGCGGGAGTGTAATTGTGACACGGGGTCGTGTTCGGAAAAAGGGGAAAGCTTTAGGGAGGGGGAAGTGGAGTGGAATCCCAATTCGGTGTTCGCACATGATGATGACTCCGATGCAACAATTGTGCCGAATTCTATCGATAGGGAGGAATATCAAGTGGAAACCGGAAATGGCAGCATTCGAGATAAGAATTATATCGATCACATGTGGGAGGACAATGCTAGGGAGGATGATAGAGTGCGATCGATGGAGAGTGTAAGTGAGGAGGAGCAGCTGGTTATGTTGAATAGGGATTTAGAGGTGTCGTTGTCGTGCGAAGCAAGTTTACGTGTGGACGAGATGGAGAGGGAGACAGTAACTAGGATGGAATTGCATCCATACCTTACACTGGATAGCGGATGTGAGGAGGAGTCATTGGGATTGATTAATCGTGAATTAGGGGAGCAACCGGCTGAAGCGGAACGTTGTTTATTGGATGCTACAACGCTTGGGGGAGGGAGGGAAGAGGGGCAGGCGTTTGTCTCGGCTGATGATGGTGTGCTTATTATCGCGGACCAGGAGAATGTTGGGCCCCTGGGCGGGGACAGCAGAATTTCTAAGGCATGTCTGCTTGAAGTAAATGGAGAGAGGAGAAGAGTTCGACTCCTATCGGAACTCAACCCTCCTCAAGTGGTTGAATCATCGTCAAAGACCAAAGTAGTGAAAAGGGGGCGTGGCCGTCCGAGGAAAAATAAAGAAGAAGGACAACAACAACCGATTGAAATAGCGAACGAATCTCTGTCTGATTCAGATTTTATTTGTTGGAAGCAAGCTATTATTCGCGAGGCTGCGGAAACAGCGAAAGTGGGTAATTTAATTGGGGCGGTGACAGCGGGTAGAGAAGACGAAGTGCTACAAGATATCATGCGCTTATTGGAGGCGCGAGAGGTTTCGAAATAGCAGCATATGAGGTTGTTGTCGTGGAATGTGCGGGGTCTAGGGGCAGCGGCGAAATGACGTTCTATTGGACGTGTTCTACGGCAACAACGATGCGGATTGGCTCTCTTTCAGGAGACAAAGATGGAGAGCATTTCAGAGAGGTTAGTTAGCCAATTATGGTTTTCCGATTCTTTTAAATTCTTATTTGCTCCATCGGAGGGTCGGTCGGGAGGGGTTCTAATGGTGTGGGATCCTGCGGGTTTTCATGTTTCGGAGTCAGAGGTTGGTCGGAATTTAATTATGGTCATTGGGACATGGATAAGAGAAGAGTGGGATTGTGGTATTATTGGGGCTTATGCGCCTTGTGGGGTTACGGAACAGGTAACTTTTTGGGAGGGAATTAAAGAGATTGTTCAACATAGGCCAATCGAATGGTGTGTGGGAGGTGATTTTAATGTGGTTAAATGTCATGAGGAAAGGCGTGGGAGGGGGAATGGTTATCCGGGTTTGGACATGTTTTGTGGGTTTATTGAGCAGCTTGCATTGATTGATGTTCCGGTAAAAGGGAATTTGTTCACGTGGTTCGGTCCAGAGGGGAGGTGCAGTCACCTAGATAGATATTTGGTCTCGGATGGATGGATTCAGAGGTTTGAGTCGTTAGTGGTTTTGCATCTTCCGAAGGAATTGTCGGACCATTCGCCTATTGTCTTGGTGAGCGAGGTGGAGGATAGTGGCCCCAAACCGTTTCGCTTTGTGAATGCTTGGTTGAATGATCTTCCACACTTAGAAAAGGAATGGAAGCAGTTATCTACGGGAGCTGAAAGTATATCGATTCGCTTGAAATTGAAGGGTTTAAAGCAGATTTTGAAGGGTTGGAACCGTTCCCAATTTAGCGATTTGGATAGGGAGTATGAGGAATTATCGAAGAAAATTGAGTGTTGTGATAATAAGCTAGGTACTAAAGCTAGAACGAGGGCCGAGGAAGTGGAATACCGGCGTTTACACACTCGATTATGGAAGGTGGCGAGTTTGCGGGAATCTCTTTGGCGCCAGAAATCGAGGGCTTTATGGCTAGCGGAAGGTGACAAAAACACGTCACTTTTTCACAAAGCGGCAAAAATTCGACAAGCACAATACACAATTAGAGGTATCCAATTTGGTGAAGAGTGGGTCACGAAAATTAGGCGTCTAAAACAGTTGGTGAGAACGGAATTTACTAAGCATTTTGGGCAACAGCCGGAAGGTGGTATTTTAGTGCCCGAAGTCTGTTTTTCACGCATTTCGATACAGCAACGAGATGTGTTGGAAAGACCGTTTACAGAAGATGAAGTTAAAAAAGCAATATGGAGTAGCGAGGGGGCTAAAGCGCCGGGTCCGGATGGCTTTCCTTTTGAATTTTTTCGGAAGGGTTGGGAGTTTGTGCGTGGTGACATAATGGCTTTTATGGAGGATTTCCATGGTACAGGTCGGCTACCGCGGGGTTACAATTCGACATTTGTTGTGCTGATAGCGAAGAAGGAGCACCCTCGGATGTTGGGGGATTTTCGTCCGATTTGCTTGCTTAACTCGGTGTACAAAATCCTAGCCAAGTGTTTAGCTCGTCGCCTTCAAGTGGTATTGCCTCATCTTATTAGTGACGTACAGTCAGCGTTTATCGATGGGCGACAAATCTTAGATGGAATCATGTTAGCTAATGAAGTAATTCATTCTATGAAGTCTTCGGGTGATCGGATTGGTAGTTATGTGCTGAAACTTGACTTCGCTAAAGCCTACGATTGCATCGATTGGGGCTGTTTGCGGATTGTGCTCGTTAGAATTGGTTTTGGGGAGGCATGGTGTCGATGGATGTCTGAATGTGGGGAAACAGCGAGGCTATCGGTTTTGATTAACTGCAGTCCGACGGAGGAATTTCCTATGAGGAGAGGGCTGCGGCAAGGTGATCCAATTTCGCCCCTGCTGTTTGTTATTGTGGCCGAGGTACTTCATATTTATTTGATTAATGCTAAGCGTAGGGGCTTAATTTCTGGTGTTCGGGTGGTAGGGGATGTATCGGTGTCTCACCTACAGTTCGCGGATGATATTGTGCTATTTATACGGGGCGATGTAGAGATGGCTCGCAACTTGAAACGGGTGCTTACTTGCTTCGAACTTACAACAAGTTTAAAAATAAACTATGATAAGTCATGCCTAATAGGAGTTGGATTAGAGGACTCGGTTCTTGATAGAGTGGGCAGTGTCTTGGGTTGTCCGAAGGGGGTATTGCCGTTGAAATACTTGGGAATTCCCATTGGTGTAAGTCCCAGGGGCATGGAATTATGGGACCCGTTAATTCAGAGATTTCGTCGGCGTTTGGCGGGATGGAAACGCGACTCGCTTTCGTTTGCGGGGCGTCTAGTGTTGGTCAATTCGGTGTTATCGGCCCTTCCGGTGTATTACATGGGTGTTTTTATGATACCGAAGCGTATCATTCTGAAAATTGATCGGATACGGCGGAACTTCTTATGGGGAGGTAAAGAAGAGCGAGCTAAATTGAGTCGAGTTGGGTGGGAAGTGGCTTGTCGTCCGAAACATTTAGGAGGGTTAGGGGTGATAAACTTACATGTTCGCAACTTAGCATTATTGGCAAAATGGGCATGGAAATATGCGGTTGAGGAAGGGTCGCTTTGGAGGAAAATTGTGTCCGCAAAGTATGGATCCGAGGTGCTGTCTTGGAGGATTCATAAGCAAAGTACACGGTCTATGTCATCCATGTGGAAACAAGTGGTCGATGTTCAGCAAAATGAAGTGGTAGAACGGTTCATGAATTCTTCTCAATTCGTGTGGATTGTAGGGAATGGTGAGAGTGTGCTGTTTTGGCATGATCGCTGGTGTGTGCCCGAACCGTTGAAGCTGGCTTTCCCGCGGTTATATGGGCTGGTTGTGGATAAACTTGAGCATGTTGGTGAGGTGCTGGGACGGTCCGTGGCAGATTGGGGTGGCTGTTTTCGTAGAGAATTGAGGGCGTTCGAGGGGGGTATGCTGCGGGACTTGCTGGCTTGTGTTCAGGGTTTTGTGTTGAGACATGGAGTGGCGGATCGGTTCATTTGGACCCAGGAGACAACAGGGGAATTTTCGGTAAGGACATTAAACAAATTAATGTCATCCTTGGGAATGTCTGACATGTCGGAAGTGAATTGGCCGTGGCGACTACCGGTGTTGCCAAAATTGCAATGTTTTATTTGGTTTATTTTACTAGATCGTCTGCCTACATTGTCGATGCTGATAGCCCGAGGCTTATCGTTGGGGGAAACGTCCGTATTATGCCGTTTTGTGGGGCAGGCGAGGACGCGATAGATCACATCCTGTGGCATTGCTCGACGGCATGGAAGGTTTGGGACTGCTTCTTCGCGTGGTGGGGAGTGGCAGTGACACGTCCGAGACAGGTGAGGGACTTTATTGTTATGTGCTTCCACAGCTTCTTTTCTGGAGACTTGAGGGTATGGTGGCTTATCGGATGTACTAGTGTGCTGCGGTCTATTTGGCTAGCACGTAATGAACTAATGTTTCAAGACAAGAGGCTGCCGATTGGGGGGATTTTCTTTTTAATTCAATTGTGATCGTTCCATTGGACTCGGATTTGTTTTGAGAAGGTGGACATACGTGAAGCAGCATGGTGGGAATGCCCTTTGCTTTGCGTAAATGATGCAGCGGGGGGGCTATCAGTTCGATGTGATGTGGTGTGGGTACCGCCTTGGAAAGGAGTGTGGAAATTCAATGTGGATGGGGCAGCTCGGGGTAAACCGGGCTTGGCGGGGTGTGGGGGCGTGCTCCGGGATTGGGAGAGTCAAATCTGAGGTTTGTTTTCCGGGGCGATCGGAATGGCGGACTCGAATGAGGCTGAGGTCCAAGCAATAGCGTTTGCTCTGAAGATGTTGAGGGAATCGTCGTGGGAGGGGGTGCAGTCGATAATCATTGAATCTGATTCGAGGGTGGCACTTGCGTGGATTCAAGGGGTTGAACGGAGGCCTTGGCGATTGTGGCGATGGTTTTTTCAGATCGACGACGCTTGTGAGTCTTTGCCAAATGTGTGTTTCTCGCATGTGTTCCGGGAGGGAAATCAATTAGCGGATGCCCTTGCCAAGGGGGGTGTAGATCGGGGGTCGTGGCTTTGGGTAACGGCTTGAGTTGTATTCGTGTTTGTTCTTATGGTTTGACACTACTAATGGCACTCTTTTCCCCCATTTAGGATTAGGGGGGTTTTTAACGAGGCTATTAGTAGTGCATTGTATGATTTTGCATTAATAAAATCATATTGTTGTTAAAAAAAACTAAAAATTTAATATATTTTTCTTTTCCGCATTTATTTTTATAATTTCACGTATATAATCGTTGAATTGATTTTTTAACTTAATTTATAATTTTAATATTTATTAAAAATTTAATTAAATTACTATATATATATATGAAATTATATTACAACTTTAAAAATTTAAGACTATATTAAATTTATTTAGTGAATACAAACTTACGAACATAATTGAAATGAATTGATATAATT
Source organism: Hibiscus tridactylites (assembly GCA_958450335.1). NCBI lineage: Eukaryota > Viridiplantae > Streptophyta > Magnoliopsida > Malvales > Malvaceae > Hibiscus > Hibiscus tridactylites. The sequence goes on along the minus strand of OY288271.1, from coordinate 17,309,705 downwards.
TTAAATTATAATTTAATTATTAGATTTATTTCATTGGATTAAATATTTTTATGTATTATAAGCGTGTCATGTTTGAATCTCGTTAATCCACATTTATTTACTATTTCTTGGCATAAAGAACCAACTATGACTTATATTAATTATTTGCATTTTATATCACAAAAGTAGTTTTGGCCTAGTGGCTTTGCCATGTGTTTTCTTTCCTTGGTTACCTAGGTTTGATTCACGTTGGGAGCATATACCTAGTTTTGTTCCATTTATTTTATATCACCACCCAATTAAATAATTAATTTATTTTATTAAATTAAAATTAGAACTAAATAAATAGAATGTATAAGTAACGAGGACCAAATGTGTAATTATACGAATTTTTACTAACTGCCACATCACTCCCTCCGTTATGTTTTAACGGCTGGTGGTCACGTTGCATCCAATTAAATAGTTTGGTGGTTTAATTGCTTCGAAAAAAGTAATGTGGTCAAGTCGCAACTTTATCAAAATTATGGCGGTCAATGAAGTAGTTTACCCAAATAATTATCCTTATTTTTAAATTTTATTTTTAAATTTATTATATAAATAAATTCATATAACAATAAAATTAATTACCAACAACTAATTGGTCTAGTGCGATGAGACACTAGATCTCTTAACAAGATCAGATGTTAGAATCATAACGTAGTGAATTGAGCAAATTGGGTTGGGAGTAGGGGTGTGCAAAATAAAACGTAACCGTTAATTGTAACCATTAACCGATATAACGGTTAAATTTTACAGGTTAATTAACCTACTGTTAAAGCTTAAACGGTTACGGTTAACCAACCGTTAAAATGATGGTTAATGGTTAACCGTTGTGAATTTTTTTTTGATCAGCAAGCGAAGTATATTATTAATGAAAATATACAACGCAAGTCGAAACATGCGCCTCATCAAAAACCTCCCTAAGCCTAACGGAGAAAAAGAGTACGACATGTCGACTTAAAAAGAAACCAAGGACCCCTCCCCTTACAAACCATCAGATCGAAGCCTGAAATAAAGAGACACAAGACACCCCTTCCTTCGCTAACGCGTCAGCTAACCCATTCGCCTCCCGAAAAATGTGAGAAAAGCACACAGATCCTAACGTCAAACAAGCACGGTCGATCACACGGAAATACTCCCACAATCGCCATGGGCGGCGCTTCACCTGCAGCACCCACCCAATTGCCACTTTGGAATCCGACTCAACAATAAGAGGACGATCAGCCCATTTAGACGCAACAAAATAATCCAAAGCAAAAGCTATCGCCCGAATCTCAGCAACATTAGAATCAAGAGAACCAAGCGGCCCTGAAAACAATGCGAGGATACGACTCTGAGCATCACGCAACACACCCCCGAAGCCCGCAGGCCCCGGCTTCCCACGAGCAGAACCATCCACTGAAAATTTTAACATTACCCCGATCAGGGGTTCCCAACACACTCCCAACCGGTCCATCGGTTTGTCAAACCCTTCCCGATACAAACTCGGACAGTCCCACCAAAGAGATTCACTGACCGACAACCCCTCCTTAAGGGTCTTCACCCAATAAAAGGAACATAACTTGACCAAGAAGCCTATTTCCGCTGCCGGGATAAACTTTCCATTAAACACAAAGTCGTTGCGCGCAAGCCACAACGACCACAACAATGCCGCGATACTCGACACCCAGAGCTTCCTCAAAATGCCTGTAAACGAACAATGCATATCCGGGAGAAGGAAATCCGCTAATGATTTAGGCAATGGCAAAGAAATCGCCCACCACCCTCGAAACCAATTCCACAAGCCTTGAGCAAACGGGCATGAGTAAAACAAATGTTCAATGTCTTCCTCCCTCTCACGGCACCATCTACACAAGCCTTGGTGTTCGCCCAAATCAATCCCACGTATCCGTAGAAACACAAACGTAGGCAAGCGACGCAACCAAGCAAACCACAAGAACGCCTGGACCTTAGGGGGAACCAAGACTTTCCACGCAAAACAGTCCCCAAATTCGCTTTCTCCCACCTTGTCCATCATAAGCAAACGGGACAGCCCTTTGACGGAGAAAATCCCATGCTTATCCGGCGTCCAGACAAGCATATCCAGCTCACCTTGTCGCAGCTGTACACGACACACCAACGACCGAAGATCCTGCAGTTGCCGCACCTCAAATGAACGTAGGCTACGACGGAACAAATCCCCCCACCTATCATGTTGAAAATGCCCCTCGACAGCAATGTCCACTACTAGTGCTAACCGATCAACCACAATCGAGAATAGGCGAGGAAAAACATCTTTTAGCGGCTGCTCAACACACCAAGCATCAAACCAAAACAACACTCGTTCCCCCGAGCCAACCTTCCAAATAAACTGATTCTCACCCATGTGCTTTTGCACACCCTCCGAACTAACAGTCTGCACAATCTGTTTCCAAATCACAGACATCGGTCCCCTAACCGAAGTATTAAACTGCCACCACTGAGCCGCCTCACCATACTTTGATACAATAATGGCTCGCCATAACGATGTTACATCACTAGCATATCTCCACGACCATTTCGCCAATAGCGCCTTGTTTCGAACCTCCAAATCAGCCACCCCCAATCCGCCAAGATGGCGAGGCTGGCACACCAAACTCCAACTCACTCTGCTCATTTTTCGTTGTAAATTAACCCCGCCCCATAAAAATGCTCGCCTCAACTTATCAATGGCAGCAATTACCCCTTTCGGCACACGAAACAAGCCCATATAATATATTGGGAGTGATGATAAGACAGAGTTTACCAAAGTGACGCGTGCCGCAAACGATAACGATGTCCTCTTCCAACCCGCAAGCTTCCGGCGGACAGATGCAATGACAGGCTCCCATATAGCTATGTTACGCGGATTCACCCCCAGCGGCAATCCCAAGTACACAAACGGTAACTCCCCCTGACGACAACACAATACATCTGCCATGGATGCAACCAAATCCCCATCCACACCAATCGAATAAAGAGAAGACTTTGAAAAATTAATACGCAAACCTGAACACACCTGGAAACAACATAGTAGTCTGCGGATGTTCAATGCCGCTTCGACTGATGCTTCAAAAAATAAAACGGTATCATCGGCAAACTGAAGGTGTGTTAACGTCACCCCAGGAGCCACTGTCACCCCACGAATCAGCCCCATTACCTCCGCTTGTACTAACAGTCGATGCAAAGCCTCAGCTACTATGACAAATAATAATGACGACAATGGGCAGCCCTGTCGCAGCCCACGTCCCATGTCAAACTCTTTCGTCGCGCTCCCATTTAGCAGAACAGATAAACGAACAGTACCAATACACTCCATCACCCATCCCCGCCAAGTCTCGCTAAAACCCATCGAGCACATGATTTGATCCAAGAATTCCCATCGGACACAATCGTAAGCCTTCGCAAAATCAAGCTTCAGCACACACACCCCCACCCGACTATGCCGCATAGAGTGTATCGTTTCATTGGCCAACAATATCCCATCCACTATCTGTCGACCGCGAACAAAAGCTGACAGATGGTCACTGATCAAACCGCCCAACACCACTTGTAGCTTCTAGCTAAAATTTTAGCTAAAATCTTATATATTGAATTTAGCAAGCTGGTCGGTCGGTACTCATGCAGAGAAACCGGCGAATCCACTTTAGGTAGTAGCACAATAAAAGTGTTGTTAACACCTACAGGCAACTTGCCGGTGGAGAAAAAAGCAGCCAAGAACCGTTCCACATCTCCACTTAAAACCTCCCAACACCGCTTGAAGAACTCCATACTATATCCATCCGGACCCGGAGACTTCGACCCCTCACTCCCTCGCACGACAACCCATGCCTCGGCAGTAGTAAACGGCGCAATCAAAGCCAAGTTCTCAGCTGCATTTACCCTGTTAAAAGCTCCCTCGAACAGCCAACTACACGATCTCTCTTCCGCAGCGAAATGTTTAGAGAAAAAGCTCACAACATGTTTGCGTAGTTTAATCGGATCAGTGACCCAAATACCACCAATAGTCAACCCAACAATAGCATTGCATATCGCACGCAACTTCGCTGCCCTGTGGAAGAACGCAGTGTTCCTATCACCCAATTTAAGCCAAGTCGCTCGCAACTTTTGTCTCCACATCGATTCTTTTCTGCGAATCGCACGCCATAAAGCTTGCAACCAAGCTCTCTTTCGATCGCACAGCTCATTTCCCTCCCCCACGGCCAACTCCTCCTCGCCACTGTCCAAACACTCAATACGGCTTTGAATATGTGAAATTTCTTTCTCAACATCCCCGAAGTCCGTTTTATTCCATTGGCGAAGAAAATGCTTCAAATGTCTAAGCTTAACCGAGATGTTGGAATTGCCAACACCCATGCCTGTCAACCGGCACCATTCCTCAGCCATACGACTAACATTCTGCCTCTCATCCAACCACACATTAATGAAACGGAAAGGCCTAGGACCCCAATCGATATCATCACACATCAACAAAATTGGAGCATGGTCCGATATGCCTCTCGGCAAGGACAACTGTTCTATCCTAGCAAAACAATCCAACCACCTCGATGATACAAGAAATTTATCAATACGGCTCTTTCGATTATCTCTACCAAACCATGTAAACTGTTTTCCTCGCAACGGTATATCTATCAAGCTTGCGGCATTCACAAATGAAACAAAAGAAACCATACCTCTCGACATCGTGCTACAACCTGCTCTCTCTGATGGCCGCAGCACCGAATTAAAGTCGCCCGCGACACACCATGGTCCCTAAAAACCTTCGATCACTGTCAACAACCGTTGCCATAAAGCTTCCTGCTCTGATATATCGCAAGGTGCATATACCGCCATGACACAACACACAATATCCTCCGGCTGCCATCTCTCTTGAAGCATAATAAAATGCCTATCTAACTCAACCGATTCCAGCGCAAAGCGATCACCTTCCCAAATCACTAACAATCCACCCGACGCCCCCACGGATGGCGAAAAAGAGAACTCAAAACCATCACTGTACCACATTCCAGCAACAACCGACGACATCAGCTCCTCTAATTTCGATTCCTGCATCAACACCATATCAAAACGCTGCCTCCTAATTACATCCCCCACCCGTCTTCGCTTCAACAACGAACTCAACCCCCTGACATTCCAGCTCATTAGTTGCATTGTTACAAATTTCGAATGCCGTCTTCCAGCACTCGTGTCAAATCATGCAAGATTTCTTCCTCACGACCCAAAGATGTCACCCCCACCAGATTACCCAATGCCGCTGTCGCTGTAGCTTCACGATACAGAACTTGCTGTCTTCGATGAAAATCCGAGTCTGTTATCGAAGCGTTAGCGACTATAATTTGGGATTCACGGCCACCGCTCTTCCTCGGTCGACCCCTTCCCTGTTTCAGATTTTTCACCACCCCTGACAACGCATTCACTGATTTCGTCTTCTTTAGCACCCCATTAATCCAAATTGGAATAACGGAGTCTGCTTCACCACTTTGGCGTGCTACCTCTTCACCGCCCAGCTCTTCAACAGGGATGGGGATCACGCCAATTTGTTCAACAGTATTTGTCGTAATTGGAACAGAGACCAAACCGTCCGTTGCTCGATTTCCAGTCACCGTTTCACCCTGCTGGTTGTGAAGATCGGACAGAGCAGCCTGCTTATTTTTTTCAACCACTGGAGGTTGTTTGATCGGATGGGCCTCTACAGTTCCAGTTTTTTGGAACTCTATATCTCTAGGACTCTTTGGGTTATCGCACTCTCCTAATACCGGTGAAACTCCCACATGCCCATCGTCACTGCCGCCCAACATCAATCCACCGTGAATCGGCGCCGATATAATACACCCAGGCGCGACGGCCGGTGTGTCATCACCTACAACCTGGTCCCCACGTTCACCATCATTCCAGAGCTGATTGCACCTCCAATCTTTCAGCCCTGTTCCCACGTCCTCAGAAGTTTCATGTTGATATTCATCTCCCATGCTCGATTCCGGCACATACTCCGACGTACTACACTCCGATGACTCGTCGCTACTAGCATCACTGGCTATTGTGCATTCACAGTCCACAAGAGGCCCAAAGATGGTCACCTCTTTGACGAATATAGGGTGCAAATTTCCCCCGACTTCCAGCACCATTCTAGTATCGATGGATTCCATCGAATCCGTCTCAATCAACAACCAGCCGCATCCGAACGATGTCGGCGATGTTGTGTTCTCCGCCATCCGAACAAGCGAACCCCAAGTCTTCGCAATGTTGTCAAATGTCTCAAGTGACCAGGCGTGAATTGGTACTCCTCGGACTGAAATCCATGCCCGTCGAGTCTTTAATATCATCCCCGGATCCCAACGTTCTAACTTTGAGAAGCACTCACTAAAACTCGTCTTTGCCAGCACCTCTGCCTTTGATTTCGCATCCTTGAACATCAGCAAAATTGCCGGTCCAGCAATTCGCAGGATGGACAATCCTTGGTGATTCGGAATATTCATCCTCGATGCTAATTCCTTCAAACTCCAATGGCGATTACACCAGCCCACCATACAATGTTGAAGGATATCCTCTTTAGCTGCATCCACATTCCCTTGAATCACCTTTGCCGTTATATGAATTCTCTTCGAATTCACACTGTTTCTTTCCGATTGCCCCTTTTCATCCCCAATATTCTTTCGATCAGACTCACCCAATCCCCTAGTTCTTTGATTCCTGGACGATCCATGATCCGCGAATCTTGCCATACTCACCATCAATCGAGACCCATATATCCATTTGTTGTTTAGACGCTCAATTGCCCGATCAGCATCTACCCTACTCGCCATCCTAACAAAGCCAAACCTCCCTCCATCCTTTGCCCTTTTCCGAGGGATGAAAGCGTCGAGCACCACGCCATGCCTATCGAACACTTGCCATAAGACTTTCCAGTGCAACGTTTCCGATATCCTACCCACGTAAACTGTCCAAGTCTACCGGCAGCCACTCTCCCTTGCTCCGCTCATCCCTGGCGAATAAAGGTTATCTGCTTATTTTGACATAAACTGAAGTTTGTGATTAGAAATTCTTTATTTAAATTTTTTCCTAAAAAATTTTATATTCGGAGAGATAATTTTATTATTCTCAAAATAATTAGTGAACATTTGAAAAAAAAATTGTAATAGGTTATAGGTTAACCTGTAACCGAACCGTTAAGTAGCGGTTAACTGCTATAACAGTTAACCGTTTGAAAATTTAATGGTTAGGTTACAGTTTAATAACTGTTATAACGATTAACCAACCGTTTATACTAAATGATACAATTAACCTACCGTGAACACCCCTAGTTGGGAGGGTCGCAACCGTAATGAGTCTCTATTGTACCCGATCCGGATTAGTCAACCAATAGGTTAAATATCAATGATTAAACAAAACTAAAAAAAAAATTCTCTTTTCTAGCATTTAAATCTCTTTCTCAAATCTCAAAAAAAAGTTCAAAATTTTAATTCTCTTTATTCTTCTCCAATCTAAGAATAATTAAAATAAATGATACAATATTCTTCAATTTTTTATGTATTTATTGTTCAAAATTAAACTTCATATCATATTCAGTTACTCACAATTCTATTCCTTCAATTTTTCTTAACAAAACAATAAAAATAATGTATTTGACAAAGTATAATCATATTATTAATATTTATTAATAAAAAATTAAATTAATTGTTTAAAGTATAATAGATATGTTTTTGTTCTACATAGACCCATTTTTAAATTTTTACATAGGATCCTAAAAATATCTGAGACAGTCTTAACTAAAAGAAGGAAAGGAAAAGATCAAATGGAAGAAGAAACACTTGATTTATAGTTCATTCGATGTGTTGTAAAAAAAATTAACAAACTTTGTTTTATATAGACGATGAATCACGTGTTTTCGTTAATGTGCCTTTATAACATTAATTACATATTTATTAAACTATAACAAAATTTTAAGTAAACATCAATCCATCTTAATTAACTTTTAATGGGTTGGTGTTGAATGTTGATATTTTAACAGCACCTATATGCACCCCCGGTAGTGAGCAAAAAATCTGATTACTCGATTTTAGATCCTATAGATTTTTACTCGAAATTAGTTTCGGTAAGATCGGGACTAGATTTAAAATTTAAGTTCCGGTTGCGATCGAGATCAGGACTAAATTTTAATATTTTGAATCTGATATTTGGTGGGTACCTAATGGGACAGGGACCAGTACCAGGTACTGGTTTGGTACCGAATGACGTTAAAGAGGTTAAAAAAAATTGAAAGCGCTCATTTATTTCTTCTTATCAAACTTTCCAGTGGTCTTGCTAGCAATAGATAGAGTTCTTTAGTTTATTTTTTTTATGTATGAATAAAATGAGTATAACTCGTTTTAAGGCTTCAACCTTGAAGCCTACAATATTTTGACTTTGTTATTTAATATTATTATTCATGGTTGAAATTTTTTCCCTACTGCTCAAATTTTATTAACAGTAGACCAATTGACCGGGTACCCGGTAATAGTATTGGTTCCCACTAATACCGAGACCGGTTCTTGAAATCTGAGACTCAATCTGATCAAAATCGGACTGATTCTAATTTTTAAGAACTGATGGTTATCAGGACCGAAATTAATTCTGACCAAATTGACCGATTATCCGGTCTTGCTCGCCCCTACACGGTAGCATTCACTAGTCACCAGCCCTAGGAATTAGTCACCGCTCACTCACCTGGCCTTTCTGCCTAGGGTTGTAAAAACAAGTTAGAACCTGAAAACCTGCCTGAAACCTGCTCGAGTCAGAACCTGATTTGACCTGAGAATTTGATGACCCGAACTCGAACTGTAACTGACTGTTGCTGACCCGAACCCGAGTTGAACCTGTTACTGTAGCAACCGAACCCGATCTGTGTCCGACTGAAACGAACCCAAACCCGAGACCGAACTGGCAAATTACCTGATATTACCTGACTGAATCAACCCGAGATCCGGTTTTACCCGACCTGTTTTGAACCCGACCTGTTATTAGACCTGACCTGTTTTGAACTCGACCTGTTTTGAACCCGACCTGTTTTAAACCCGACCTGTTATTAGACCCGACTTGTTTTGGACCCGACCTGTTTTTAACCCGACCTGTTTTGTACCTGAACTGATATTTACCTGGTTTGATAATTGATACTTAATAAGTAATAATGATATTTTTAATATATGATATGAAGTAATATTATGAAGTATTATGAAAAAGTCTATATCTATAATTTGAATAGTTTAAAATGTTAAGCATCTAACAAAATGTATTATATATATAATTAAAAGATTTATTTTTAATAAATAAAAGATTTGTTTAATAAGTAATTAGTAAACATAAATAAAAACTTGATAAATAAAAATATTTATTTTTAATAAATAAAAATCTAATATATAGTAAAATACATAGTACATATATAATTTTTACTAAGGCATATATAGACAAATTTACTAAGGCATATATTTTAGTATATATATTTTAAGTCATACTAATTTGATTTGATATTGTTTATTTTAACTTTTTTCTTAATATATAAACTAAGGCATACTAAAATACATAGATAGTATATATTTTTACAATTAATAATTTAAATCTTTCTCAATTAATTGATTAATTGATTCAATTTTATGATTTTAGGGTATGTGTTTTAGTTTTAAAGGTTTAGGGTTTTATAGTTTTGTTTTATGGTTAGTGATTCGTGTTTTAGTTTTAAAGGTTTAATTTGTAGGTTTCATTTATCTTACGTATAGGGTCTAGGGTTTATTGTTAGGGCTTATGGTGTTAGGGTTTCATGGTTTAGTTTTAAAGGTTTAGGGTTTTATAGTTTTGTTTTATGGTTAGTGATTCAAGTTTAGGGTTTTAGGGTATGTGTTTTAGTTTTAAAGGTTTAGGGTTTTATAATGTTAATGTACATATCATGTATGCATGAAACCCTAAACCCTAATCATAATGTATATATGTAAATTATGTATGTATCATGTATGTATGTAATATGTATGTATTTATTATTTAATGTATGTAGGAACTTAAAAGTCCAAAACCCTAAACCCTATAATATATATACATATGTATAGTGTATACATATACATTAATTAATATACTGTTATATACATATGTATTATAATATATATATATATATATTTAATTTTAATTTTTTTTATAATTTATAGTACTTAACATCTAATTAACTAATTTTATTTCAAGTTGAGCCCTTTTTATTTTTATTTTTTTAATTTAGACTATTGTTTTTAACTTTTTAATATCGTAATATTTTTTATGTTAGTCTCTAAAACTTTTATTTAATTCTAAATTGATCCCTATTCATTATTTTTTTTATATTCACCCAATGTTTTTTATTTATAATTTGGTACATTTCTTCATTAGTTTTTTAACTTGATGTTTTTTCCATTATAGTCTCCAAAGCTTTATTTGTATCCTAAGGGGGAGTGGATGATGACATCGTTGCTGATGTCACTCGTATTGAGGTCAGCACCAATTGTGTTCAAACAAACACATATCCACGTGAGGCTTTATGGGCCAATAGGGGGATCACCATGTGTCTATTGAGATGTAAATTTGTGTGGGAAATGGATTTTATATTCTAAATTTGTGTTTCTTTAGATTGGATTGAGCGGGAATGAGCTGGCAGATTAGGAATTTGGGATTTAGTTGGACTTTTGAATTTTTATAAAGGGTTTTGGGTATTTTAAAATGTAAACGAACACTTACTGTATGTGCTCTTTATATTTGGGTTTATTTAAAAAAATTGACCTCTATTCATTTTTTAAAAAAATTAGTCCGATGTTTTCAAATTTTAATATGATATTTTTGTTCATTATACTCCCTAAACCTTTATTTTTATTCTAAATTGACCACAATTCATTATTTTTAAAATGTTTCATTGTTTTAATTTGATATTTTTGTTCATTATAGTCCTTAATACTTTATATTTATTCCAAATTGACCTTAATTCCTTTTTAGTATTTTATAATCTTTTTTATATATTTGTTCATTATAGTCACTAAAATTTTGTTTTTATTTCAAATTGACACATATTCATTATTTTTCATTTGTCTGATGTTTTATACTTTTAATTTGTTTTTTTCATTATAATCCCCGCAAGTTTATTTGTATTTCAAATTGACCCATATTCATTTGTTTTTCAAATGAATGCCCAATGTTTTATAATTTTAATATGATATTTCTGTTCATTCTAGTCCCATGTAACACTCCAAATTAATTAAATAATTAAAGTTATAAATATGAAAGCAAATGGGTAAAAAAATGGTGATGAAAAAAAATGCAACCAAGGGGGATTGAACCCGTGACCTTTGGTTATATAAGAATATGTCTTAACTAGTTGGACCAACTCATTACTTTGTTAAAGTAGGCTGAGAAATTTTATTTGAACTAAACATTTTTGGGTAATTAAATAATAATAAACAAACAAAATATCCCAACCACCCACTTGTATCGAATTAAATGCCCATATTGGAATCATCCAGATCTAGATTCGACCCCCCACCTTCCCTTTCTCCCACCCTTTCGAATTCTATCACCGGCCACCCCGTTCGACCGGCCTCACCGTTACGTCGTGCCTTGCACCGTCGTCGCCAGTCGAACCGCCTCGCCGCCCCGAGCAAAACCCCTATGGTCACTCGCGCAGCTGCCGTCCCGATCATCGGCAATCGTGCTTCAACGGTTCGTTAAACCTAGGGCTAAGGACCCTTTCGGTTTTTCAAGGATTTCGGCCGCCGTGCGCGTCCGTTCGCCAGGCCGTCGCCACCCCTAGACTCTCCGTTTCAAGCTGAGCAAAACCCATATCACCGATCGTCGAACGACCACCGTTAGACCGTCGTCGGAGCCACGACAGTTTCGAGGGTTTACCGTCAGTTTCGGTAAGTCCGATGAGCTCTAACCTATATTTTTGGGTTTCTGGTTGAAATAGGCAAGATTTAAGGATGTTTTCGATGTTTTGGCGTTGTCCGGCGTGTTTTCCGACCGAGAAAGGCCGCGCGTGGGATTCACGCGCCGCCCAAGGCGATTTCCGTCCGCCTTAGACGGTGGCTGTTGAGCCGACCGGCTTAGACCCGGTCTGACCTTGAACCGAGCCGCCCGAACCGGTTCGAACAAACCGGCCAAGCCCAATAACCGTACCCGACCCGTTGACCGTACCCGACCGACCCGTTGACCGAGTCAACCCAGTGAGTCAACTCGACCGAGTCAACCCAGTGAGTCAACTCGGTTAACCAGTGACGTCAGCATGATGTCAGCGTTGGCTTTGACTGCTGACGTCAGCATTGACGTTGACCGTTGATCTACCCGTTGACCGTTGACTTTGACCAAAAAGTCAAAAATTCCAGAAAAGTCCTATTTTAAGTTTTTCGACGTCCTGAGTCCGATTTTGAAGCCCGTTTCGTGAAATTCTTACCCGAAAGCCTCCAAATTGAACCTTAAACTCGAGTCTACTTATGTATTTTAATTATTTAATTAAGAGTAATGTGAATAAGGACTAAAATTAAAGTTTGTGCAATGAAGGTATTCACAGTTGCTTGTCTACGAGATGTCGAGGGACGTCAAATTCGGGTTCGAGAGTATCGAAATGTCGTTTCAAGGGTTGACCGATATAGCAAGGATTCAAGGTAATACTTTACTACCTACTGTATGCCATATTGAATATGTTGGTAATAGATTAATGCATGAACATTATGATTGGTCATTTGATTACCGTCGATTACTATAAGTTGTACAGTTACGATGCTATGATAATAAACTGGTGAAGATCGAATGACTCGAATAAGGAACAAATGACCGATAAGGAATTCAAGTTTAGTGAACACTCAATAAAGCGACAGCCTCGAAGCCCTAATTTTAGATTATGTTCTTGATAAAAGATTTAATGCACGAAACGTTAGAATGAGAAATTACAAAAATGCCCTTGAGATATCTAAATGACCAAAATGACCATAAAAATGAAAGCAATCTAGAAACCTATCTTAGACCCTGTTAAACAACCGGTTTACCCAAAATCCTCAAATTACTTGGAGAGTTACGGTAACAAGACTTAAACCCTCGAGATTATGAAGTGCTTGTATTTCCTTGAATTCTTATTAGTCCTTGAAGATAGATTTATAAGAAACTGTTCGTATGTTCGGAAATTATCAAAGTACTTTCAATTATCGAATTGAGTGATACAATTGAAATGACTAAAAGGTTGAAGGTACTATAAGACTGAATTGATCAGGATGGGTGTAATGACCGAAGGCACTAAAGTATTTCAGCATCGAAACTTCCCAATTAACCGAAATGACGTTTGTTTTGAAACGAATGAATGGTCTGGAATGACTGAAAAGACCAAAACGACTAATTCTCCATTGAGTACATAAATGATTGAGAATATATAATTAGTATAATTGACGAAAATGATGGATCTATCTCGAGCTCGAAAATGGCCGAAATACCCTCTTGATCGGAATGGGCAAAATTTGCCTTTGATGAAATCCCAAAATCTAAATAAAGCTTAAATGCCTGAAATGCCCTTAAGTGTTATGAAGCATGACTCATATATGTGTCCGTCACTCACGAATCATGATACTAATATGAGGTTGGAAGATTTCGCTTGGAAAATAAGTTTGAATGCTCAGTGGTGAGCCTGTGGAGAAATATGACGATGACCGTTCAAACATTTTATACAGTAGATTTTGGAAATGATGCACGTGGAGCGCACACGTTTGAATGTTTAGTAAGTATTGCAGAGTTGGGATATGTTAGATCGAGTGAGTATTTGGAGGTTTGATAAACCGTTGGAAATATTGAATATTGCAAATCATCGTGTTGTCATTATTGGGATAAGTTACAAAATTACCTCTGATAGTAAAATGACCAAAATGCCCCCGTTAGCCAAAGTGATCAAAACAACCTTAATATAGTTGATATCTTGAATGATCATAATAAAGCATTTTTCTCCCAAATGCTTGGTTGGCGATGTTGGCTACAAAGTCCCCTCTAATCGGGACCTCATTACCGGCATCAGTTCAAAATGTCAAAAGCTCAGAGTTTTCATTCCCCGTGTAATATGAAGTATCACAGAGAAATAAATGGTTCCTTTTAGTGTGTTCCAAGTGCATAAATAATTCCACTGTCCTGAACCCAATGCGATCTTTTGATACGAAATATGGCTTTTATCAAACCGAAATATACCTATGTATCTGAACTAAAAAAAAGAGAAAAAGAAAAGAAAATAAAATTTATATGCTCACTAGTTATCGTTTCATCAAAAAACTAAAGTTTATTATATGTTCACTGTTATTACTGATTAACAATGATTGCTACCGAATATTGTTATTATCGATCGTTACCGTCTACTACTGATTACTATTATCACTACCTAGACCGTACCGGGGAACTTGGGATAGAGTATGAAGTTACTGTAGGTTCAGCCCTGATCAGGCTGGTAATTCCTTACCGTTACAGGTTCCTATGCTTCGGCTAGGGTAATTCCTACCGTACCGTATCGTACCTAAGGTATCCCCTTTGGCTGGCACCTACGCCCAATGGGCCTGGGTTAATGCCCGTTATAGTTGCAGTTCTGGGGAACTGCATACCGGAGTTTGGTTGGAGGGTAGTTAGAAAATATAAAATGAACCTTATCGCTAACATTACATAACTGTGAAATAACGTTCACCACATTGTTACCTCGTATGTGTTAACTTTGCACTGTTGGAACACACACTAATCCCTGACTCAACTACTGTAATTCATATCTTGACTAATTCTTCGGTCTATATGTTCCTAGTATGATACCCAGTGATTGAATAAAGAACAATCCTATCATCTATATGTATACCACTTCTTTGAAATATCTGATCGTATTTTTGGATCCTATCGTTGCTCGAAACAGCATAATAGTGTTATGCCTATCATATACCTACATGTTACTTATAACATCCATTGGTAGTTCTGTATTACTAAGCTTTTCGAAGCTCACGTTGTCTTTACCACCGCAGGTTAAAAGAAACCTAACATGGCTCGATGACCGACAACAGCATTGGAGTTCTCTCGGTGTTGCTTTTGGAGTACGGTACCGACATAGTTAGTGGGCATGCATGTTATGTATTATTTTATGACAATGTCTGTAAAACGTTTTTTTTAATCCTGTTATATGTGTTTTTCAGAGGAAATGTTTTTATGTGTATTTTTACTGTGGGTCGCTCATGTGACCCTAATGTGACTTCCTAGGATCCGTTGTAACGCATAGGCGGGTCTAGGGGGTTACACCCCAAAACTTTATTTTTATTCCAATTTGACCCATATTCATTGTATTTTTACGTTTTCTAAATTTATTTTGATATTTTTGTTCATTATACTTCAAATAACTTTATTTTTATTTCAAATTGACCCATTTTCATTAATTTTCTTTTCATTATTTTTTAAATTACTTCAACCTGAAATGAACCCGACCTGAAGTCCACCCGAACTTGAAATGAACCTGACCTGAAATGAACTCGACCTGAAATGAACCAGTCCTGAAGTCTACCCGAACCCGAAATGAACCCGACCTGAAATGAACCCGACCTGAAGTCTACCCGAACCCGAAATGAACCCGACCTGAAGTCTACCCGAACCCGAAATGAACCCAACCTGAAGTGTATCCGAACCCGAATTAACCTGTCAATTATCTGCTTCGGACCCGACCCGTTTTGACCCGACCTGGAATGGACCCGTACCCGACCCGACTCGAGTCAAGACAGAAAAATGATCTGAAATGACATGTATCCGATTTTACCCGACCTGACAGTACCCGACCTGAAACTCATCCGATTACCTGTTTTTACAACCCCATTTCTGCCCATGCCAACCCTAACAACCAAAATCTGGCAGATAGACGGATAATAAATTAAAAATTGAATTAAAAATAAATTATGTAGCAGCATGATAGGTTTTTTAATAAAGGGATAAATATCATTAAATATACGGTGTATATAATTATACAAAATTAAAGTTTGTATATCATATTAAATATTTGACTAAAATTCATATATAATTTTATAATATTTATTTTTTAAATTAAAAATAGAAATAATGAATTGGGAAATTGAGAAGTCAAACATGATTCTCAACCAAGTTACTTATAAAACATTCTTTTTTTTGTTTGCAAATCAAATTCATAACGAAGTCTGCAAAGAGGTAGGAATCGTAGAGAAATAAATCAATCAGGGAAAGAGGGGGTAAATTACAGTCACAACTGCTCAATTATTAGTAAAATTGTGTTTCAACATTAGACACAAATTTACTTTTTAAGTGTGTGTAATTGTTTTGTATTATTACAGTCACTACGTTATTAATTCTTAATGAAACGATGATGCGACTATTTGATAATTGGCATAATAACATACTTAGCACTCAACATTTGCATATTTTATTATTTTGATTCATAATTAGGGGCGGGCAATCGATCGAGTTGAGTAAAAAAAATTGAATTAGTCGAGTTGAAATGTCTTATTTTATAACTCAAACTTTATTTGAAATTTTTTCTAATCGAGTCGAGTTTATGAAATTCGAGTCGAGTCAAATTGAGTCAAGTTGTTCGAGTTTATGTTCAAATTTAATTGTAAACATATATAGTGTTATATATATATATTACACAGAAGTGAGAGATTGGACTCGATCTTGAAAATTGGTCCATATATATATATATTACACAGAAGTGAGAGACTGGACTCGATCTTGAAAATTGGTCCACTAATTATTTAAAATTTCGAGTTATTAGAATTTTTATTTTATAACTCAGATTTTATTTGAAATTTTTCGAATCAAAACACCTCGAGTATTTTTGCATCAAGTCAAATAATTCAATTTTTTCGAGTCGAATTTTACCCACCCTATTCATAATTATAAAAATGACCCTTGACATATTTTCATATATTCCAGTTTGGTCCCAATCCAACTTTTTATTTTCTTTTCAGTTTCTTTCTACATAACTTTGACAACGGGAATGTCAAGACTTTGAAATTTTCATGAGTTTAAATGGATTTCGGTCTCTTTCTTGTATAGGCAAAGGACGCTTTAATGTTATGCACAAACTTTCTTTCATGTAGGGCCAGGCAGGCTTGGACTACAGCTCCTTTTCAAACGGACAATACTACATCTAGCCACTGTGTAATCTACCCAGCTGAGGTAGCATACTGTTACCGACTCACTTTTTAAAATCTAGCCCCGTGACAATATGACATGACAATTTCAATAAATATGAGTGAAAAAAAATTAAAATATATTTTAAAAGTTTGATTAGGTGATACAAAGCAATTAATGTTTCTTTATCAATAAATAATTTTTAAGACCATAAATACAAAGCAATTAATGCATCTTTTACCATACATAAATACTATTAAACCAAATAGCTAAACATGGTTGAAATTTTAATTATTCCAGAAATAAATAAAAAATTACAGAAAATAAAAAATAATACTTATATTTTTTAACACACAAATTGTCCTCTAATATTTTTTCTAATTTAATAGTTAATGTCATTAGTGTTCCTAATGTCGTGAAATTCATTGGCAAATATATATTTTTGGTAAATATATGTATATAAACCAACAGAAAATAAAGAATAATACTTATATCAATATATATTTTTAACACACAAATCGTCATATAATATACAAACAAGTGACTAAACTATACATTTAGTAACTTTAGGTGTATAAAATATTTTTTTGATAAAAGTATTGCCTAACGTTTTTTTTTGTTAATTCTAAATGTTTAAAGTTTCAATCAATTACAGTTCTAAGGTTGTGTTGTTAAAAAATGTATCACTCAATCAGATTTAGACACACAATATTTATTTTTTGTTTTTAATTTTCTTTTTTAACTGAAAATATAATAGTTTTAAAAATATTCTCAAAATCTTTCAAAATAGTCCTAAATCCCTAAACCAAAACCTCCCAAAATTTTCATCGTTGCCAGCACGATAACCTCGTCAGACGTCGCCACTCGTTTCCCTTGACCACCCATCGTCAGTATGTGTGTTAATCGGATGTCGTTCGGTTAAAACCTCTCGTGTTTGTTGTTCAACGCTTGATTGGCATGTCTCCTATTAGTTACCGGCGATAAGTTATTAGAGAAAATGGATGACGACGTCTGACGTAGACAGTAGTCAGGTTCGACGAGGTTATTGACTATGGCAATGACGACAATTTTATAGGTTTAGTGTTAGTGGTTTGGGACTATTTTGGGATACTTTTAAAATATATTTATTTTTATTTTTTGAAAAAAAATAAAAATAAAAAACATGTCACATGTCACGTTTTGATTGGATAACGAATTTTTTAATGGTCATTAATAGTCAATCACCTAAAATCAACGAAATGAAACTTTAGTCGCATATTTTTATCAAAAAAATATTTTTTTAAAATATCCAAAAAATAGAAAACCAAAAAAAATTTATACGCCTAAAGTGAAAAAAAGTAGTTTGAACAAACTTTAGAATAATCATTTAAATTTTTATTCTTCAAAACAAATTTTATTTTAAAGATAGAAAATTCACATCTTTAGCATTGTACAACTAAATTACTCCATTTTCCTATTAGCACCGTAGAACCATAAATAGTCTAAGGGGTTATTTTTTATATAGAAACTAAGGTGAGATAAAGCTTAATAATTTATGGTTCATATATAATATTTTATTTTTAATTTAATTAAAAATAATAGTAACCTTGTTGTTTGTTTGTTAGGTTATTGAAGAGCTGAAAAGCACTTAAAATTTTAAATTCAAGAGAAAAGACAAATCTAATGTCATTTATTAAATTGAACAATGTATAAAGAAAAATATAAATTTAAAATACTAAAATCATGATGTTGATTAAAATTTCAGTATTTAACAAATATGAATTAAAAATTTTCTAAAGAAAAATAAATATTTAAAATACTAAAATCATGATGATAATTAAAATCTAAGTGTTTAACAAATATGTTAAAAAATCATCTTAACATGTTGAAATTTATCATTTATATGATTATATCTATATTATAACATTAAAATCATGTAAAAGGTCAAGAGAAATAAATAATAAATTAAAATTGAATGTATTTGAATGATTCATTTATTTTCTTTTATGGTTACTTGTATAAGAATAATAAACACATAATTTATTATCTTCCACTAAATCTGCTACATCAGTTGGGTAATCAACCCAATAAGTAGATAAAGTTTTCTCCTTGAGATCTTCAGAGGGAACCGCCGTCCTTGAGATGTTATCATTGTCGAAAGCGCTTAGGCCGGAGAAATGACCGGAAGAGAACATTGATGATGTCTCATCAGACTCGAAAGTAGTAGAAGACTACCTCTGGTTGGACCGGTTGTTCGAAACAGTTAACAGGGAATCCTGATATTCAGTCACACGCTGCACCTTTTTTAAAGATTGTACTACTTCCCCCATTGTGGGCCTTTGGCTTGCCTCCGGAGCAACACAAGCAACTGCAATTGTGTAACTTATGTTATAGGGTTCTAAATCCCTATAAAGTGTAACTAAATTGTAACTAGAAATGCAAAATCACACAACTTAATCTTTAGTTTTTTTTGGTTCAGCTTATGTTATAGGGTTCTAAATCCCTTTTTGCCAAAATAGTGAGATTCAATTACACAATTTATTATCATTCACCCTGCATGAAAAAATAGAGAAAAACAAGTTATATTATTCCACAATCATCCACGACATATCTGAGAATGTGCTAAATTTCCAGTTTGATGAAATTACGCTTAACATACCAGGTTCTTGACGAGATGCTTTTGCCTTTCCCCCACGGAATGCACATGAGCAAATTATAAGCACAAATATTATAGAAAAAACCAGTAAGCCAGCAGAAATACCAAACGCAAGAGTCAAATTTGAATTCTTCACCTTGTTTGAAGGGCTTGGTGATGTAGAATTGGAGGATTTATGTGTTGGGGAAGTTCATTGAGTTTTGGGAAAGATGGTGAAAAATGAAGTTTTTGAAAGTTTGGGGGTCAAATTAGAAATTATTATTTTTAATTAACAGAGGTTAACGGTCCAATGACCAAAATAGAAATGGTTCCGAACGTAAGTGACCATAATATTTTTTGAATTCGGGTGACCAAAATAGAACAAACCCAAAACAAAAGTGACCACGAGTGAAGATTACCCTTTAATTTAATACTCCATCTCGCGCGCAAGAATTGGACAAGGTGCAAATACAAACATGCCAGTTCTTTTTTGGTGTCAAGATTTTAAAATTCAGGTTGTTGGAAGCGTTGGTGGGCACTCGATATAATTTATAACTCACATATTATATTAATACGAACCAATATACGAATATAAATATTTTTGACACTTCAGCTGCGGCTAGTTTACAACACTTCTATCATGTTTAGTAAATTCAAGTTTTTAGCCTTATCTTACAGGTGACGACGACGTCGAGTTGGCGGTGGAGAAAATATTATGTCGAAGCCTTTTTTCTTTTACGGTTGCTTTGATTCTCGATAGTTTGTTGTCAGCAAAGAAACGGAAAAGTGAAATATTTTCAGTTTCGTAATTTTTGTCTCTTTCTGGTACTTTTCTTTCTTTTGTAGATCTTCGAACTTCAGTTGAATATACTTCACGATTTTATATTCCAGTAATGTGGCTGCTTGAGGATGAAAGTTCAGTCGAATTTTGTTGAGAACTTTGATCATCACCATCTTCATCTTGATTTATAAACTCACCGTCGTCTTTATCTTTGTTAAAAAATAGTCTTTCAACTTTCTTGTCTTCTGTTCTCCATCTCCAGTGTTTCGTTTCATCAAACTCAACATCTCTTGATATTATCATCTTCTTGGTTAGATGATTATAAAGTCTGTAGGCTTTACTTCGTTCATTATAATCGAGGAAAATGCATTTCTTTCTTCTATCATTAAGCTTCTTTCTTATTTTCTCAGGTATGTGGGCATATGCTGTAACCCCTAGACCCGCCTATGCGTTTCGCGGATCCTAGGAAGTCACATTAGGGTCACAAGAGCGACCCACGGTAACTATGCATGCCCACTAACTATGCAGGTACCGTACTCCAAATGCAACGCCGAGAGAACTCCCAACACTGATGTCAAACGTTATATCATGATATATATTCCTTTAACCTGTGATGGTAAAAACAATGTGAGCTTGGAAAAGCTCAGTAATACAAAACTACCAAAAGATGCTATAAGCTCATGCATATATATGGTAGGCATAACATTTTCATGACGCTCCACGCAGCAACGGTCTTCATTTCTTTTTCGATATTTCAGGGTAACGTTATACTTGAGAATAACGGTACTTGTTCTTTATTCAATTATCGAGAATTAGACAGGAATTATAGGATATTAATGTACGGAGGTGGAATTACAGAGTTCGGTTCCTAGTGTGTTCCAACAGTGTAAGTAAAACATGTACAACAACAGTATAATATACATTTCCAGTTCAAAAACATAAAGTTCAAGTAACAATACGGTACGGTTAAATCTTTTATCTACCCTCCAACCACACTCCAAGAGGCAGTTCCCCAAAACTGCATCAAAGGCGTTAACCAGTGCCCATTGGGCATAGGTGCCATCCTAAGGGATTACCTTAGGAACGGTACGGTACGGTATGGTAGGTATTACCCTAGCCGAAGCATAGGAACCTATAACGGTAAAGGAGTTACCAGCTGGATCAGGGCTAAACCTACGGTCACTTCATATTCTATCCCAAGTACCCCAGTAACAATTTATGTAACGGTTCGGTTAATCAATAGCTGTATTTTTAGTAATATATTATCCATATAGCATGTTGGTCATATCATGTGCATATGCATATATAAAAAATACAGTACGGTCATGTTAAATTATAAAACATGTCATGTTCATGTGAGTTCAAGTATTCTATCATGTGCACATAATCGATATTATAACATGTAAATCAGTATGCAAAAATAGTCGTGTAGCACACATGGAACACACTAGGTGGAATAGTTTATTTCCTTGGAGATACTTGACATTTACGGAAGAGAACATATTAACTTTTGACAATTGAACGGATCTTTGAAACAAGGCCCCTATTAAAAGAGGGGTTTGTACTAACGATTCAAACCAGATAGTCAGGAGATGATACATCAAGATCTTGAGAGTTTAGGCATATCATGAGTGATTTAGCCATTTAAGCCTACCAGGGGCATTATGGTCATTTTATCATACACGACATTTTGGTAATTTATACCAACATGGCGTAAACAGTGGCTCAGAAATTCTATTTGCTCATCAAGTCTCCAACCAGGCATTTATGGATTTCTATGTCGAGATCTTTCATGATATCAGATACATTCGGGGCTATTTTGATTACTTGGGCCAACGAGGGCATTTTGGTCATTTAACTATCAGGGGTGATTTGTAATTTAGCCCAATAATGATGAAATGACGATTTGCAAAATATTAAGATTCCCAGAAGTTTATCGAGCCTCCAAAACCATTCGAACTACATATTCCCACCTTGCAGTACAATCCAACGCTTCTGATGCACCCAACTGTATTGTATATCTGAACGGTTGCTTTCATATTTCACCGCAAGATTTTCCACGGAGTAGTCAAACTTATATTCTGTGCGGAGAAACTTCCAACCTTACATTACTATCAGGAGTGATTGACGTACGTAAGTCATGCTTCTACCCTTAAGGGCATTTCAATCATTTCCAACTTTATTGGCATTTCCAGAATTTATCAAGGGCAATTTACTTATTTCAGTCAAAGGGTGTATTTCAGTCATTCAAGAATTTCGGTACTTCCAACCACTTCATTCATTTCAAACTCAAGGGTTTATCCATCCTTCTAGTTTATTTGTAAACCTCGGTGTCCGAGGATACTTCATCCCTTTTTTGTCAATACGATCATTCAGTATTTTGAGCCATTTGCTTAATTTAGGGGTATGTATAGATTCTCCTAATCCTATAGTCGGAGATTCATTCCAAATTCAAGGAGACCTAACACCTTACAATCACGAAGGTTTAAATCATGTTACCATGGCTTTCCAAATAGTTCGAGGTTTTTAAATGAATTAGATTGTTTTACCATATCTAGCATAGATTTCTAGATCGCTTCCAATTCCAAGGGTATTTAAGTCATTCTCATACCTTGAGGGCATTTTCGTAATTTCATGTCCAGGTATCTTTCACATTTAAACATTTTACACTAATGCTCAGAATTGGAGATTAGCTGCCTCATTAATTACTTAATGAACTTCAGATACTTCAGATTTATTAGCTTCCTCATTCGAGCATTTCGGTCTTATTTAATTTATCATACTCAATTTCATATTTAGTTTGACTTAAGTAGGGCTAACAGCACTCCTTATCATTTTCATGCATGCATTAACAAATACCAACATGTTCTCAAAGCATACAAGAGGTAGTAGTGTATTACCTTTAATACTTGCTATATCGGTCGACCATTATACTCCGTTCGATCACTCTCAAACCCGAATGCGACGTCCTCTACATCCCGAATACAAGGAACTTCGAATACCTTCAATCGCACAAAATCCATTTTCAGTACTTAATCACATTGCCCACAACTGATTATTAAAATACATAAGCAGACTCAAGTTCAAGGTCCAATTTAGAGGCTTTCGGGTTAGAATTTCACGAAACGGGCTTCAAAATCGGACTCAGGACGTCGAAAAACATAAAATAGGGTTTTTCTGGAAATGTTGACTTTTAGGTCAACGGTCAAAGTCAACGATCAACAGTCAACGGTCAACGCTGACGTCGGCGGTCAAAGTCAACGATGACATCATGCTGACGTCATTGGTTGACCGGGTTGACTCGGTGAGTTGACTCATTGGGTTAACTCGGGCGAGTTGACTCGATCAACGGGTCGGGTATGGGTCAACGGGTCGGATCGGGTCGGTCAACGGGTCGGGTCGGTCAACGGGTCGGATCGGGTCGGTCAACGGGTCAGAATTGGGCTTAGGCTAAACGGGTTGGATAACATGGGTTTGGGCTTGAACCTATGGGCCGATTCGGGTAGCTCGATCTAATGGCCAGACCGGGTCTAAAACCGGTCCAGCCGGTTCGGTTCATGGGTCACCATTCCAGGCGACCAGAAGGACGCCGGTGACGGCGCGTGACGCCCACGCGCGGCTTTGAACGGCTGGAAAACGTGTTGGCATCTCAAACGGACAACCACGACGGCCAAGAATCATGAAAAACAGAAAAGAATTCATCGGGTTTTCGCCAAATCTTCAAACGAACATCCCTGGCGAATGGTCGAGATATCGCGCGAGTGGTGGTCGGGGTTAAGCTCAGGGTGGTGCTGCGATTCGACCGGTGTGGGCGGTGACGGTCACCGGCGAGCGGTGAGGGAGATCGGAGATGTTGAACGGTGGTGGGGGAATACGAACGGGTTGGGAAAGAAAGAGGGAAAAAAAGATAAGATATTTTTGGTTATTAATGATGGTAGGTGGATCTCGATGGTTATATTAAATTTGGTTCAGACTAACTAAACACTCCTCAAAATAAATTTGGTGTGAGAACCACACATAAGTGATCCTTAGCACGAACGGTTAAGACTTAAACTTTCTATGCCAAGGGTCATGGGTTCAAACCCCTTGGCTGTCATTTTGCATTTTTTTAGGGGTGTTACAACTCTCCCTCCCTAAAAAGAAATTTCGTCCTCGAAATTTATCAAAATCGGTGAAATGCAAAAACCGCCATTCCATCCATTCATGTATAGAAACTTACCTATCAGAGTATCCTTATTTCTCGGGACTCTGAGGCGGTCATAAATTAATCTGGTAGCATTCTCAGTCACTCGGACTGTCTCTAGACCCAAAGTCACTCCATCGTACCTTCTAGTCCAACTAATCAGTATATAATAACTGAATCCATTCGAACTTCATGTGGTGCCAAAGAAACACTTGTTTCATAACCTTTATAATAAATGGTCTCTGTCATGGATAAGAATTTTCTTCCGGTACCACAAAAGTTAATCATACAACCCTAAAGCATATCCTCTAGGATATGAGTTAATCAATTAAGTCAACCATCGATTTACGGATGAAAATCAGTACCTGAAATCCAAACAAGTAATCCAAGCTTCCAACATAACTTTCCAAAATTATGACGTAACTCCGAATTTCAGTCAGGGATGATATGTATAACTATACACCATGCCACATTATCGCAAAAAAAATAACTTTTTCCTTGGCAATCAAACATAATCAAGGTTTTAAATGATTGGCACTTACCTTCAGCGTAAAAGTCATGCAACTGTTTCCTTTGTGTATAACAGAGTCACTATCGGGTTTACTCTCTCGTCAGGTTCATAGACACATTTCTTTTAAATTCATACAACTTTTATCAATTTTCTATCGGAATATTCTCAAACACAGTCATTATCATCGAGCTACCTTACATGTGATCTTATATCGGTTACCACATTTGCTCAAACATTTATTCTTTAAATGATTTAGATCTTCAATTCCACATGCATATACCATCTTAGGTTCTTTATCTAGATTCAAATCCATTAATTTAATCCAAACCACAGACGAACGCTATAGTTATTTCTTGCTGATACAGATAGAGCTTTGGGAGGCAGATTACTTAGATACATTTATTTCAGAAAAGGGGTTTGACATTGGAGTTTTGACTCGTAGGAGTACGGTCTTGATCTAGGGGCATGCACAGACCAGACAAACTATGACAGACGATCGGCCGATCTATCCAGAATGACGCAACTCTAAGCTCTGATAACACTAAATGTAACCCCCTAGACCCGCCTATGCGTTTCGCGGATCCTAGGAAGTCACATTAGGGTCACAAGAGCGACCCACGGTAAAAATACACATAAAACATTTTCTCTGAAAAACACATATTAAATTATAACGGTAACTTTTGTTAAAAAAATATTCTTTCATGAAATCATTTAAACATATAACAGGATTTCAAAAAACGTTTTATAGACATTATCATGAAACAATAATGATATGCATGCCCACTAACTATGCCGGTACCGTACTCCAAATGCAACGCCGAGAGAACTCCCAACACTGATGTCAAACGATATATCATGATATATATTCCTTTAACCTGCGATGGTAAAAACAATGTGAGCTTGGAAAAGCTTAGTAATACAAAACTACCAAAAGATGCTATAAGCTCATGCAGATATATGGTAGGCATAACATTTTCATGATGCTCCACGCAGTAACGGTCTTCATTTCTTTTTCGATATTTCAGGGTAACGTTATACTTGAGAATAACGGTACTTGTTCTTTATTCAATTATCGAGAATTAGACAGAAATTATAGGCTATTAATGTACGGAGGTGGAATTAGAGAGTTCGGTTCCTAGTGTGTTCCAACAGTGTAAGTAAAACATGTACAACAACAGTATAATATACATTTCCAGTTCAAAAACATAAAGTTCAAGTAACAATACGGTACGGTTAAATCTTTTATCTACCCTCCAACCACACTCCAAGAGGCAGTTCCCCAAAACTACGTCAAAGGCGTTAACCAGTGCCCATTGGGCATAGGTGCCATCCTAAGGGATTACCTTAGGAACGGTACGGTACGGTATGGTAGGTATTACCCTAGCCGAAGCATAGGAACCTGTAACGGTAAAGGAATTACCAGCTGGATCAGGGCTGAACCTACGGTCACTTCATATTCTATCCCAAGTACCCCGTAACAATTTATGTAACAGTTCGGTTAATCAATAGCTGTATTTTTAGTAATATATTATCCATATAGCATGTTGGTCATATCATGTGCATATGTATATATCAAAAATACATTACGGTCATGTTAAATTATAAAACATGTCATGTTCATGTGAGTTCAAGTATTCTATCATGTGCACATAATCGGTATTATAACATGTAAATCAGTATGCAAAAACAGTCGTGTAGCACACATGGAACACACTAGGTGGAATAGTTTATTTCCTTGGAGATACTTGACATTTACGGAAGAGAACATATTAACTTTTGACAATTGAACGGATCTTTGAAACAAGGCCCCTATTAAAAGAGGGGTTTGTACTAACGATTCAAACCAGATAGTCAGGAGATGATACATCAAAATCTTGAGAGTTTAGGCATATCATGAGTGATTTAGCCATTTAAGCCTACCAGGGGCATTATGGTCATTTTATCATACACGACATTTTGGTAATTTATACCAACATGGCGTAAACAGTGGCTCAGAAATTCTATTTGCTCATCAAGTCTCCAACCAGGCATTTAGGGATTTTTATGTCGAGATCTTTCATGATATCAGATACATTCGGGGCTATTTTGATTACTTGGGCCAACGAGGGCATTTTGGTCATTTAACTATCAGGGGTGATTTGTAATTTAGCCCAATAATGATGAAATGCGATTTGCAAAATATTAAGATTCCCAGAAGTTTATCGAGCCTCCAAAACCATTCGAACTACATATTCCCACCTTGCAGTACAATCCAACGCTTCTGATGCACCCAACTGTATCGTATATCTGAACGGTTTCTTTCATATTTCACCGCAAAATTTTCAACGGAGTAGTCAAACTTATATTCTGTGCGGAGAAACTTCCAACCTTACATTACTATCAGGAGTGATTGACGTACGTAAGTCATGCTTCTACCCTTAAGGGCATTTCAGTCATTTCCAACTTTATTGGCATTTCCAGAATTTATCAAGGGCAATTTACTTATTTCAGTCAAAGGGGGTATTTCAGTCATTCAAGAATTTCGGTACTTCCAACCACTTCATTCATTTCAAACTCAAGGGTTTATCCATCCTTCTAGTTTATTTGTAAACCTCGGTGTCCGAGGATACTTCAGCCCTTTTTAGTCAATACGATCATTCAGTATTTTGAGCCATTTGCTTAATTCAGGGGTATGTATAGATTCTCCTAATCCTATAGTCGGAGATTCATTCCAAATTCAAGGAGACCTAACACCTTACAATCACGAAGGTTTAAATCATGTTACCATGGCTTTCCAAATAGTTCGAGGTTTTTAAATGAATCAGGTTGTTTTACCATATCTAGCGTAAATTTCTAGATCACTTCCAATTCCAAGGGTATTTAAGTCATTCTCATACCTTGAGGGCATTTTCGTAATTTCATGTCCAGGTATCTTTCACATTTAAACATTTTACACTAATGCTCAGAATTGGAGATTAGCTGCCTCATTAATTACTTAATGAACTTCAGATACTTCAGATTTATTAGCTTTCTCATTCGAGTATTTCGGTCTTATTTAATTTATCATACTCAATTTCATATTTAGTTTGACTTAAGTAGGGCTAACAGCACTCCTTATCATTTTCATGCATGCATTAACAAATACCAACATGTTCTCAAAGCATACAAGAGGTAGTAGTGTATTACCTTTAATACTTGCTATATCGGTCGACCATTATACTCCGTTCGATCACTCTCGAACCCGAATGCGACGTCCTCTACATCCTGAATACAAGGAACTTCGAATACCTTCAATCGCACAAAATCCATTTTCAGTACTTAATCACATTGCCCACAACTGATTATTAAAATACATAAGCAGACTCAAGTTCAAGGTCCAATTTAGAGGCTTTCGGGTTAGAATTTCACAAAACGGGCTTCAAAATCGGATTCGGGACGTCGAAAAACATAAAATATAGGGCTTTTCTGGAAATGTTGACTTTTAGGTCAACGGTCAAAGTCAACGGTCAACGGTCAACGCTGATGTCGGCGGTCAAAGTCAACGATGACATCATGCTGACGTCACTAGTTGACCGGGTTGACTCAGCGAGTTGACTCACTGGGTTAACTCGGGCGAGTTGACTCGGTCAACGGGTCGGATCGGGTCGGTCAACGGGTTGGTCAACGGGTCAGAATTGGGCTTAGGCTAAACGAGTTGGATAACATGGGTTTGGGCTTGAACCTATGGGCCGGTTCGGGTAGCTCGATCTAATGGCCAGACCGGGTCTAAAACTGCTCCAGCCGGTTCGGTTCATGGGTCACCATTCCAGGCGACCAGAAGGACGCCGGTGACGGCGCGTGACGCCCACGCGCGGCTTTGAACGGCCGGAAAATGTCCCCAAAAGCAAAAATCACCACAAAATTTTCATCTACATCTTAAAAATTCAAGATTTAGGCCGAAACACTTACCAAACTTACCCTAATTTGGACGGATGAGGAGAGTCTCCGACGAGGCTTAAGCGGTGGCGGTTTGAAGGTTGGTGGCCACGGTTTTACTCGTCGCAACATAAGGAGGACGATGAAGGTGTTGGCATCTCAAACGGACAACCACGACGGCCAAGAATCATGAAAAACAGAAAAGAATTCATTGGGTTTTCGCCAAATCTTCAAACGAACATCCCTGGCGAACGGTCGAGATATCGCGCGAGTGGTGGTCGGGGTTAAGCTCAGGGTGGTGCTTCGATTCGACCGGTGTGGGCGGTGACGGTCATCGGCGAGCGGTGAGGGAGATCGGAGATGTTGAACGGTGGTGGGGGAATACGAACGGGTTGGGAAAGAAAGAGGGAAAAAAAGATAAGATATTTTTGGTTATTAATGATGGTAGGTGGATCTTGATGGTTATATTAAATTTGGTTCAGACTAACTAAACACTCCTCAAAATAAATTTGGTGTGAGAACCAAACATAAGTGATCCTTAGCATGAATGGTTAAGACTTAAACTTTCTATGCCAAGGGTCATGGGTTCAAACCCCTTGGTTGTTATTTTGCATTTTTTTAGGGGTGTTACATATGCGATGCATCCAAAAATCTTGAGGTGACCAATTCCTGACTTTTTACCACTCCATATTTTATTCAGTTTCATGTTTCACACTCTCTTTGTTAGACAACGATTTAACAGGTAAAATGCACATTGAACTGCTTCGGTCCAAAAAAAAAATTTGGTAGATGCTTACCTTTTACCATGCTTCTTGTCATGTCGAGGATGGTGCAGTTCTTTCTTTCTGCAACTCTATTTTGTTGAGGCGTGTATCTAACAATCAACTGATGAATAATACCATGCTCCTTGTAAAAATCTTCAAATAAATTTATTGTATATTCGTCTCTTCTGTCAGATCTAAGTATCTTTAAGTATTGGCCAATTTAATTTTTTGTGATTGCTTTGAATTCTTTAAAATTTTCCAATACTTCTGATTTTTCTTTAAGAACATATACTCAACCCTTTCTGCTATAATCGTCAATAAAAGTTAGGTAATAAATGTTTCCACTGAGTGATGGGGTATTAAAAGGACTTGCAATATCTGTGTGCACAATCTCCAATAATCTTCTTGCTCTCCAAGATTTTTTGACTTCAAAGCTTTGTCTTTATTGCTTTTCTTTGATGCAAGCCTCGCACAATTAATTTGGAGGGTTGATTTCTAGCAAATCATTCACCATCTTTGCTTTTGACAATAACTTCAAGCCAGAAAATTCAAGATGCCCATACCTCAAACGTCACAGCCACGAATCGTCTCTAGTTAAAGATTTCATGCACTTCATGTCTCCTACCTTGATGTCAATGATAAAGAGGCGATCTTGCATCATATCAACTTGGACAACTAATTCTCCATTATTATTTTTTATGGCAAGCGAACAATTCTTCATCGGTACTTCATATTCTTTTTTAGAGGTTGGCCAAGATTGATGATGTTGCTTTTCATAGCCGGTACATAATAAACATCTTATATGTATTTTTTTCTCACTATTTTTTGCGTAATCTTGACTTTGCCTTTGCCTTTGACCTCGGCATGTGAGTCATCTCTAAAAGTTACACGACCACGGATCGTTTCGTCAAGTTCCACAAATAATTCTTTTCTACCAGACATGTGATTGCTGACACAATTATCATGGTACCAAATATTTTCCTTGAATTCTTCATTTCCTTTATAAGTAAAGAACACATAAGTATTTTTATTTTTCTCTTCTTCAGCTACTGCTACATAATTTTTTTTTCTGATTTAAAGCTGATCTAAACTCGTAACGGTAATGACCATACTTGTTGCAATTATAACATTGTACCTGAGATTTATCTCTTTGTTGATATTTGCCTCTTCCTCGGCCTCTATAACCTCGTCCACAGTTTGGTGACTAGTAATTTTTACTTGTTTAATTGTCGCCATATGATCGATCGCTACACCCGTGTGTTCTTTGTCCACCTCTGTATTTTTCAAGATATCCTTCACGATTTTCTCAGCCTTATGTGTAGCTGCTGGTAGCTTCACCTTCATTGACGTGTAACTTGCTTTGTAGAACTTGTTCCAGATTATCAGTTTCTTCATTCAACTTCTTTTTCTGCTTATGAGCTTGGAGTGATTTCACAAACTCGTCGATACTCATTTGAGTTAAATCTTTTGATTCTTCTTTTGATTCTTCAATTGCAACGATCACGTAATTAAATTTACGTGACAGTGATCGTAAAATTTTCTCCATTATTCTGACCTCGCTGAGTGCTTCGCCGTTTTTTTTTATTTCATTTGCAACGTCTTTCATACCGTTAACATAATCGTCTATGCTTTCTGTGCCTTTTAATTTTAGCATTTTAAATTCAGCTTTGAGCGAATGAAGACGTACCTTTTTTTTCTTTCTCAACTCCTTGGAGTAATTTTGTAGAGTTTCCCACGCTAACTTTGTAGTTGTTGCTTTTGTAATTTTTCAAAGGTAGATTCATCTACCGCTTGGAAAATAAAATACAACGCCCTTTGGTCTCTTTTACGAGCATCCCTTTGTGCTCTTTTCTGTTCATTGGTCAGAGCTACCTGTGTTGCTTCACTTTTTGGCTCGTCGTATCCTTTTACAACAATATCCTAGCATTCTTGCGAACCGAGTAATGCCTTTATTTGAATACTCCAATTGTTATAATTTGTCTTGACCAATCTCGGGATTTGAGACTGGATCATGCTCTTCATCTTCTCGTGGCTTAAATTCGAACTCGAACTTGGCTCGGATACAACTTATTAAAAGCGTTGTTGAGCACTCGATATAATTTATAACTCATACAATATATTAATACGAACCAATATACAAATACAAATATTTTCGACACTTCACTAACTGCTATTAGTTTATAACACTTCTCTCAAAGCTTTGCTAAGCTTCACTCAACTCTCTTTCTCTCTCGTTTTTTCAGCTTACAATTGTACATTTTTCATACAACTGATGCTTATATATATATAGTACTCATAACCGACGTTTTAAACTCTTGTGCTTCTAATTACTGCCATGTGTGTATACTTTTACGGCCATTATCCATTCCTTAATTAATAAGGATTTCCAATTGTGCTGCCACATCTCATTTGACTTGAAATATTGCTGCCATTCTTCAATGTTCCACTAAGCTTCATTTAGTGTTAGTGTTAAATACGGGTATGATTAAATTTTTAAGTACTTTTTTTTATATATTCGAACGATCCTTAAAAATGATATTCACGTATCCAAGTGTCGGACATGAGTGTCGAACAAAAGTATTTCATAAAAAATAAGAGTTCGAGTAGTATAGATCATAGATAATGTAAGATTCATGGTAATCTTAATTTTATAACATTTTTACCTTTTTATATAATTTTGATCAAAATTGTCCCTTCATTTTATGAGTTTTTTAGTAAATTTATGAGTTTTTATATATAAGTAAATATGTTATATATATATATATATATTTAAAATTATTATCCTATAATATTTTAACTTAATACATTAACTAAAAGGGATAAAATAATCAATTATCATATTTAATATGAATAGTATCATGAGAGTTTAATGAAAAAGCTCAATGAACTTTCATATTGATAAATTCAAATTAATACTGAAGCAACTAAATTTGTTAAAATATATATATACCAATAACAATTTTATAAAATGTACTTTTAGGTAACTTATATCTTATCAATTATTAAATAATAAAAGCTTACATTTTAGCCAAATAAACCAGATAGGATGGCGTAGTATTTTTTTTGCTCAAATGTATGATCTTTATTAAAGGATGGCGTAGTATTATGTAAACTACCTTTTTAGTTATTTAAGAGCCTTTGAATTTTAAAAAGATAAAAACAATTCAAGCCGCCATGGGTTTACAGATCTTTATCTTCTTCTACTAAGCTAGTAATAAAAATTTGATGGATTTTTTTGGGAGCATATTGTAAATTAGTAAGCAGTGGATTATTTTAGTAACAACTAACATTAAAACTAGTGTCAGAATGGCTGGGCGATCGGATCCTTCCCAAGGGAGAGGGCGATCGGATCATAATCAAAGGAGTGGGCGATCGGAGCAGGTCCGTGAGCGATCCCAACACCAGGTATGGACACTATTTGTGATGAATCTCCCATTACAATTGCATTGGAAGGGTGTGTGGCAGGTGTTTGACAGACATGGGAGAGTTCTGGACGTTTTTATACCCAAAAAGAAATCGAAGGAGGGGAAAAGGTTTGGGTTTGTGCGAATGGGATCAAAAACCGATGCAGACAGGGTTATTGAGAGGTTGAACGGATTTAGATTGTATGGGGCTTAGATCAGGGTTTCGTATGCAAAAAGGGAGGCGAGATCAGAATATTGGAAAAAGAAACCGATGGAGAAGCAATCGAATTCGATAAGGACTAACTCACAGAGATCAATTGCGAAAGAAGCGAATTCAACAAAGCAAAGGATGGAAACGGAGCATGAATTAGATGAGAACAAGGGGGCGAGAAATACAAAAAGAGACAACAGAATTGTGGAAGGCGTGGTGGATACTGATAAAATGGAAATACTTGAAAAATGCGCCATGGGATTTTGTAAATCGCCATCCACAATCCGTGAGCTTGCGATGGAATTTCGGAAGGCAAAACTGGACGGTTTCTCGATTATGAGAGTGGCGGGCTCTATGATATTGTTGATGTTTGAGAACGTTGATACTCACTTGCGACTTATAGCGGACCAGGTTTTTACGGATTGGCTGGAAAACGTAATGCCATGGAATGCAACATTGGGACTGCCGAATAGGAGAGTATGGTTGTCCGCCAGTGGAATTCCTATACACGCTTGGTCCGAAGGTACATGCCGGAATATTGCTGAGTTGTGGGGTGAGTTCATACAATTGGATGGGGAGACGATCGCGCCGTCGTCGTTTGAAAGATGTCGGTTCCTAATTGAGACATATTATTTGGAAACGATAGATGAGGTGCTGACCATGAATGTCGGGGGACAATCGTTCAGGGTACATGTATTGGAGACAGAGGAAATTTTAGGCGTCAAGTGTGATTGTTGTTGCGGGAAAGAGGGTGCGTCTAGGGAGGTGTCAACGGGCAGTGATGATGGCTCGAGCGAGGTGCAATTGAATTGCGATGGTGAAGGGGGCAGTAAGCATACGAAATTGGAAACATTTGTGCCGGATTCAATTTCAGGGGCAACACCAACGGTGATGCATTGGAATGACTTGTGGAAGGATCAACATGGTGTTGCGTTGGAAATTGAGGAGGCCTCGACTAAAGATAACTCTTGGTTAGCGGATGAGGATGTGGGGTTGGTGTCACGCCATACAACGGATCAGTTACAGCTTGTGGGAGAAGAATATGCGAGAGCTTTGAGCAAGGAAGTCCACGATACACCGGTGGAGATTGGAGTAGATGATCATCGGAGGCAACTGGGGATAAGATCAGAAATTGAGAGAGTTGGAAAAGCAATAGTTGTTGAAAAAAATGGGGAACTTAGAAGGGTGAGGAACTTATCTGAAATTCTACTAGATGAATTATCCCCTGAAAAGAGGCAAGAAGCAGAGAAAAAATTGGCGAAGAGGGGTAGAGGCCGGCCAAAAAAGAAATTGTCTAATTCGCAGGATTTTGCAAACATCTCCCTCTCGAATTCCGATTTTGAGAATAGGAAGAAATCAATAATTAAGGAGGCGAGGGAGACATTAGCGTTAGGGAAGTACATTGGCGCGGAGGCAATTGGCAACGAGGATCACATAGTCCAGGATCTAGCACGGCTAATTGCGAATCGTGAGGAAAATCAATAGCAACTAGGGATGCAGATGTTGTCGTGGAACATAAGGGGTTTGGGTTCGAGTGTGAAGCGGAGAACGGTGTAAAATTTGGTTCGACAACATAGATGTGAGTTGCTGATTTTACATGAAACAAAAATGGAGGAAATTTTGGGCGATATGGTAAGTCGTTTGTGGTCCTCGGATGAGTTCGAATTTGCTTATGCTCCAGCTAGGGGAAGATCTGGGGGTGTTGTAGTGATATGGGATACGACGCGGTTCAAGGCAGAATCAGTACGAATTGGTGATCGATTTGTGACGATTGAAGGTGTGTGGATCCATGATGATTGGCGTTGCGGTGTGATTGGGTTATATGCGCCTTGTGTGGTACATGAACAAGGGGATTTGTGGACAAGAGTGTTGGAGGATATGACGAACAAGGCAATCCCATGGTGCGTGGGAGGAGATTTTAACGAAGTGTTGCATCCGAAAGAGAGTTGATGTGGTGTAATACGGACGAGGGGTATGATTATGCTACAGGAGTTTCTAAAAACAAACGCGTTGCTGGATATGCCGTTGCGGGAGAGGTGTTATACTTGGTTTGGCCCCGGTAAACAGTGCAGCCGGCTTGATAGATTCTTGTTGACATCGGATTGGCTAGACAAATTTCAGAAGTTACAATTGATTGGTTTATCGCGGGGAGTGTCGGACCATGTGCTGTTGTTGTTGGTAAGTGATCCTAGGGACAGTGGACCGAAGCCATTCCGCTTTATGAATGCTTGGTTGTTATCTAAGGAAGCGCTGGACAAAATGGGACACGAATGGGAGAGATTGGGGACATCGGATGTGGGGTGGGGGAGGTTGAGTATTTCGGCAAAATTGCGAGGGATGAAGTCGTATCTAAAGAGGTGGAATGAACAATCGTTTGGAAATATAGATGGCTGTATCAAACTGTCGACTAATAAATTGGATGCTATTGATGGTATGGTAGAGAATGACTCGGCTTCATGGGAGGATATAGAGGAAAGATTAAAGCTAAATGTGGAATTATGGAGGCTATCGAAATTACGTGAGGTGCACTGGCGCCAAAAGTCGAGATGGGCGTGGTTAAAGGACGGCGATCAAAATACTCATTTCTTCCACCGGGCTGCGAAGATACGTATGATGCGTAATTCGATTAGAGGGGCGTTGTGGCATGGCCGATGGGTAATGGAGCCGACACATTTGAAAGCTTATTTTTTCAGTGAATTTAGGAAGCATTTTCAGCGTATTGAGATGGCGGGATCGATGGAAGCATTGATCAACTTTTCTTGCTTGAATGAGTTTGATGCGTCATGTTTGGAATTGGATTTCGCCGAAGATGAAGTTCGGGAAGTGTTGTGGAGTTGTGAAGGATCAAAAACACCAGGTCCGGATGGTTTCACCTTTGAGTTTTACAAAAAGGGATGGGTTTTTTTAAAGAGAGATGTGATGAATTTTGTGGCAGATTTTATGCAATCGGGTAAGCTTCCGTCGGGGGTTAATTCCTCTTTTGTGGTACTAATTCCGAAAAAGGTGAATCCGAAAGTGGTTAGTGATTATAGACCAATATGCCTCTTGAATTCGTTGTATAAAATTTTAGCTAAATGTTTAGCAAAAAGATTACAGGAGGTGTTGCCGAAATTGATTAGTGATGTGCAATCTGGTTTTGTTCGGGGGAGGCGGATTTTAGATGGTGTTTTATTGGCAAATGAAATGATTCATTCGATGCAGAAACGACAAGGTGGTGAGGGGGGTCTAATATTAAAATTGGATTTTTCGAAAGCGTATGATTGTATTAAGTGGGATTGTCTGGATCATATTTTGCGCAAAATGGGATTTGGGGCGTTATGGCGTAAATGGGTGATGGAGTGTGTATGTACAGCAAGGTTGTCGATTCTTGTTAATGGTTCGCCGACGGGTGAATTTGAAATGCAGAGGGGATTACGCCAGGGTGACCCCCTATCACCCCTACTATTTGTAATTGTGGCCGAATTACTACATCAATTCTTGAGTAATGCGAAGAGATTGAGGGTGTTTAATGGGGTGGTAGTGGCCGAGGGATGTGTGGTGTCACATTTGCAATTTGCGGATGACACAATACTTTTCTTCCCGGCAAAGCTTGAGTATGCACGAGATTTGAAGCGTATTTTGATGTGTTTTGAGTACACAACCGGCTTGAAAATTAACTTTGCTAAATCACGGTTGTATGGGGTGGGGGTGGACGATGATTTGATGGTGCGGATAGCTGCTGTTTTGGGGTGCGAGCGTGGTACATTACCATTTATTTACTTGGGGTTGCCTTTGGGTGTCAATCCGCCCAGCCTACAAATGTGGGATCTGCTAATCCAACGTTTCAGAGATAGTTTGGCGGGTTGGAAACGTGACACGTTGTCCTTTGCGGGGAGGTTAGTGTTGATCAATTCTATTTTATCCGCATTACCTTTATACTATATGAGTTTATTTATGGTGCCAAGGAGTGTAATAAATAGGATTGATCGGATCCGACGTAGATTCTTGTGGGGTGGTTCGGATACTAAATTGAAATTGAGTCGTGTGAATTGGTCAATTGCTTGTAGACCATGACGGTTTGGGGGATTGGGAGTGGTTAATTTGCGCGCAAGAAATCTAGCGCTATTAGCTAAATGGAGATGGAGATGGAGATACGCGATGCAAGAAAATTCTCTTTGGCGAGAAATTATTGATGCGAAATATGGTTGTGGTGTTATGAAATGGTGGCCGAGAGATGTGGGGTTACAGAAAATGTCATCAGTTTGGCGACAAATTGTTAATATTCATGCTGAGGGCGAGATGAATGGTCTGATGGGTAGAGAAGCTTTTATGTGGCAATTGGGTGATGGCCACAAAATTATTTTTTGGCAGGATGTGTGGTGTTGTGGTGAGCCTTTGGCAGCCTTGTTTCCGAGATTGTATCGCCTTGTGATCGAGAAAGGGATGACGGTAAAGGGGTACACGAAGGGAGGTAATTTTGAACATGATGATTGGGGTACATTCTTTGTTCGTCCATTGCGATCATTGGAACTTGACCAGCTCCAGGAGGTCCGTGCGTTATGCTGGAGCTTCCATCTTTTTCCGGCTCAGTGTGATCGACTAGTATGGTTACATTCCAAGACTGGTGATTTTTCTGTGGCGAATTTGGTTAAATTAATGCAATCGTTTGGGTTGGTGGCGAACATGGAGCTGAATATGATTTGGAGGCTGCCGATACCTCCAAAGGTTCAACATTTTGTATGGTTTGCGTGGCTGAATCGATTGCCAACGCTGGAGATGTTGATCGCACGGGGGCTGTCGTTCACGGGGGAAGGGGCCTGCTGTGTGTGGTGTCGGGCGAGAGAGGAGACGCTCGACCATATCATGGTACAATGCCCAGCGGTTTGGGAAGTGTGGACGGGGTTTTTCCGATGGTGGGGTGTTGATATGGTGCATCCGTGGAGTGTAAAAACATTGCTGGAAATGTGCTTTGATTCCTTGTTTATGGGACAAATGCGAGATTGGTGGATGGCAGGGTGTGCAGCGACACTTTGGTCACTATGGTTGGCGCGAAATAATGGTTTGTTTCATAAAATACGGGCGACATCGGGGGAAATCGTTTTTCTAATCAAGCTGAGGTCGATGTATTGGGTGCGGATGGTAAATAATGATTGTGTGATTTTAGAATCGGCGTGGTGGGATTCTCCATGGAAGTGTGAAACTATTGCACCGGTTACATTACCACGGGCAAATGTACAATGGGAGAGACCACCGGTGGGGGTGTTTAAATTCAATGTAGATGGGTCGGCGAGAGAAAAACCGGGTAAAGCAGGATGTGGGGGCGTGTTAAGAGATGAATTTGGCCGTATTTTTGCAATATTTTCAGGTCCGATAGGGATTGCGGATTCGAATGAAGCAGAGCTGCAAGCTATTTGCCATGTGTTGGAGATGGTGGTAGGTTCGGGGTGGGAACAACGCCCATTGGTGGTGGAATCGGATTCCACAACGGCTGTGGCATGGGTAATGTATTTGGAGAAGCGACCGTGGAAGTTTTGGCGCTGGTTTCGGCGAATTGATGAGGCGTGTGAGGCATTAAATGATGTATGTTTTCAACATGTTTACAGAGAGGCGAATAGGCTTGCGGATGTTCTGGCAAAAAGTGGTGTCGATAGGCCGAATTGGTTTAAACAATGCGCCTAGATTTTTAGATATTTTTGTCTTTGGTGTTTGTTTTGTATACACGCTCATGAGTACTCTTTTCCTCTATAGGATTTAGAGAGGTTTTTAACGAGGCTAGTGAGCGTGATGGTCATGTATGTTCACATCTTAATAAAACATGCATGTTGCCGATTAAAAAAAAAAACTTTAAGCATGTTTCTATTTTGGCCACCAACTATAATTTTTTTAATTTAATCATTAACTTTTGGGTAAACAATACCAATGACCACCAAACTATAGGGTAGGTGTCGATTTGACCACTATATTTTTAATTGTGTCAAATATACCACTTAACTATTTAAATGGTTCCAATTAAGCCACCGCCGTTAAAAAAACGAAAAAGTTGACGGGACTGTTAAAAAAATTGGTATAATTATACATTTGATCCTCTATATTTATACAATAAACCAATTTAGTCCTGATTTTAATCTAATAAAATAAATTAATTATTCAATAAAATGGTGACACATGTCACCACCTTATTGGAAGTCTTTAATTATTTTTATTTAATTTATTTTCCACCTCCAATCAGGCGGTGATACGTGTCACCCAATTGGAGGTGGAAAAATGAGAGCAACAAAATCACCCCCATCAAGAATCAAACCCAGAACCTTGGAGTACCCAAGGTGTGTGCTTGCCACTGAACCAAGCACGCTTTTGTGCTATGGGGTACAACACTTAATATATGTCTTTAATGATTGTTAATGCCCAGAAAAATGAAAGAGAAGAAAATGCACTTGGACGGATTCAAACCAAGGACCTTGTGGTGCAAAGCGCATGTTCTTCCCACTACACCAAGTGTATGTTTTCTAATATGAAGTACAACATTTAATATACGTCTTATATAGTTTTTAATGCTTGGAAAAAGGAAAGAAATGTGATTTTAGGAAACTCGAACATAATATTCTTATGATGCATAAAAACATCTAAACCAATTACATAAATTTAATAACTAAATTAAAGTTAAAAATATTTTGTATATATTTTAAATTATAGTTAGTGCACGATTTAAAAATGAAAACTAAAGTTTTACTTTTGGGGCATGATCGAAGAAGAAAAAAAATCATATTTTTTAATATAAAATATAAAAAAGACATACAATATAATAATATATATACTATATAAAAAATCATATTTATAACCCTAAACCCTATTTACCCTATATACACACTCATCTAAAGCCTGACGTGCCTGCATGGCACAAGCAGGTGAACAACACCTCGCCATTTGCATGTGCCATGCAGGCACATCAGGGTGGCATGCATGCATGAGGAGCTGAGCCGTCCAAGCCGAGAAGCCTGCCTCCAACAGGACCACACCAGGAGGAGGTGGCGAGGTCCAGAGAACGCCGGCTGCAGGTGGCGAGGTTCACCTGCCACTGTAGAAATTGGCCTAATTCCCCAATTTTTAGCCAACCCACCCCCATTCCCTAAATAATAAACCAACGGTGGCCTATATGCCCACATTTGCTCTTCCAAAAACGATTTAGGGTTAAAACATTTGATAAATATATTCCAACTAATGGAGAAATTGCACAATAAGTCTCCACAACTTCACCCCCAATACAACTTAATCCTCACATCCGAAATACACCATTAACCCATCAAAATTTGTCTTTTCTCAATTAAGTCCGAAATTATTAACCAAAAAA
Source organism: Hibiscus tridactylites (assembly GCA_958450335.1). Lineage (NCBI taxonomy): Eukaryota > Viridiplantae > Streptophyta > Magnoliopsida > Malvales > Malvaceae > Hibiscus > Hibiscus tridactylites. The sequence continues at coordinate 17,268,871 of OY288271.1, read as the reverse complement.
CTAACCCCTAATTCGGGATATTACATCTACAATCTTTTCTTCATAAAATAGATCCACACATATCTAAAAATTTCATCAATAAAAGTCACCATTTACTTCATCCCACCAATGGAGGGTCGTTAACATGTCCAAATACATCAAAGTGGATTAACTCTAATACTCACATGCTCTATATATTGACTTATCATATGACAGTTGATGGGCTTTTCTGTAATAACAACTTGTAAATATATTGTGTTTGTTTTCACTTGTACATACTGTGTCAGCTTAGAGTAGCTGACATGATTTAATCGCATGTGCCACAAATTTATTGTCTCATTCTTTCTTGTTTTGTCAATATATGCAGTTTTTGCAGATTTCACATAAATAGAATCTAATCTTCGTACCCAACTTCTCTATAATCTTAAGGTTATGATATACCTTTATATCTTTCGGACCAAATACAACAACATGGCATGAAGATGTAAATTGTGTTACCAACGTGTTATATTAGTAATTTAGAGTTATTTGTTCTGACTATCACATGACTTCCCTTATATTCTGACGTGTTCCTTAGTTTTTCTTTATCACCTATCATATGGTTCAAACAACACGAGTCAATGATTAAATCATTCTCATAATCAATTTTTTGTATTATAGTCATCGTGAGAGTTAGCTCTTCCTCTTTTACTGCAAAGAATGCCTGTTAAGTTCTATAGAACTAACGAGAGATGATTCAAGAAAGGGGAGAAAAGAGAGGCGGTACTCTCTATCGATTTTATTGAAATCTAACTGTAATATCTTCCAGAGAAGACCAGTCTTTTTATATACAAAGGTATAGCCATAGAGTCAGTTAACTAACAGTCTAACAACCTCTTAACTGTCTCAACTGAACTCAAACAGCTTAGGTAATCAGAGGTGCATTTACAATATCCTAAACTATCGCACTCTCTCTGATTTAACCTTAACGCACTATTAACAACCTTATATATCTAATATTCACCCTGCAAATTCAAACTCTTGACCTGATCCTGAAAACTTTGTCCTGCAAAACAAACAAAACTAATGAAAAAACACCATGACTTATTTACAAACCAAAAAATTCAAACCTGTCGAAGAAGATATTGTGCCTGCAAAGACACAACAGACAGTTTCAGCCGATGTCGATGAAAAGCTGGAGCAGACAGAGGCTTGGTCAGTATGTCAGCAACTTGCTCATATGCAGGTACTTCATTAACTTGTAGTTGTCCTGTAGAAACTCTCTCACGAACAAAGAAAAGGTCAAGTTCTACATGTTTAAACTTTGAATGCTGTACTGGGTTGGAAGAGACTGCCACAGCACTTGTATTATCACACCATAGGATAGGCACTTTGTCTAAAACGACATGCATTTCTCGCAGAAGAGACTGTAACCAAACTATCTCGGAAGTGGCACACGCAACACTTCTGTACTCAGCTTCAGCAGTGGACCGAGCCACCACATGTTGTTTGCGAGAGCTCCAAGACACAGGATTATTACAGAAGTAAATGCAAAATCCAGAGGTTGATCGCCTATCATCTGAGTCTGTACCCCAGTTTGCATCAGCAAACCCTATAATAGTCAACGAGGAATTAGCAGAGAACTGTAGGCCATAATCCGCAGTGCCTTGCAAATATCGCAAGATTCTTTTGACAGCATGAAAATGAGTGTCACGAGGTTTTTGCATGAACTGACACACTCTATTTACTGCAAACGCTATCTCAGGGCGTGTAACGACAATATATTGAAGGGCACCGACAATACTCCGATATTCAGTCACATTTTCAATAGCATTACCATCTGTAGCTGACATCTTGCAACTCGAAACCATAGGTGTGGGAAGACTCTTCGCATCCTCAAAACCACATCTGCTCAAAAGATCCTGAACGTATTTCTTCTGACACAGAAACAATCCATTTGAAGTGTAACTTACTTCAATCCCTAAGAAGTAACTAAGAGTTCCCAAGTCCTTGAGAGAAAAAACTTGATCTAGTTTATCAATAACCCTCTGAAGTTCACTAGTGTTGCTGCCAGTAAGGATGATATCATCCACGTATACCAACAAATAAAGTATCCCTGTAGTGTCATTCTTAACAAACAAAGAAGTGTCAGACTTGGTCATTAGAAACCCTGTAGACAATAGATAGGCTTTTAGCTTTTCAAACCATGCTCGGGGTGCCTGTTTAAGGCCATAAAGTGCCTTGTGTAGTTTACAAACCACATTCGAATCCCCCTGCTCATACCCTGGAGGTTGAGTCATATATACTTCTTCCAATAAATCTCCATTCAAAAAAGCGTTGTTAATGTCAACCTGTCTCAAAGACCATCCTCGTGTGACTGCAAGAGACAACACCATTCGAACAGTTACTGGTTTTACGACTGGGCTAAACACTTCATGAAAGTCGATTCCAGCTTTTTGTAAAAAACCTTTCGCAACGAGTCTAGCTTTGTACCTAGACACAGTGCCATCAGGATTTCTTTTGATTTTGAAAATCCATTTACAACTTACAGCCCTCCTATTTGAAGGTAGTTGAACCAAAGTCCAAGTATTGTTCTTCAACAAAGCATCATACTCAGCTTGAGCTGCTGCCCTCCATTGTGGACTAGCCAAAGCTTCCTTGATAGACTTAGGTTCTTTCTCCAACAACGAGGCTTGAAAAAGTTTTGGTTTTCTTATGCCATTCTTGCTTCTGGTTACCATAGAATGTCTATTTCCTCCTTGTACTTCTACAAATTCAGGAGGGGCCTGAATTGTCCTATCCTGCTCATCAAACCTTACTTCACCAGGAGAATCAGCTTGATCCGACTCAAAAATTGGTTCAGAAATAAGGTCAGTGGGAGCACCCCGAGGTGGTGAAACAGAAGGTGGCGCACCACTCACACCTCTACTTAAGTCGTGTAAATCCTCAGGACCAGAGGTAACATCACCAGCCACACCTAAGTTATTTTCTTGAGAAACATCAGCACCTTGAGATTCACCAGCCACACCTAAGTTATTTTCTTGAGAAACATCAGCACCTTGAGATTCATCATTCCATTGACCAGTGCTACCTTCTAAATTATCATGCCACGGTTCATCCATACCAACTCGACCATTCGCAGCACCTAACCCAGATGTATCTTCCTCAACTACCACCTGATGTGAGGGCTCAGCACATCCTCCAAACTGTAAAGGAGATTGGTGTGGCAAACCTGCACTAGTCTCAGGATGCTCATGCAAGGCAGAGGTGTCATGATGACCATCATGATTTAAAGAATTCACAGCACTAAATTGAGGAGTGACAACCGGACGAGAGTGAGAAACTAATACAGGAAAATCTTGCTGAGTAAAGATAGGAGACTGAGACTCATCAGTTTCAACAAACGGGAACAAACTCTCACAAAAAACAACATGCCGAGATACAATTATTTTACCATCACTAGTCAAACATTTGTATCCTTTATGACTACAGCTATACCCCAAAAAGGTGCATTGTTCTGACCTAAAATCCAGCTTGTGGCTATTAAAAGGCCTTGTATACGGATAACAGGCACATCCAAATACTTTAAAGAAAGAGTAATCTGGTACCTGATTGAAAAGACACTCAAAAGGAGATTTGTGTTGTAGAACTGGAGTGGGCAGCCTGTTTATAAGAAACACAGCAGTTGTAAAAGCATGGCTCCAGAATTTTAAAGGTAACTTACTTTGAGCAAGGAGGGTCAGACCCATCTCTACGATGTGGCGATGCTTCCTTTCAGCTTTACCATTTTGTTCAGAAGTGTAGGGGCACGAGACTCTGTGCTGAACTCCATTCGATACGAACCAATTCTTGAGCACGAGATATTCTGAGCCTCCATCAGTTTGAACAGCCTTGATTTTCCTCCCAAATTGGACCTCAACCATTTTATAAAAACTAAGAAAACACTGCATCACTTCAGACTTCTTCTTTAGCAGATATAACCAAGTATGCCTACTGTATACGTCTATGAATGACACATAGTACACAAAACCATCTGAATGCACATGGGCTGGTCCCCAAAGATCTGACACAATTAAATCAAAAGGTTCCTTATACTTAGTTAAAGAATGCGAAAAAGGAAGTTTATGAGATTTTCCTTGCAAACAAGCTGAACACAAAGGTGACATCTTATTCTCACTAGTAACTATATTACAACTTTTCAAAGCAGCCTTGAGTACACTATCCGAGGGGTGTCCAAGGCGCTGATGCCACAAATCAAACATATTAGAGGTGGAAACACTATAAGATGCTGCAACAGGGAGATTTGTGATATTCACACTGGAGGGAGGAGACAGCTGGTACAAGCCTTCATGAGTGAGCGTCCCTTCTAGTAGAGTTGTCTGAGTCTGAGAATCCTTAATACAACAACCATTAGAGTGAAACTCAAAAGTAACAACATTATCTCTAACAAGCTGAGAGACTGATAACAGATTCTTTTGTATGGAAGGCACATGTAACAGATTTTGTAAGACTAAAGGTTTGTCACAAGTAGAAATAGAGCCTCTGCCTATGTGTGCAATAGGAACACCATTCCCATTGCCCATAAGTAAGACATTATTACCTTTATAGGGCACAGCAGTCTGAAGATTAGACGAATCATGAGTAATGTGATGCGTGGCTCCTGAATCAGGATACCAAGCACAATCAGTAGCACTTTGAGGATGGCTGGAAGTGGAGGCAAAAGACATAGGAGCTGTGGGAGTTGAATGAAACATCTGCGGGCCACAATCAAAAGGATTCGATGCAGGAGTGCTAGACGCAAAAGGATTCGACATATGTGAAAACCCTACACATGAAGGAGTACCAGCACCTGCAAAATGAGGGACATGATGCCCAGAAAAATGTGGAGTTACAGGAAAATTATAAAACCCTGCAGCTGGAGGACTCAAAACAGGGAGCAAGCCATGAGAAGGAGGCACAAAATATCCAAAAGGAGCTCGAAAGAGTGGGGAAGCAGGATTAACAGTGTGAGAGTAGGCTTGAACAGGTCTCTCATGCTTCTATAAAGAACCAGAACCACTCGAATTATACTGTTGAGAGTCAGCAATCTGAGCATCCTTACTATCAATACCAGGATAGTTCTGATCAAACCTATACCAACACTTAGGAGCTGTATGTCCTAAACGCCCACAAACTTGACATTGAGGCCTGTTCGAGTTGTTTCTACCACGACCTCGACCTCGATAGTTATTGCCACCCCTACGACCTTTAGAGTCCAATTGTTGTTGAGACTGGTCACTGTCAGAAAAACCATCCTTAATCTCATCTGAAACATCTCTACCATCAGAGTGTGTCACCAGATTAGCATGAGTAGGCAAACTATCATGCAAATACATATGCTGCCTGGCTTCACAGTCAAGAAGCATCTCAGTAAGTTTGTCCAAAGACATTAGTTCTTTAGAAGCAACAGCAATGACTGACTCAAAATCAGCCGAAAGACCAGCTAGGATCACACTTACTTGTTCTTGTTCAGTAACCAAACTACCAGAAGCATTAAGCATATCACAAATCATTTTAATCTTGGCTAAAAAAGCATGAACAGTCAGACCACATTTTTTCTGTGTGTGAAGAGAATGTCTCAAAGAAGAAATCTTAGTACTAGACTTCGCTGAAAACATGCTATGTATTGTCCCCCAGATAGCCCTAGATGTATTACATCCTGTAAGACGAGTCAGAACGTCGGCACTAACAGTGGTTAACAACCAAGACGCTAACAATTTATCTTGTCTATGATGAAGCATATATTCAGGATTAGGAACTTCTCGTCCAAAATCATTGCGAACAAACTGAGAAGGAATTGAGTATTCAGACGAAAGAAACGACAAAAGGCCATAGCCATCGACAATCAAGGTAACTTGCTGCTTCCAAAAGATATAAGTAGCCTCAGTGAGTTTAACAATATCTTGCTTAGGTATTTGTTGAACAGAGCCTAAACTAGATACATGAGAGGACACATCCGGATTCGAAGTCACAGTAGTATCTTGTGTCATGATGAAAAATGTCACACAGGCAAAAAATCAAACACTTGGTATGCAAGAAGAAAACACGCTCAGAAAGCCAAACAAATGAAGAAAACAACACTGCACCTTCAAAGAACTAACACATTCATTGAAAGGAATCAGATAAAGATCAGAGGAAAGTCTACCAGAATCACTCGTTTGCTCTTTTTCCAATGAGTCATTGCGAGACAAACATTCTTGCGATTAAAAAAGACATTTCCGAAAATTACACCAGATCTTTAGCTGAAGAACAAATCAATCAGAGAAATTAGAGATCATACCAGAGCCATGGTGCCATCACTATCGAGTCAAGAAGCAAAAGCTCGAATTCTTGCAACGGAGACCACAAGCTGACGATACGAAGCTCAAAAATCAACTGAAGGAATTGTACGCGCAGTGTTGTAACCACGAAGGAGCAAAGAAAAGATCAGCGGAAAGAGAGGTCTGGATCAGAAAATGGCTCTGATACCATGTTAAGTTCTATAAAACTAACGAGAGATGATTCAAGAAAGGGGAGAAAAGAGAGGCGGTACTCTCTATCGATTTTATTGAAATCTAACTGTAATATCTTCCAGAGAAGACCAGTCTTTTATATACAAAGGTATAGCCATAGAGTCAGTTAACTAACAGTCTAACAACCTCTTAACTGTCTCAACTGAACTCAAACAGCTTAGGTAATCAGAGGTGCATTTACAATATCCTAAACTATCGCACTCTCTCTGATTTAACCTTAACGCACTATTAACAACCTTATATATCTAATAATGCCTCCACGTCACATTCTTCTTCATTGTTGGAAGTAACAGTATTACTAGCGTAGAGTGCCTCTTTTTCATAAGAGCTCACTACTCTTTGATTTTTATTGGACCAATCATTTTCACGCTGCTTGAAGTTTTGTTTGCCTTTATTAGCATAGAGTACCTCTTCTTCATTCTTTCAATGAGATTCCTCCATTTGTTTAGCTAAAGCTTTTTAACTAGGTAACAGATTTTCGAATTCTACAAGTGATGATTGAGTTTGTCATTCTTGTACAGCAACAACAAAGTTTCTAAATTCTGAATTTAGACCATGGACAATGATTCGTTTCATCCTGAAATCATCGATAGGAGCCGCTGGATCCAACATAGGAATATCTTGTCATAACAAGTTTACTTTGTAAAAGTATTATTTGATCGTCATGTTGCCTTGCATCGTAGAGAACAACTCACTCTCTAGATGTTGGAGCTTCGTATCGTTCTTCTTATAGAACAACCTGGCGTATGTTTCTCAAGCTTCATTTGGGGTTTTGACATCTCGAATGTGCTCTAGTATATCTTCCTCCATTGTTGTCTTTAGGCATATAATGACTTACCTACTTTTAACTTCCATTTTCTTAGCATGTCATTTGCATCCTTTGTTTTTGGTTGCTCTTTTTCACAACCATTGACAATCTCCCATAATCATTGTCCGTGTATATATAACATTATGCAAGTTGACCGTGTATTGTAGTTTCCGTTGTTAAGTTTTCTCATTCCGCTGACAGCGTGTAGGTTCGTCATTGTGTCGACAACTGATTCTCACCAAACTAAATACAATAGTGAAAATATGTGAAACATACACCAGGTAAGCTCCCAAAACATGCACTATCACAATACTGCACTACTTTGCAACAATTGAGCAACTAGAATATCCTTCACCAAAGCATGTCATTTGTTGCACACGTCATAACCCAAAACATTAAGAGAAGGGTCACCTGGTAGAGGAGGACATTAACCGGTATAACGGTTAAATTTTACAGGTTAATTAACCTACTGTTAAAACTTAAACGGTTACGGTTAACCAACCGTTAAAATGATGGTTAATGGTTAACCGTTGTGAAATTATTTTGACATAAACTGAAGTTTGTGATTAGAAATTCTTTATTTAAATTTTTTCCTGAAAAATTTTATAATCGGAGAGATAATTTTATTATTCTCAAAAGAATTAGTGAACATTTGAAAAAAAATTGTAATAGGTTATAGGTTAACCTGTAACCGAACCGTTAAGTAGCGGTTAACTGCTATAACAGTTAACCGTTTGAAAATTTAATGGTTAGGTTACAGTTTAATAACTGTTATAACGGTTAACCAACCGTTTATGCTAAATGATACAATTAACCTACCGTGAACACCCCTAGTTGGGAGGGTCGCAACCGTAATGAGTCTCTATTGTACCCGATCCGGATTAGTCAACCAATAGGTTAAATATCAATGATTAAACAAAACTATAAAAAAATAATTCTCTTTTCTAACATTTAAATCTCTTTCTCAAATCTCAAAAAAAAAAAGTTTAAAAATTTAATTCTCTTTATTCTTCTCCAATCTAAGAATAATAAAAATAAATGATACAATATTCTTCAATTTTTTATGTATTTATTGTTCAAAATTAAACTTCATATCATATTCAGTTACTCACAATTCTATTCCTTCAATTTTTCTTAACAAAACAATAAAAATAATGTATTTGACAAAGTATAATCATATTATTAATATTTATTAATAAAAAATTAAATTAATTGTTTAAAGTAATAGATATGTTTTTGTAACCCCCTAGACCTGCCTATGCGTTACAACGGATCCTAGGAAGTCACATTAGGGTCACAAGAGCGACCCACATTAAAATTTCAAATAAACAAATCGTTAACCATTTAAAATCATAAATCAAATTTTGAATTAGAATACAATTCCAGAGAATATTCAGACTACAAAATAAAAACTATGATACAAATTTCTAAAACAAGTTTTAGACTCGAATGTAAATCAAGATGTGACATACATGCCCCCTAATTACACAGATACCATACTCCGCAAGAAAACCGAAGAAACTCCATACCGATGTTGACAGCTACGACATGGTCGATCTTCTAACATGTGATGGTAAAAACAACGTGAGCTTCGAAAAGCTCAGTAATACAAACTACCAAGGGATGCTAAAAGCACAAGCAGGTAAGGCAAGCTTAACACTGTCATGAAGAACTAGGTAACGATAAGCTCAAATTACGATTCGAGATTTCAGAGGAGCATTATACTAGAAGGTAACAAGGTTGTTCTTTACTAGATCATCTGAACTCAAGATGTGAGTCTAAAGCAGAGATTCAAAAGAGATTTAGATTTCAGAAGTTGAATTAAAGAGTTCAAAGTGGTTCATTAAACGCGAATTTTAAGTTTACTGAGCGTTCAACTTCAATACATTAATTTAATAGGGTATACGTAAGAAGAGGTCATAAAGTTTTATTAACTTACTTAACTATCCCCCAACCGAACCCCAAAATGCAATTCCACCTGAACTGCATACATAAGGTCTTACCCTAGGCCTGAGGCGTAGGAGCCTACCTAAGGGGATACCTTAGGTCCAGAAAGACTTACTCTAGGCCCGTGGGCGTAGGAGCTTAAGTACAGAAGGACTTATCAGCGCTGAGCCTACAGATCATCATTCATATCCAGATAATATACCACAGATGATTTCAATTTGTATTCAGAAGACAATATAGCATAAAATAAATATTAAATCTATTTTTATACCAGAAGACATGTATCAAATTTATTTTATTAACATTATTATTATTATTATTTCGTATTCAAATGTCAGATATCAGATATATTTTTCATATCAGAGGTCAAAATCAGAGAATTTCTTTTCTTTCGTATTACAGTATCATACTTCTAAATTTTAAGCATATGGACTTGGTTTAGAACAGAAATTATTTACATATACATGGTACGCGCTTTATGGCCGTACTTGATAGATATCAGAAAGATGACATTTGTCAATTTTGGACTGATTTCAAAACGAGGTCCTTACGAATAGGGGAGTTCAATAAGACGGATCGAATCAACATCGGAAGTTGATGCATCAGAATCATCGAAACTGTAGATATAACGCAAGCAAAATTAAATGTTACAACATGTGAGGGTATTAAGGTTATTTGACCTTCAGGAGGGGTAAACTGGTAATTTGAACCGACAAGGTATAAACGGTGATGTACATAATTTATGACTTCTAGTTGCTCGTAAAGTTTCCGAGCCCCTTTGAACTAATCGGAACCCATTAACACCGTGTTTAATATCTCACCGGATAGCTACACTTCAACCATTCATTTCTCAGAACTGACTACGGAGCGTAACAACAATAGTTCACGTTCATCAATCGTCCACTGAACTTATTCTAGAAATCGAGGATATATTCGGATGGTATTTTCCAAGTACTCAAACATGTGCATTGCACTTGAACTCATTCCAAAACATCGAATGTACCTTATAAGAACAGATCTCTCTTACTATTAGATATGTACTTTCTCCCAATAAACTGTACGCCTTTTTATGGTATTCCTCCAATATCCTCTTAGTATCATAAACGACCAACAGACACGGGTCGTATATTACCACTTCTTGTTTGAGCCATTACATGGTTGACCTTATTTGGAGTTCTCAATTCCATGTCTTAGAAATATTCTCAATCATTATAATATCCGAGGATATTTCAGACAATTTGATGCTCAAAGGTGTTACGATTGTTCAGAGTCTTTCAGTCCTTCCAACTATTCTTTCATTTAAGTTCTCGAGGGTAAAACCATCATTTTAATCAATTTGGCACTTGCTATCGAGGTTAGATTATTCTTTTTGTCATTATGGATATTCTGATCAGTTCAGCATTATCAGTATTTCCAAACATTTTAGTCGTTTCAAACGATTCAGCAATTTACGCAACTTTGACTAATTCAAACATACAAATATTTTCTCGCAAATGTCTTTAGAGATTTATTCAATTTCAAATAGAATTTGAGCAATTTACAATCTCAAAGGTGAAGCCTCGCTACGATAACTTCCCAAGCCAGTTCAAGATTTTCAGAAGAATTAGTTGATATACCAGATCTAGTGTAAATTCTCAGACCACTTTCATTGATAAGGGTATTTTAGTCATTTTCATACATCGGGGCATTTTCGTAATTCATTAACCAACACAATCAGATTTAGAGATCAACCGTTTTTGTTAATTGCTTATTGAACTCAGAAATCTTTTCGATTTATCAAACCACTTAATCGAATATATATACCTTGGCCATTAATATTCTTATTTCTTAATTGATCGACATTAGCGAAATTAATCATATGCTCAATCATGGTTGTGCAAGCATTAACCGAGTACCAACAAGTTTTGAAAGCATGCAGAAGGTAGTAATGTATTACCTTGGCTCCGAGCTACAACGATCGATCTGAGAACGACATTCGAACACCCTTGAACCCGGATTTGACATCCCTCAACAATTCGTATTCCAGGAACTATGAGTACCTTCAATTACACAAATCCCAAGATCAGACCTCATCCACAAAGCACTTAACCAATTAATTAAATACATAAGCACTACCGGGTTCAAGGTCAAATTCGGAGGCCTTCGGGTCAGAATTTTGCAAAACAGGCTTCAAAATCGGACTCGGGATGTCGAAAAACACAAAATAGAGCCTTTTCGAAAATTTTGACTTTTTGGTCAACGGTCAAAGTCAACGCTGACGTCAGCAGGTCAACGGTCAACAGGGTCAGAGTCAACGCTGACGTCAGCAGGTCATCGCTGACATCAGCAGTCAACTGGTAAGGGTCAACTGAGTTGACTCGGGCTGACTCGGACGAGTTGACTCGGCTAACTCGGGTGAGTTAACTCGACTGACTCGGGTTGACTCGGTTCGGTTTTTCGGACGGGCAGGCGGGTCGGGCAAACGGGTCGGGTCACGGGTCGGATATAGGCAGAGCGGATCGGGCTTGGTTAACGGGTTATGGGCCGGGTTAACGGGTTATTACCCTAAACGGAGAACGTCGTCGGTAGCGACCGGAATCTCGCCGGAGAATGTCGGAATCGCCCGATTCACCTGCAAAAACGAAAGGTTTCAGCTATATACAGCATTACACGAACCAACATGCCAAAAACTCGTCGGAATTTAGCCGGATCTTACCCCAAAATCTAAATCTCGCCGGAAAGTTGCGCTACTCCGACGAGGGGCAAAACGGCGGCAAATCGGAGGTGACTCACATGGGTTTTGTAGATCGGGACGCGAGGAGCTCGACTGTGCCCACGGTGAGGCGAGCCGACGTCGGGAACGGCCGGAAATAAGGAAAACGGCGGCGGCCGAACCTTTAAGCTTCCAAATATGTTTTCTACCGCATACGGGCGGTCGACGTCGCGCGTGGTTGACGAAAAGCGTTCAAGGGCTGACGGGGCTCACACCGACGGCGGCGGTGGAGTGCACGAAGCGGCGGTGAGGGCATATCGGAGCTAGAACGGTGAAGGGGGGGGTTGGGGAGAAAGTTTAGAACTTTCTGGGTTCTTACATTCGAATAGAAACACCAAAATGAGGGGGGTAGCTGGAGAGTCGAATTAGTTTGTTGTTGTTATTGATATGAAATTACCCAACACATATAGTTTAAAACTAACCAGAGATAGACTTAATTCCAAGAATAGTTTTAGGCCTGATGGCTAAGACACTCCTCCATTTAACTAGAGGGCCCAGGTTCAAAACCCCACAACCGTAATTATTTTTTTCCACATTATTAGGGTGTTACAGTTTTTGTCCTACATAGACCCATTTTTAAATTTTTACATAGGATCTTAAAAATATCTGAGACAGCCTTAACAAAAAGAAGGAAAGGAAAAGATCAAATGGAAGAAGAAACACTTGATTTATAGTTCATTCGATGTGTTGTAAAAAAAATTAACAAACTTTGTTTTATATAGACGATGAATCACGTGTTTTCGTTAATGTGCCTTTATAACATTAATTACATATTTATTAAACTATAACAAAAATTAAAGTAAACATCAATCCATCTTAATTAACTTTTAATGGGTTGGTGTTGGATGTTGATATTTTAACAGCACCTATATGCACCCCCGGTAGTAGGGTGAGCAAAAAATCTGATTACCCGATTTTAGATCCGATAGATTTTTATTCGAAATTAGTTTCGGTAAGATCGAGACTAAATTTAAAATTTAAGTTCCGGTTGCGATCGAGATCAGGACTGGATTTTAATTTTTAGAATCTGATATCTAGTGGGTACCTAATGGGACAGGGACCAGTACCAGGTACTGGTTTGGTACCGAATGGCGTTAAAGAGATTAAAAGAAATTGAAAGCGCTCATTTATTTCTTCTTATCAAACTTTCCAGTGGTCTTGCTAACAATAGATAGAGTTCTTTAGTTTATTTTTTTTATGTATGAATAAAATGAGTATAACTCGTTTTAAGGCTTCAACCTTCAAGCCTACAATATTTTGACTTTGTTATTTAATATTATTATTGATGGTTGAAATTTTTTTCCCTACTGCTCAAATTTTATTAACAGTAAACCAATTGACCGGGTACCCGGTAATAGTATTGGTTCCCACTAATACCGAGACCGATTCTTGAAATCTGGGACTCAATTTGATTAAAATCGGACTGGTTCTAATTTTTAAGAACTGATGGTTATCGGGACCGAAATTAATTCTGACTAAATTGACCGATTATCTGGTCTTGCTCGCCCCTACCTGGTAGCATTCACTAGTCACCAGCCCTAGGTTAGTCACCGCTCACTTACCTGGCCTTTCTGCCCATGCCAACCCTAACAACCAAAATCTGGCAGATAGACGGATAATAAATTAAAAATTGAATTAAAAATAAATTATGTAGCAGCATGATAGGTTTTTTAATAAAGGGATAAATATCATTAAATATATAATTATACAAAATTAAAGTTTGTATATCATATTAAATATTACAGTCACAACTGCTCAATTATTAGTAAAATTGTGTTTCAACATTAGACACAAATTTACTTTTTAAGTGCTTGTGTAATTGTTTTGTATTATTACAGTCACTACGTTATTAATTCTTAATGAAACGATGATGCGACTATTTGATAATTGGCATAATAACAAACTTAGCACTCAACATTTGCATATTTTATTATTTTAATTCATAATTAGGGGTGGGCAATCGATCGAGTTGAGTAAAAAAAATTGAATTAGTCGAGTTGAAATGTCTTATTTTATAACTCAACGAGTCAAATTGAGTCAAGTTGTTCGAGTTTATGTTCAAATTTAATTGTAAACATATATAGTGTTATATATATATACACACAGAAGTGAGAGACTGGACTCGATCTTGAAAATTGGTCCATATATATATATTACACAAAAGTGAGAGACTGGACTCGATCTTGAAAATTGGTCCACTAATTATTTAAAATTTCGAGTTATTAGAATTTTTATTTTATAACTCAGATTTTATTTGAAATTTTTCGAATCAAAACACCTCGAGTATTTTTGCATCAAGTCAAATAATTCGATTTTTTCGAGTCGAATTTTACCCACCCTATTCATAATTATAAAAATGACCCTTGACATATTTTCATATTTTCATGTAGGGCCAGGCAGGCTTGGACTACAGCTCCTTTTCAAACGGACAATACTACATCTAGCCACTGAGTAATCTACTCAGCTGAGGTAGCATATTGTTACCGACTCACTTTTTGAAATCTAGCCCCGTGACAATATGACATGCCAATTTCAATAAATATGAGTGAAAATAAATTAAAATATGTTTTAAAAGTTTAATTAGGTGATACAAAGCAATTAATGTTTCTTTATCAATAAATAATTTTTAAGACCATAAATACAAAGCAATTAATGCATCTTTTACCATACATAAATACTATTAAACCAAATAGCTAAACATGGTTGAAATTTTAATTATTCCAGAAATAAATAAAAAACTACAGAAAATAAAAAATAATACTTGTATTTTTTAACACACAAATTGTCCTCTAATATTTTTTTCTAATTTAATACTTAATGTCATTAGTGTTCCTAATGTCGTGAAATTTATTGGCAAATATATATTTTTGGTAAATATATGTATATAAACCAACAGAAAATAAAGAATAATACTTATATCAATATATATTTTTAACACACAAATCGTCATATAATATACAAACAAGTGACTAAACTATACATTTAGTAACTTTAGGTGTATAAAATATTTTTTTTTGATAAAAGTATTGTCTAACGTTTTTTTTTTTTTAATTCTAAATGTTTAAAGTTTCAATCAATTACAGTTCTAAGGTCGTGTTGTTAAAAAGATGTATCACTCAATCAGATTTAGACACACAATATTTATTTTTTGTTTTTAATTTTCTTTTTTAACTGAAAATATAATAGTTTTAAAAATATTCTCAAAATCTTTCAAAATAGTCCTAAATCCCTAAACCAAAACCTCCCAAAATTTTCATCGTTGCCAGCACGATAACCTCGTCAGAAGTCACCACTCGTTTCCCTTGACCACCCATCGTCAGTATGTGTGTCAACCGGATGTGGTTCGGTTAAAACCTCTCGTGTTTGTTGTTCAACGCTTGATTGGCATGTCTCCTATTAGTTACCGACGATAAGTTATTAGAGAAAATGGACGACGACGTTTGACGAAGATAGTAGTCAGGTTCGACGAGGTTATTGACTATGGCAATGACGACAATTTTATAGGTTTAGTGTTAGTGGTTTGGGACTATTTTGGGATACTTTTAAAATATATTTATTTTTATTTTTTGATAAAAAATAAAAATAAAAAACATGTCACATGTCATGTTTTGATTGGATAACGAATTTTTTAATGGTCATTAATAGTCAATCACCTAAAATCAACGAAATGAAACTTTAGTCGCATATTTTTATAAAAAAAATATATTTTTTTAAATATCCAAAAAATAGAAAACCAAAAAATAATTTATACGCCTAAAGTGAAAAAAAATAGTTTGAACAAACTTTAGAATAATCATTTAAATTTTTATTCTTCAAAACAAATTTTATTTTAAAGATAAAAAATTCACATCTTTAGCATTGTACAACTAAATTACTCCATTTTTCTATTAGCACCGTAGAACCATAAATAGTCTAAGGGATTATTTTTTTATATAGAAACTAAGGTGAGATAAAGCTTAATAATTTATGGTTCATATATAATATTTTATTTTTAATTTAATTAAAAATAATAGTAACCTTGTTGTTTGTTTGTTAGGTTATTGAAGAGCTGAAAAGCACTTAAAAATTTTAAATTCAAGAGAAAAGACAAATCTAATGCCATTTATTAAATTGAACAATGTATAAAGAAAAATATAAATTTAAAATACTAAAATCATGATGTTGATTAAAATTTCAGTATTTAACAAATATGAATTAAAAATTTTCTAAAGAAAAATAAATATTTAAAATACTAAAATCATGATGATAATTAAAATCTAAGTGTTTAACAAATATGTTAAAAAAATCATCTTAACATGTTGAAATTTATCATTTATATGATTATAACTATATTATAACATTAAAATCATGTAAAAGGTCAAGAGAAATAAATAATAAATTAAAATTGAATGTATTTGAATGATTCATTTATTGTCTTTTATGGTTACTTGTATAAGAATAATAAACACATAATTTATTATCTTCCACTAAATCTGCTACATCAGTTGGGTAATCAACCCAATAAGTAGATAAAGTTTTCTCCTTTTCAAACCGTAAATAATTGAGTGCATAGCACGTGGATTGTAGTGCGACAACAAGCAAAACACAAGATGTGCACCGATAAAATTGAATTAGTATTTTGCAAAATCTGTCAAGTTTATTTTGCTAAAGTTCTAATGTTGTGAATGGAACACTTAAATTAGAAGGATCACATGCCTTATATGAACTTGAATTAATATTGGATAAATAAGTTAAAAAAATAATATTTCATCAGTCCTTCTGAAATTGTCCATCGTTGACTTTTTTCGTAATTTTAGAAAGAAATTTTTTTTATAACAGATATGTTGTAAAATAGTTATAATGACAATTCCATCATTAAAAAATTAAAATTTATTTTGTTGAAAAACTAAAAATAATAAAAAAGAAAATGTGTCTTGTAAATGTTGTTAAATTTTTTCAAATGAACAATTTAAATGAGGTAATTTTAAAACGCAAAATGAATAAATTTAATAATATTTTTTAACAATAATATCATTTATACTAAACTTGATAGACATCAATGGATTTTGAGCCTATAAATACATGCAACTCATAAACGCATTTGGATCACACAAAAATTCAAACATAGATTTTAGCATACACTAAAGAAATGTCTTCTGAAAATCTTGTTGTTCCGTCTCAAGATGGTAACTTGTCCAAGGAAAATCGCCATTTGGCCAATTTTATTCCTGATGTTTGGGGGGACACTTTCCTTGCTCCCCCTCCTGAACTGGTATGTTCCTAAGTATGAAAATCATTCCTTATTTCAATATGTGAATACTTTAAACGTACTTAATCCAAAGCATTTCATGCTTAAACAGGATATGGATGACATTACTCAACTAGAGTACGAAGAGCTGAAAGAACAAGTGAGGAGAATGTTGGTGACAAGTATGGATAATCCATCCCAAATATTAGACCTAATAGATGCAGTCCAGCGCTTAGGCGTGGCTTACCATTTCCAGAAAGAGATCTGTTAAGATCTTACAAAGATCTTAGAAATATGGTGAATTGACAGAGAAGAGAATGGGGAAGGAGAGACGGTACTCTCGTTTTATTTTATTGATTTGAAAGAATAACCGTAATATTCTCAGAAGAAAACCGGCCTTATATACAAAGAATTAGAACGTCAGTTGAGATAACGGTACTAACAACTCCTAACCGTTTCTCTAACCAACCTTCTAGAGAAATAGAAGATTAAAGGAATGGTGCAGCACATTTAACTATAACGCTGCACTCATCACAAAAACAGAAACAAACCTTAAACTATACCTTTACTCTTGACATTCCCCCAGCTTCACTGACTAGGAAGATCCCGAAAAAACTATACCTTAAACTATACATATGTTGGACACCATTTGAGACTAACCAATTCCTTAAGGCAAGATATTCAGTCCCACAATCTGTTTGAAGAGTTTTAATCTTTTTACCAAACTGTACTTCAATTAACTTATAGAAATTAAGAAAGCACTGAGCCACATCAGACTTTTTCTTAACTAGGTAAAGCCAAGTGTGTCTGCTACACACATCAATAAAAGACACATAATAGAGATATCCATCAGAGCTAACAGATGCAGGACCCCACAAGTCAGAGACAACAAGTTCAAAAGGCTCATTATATTCAGTGGAAGATGAAGAAAAAGGAAGCTTGTGAGCTTTCCCTTGTAAACAAGCAGAACAGACATGATTCACATCCCAAGGCTTAGCAACAATATTACACTTATTCAGAACATTACTAACTATTCGACTAGAGGGGTGACCTAGTCTCTTATGCCACAAGTCAAACAAATCTAAAGACTTTGAAACATTATGAACCTGAACAACAGACTTCAATGAGCAGCAAGTATTGGCAACAGGGGCAGACAACTGATACAAACCTTCATGCGTGAGCTTCCCTTCCAGAAGGATCCTCTGAGTCTGAGTATCCTTAACACAGCAGCCATTAGCAAAAAACTCAAAATAAACATTGTTATCACGAGCTAGCTGAGAAATAGACAATAAGTTCTTTTTAATGGAGGGAACATGTAACAAGTTCCGAAGCACTAAGGGTTTGGACTGAGTAAGTAAATATCCTTGACCAACATGCTTAATAGGAACACTTGCACCATTGCCCATGAGTAAAGAAGTATTACTTGTGTACTGAACAGCAGAATGCATATGAGACTGATCAGAGGTGACATGATGGGATGCCCCAGAGTCAGGACACCACACACCATGAGTCAGAATGGAACCACTGGGTGAAAACATCACAGGGCTTTGAGAGAAACTACTAGTACTAGTAGGTTGAGCAACAGGAGTAGAGTGATCACTGGGAAACTCAGAAACATGACTGACTGCAGACATTCCTTGCTTAGCACCAGCAGGAGAGAAAGAGTTCACCCCTTGACCAACAGCTGAAGTAAACTTTCCTTGTCCATCAGAGAAACCATTACCAAGAGAAGGTGGATTGTAGTACCCAGTACTAGGAGGACATGAAGCATAAGAATTTGGCTGAAACCCAAAAGTATGGTTGAACACTTGAGCTGATTGAGTGCCAGGCCTGGAGTGAACAACAGCAGGAGCAACATTAGTATTTTGTGATGACCCAAAATTAGCACCGTCATTCTGCACCTCATCATCACTAGCATTATATCCACTGTAACTAAGGTCAAATCTGTAGTAGCACTTCTGCACAGTATGCCTCATGCGACCACACAACTGACACTGAGGTCGGTTAGATCCATATCTCCCTCGACCACGACCTCTGTTGTTGTTGAAAGCACCACGACGTCCTCTAGAATAAAATTGAGCTCCTCCTCCAGATTGAAACTGACCAGACAAGTGAAGACCATGAGGTGTAACATTTCGAGTCTCATCAAAAGAGGTTGAATGTCCTTCATCACTCTGAACTGCTAAATTGGCATGCACAGGAAGACTATTATGATGAAACATCTGCATCCTAGCTTCACAATCTAACAGCATTTCAGTTAGCTTTTCAAGAGATAGGAACTCCTTTGAAGCAACAGCTATAACCGACTCAAACTCTACAGACAACCCCGCAAGGATAACACTAACATGTTCTTGCTCAGACACTACACTTCCAGAAGCATTCAATGTGTCACATATCATCTTGATCTTAGCTAGGTACTCAGTAATGGATAATCCTAGCTTTTTCTGTGTATGTAAGCTAGGTCTAAGAGAGGAAGTTTTGGTGGTGGAACAAGCCCCAAACATTCGAGTGACATTAGACCAAATTGTACTAGCAGTAGTGCACCCTGTCAACCTAAGAAGAACCTCTGAACTTATGGTAGACAGCATCCAAGAAGCAAGAAGTTTATCTTGCCTATAGTACGCAAGATATTCTGGATTCTCACTTATCTGCCCTGCAGCATTGGTTATAGTACGACTAGGTGCAATGGTTTCATCAGACAAAAAAAGAAGTAGACCATAACCATCAATAATCAGAGAAATCTGTTGTTTCCACAAAACATACGCACTTGCTGAAAGCTTCACAACATCAATTTTAGGAATCAGTTGAACACTAGAGACATTCATGACATTTGTGACCTGACCAGAGCTAGAATCAGAGTTAACCGACGTTCCTCCTTGAGTCATATTCACACAGACAAATCAACAAACAGATTGCGTGCACAGAAAAGAGACAAAGCCAAACGCAAAAACACAGACAATTCTCCAGAAATCCAGAGTCTCAGCGATGTTCCAATCGAACTCAACAATTCAAAAGAAACTCAAACATTACGCCTATAGGATATCTCAACCAAGAGTCACTAGATTTACTCTGTAACCTATGAGTCCTCTCGAGTAAACATGCTCATGACCAAAACAGATAATCCTAGGTTTTGAAGCGATGAATGACGCAAAAGATACAATAATGACAAGAAATTGAACCAATTGCAATCGCGAGACAATGAATCAACAAGAAGATGAGAGAAAACAGAACCTGATCAGCGAAGAATCAAAAACCAAACCGAAAATACAAGACGCAACAATAGCAGACGATAGCGGAAGACAATTCGTCACCAGGAATCACGGCGATTGATACCATGTTAAGATCTTACAAAGATCTTAGAAATATGGTGAATTGACAGAGAAGAGAATGGGGAAGGAGAGACGGTACTCTCGTTTTATTTTATTGATTTGAAAGAATAACCGTAATATTCTCAGAAGAAAACCGGCCTTATATACAAAGAATTAGAACGTCAGTTGAGATAACGGTACTAACAACTCCTAACCGTTTCTCTAACCAACCTTCTAGAGAAATAGAAGATTAAAGGAATGGTGCAGCACATTTAACTATAACGCTGCACTCATCACAAAAACAGAAACAAACCTTAAACTATACCTTTACTCTTGACAAGATCGAAGATGCCTTGCAGATTATATATCATCATCATTGCAATCATGTTCAGGTCGACGACGACGATCTCTACACCACTGCTGTTCGGTTTCGTCTTCTAAGAGAGCATGGCTTCAATGTTGATTGCGGTATGCCTTACGATTCTAGAACAAATCTATTTCATGCCATTTTCTTTAAGTGATACAAATAAAATAGTCTCGAGTTTTTTCGATGACTATGCAGAGACATTCAACAAGTTCAAAGATGAGGAAGGAGAGTTCAAACAATCCTTAATCAGTGATGTCAAAGGCATGCTTGAACTGTACGAAGCTGCACACTTTCTACTGCATGGAGAAAGTATATTAGAAGAAGCTCTTTCTTTCACTAAATTCCATCTCAAGTTGGCTGAAACAGAGGTAGACTATCCTCTCTCCACACAGATTGCTAATGCTCTAAACCGACCCCTTCGCAAGAGCTTGCCGAGGCTGGTTGCCAAGAGCTTCATTTCCATATACGAAGGATGTGGTACCCACGACCAAAACTTACTCAAATTCGCAAAACTAGATTTCAAAATATTACAACATTTGCACAAGAAAGAGATACACGAGCTCACCAGGTGCTCAGAGGTTTTCATGAGTCTAGTTAAATACGAATCTTATTAATATATATGTATCATAATATATATTTTTTCTTCTTAATTATAGGTGGTGGAAAGGTTTAGATGTTTCAACCAATTTTTCCTTTGCACGAGATAGATTGGTGGAAGGTTATTTTTGGATGTTGGGAGTATACTTTGAACCCCGTTACTCCATTGCTAGAACTTTTGCAACCAAACTAATAGCTCTCCTATCAATTTTGGATGATATTTATGATGCATATGGCACATATGAAGAACTTGAAATCCTCACGAAAGCAATCCACAGGTCATTCAAAGTAAAATTCACCTTTACTTCAACTCATTAGAAGTAAATTTATAGAGAATTAACCATTTGAATTGCTTACATATTGTAGGTGGGATATCAACTGCATAGATCAACTTCCCGACTACATGAAATTGTGGTACAGAGAAGCCTTAAATGTTTATAAAGATATGGAAGATTTGATGTCTAAAGAAGAAAAAGCATATCGTGTCCAATTCGCAATAGATGCGGTATATGTAAATGTGTATATATATATATTTGAAAACTATGCATGGTTTGTGCTAACTTTTTGTTTGTTTATTAACAGATGAAACGACAATCTCAAGCCTTCTATGAGGAGGCCAAATGGCTCCATGAAAATTACATTCCAACTGTGGAGGAGTATATGCCGATTGCATTAATGTCTTGTGGTTATATGAATCTTACAATTGCATCTTTCGTTGGCATGGAAGATGCCATAACAAAAGAGACTTTCATTTGGGCATTTAATGACCCCAAGATTCTTAGAGCTTCAAGTGCTATTTGTAGGCTGATGAGTGATATTGTTAGCCACAAGGTATGTGCGCATAATTAATTTCTCTTATTTATTATTTGAGTTCGATTCGATTTGATATCTAAATTAGCCCAAATTAAATTATGTTTAATATAGTTTGAACAAGAGAGAGGACATGTTTCCTCAGCTGTGGAGTGCTACATGAAACAATATGGGGCATCAATGCAAGCAGCACACGTTGAGTTCTTGAAGCAAGTAAACGATGCTTGGAAAGACATTAATGAAGGGTTCTTGAAACCAATGGCAGCGCCCGCGTCGGCTCTTAATCGAATTCTAAACCTTGCAAGGGTTATGGATCTCTATTACAAGGGAGAAGATGCTTATACACATGCTGGCGATTCAGCAGAAACTACCATTACTGCGCTGTTGATTGATTCAATTCCAATTTGATTCAAGAATTTAAAGTTTAAACTCCCTTTTATAAAATAAGATTTAGAGTTTAAATACCGGTATTTGTAAGAAATATATTCTATTATCCTTGAGTTGTGAGCTTATTCGTAGAATAACTGGATATGTATTACTTGGTAACTTTTTCTTTCAAGTCGAATTATTTAAGTTTATTCAATTATTATAATCGGAGGTAAGGATGCTCATACTTCGAAGACTATTGCGATAGTGAGACTCTTTCATTTATCAAGGAATTAAAGAGTGTCGTTTTTCAAATTTAATTGTATGAAGGTCTTTAATTCTTTGATCTGACTCTCAAATATGCTATCTGAGTTTGGTATGAATCCTTCCTTCCAACAGACTTGGCGAAGTGTTAATAAACCAGCTCATTCTTTAACAAGGTGAAATTATTGTTGGAAAAGTATGCTAAATTAGAAATGTTAAAAGTCAAGCACCATTCGGTGCATTAAATGCACAATTCGGTGCATTTTTCAAAGGCTGCAAAATCAACCAATTTGGTTGAAAATGTGATGGTATAATCACTTGGGTTAGTACCTAAAGTTTAGGTTATTTATAAGTTGGTCCCTTAAGTTCAACTATAAATAGCCTAGCCATTTGTCATTTCTCATCATCCCAAATCATTCTAACATCCTCCCAATACTAGAGAAATTAGAGAGTTTTCATAGAATTATTTTCTCCTTTTTATCAAGAGAGAATTGTCATTGTTTTCTCCTTGTTAGATTGAGAGAAGTTGTAATTCCTATTTTCTCATAGTGAAATTCTTCTACCTTTGTCCGTGGTTTTTACCCTATATTATTTAGGGGTTTTCCACGTAAAATTTGTGTCTCCTTTATCTTCATTGTTATTTTCTCAAATTATCAGTTGCGTTTTTGCTCTATCCGACGACCGTATTCCGCAACAATTGGTATCAGAGCCTAATTTGGGTGCATATATCTACTTACCGTATTCTCTGTTGGTTGCCACTGAAAAGTGGATCCTCCATCATAAGAAAGTAAGTTAGATATTACTCATTCATTGAAGGTGGTGGGCATTATTCACGTCAAAAAGGTGAAATAGTGGGAGCTATCTGAAATAGAAGCTATGGCAACGAAATTTGATATTGAAAAGTTCAATGGGAGAAATTTCTCACTGTGGAAATTGAAGATAAAGGCAATCCTAAGAAAAAAACAGATGTCTAGCGGCTATCAGCGAAAGACCGACAGATTTTACGGATAACAAGAAATGGAATGAGATGGACGAGAATGCTATTGCAGACCTTCATTTAGCATTAGCAGATGAAGTACTATCAAGCATCGAGGAGAAGAAGACAGCCAAGGAGATTTGGGATCACCTCACAAAATTATACGAGGCCAAATCGTTGCACAATAAAATTTTCCTTAAGAGGAAATTGTACACTCTTCGGATGTTAGAATCTACTTCAGTGACAGAGCACTTAAACACGTTGAATACTCTATTTTCTCAGCTTACATCCCTAAGCTATAAAATAGAGTCACAAGAACGTGCTGAACTTCTGCTTCAAAGTCTACCTGATTCGTATGATCAACTCATCATCAACTTGACAAACAACAACCTTACCAATGATCTAGTCTTCGATGACGTTGCAGCTGCTGTTCTGGAAGAAGAAAATCAGCGCAAGAACAAGGAAGACAGACAAGGAAATCTGCAACAAGCAGAGGCCTTAACGGTGATGAGAGGAAGATCAGCAGAACGTGGCCAAAGTAGCAGTCACAATCATGGTAGATCAAAGTCAAGGAGTAAGAAGAATTTAAAGTGCTACAACTGTGGAAAGAAGGGTCACATGAAGAAGGATTGTTGGAGTTTACCTAAAAACTCCAATCCTCAAGGAAATATGGCAAACACTTTAGATGATGGAGATGCTCTCTGTTGTGAAGCATCAACAGCCATGGAAGGTAGAAAAAGATTTGCAGACATATGGCTTATTGACTCGGGAGCCACATATCACATGACCTCAAGAAGAGAATGGTTCTATAATTATGAACCTATCTCAGGAGGATCTGTGTACAGCTGCAATGATCATGCCTTGGAGATTGTTGGCGTTGGAACCATCAAATTGAAGTTGTATGACGGGACAACCAAAGTTGTTCGAGATGTGCGGCACGTGAAAGGCTTGAAGAAAAACTTATTATCCTACGGATTGTTGGATAATAATGCAAGCAAGATTGAAACACAAAAAGGAATCATGAAGGTGTTCCATGGAGCGCTTGTGGTGATGAAAGGTGAAAAGATAGCGGCAAATTTGTACATGCTGAAGGGAGAGACCTTGCTAGAAGCAGAAGCCTCTATTGCCTCATGTAGTTCAGATTCTACCATGTTATGGCATCAGAAACTTGGACACATGTCAGAACAGGGAATGAAAGTCCTTGTGGAGCAAAAGCTACTTCCGGGTTTAACAAAGGTATCACTTCCTTTGTATGAACATTGTATTACAAGTAAGCAGCATCGATTAAAATTCAACACATCAAATTCTAGAGGCAAGGCTGTTCTAGAATTGGTTCATTCTGATGTATGGCAAGCACCGGTTACATCCCTAGGCGGAGCAAAGTATTTTGTCTCGTTCATTGATGACTACTCTAGGAGATGTTGGGTGTATCCTATCAAGAGGAAGGCAGATGTGTTTTCAACTTTCAAAGTTTTCAAAGCGCGGGTGGAACTTGATTCTGGAAATAAAATCAAGTGTTTCAGATCAGATAATGGAGGTGAATATACAAGTGATGAATTTGATGACTTTTGTAGAAAAGAAGGCATCAAAAGACAGTTCACAACAGTATACACTCCTCAACAAAATGGAGTGGCAGAGCGGATGAACAGAACTCTGTTAGAAAGAACACGAGCAATGTTGAGAGCTGCAGGACTAGAGAAAGCTTTCTGGGCAGAAGCAGTTAATACCGCATGTTATTTGGTGAATCGGGCTCCATCAACTGCAATTGAGTTAAAGACACCGATGGAGATGTGGACTGGTAAACCAGTTGATTATTCAAACCTCCATATATTTGGAAGTATTGTGTACGTGATGTACAATGCCCAAGAAATTTCAAAGTTGGATCCAAAATCCAGAAAATGTAAATTCTTGGGGTATGCTGATGGAGTAAAGGGGTATCGCTTGTGGGATCCCACTGCCCGCAAAGTGATTATCAGCAGGGATGTTATTTTTGTAGAAGACAAGCTGCAAAGAAAAGAAGAAGATGATAGCACTGATACAGAAAAGCCAGAGACTACACAGATACATGTTGAAAATGAGTTTGAACGGAGAGATTGTTCTGAAGCAGAACTAGAGCTCGAGGAACCAGAACCAGAGCTCGAGGAACCAGAACCAGAGAATTCTGAAGCTCCAACAACTCGTCAATCAGATCGTGTGAGAAGACGCCCCAATTGGCACTCAGATTATGTTATAGAAGGTAATGTTGCATACTGCCTTTTAACGGAGGACGGTGAGCCATCATCATTCGAGGAGGCAATGAACAACTCAGATGCTTCACAGTGGATGGCGGCAATGCAAGAAGAAATCGAAGCCCTTCATAAAAATAATACATGGGAACTTGTGCCACTACCACAAGGAAGGAAGCCAATTGGTAACAAATGGGTCTTCAAAATCAAGAGAAACGGTGACGATCAAGTGGAGAGGTATCGTGCAAGACTGGTGGTCAAAGGATATGCTCAGAAAGAAGGTATTGATTTCAATGAAATCTTTTCTCCAGTGGTTCGACTAACAACTGTTCGAGTTGTCCTGGCAATGTGTGCTACATTGAATTTACATCCAGAGCAGCTAGATGTTAAAACAACTTTTCTTCATGGAGATCTTGAAGAAGAGATTTACATGCTCCAGCCTGAAGGTTTTGAAGAAAAAGAAAAGAAGAACTTGGTTTGTAGGTTGAACAAATCTCTGTACGGTTTAAAGCAGGCGCCGAGGTGTTGGTACAAGAGATTTGATTCCTTCATCATGAGCCTTGGATACAACAGACTTAATGCAGACCCTTGTGCTTACTTCAAGAGGTTTGGTGAAAACGACTTTGTTATATTGCTGTTGTATGTAGATGACATGTTGGTTGCAGGCCCTAACAAAGATCATATTGAAGAATTAAAGGCACGACTGGCTAGGGAATTTGAAATGAAGGACTTGGGACCAGCAAACAAGATTCTAGGGATGCAAATTCACCGAGATAGAAGTAGTAGGAAGATTTGGCTTTCACAAAAGAATTACTTGAAAAAGATCTTGTCACGATTCAGCATGCAAGATTGTAAGCCAATTTCTACCCCTATTCCTATTAACTTTAAATTATCCTCCAGTATGAGTCCTAGCAGTGAAGAAGAGAGGAGGGAGATGTCTCGAGTACCGTATGCATCAGCAGTGGGAAGTTTAATGTTCGCTATGATTTGTACAAGACCAGACATTGCACAAGCAGTGGGAGTAGTTAGTCGGTACATGGCGAATCCAGGCAGAGAGCATTGGAATGCTGTGAAAAGGATCCTGAGATACATCAAAGGGACCTTAAATGTTGCATTATGTTACGGAGGATCAGACTTTCTTATCAGCGGGTATGTCGATTCTGACTATGCAGGAGACTTGGATAAAAGCAAATCTACAACGGGGTATGTGTTTACAGTTGCTGGTGGAGCTGTAAGCTGTGTTTCAAAACTGCAATCGGTTGTGGCTACGTCAACAACGGAGGCAGAATATGTAGCAGCTACACAAGCCAGTAAAGAAGCAATATGGTTGAAAATGTTATTGGAGGAGCTCGGGCACAAACAAGAGAATGTCTCTTTGTTTTGTGATAGTCAGAGCGCCTTGCATCTTGCAAGGAATCCTGCTTTTCACTCAAGAACAAAACACATTCGGGTCCAATACCACTTCATTCGTGAGAAAGTGGAAGAAGGGACGATAGATATGCAGAAGATCCATACCGATGACAACATAGCAGATTTCATGACAAAAGCAATCAACACTGATAAGTTTACTTGGTGTCGATCCTCTTGTGGCTTGTTAGAGACGTAAGCAACATGAAAAGTACGAGGTAGAAAGAATGGTGTGAAGATATGATTGTTCCAATCAAATCTTCAAGTGGGAGATTGTTAAAAGTCAAGCACCATTCGGTGCATTAAATGCACAATTCGGTGCATTTTTCAAAGGCTGCAAAATCAACCAATTTGGTTGAAAATGTGATGGTATAATCACTTGGGTTAGTACCTAAAGTTTAGGTTATTTATAAGTTGGTCCCTTAAGTTCAACTATAAATAGCCTAGCCATTTGCCATTTCTCATCATCCCAAATCATTCTAACATCCTCCCAATACTAGAGAAATTAGAGAGTTTTCATAGAATTATTTTCTCCTTTTTATCAAGAGAGAATTGTCATTGTTTTCTCCTTGTTAGATTGAGAGAAGTTGTAATTCCTATTTTCTCATAGTGAAATTCTTCTACCTTTGTCCGTGGTTTTTACCCTATATTATTTAGGGGTTTTCCACGTAAAATTTGTGTCTCCTTTATCTTCATTGTTATTTTCTCAAATTATCAGTTGCGTTTTTGCTCTATCCGACGACCGTATTCCGCAACAAGAAATTTCGAGACATATCTTGAATGAATAATTGTAATGATTCGTATTATGAAATTATGGTTTCATATGTTTAAATTGATTGAGTGATAAAGAGAAATTAATGCTCAAAGTAAGATATTTGTGAATTGCATAAGGAGAATAAAAAAATGTTTGGTTCTAGAGAATAAAGTGAAAAACGTGAAGAAAACGTGTTTGGTTATAAAATTAAAAAATAATTTTTAGAAAATAATAACAAAAATAAGTGGAAATTTAAAAACATAAAAAAAGATGTTTTCATTATTTTTATTGAAAATATTTTAGGAAGTGGAAAAATATGAAAACAATGGTTTTTTAATTTCAACTCTATTTTAATCAGGATTCGAATCATCCTAATGCCATTTTTTAAAATTTTAGTTTATTTACTTGTATTTTGTTTATTTATTATAATAATAACATTTTCTAACTATATTTTATTTTAATTATTTAATAATTATTTTTTTCATTTCTATTTTGAAAAACTAGATATCAAACACATTTTCACTATCTTCAATTTTGAAAAAAAAGCTTCTAACCTATTAACCAAGCATGTTCTCTAATTTTTATAAAAAAAAATAAAAATTATTTTTTAAAACCAAACATACCTTTATTTTCTACATTAATGGGCAAATGGGGTTTGTTTATACATCAACCCTCTTGATATTTATGAAATAATTTAATTTAGGGTAATCTTCACTCGTGGTCACTTTTGTTTTGGGTTTGTTCTATTTTGGTCACTCGAATTCAAAAAAGACTATTCTGGTCACTTATGTTCGAAATCGTTTCTGTTTTGGTCACTGGACCGTTAACCTCCGTTAATTAAAAATAATAATTTTTAATTTTACCCCTAAACTTTCAAAACTTCATTTTTCACCATCTTCCTCAAAACTCAATGAACTTCCCCAAAACTACATTAAATGTCTTCCTAAAAGTTTTTAAAACTATATTATGTACAATCCAAAGATTACAGGGAGTATCCTAGTCTGATTTATGTCAACTATAACATAATTTCTTGTTCGCAATTGTCCATAACCTTCCCAGTTATAAACCCTTGAATGCAAATCCAATGGAAAAAAGCTGCAATCGTGTATATGTACAAAATTTCATCCACCACTACATAGGGAAAAATTTAACAGTGGTACAACAAATTGGGACAAGAAGAACCCATTCCCCATCTATAGAAATTACAAAATCTACACTTCCAATTTGAATCCCATCCGAGAAAATTTCTCAATGTTCACTTTTTGTCCATCGAAAGTGTTCATCGTCCTTCATGGAGATCTTCAGAGGGAACCGCCATCCTTGAGATGTTATCATTGTCGAAAGCGCTTAGGCCGGAGAAATGACCGGAATAGAACATTGATGATGTCTCATCAGACTCGAAAGTAGTAGAAGACTACCTCTGGTTGGACCGGTTGTTCGTAACAGTTAACAGGGAATCCTGATATTCAGTCACACGCTGCACCATTTTTAAAGATTGTACTACTTCCCCCATTGTGGGCCTTTGGCTTGCCTCCGGAGCAACACAAGCAACTGCAATTGTGCAAACTCGTACGAAATCTTCCTTCGAGTACTTCCCTCCAAGCCTTGGATCAGCTAGCTTCTCCAACCGATCATTGTCTCTCAGGATTGGTCGCGCCTGAAAGCAGAACAACCAACTTATGGTCAAAGTTATCTAGCAGCTCAAGTGATTAACAACAGTCGGGCTTATATTATTCACCCCAAGTGACAAGGCTTATATTACTCAATCTGCATTCGTGTTTATAAGCCTATAAAGTGTAACTAGAAATGCAAAATCACACAACTTAATCTTTAGTTTTTTTTGGTTCAGCTTATGTTATAGGGTTCTAACTCCCTTTTTGCCAAAATAGTGAGATTCAATTACACAATTTATTATCAGTCACCCTGCATGAAAAAGATAGAGAAAAACAAGTTATATTATTTCACAATCATCCACGACATATCTGAGAATGTGCTAAATTTCCAGTTTGATGAAATTGCGCTTAACATACCAGGTTCTTGAGGAGATACTTTTGCCTTTCCCCCACGGAATGCACAGAAACAAATTATAAGCACAAATATTATAGAAAAAACCAGTAAGCCAGCAGAAATACCAAAGGCAAGAGTCAAATTCGAATTCTTCCCCTTGTTTGAAGGACTTGGTGATGTAGAATTGGAGGATTTATGTGTTGTGGAAGTTCATTGAGTTTTGGGAAAGATGGTGAAAAATGAAGTTTTTGAAAGTTTGGGGGTCAAATTAGAAATTATTATATTTAATTAACAGAGGTTAACGGTCCAATGACCAAAATAGAAATGGTTCCGAACGTAAGTGACCAGAATATTTCTTGAATTCGGGTGACCAAAATAGAACAAACCCAAAACAAAAGTGACCACGAGTGAAGATTACCCTTTAATTTAATGCTCCATCCCGCGCGCAAGAATTGGACAAGGTGCAAATACAAACATGCCAGTTCTTTTTTGGTGTCAAGATTTTAAAATTCAGGTTGTTGGAAGCGTTGGTGGGCACTCGATATAATTTATAACTCACATATTATATTAATACGAACCAATATACGAATATAAATATTTTTGACACTTCAGATGCGGCTAGTTTACAACACTTCTATCATGTTAGTAAAGTCAAGTTTTTAGCCTTATCTTACAGGTGACGACGACGTCGAGTTGGCGGTGGAGAAAATATTATGTCGAAACCTTTTTTCTTTTACGGTTGCTTTGAATCTCGATAGTTTGTTGTCAGCAAAGAAACGGAAAAGTGAAATATTTTCAGTTTCGTAATTTTTGTCTCTTTCTGGTACTTTTTTTCTTTTGTAGATCTTCGAACTTCAGTTGAATATACTTCACGATTTTCTATTCCAGTAATGTGGCTGCTTGAGGATGAAAGTTCAGTCAAATTTTGTTGAGAACTTTGATCATCACCATCTTCATCTTGATGAACTCACCGTCGTCTTTATCTTCGTTAAAAAATAGTCTTTCAACTTTCTTGTCTTCTGTTCTCCATCTCCAGTGTTTCGTTTCATCAAACTCAACATCTCTTGATATTATCATCTTCTTGGTTAGATGATTATAAAGTATGTAGGCTTTACTTCGTTCATTATAATCGAGGAAAATGCATTTCTTTATTCTGTCATTGAGCTTCTTTCTTATCTGCTCAGGTATGTGGGCATATGCGATGCATCCAAAAATCTTGAGGTGACCAATTCCAGACTTTTTACCACTCCATATTTTATTCAGTTTCATGTTTCACACTCTCTTTGTTAGACAACGATTTAACAGGTAAAATGCACATTGAACTGCTTCGGCCCAAAAAAATTTTGGTAGATGCTTACTTTTACCATGCTTCTTGTCATGTCGAGGATGGTGCGGTTCTTTCTTTCTGCAACTCTATTTTGTTGAGGCGTGTATCTAACAATCAACTGATGAATAATACCATGCTCCTTGTAAAAATCTTCAAATAAATTTATTGTATATTCGTCTCTTCTGTCAGATCTAAGTATCTTTAAGTATTGGCCAATTTAATTTTCTGTGATTGCTTTGAATTCTTTAAAATTCTCCAATACTTCTGATTTTTCTTTAAGAACATATACTCAACACTTTCTGCTATAATCGTCAATAAAAGTTAGGTAATACATGTTTCCACTGAGTGATGGGGTATTAAAAGGACTTGCAATATCTGTGTGCACAATCTCCAATAATCTTCTTGCTCTCTAAGATTTTTTGACTTCAAAACTTTGTCTTTGTTGCTTTCCTTTGATGCAAGCCTCGCACAATTAATTTGGAGGGTTGATTTCTAGCAAATCATTCACCATCTTTGCTTTTGACAATAACTTCAAGCTAGAAAATTCAAGATGCCCATACCTCAAACGCCACAGCCACGAATCGTCTCTAGTTAAAGATTTCATGCACTTCATGTCTCCTACCTCGATGTCAATGATAAAGAGGCGATCTTGCATCATATCAACTTGGACAACTAATTCTCCATTATTATTTTTTATGGCAAGCGAACAATTTTTCATCTGTACTTCATATTCTTTGTTAGAGGTTGCCAAGATTGATGATGTTGCTTTTCATAGCCGGTACATAATAAACATCTTATATGTATTTTTTTCTCACTATTATTTTTTTGCGTAATCTTGACTTTGCATTTGCCTTTGACCTCGGCATGTGAGTCATCTCTAAAAGTTACATGACCACGGATCGTTTCGTCAAGTTCCACAAATAATTCTTTTCTACCAGACATGTGATTGCTAACACAATTATCAAGGTACCAAATATTTTCCTTGAATTCTTCATTTCCTTTATAAGTAAAGAACACATAAGTATTTTTATTTTTCTCTTCTTCAGCTGCTGCTACATAATTTTTTTCTGATTTAGAGCTGATCTAAACTCGTAACGGTAATGACCATACTTGTTGCAATTATAACATTGTACCTGAGATTTATCTCTTTGTTGATATTAGCCTCTTCCTCGGCCTCTATAACCTCGTCCACGGTTTGGTGACTAGTAATTTTTACTTGTTTAATTGTCGTCATATGATCGATCGCTACACCCGTGTGTTCTTTGTCCACCTTTGTATTTTTCAAGATATCCTCCACGATTTTCACTGCCTTATGTGTAGCTGCTGGTAGCTTCACCTTCATTGACGTGTAACTTGCTTTGTAGAACTTGTTCCAGATTATCAGTTTCTTCATTCAACTTCTTTTTCTGCTTATGAGCTTGGAGTGATTTCACAAACTCGTCGATACTCATTTGAGTTAAATCTTTTGATTCTTCTTTTGATTCTTCAATTGCAACGATCACGTAATTAAATTTACGTGACAGTGATCGTAAAATTTTCTCCATTATTCTGACCTCGCTGAGTGCTTCGCCGTTTTTTTTATTTCATTTGCAACGACTTTCATACCGTTAACATAATCGTCTATGCTTTTCGTGCCTTTTAATTTTAGCATTTTAAACTCAGCTTTGAGCGAATGAAGACGTACCTTTTTTGCTTTCTCAACTCCTTGGTGTAATTTTGTAGAGTTTCCCACGCTAACTTTGTAGTTGTTGCTTTTGTAATTTTTCAAAGGTAGATTCATCTACCGCTTGAAAAATGAAATACAACGCCCTTTGGTCTTTTTTACGAGCATTCCTTTGTGCTCTTTTTTGTTCATTGGTCAGAGCTATCTCTGTTGCTTCATTTTTTGGCTCGGCGTATCCTTTTACAACAATATCCTAGCATTCTTGCGAACCGAGTAATGCCTTTATTTGAATACTCCAATTGTTATAATTTGTCTTGGCCAATCTCGGGATTTGAGACTGGATCATGCTCTTCACCTTCTCGTGGCTTAAATTCGAACTCGAACTTGGCTCGAATACAACTTATTAAAAGCGTTGTTGAGCACTCGATATAATTTATAACTCATACAATATATTAATACGAACCAATATACAAATACAAATATTTTCGACACTTCACTAACTGCTATTAGTTTATAACACTTCTCTCAAAGCTTTGCTAAGCTTCACTCAACTCTCTTTCTCTCTCGTTTTTTCAGCTTACAATTGTACATTTTTCATACAACTGATGCTTATATATATAGTACTCGTAACCGACGTTTTAAACTCTAGTGCTTCTAATTACTGCCATGTGTGTATACTTTTACGGCCATTATCCATTCCTTAATTAATAAGGATTTCCAATTGTGCTGCCACATCTCATTTGACTTGAAATATTGCTGCCATTCTTCAATGTTCCACTAAGCTTCATTTAGTGTTAGTGTTAAATACGGGTATGATTAAATTTTTAAGTACTTTTTTTATATATTCGAACGATCCTTAAAAATGATATTCACGTATCCAAGTGTCGGACATGAGTGTCGAACAAAAGTATTTCATAAAAAATAAGAGTTCGAGTAGTATAGATCATAGATAATGTAAGATTCATGGTAATCTTAATTTTATGACATTTTTACCTTTTTATATAATTTTGATCAAAATTGTCCCTTCATTTTATGAGTTTTTTTAGTAAATTTTATGAGTTTTTATATATAAGTAAATATGTTATATATATATATATATATTTAAAATTATTATCCTATAATATTTTAACTTAATACATTAACTAAAAGGGATAAAATAATCAATTATCATATTTAATATGAATAGTATCATGAGAGTTTAATGAAAAAGCTCAATGAACTTTCATATTGATAACTTCAAATTAATACTGAAGCAACTAAATTTGTTAAAATATATATATACCAATAACAATTTTATAAAATGTACTTTTAGATAACTTATATCTTATCAATTATTAAATAATAAAAGCTTACATTTTAGCCAAATAAACCAGATAGGATGGCATAGTATTATGTAAACTACCTTTTTAGTTATTTAACTTTAAGCATGTTTCTATTTTGGCCACCAACTATAATTTTTTTTAATTTAATCATTAACTTTTGGGTAAACAATACCAATGACCACCAAACTATAGGGTAGGTGTCGATTTGACCACTATATTTTTAATTGTGTCAAATATATCATTTAACTATTTAAATGGTTCCAATTAAGCCACCGCCGTTAAAAAAACGAAAAAGTTGACGTGACTGTTAAAAAAATTGGTATAATTATACATTTGATCCTCTATATTTATACAATAAACCAATTTAGTCCTGATTTTAATCTAATAAAATAAATTAATTATTCAATAAAATGGTGACACATGTCACCACCTTATTGGAAGTCTTTAATTATTTTTATTTAATTTATTTTCTACCTCCAATCAGGCGGTGATACGTGTCACCCAATTGGAGGTGGAAAAATGAGAGCAACAAAATCACCCCATCAAGAATCAAACCCAGAACCTTGGAGTACCCAAGGTGTGTGCTTGCCACTGAACCAAGCACGTTTTTGTGCTATGGGGTACAACACTTAATATGTCTTTAATGATTGTTAATGCTCAGAAAAATGAAAGAGAAGGAAATGCACTTGGACAGATTCAAACCAAGGACCTTGTGGTGCAAAGCGCATGTTCTTGCCACTACACCAAGTGTATGTTTTCTAATATGAAGTACAACATTTAATATATGTCTTTTATAGTTTTTAATGCTTGGAAAAGGAAAGAAATGTGATTTTAGGAAACTCGAACATAATATTCTTATGATGCATAAAAACATCTAAACCAATTACATAAATTTAATAACTAAATTAAAGTTAAAAATATTTTGTATATATTTTAAATTATAGTTAGTGCACGATTTAAAATAAAAAATTTAATATTATTTTTAATTTTTTAATATAAAAATCATTTTAAATTTTTTTATATTTTAAACTAAATTTAATATATTTTTCAGTTCAAGATTTATTTTTATAATGTCACGTATATAATCATTGAATTATTTTTTTAACTTAATTAATAATTTAATATTTATTAAAAAATTAATTAAATTATTATATATAGAATTATATTAAATTCATTTAACGAATTCAAACTCACAAACATAATTTAATATTCTTAACTTTAATTTAATTATTATATTTATTTAATTGGTTTAACTTTTTTTTCATTTTGTTGCTCTCATTTTTCCACCTCCAATTGGGTGACACGTGTCACCACCTTATTAGAAGTCTTTAATTATTTGTATTCCATCTTATTGAATAATTAATTTATTTTATTAGATTAAAATTAGGACTAAATTGATATGTTGTATAAATATAGAGGACCAAATGTGTAATTATACCAATTTTTTTAATAGTTCCGTCAACTTTTTCATTTTTTTAACAGCGGGTGGCTTAATTGGAACCATTTAAATAGTTAAGTTGTATATTTAACACAATTAAAAATATAATAGTCAAATCGACACCAACTCTATAATTTGGTGTTCATTTATATAGTTAACCTTAACTTTTGAATCTTGTTATTTTAAATCATCAAAACGTTAACTCTTTGACTTGTATATAAGTTATGCAAAACCCCTTATTTTTTTGGAAAATTATTTAAAAACTCCTGAAACTTTCCTTCTTCGAATGACAGTGAAGAACGATGTCAGATAAGAGGACAAAAAAGTTAAAATATTAGATTAATTTCATAAATAAAAAATCCAAAACGCAATGTTTTGGTGCTGCATCAGCGTGAAGTTAAGGAATTAGCATCCGAATGACTTGAAAAAAACAAAATCCAAAAATTTACCGAACATACTAAAAAATTTTATAGTTGAGTGACCAAAACAGAAACATGAAGGTGACTTAGCATAAGGTCAAATGGTTTAATTTCCATATTATATATATTATCCCAAAAAAAAGTAATACATTATGAAAAATGAAGAGGTGGAGTGAAAGCACAGACAACTGGTTTTCATTAACATATATGTTAACAAAACAATAAAAGAATTGGTAAACAATGTCTTAGTTTACAATTAATTTGGAAGATTAGTATCACCATATACAACTATGGGGAAATCTAACTCATAACCCAGGATTCTTCAGCTTCAGCCTCACCCTGCAAAATACACTCATGTGTGTATGTATATATCAATCATAATCTTCCAAAACAAAGATACTCTCATTATTAGTTTCTTGACTGGGAAGCAAACGTCGCCGTCCGCTTTACGTTACCGGCTATGTCATCTTATCATGTTCTACAAAACACCATGGACATGGGGATTGAAACCATAAGCATAAGTAGAAACTAAACCAGTTTAGGTATATGTATGTGTATTCACCTTTTTCCTTCTTCAACCTTCTTCAAATATTTTTTATGGAGTTTGATTGCCTCATTACAAGCTTTCTTGGCATCCAAACTTCCAGTTATGTCATTCAATATCTGATACGTAGTCGAACACGGTTATAAAGATTCGGTTCATTAAATATAGGACATATATTCATATTCGAAAGTCACCTTAACGACGTCATCGAGGCCTCGAGCTTCGTTGAGTAGCTTGGTGCTCTTCTCTTTCAAGACACTGGCAACAAGGAAAACAGAAATGGGGAGGGGAGCTTCGTCGCTTTTTATTTTCATGTTCTCCCTCTCGAACTTCCCGTAATGACGCATTGATCTTGATCTCATCTTAGATTCCTCCAGACTCAATGTTGGTTCTTCATACAGATAGAACAAATCCGGGTCGTATTCCAGAGCCCACATCATCTGTTCCAATACAAATGGACTAAATTTATGAGTAAAATACACCGGATTCTGCTAACCGTGAACTCAGACTCAGTTGTTCGATACATGTTCAGACATCAGTATTCAGTATCATACCTCCCATAGATACAACGAATCACAAAACGAAAATTCTCGACGAAACAGAACCATTAGCATTCGAACAGCAAACAGATAGTCACCTCCACCTAGTGTCTCTGTAAACCAAATATGAGAAAATTAACAGAATGTTATCTTTTGTTGCTCCGATTCTTCATTTCTTTGTTGAAGTTTTGATGTTCCACATCCGTGTATGATGCATATTCAAACTTGGGTTTAGGATACACATCTGGATACTCGGACCTAAGTTCGAGTAACGTAACAATGTAGAACATAGTGAATGAACAGATATAAGTTTTGTTTCGTACCTAAGTGCTGATGGAGTTTCGGATCGATAACTTGAGTTACCATAGCCAAATGACTAAGTTGCGACTCTACCCCAACAGAGCTTTCAGTGCATCTGAAGTTCACTCTCTTTCAGAAGTAAAATAAACACACGCAATAAGAAACAAGCACTAAAATGGTAAAATCGAAAAATGTATGCAGCGATGCGAATCCATATTCGAACATACATATGCCAGATACATACCAATCTGCGCATGAGACGTTCGAAGCACCAAAATGCATCGGCTTCATTCTCAAGAAGGATTATCATGGGGGAGCATAGATCACTCATTCCTGCTCAACATTGTTAATGAAGCAATCGAACAATCGGTAAACTATATAATCATCACTTCCCAAAGAAGAAAAAATGATGAAATCTAATCATTCACCTTGACAATATCCAACATCTGTATCTATCCAGGCATAAACACAGAGAATGTCCCAAAGTTTCGCCAAATTCTCTTGCTTTTCATAGAATACTAAACTCCTGTCGGTCCGTTTAACATCAAGACCTAACAAAACAATATCCGTGTTAGACACATATCTGTATTTGACATGCATTCCAACTTGAATATATTAGCATCATCGACATACCTATTTGATGTAACAAGAGCAGCCAATTGATTATTCTCTTGTCCAAAGGACCTTTACTGAAGAGGTCATTCACAATTTCTGAACTTTCAGTTGAAGCACCAGCTGAATGAATATTAGTCACATATTAGTACCTGATTTATTGCACTTTGCGAAAATAAAATTATTTTAAACCACTAAATTGCCTGCATTGTCTGCCTCTTGAAGCACTAAAGGATCGTGAATCGGCTGACCATCTTCGGTTACTACAGGTGCTGTAATAAATTGACCACTTCCGATGACAGGAAAGATTTCACGACATACAGTCTTCCATTTCTCATAGTGCTCCCTGAGACATACATGTGATAAAACAAAACTCAGATGAAGCTCAAGTTTATGTCTCGACTCGTTTGTCGTTGCAGATTCTTATGGTTTTCTGATATAAGATTGGAGGAGGTAAGAAGCTAACCTTCGTTCCTGCCGTAGCTGCTCCCTTTCTTCGTACGTACTCCTAGGATCGAAACAGCCTAGAAGGAACTCCCAAACTTCTCCTCTAATTGTTGGATGGATCCCCTATGTTTGCCAAAAACTCGCCCAATGAACATAAACATGTACATACAAGTATACATACACATGCATTTAAACAAACATGAACAGAACATATATTGATGCATTTGAATTTTGTGGACAATCGATCACCGAATTCGAGCACTTACCCCACGATGGATTCGACCTAGAGTTTTGCCGATATCCAGCTGCCCGTCTGGATCAAATGCAGCTTGCCATTTCCTCACACTTAGAGTTTTACCAGGCTGCACAAGCAAATCAAAAACAAGGATTCATCTTCATTGAATCACAACACCATTATTGTTACATACATACATATACATATAAATTCGAAATCGAAATTGAATCTCGAAAACAAACCCTGATCTTAAACTTGGTTTCAGGCACATCAGTGCACTCAGGCCGGACCTCATAGTAAGAATCAGCAGGTTCTGCAGGAGCCCCCCACATTTACCAAGAAATTTCCTTTTATGAACCCAAAAAAGAAATCTCTGCTTTGTTTTTAAAAGCAGCAAAAGCTGGAGCTTTTCGAATCGAAAATGAGAATAGCCAGAAAGGAAAAATCAAAGGGAAATGCAGGGGAAAGTTGGAGAAAAAGAAAATGGAGAGAGCCCCAGCCAAGTAAAGTTATTCAAAAGAGCAAATACAAAAGGAGAGAGGTAATGAAAAGAGAGTATATGTTGCTTGGGGCTTTTTTATTTCAGATAAAAAGTCTGTTTTTTGGTTAATTATGGTTTTATTTGGCGGGAGGCTGCCATTGTTGCAGTCTCACAAAATGACAAGAAAAATAGTAAACAAAGAATAAGCCGTTTTGTTCGTTAATTTTACCGGTCTCGCCTCTTCTTTCTCTGTCTTCCACTCCTTTGTCTAAATTTAACAGCCATTGGAATTGGACACAGACCAAGAGATTGTTGTTGTAACGTCCACGTCATCATTCATTGTCTAAAATTATTTTCGATTTTTTTATCCAGATTTTATCAGCTCGGAAGAAATCAGTGATTTAAATAAGGATTCGTTACAATTTAATTCGATTTTATTTGTTTTGTCCATAATTATAATAATCGCATTTTTTATGGTTTAAAAAGTTAAATTGTAAAATGGGAAACCCTAGCCAAAACACTAACCTCCCTGCGAACCCTAGAAAACACAGGCGTCTGGACGATGACCCTCCGAAACGTGGCGGCCTTGCCCGTACTACTACCGACGCGGCGAACACCAACCCCTCCTACAAAGACTCCCTAATAAAGGATACTTTGGAACCCAACCTCGCCGATGAAGCCATCTTTGAAGATGACGACATAGACATACAAGAGGGCGATATTATCAAATCCACGATCGATGGAATCCTGGCTATTGATTTTTCCCCGAGGGTACAATCCTTGGCTGAAAAAAGCTTCGATCAGACATTGATTGTGAAGCTACTGGGGCGTCGGATAGGTTACAACACTCTTCATTCCAAGATTTATGAAATCTGGAAAGCAAAACAAGCTATCCGATTAATGGACATTGAGAATGACTATTTTTTGGTAACGTTCCGTTTGAAATCCGATTACCTGAAGGCCCTCACTGACGGCCTCTGGACTATTTTTGGTCACTATCTGACTGTGCAGAAGTGGTCATCTGACTTCACAACCACCACACCGTATCCGACGGAGGTCATGGCCTGTGTACGACTCCTTGGGTTGCCAGTCACGCTCTATAAAAAGAGCCTTATTGAGGAGATCGACGAAACAATTGGCTCTGTCATCAAATTGGATTATCAAACGGAATGGGGTCGACGTGGGCGTTTTGCTATGATGGCTATTTCGGTCGATCTCTCCAAGCCGCTAATCTCGAAAATAATGGTTAATGGAGATATCCATTTGGTTGTATATGAATCACTGCCCATAATCTGCTTCCATTGTGGCATTTATGGCCATTCAAAGGATACTTGCTCGCACGTTACAAAACAACCAGACAACCCTCCTCTTCAACAACCGATGCAACCACCTGCAACTGCCAATCCTGAAGTCAACGACCCCCCCCCCACGGCCTCTGATAAGGAACGCGTGAATGGTGATGACTCGTTCGGCCCATGGATGATAGCTGAGCGTAGGCCCCGGCGCACTAAAGCAGTGCAAAATGCACCGAAGCAGTCGTCACCTTTGCCCGTGCATGGCTCTCGTTTTAATCCCATCTTTGTTGCTGAAGAAGATGCTATTCCTGGTCCATCTACTGCTATTCCTTCGACTCAGCCACCCCAGCCTCAACATGTCCGTAAGCCGCCAGTGAAACCTTCTGTTAAAGCTAAGAACAAAAAGAAGCTTTCTGAACAGTCGGGGCCAAGACCCGTGCCGATCCGTAAGCCTCTCACGATCAACTTTGCAGATTTCCCGATCCTTTCCAAGTTTAGTGCGCAAGCTTCCAGTTCACTTTCGAGCTCCCATGAGGGTAAACTGGATAGCTCCAAACATGTTGCCACTGTAATGAAGGAGAATGTCGATCCTAATACTATCACTTCCTCCCATAGGCCCACCGACGATGCACCTAACACCTCCCACCAATCGACAAATGTGGCCAATATCTCTCTTCAAGAGGACCCCCCTGATAACTCTAAAACCCAAGCTCCTGACCCTAAAGGTGCTCCAGGACTTGAGCCTAGTTCAGAGTTGCCCCCTCACATGGAAAACAGCGTTGATGCTTCGACTAATAGCCAAGCAGTGGCTATGCTTGAATGATTGGATTATGGTCACCCCCCAGTTTCTTATCTTAGTTTATGGATATTAAAATTCTAAGCTGGAATGTACAGGGTTGTGGTAGCTCTCGTTTTCTGCCGGCAGCTCGTCAATTTCTACGTGATAATAGACCTGATGTGGTGTTATTTGTTGAACCGCGTATTAATGGAAAAAAAATGCAGCCACTGTTATCGCCTCCTTGGGATTTCAGAATTCCCATCGTGTTATTTGGTCAACGTTACCATTCTTCATACTCATTTTCAATTCATCCACTTTCGGATATCCAGCAACAGAAGCAGCTCGACTCTCCTGGCTACCGGGGTTTATGCTTCACCTTCTGCCTCTAGCCGCCGCAATCTTTGGCCCCATCTGGATCAGCTAGCCTCATTCATTCGAAGTCCACTGATTATGTTTGGAGATTTCAACGCGACTCTTAGCCTGTCAGATAGGAAAGGTTGTTCCCCATCCTCAAAACCATCCCTCGCATTCCAAAGACTCCTTTTTGATAATGGCTTAAGAGATATGGGCTATTCAGGGCCGTGTTACACCTGGTCTCGGGGGTTTGCACCGGTCAGACTCGATCGCTTCATTTGCAACTCATATTTCGATGAAACCTATCCGATGTCTACAGTTCACCATCTCCTTCGCATGAAGTCTGACCATCGTTCGATCCTCCTGCAGATTGGGCACACAAACAATCGTACATCTTCTCACCCTTTTCGCTATTTTTCGGGATGGCTCTCACATGATGATTTTCCAAGAATGGTGGCGGATAATTGGGTGCAAGGTGAATCTATCTCCGACACCATCCGTAAGTTTATCTTAGCTGCTGATACATGGAACAAAACCGTCTTCGGATACTTAGGCACAAAAAAGAGAATTCTCATGGCACGTCTACGTGGGATCCAGAAGGCCCTGGGTACTCGTCACTCCCGTTTTTTGTCCACCCTTGAAGCTGACCTACTCATTGAACTTGAACACGTTCTGGACCAGGAGGAACTCCTTTGGAAACAAAAATCTCGGTCGGATTGGGTTGTGCTTGGTGACCGCAATATGCGTTATTTCCACCGTAAAGCCATTGCTCGTCGCCAACATAAAAAAATCTCTACTCTACAGCTCCAAGATGGATCATGATGCGATGATGATATCGCCCTTAAAGAAGAGGCGGTACATTTTTATCAAGCATTATTTGAAGACAGTGAACCCAGTAGGGATCCTTACCCTATACGTGGCCATTTCCCAAGTATTCCCGCAGAATTAACTCAACACCTTGATGAGACTCCATCAGCAGTGGAAATCCATGTTGCCCTCTCCGATATGGCACCATTGAAATCTCCCGGTTGGGATGGGCTTCATGCCGATTTTTTCCAGAAGCAGTGGTCAACGGTTGGTCCAATGATTGTCACTATGATTCAAGGAATTTTTCAGGGTAAATTCCTTGAACCTGAGCTGAATTGCACCATTCTTGTTCTTATACCGAAGAAAGATAATCCACTATCGTTTGTAGACTTCCGTCCTATAAGTCTTTGCACGGTGATTTATAAACTTTTGTCGAAGGTGATAGTTCGCCGG
Source organism: Hibiscus tridactylites (assembly GCA_958450335.1). Classification (NCBI taxonomy): domain Eukaryota; kingdom Viridiplantae; phylum Streptophyta; class Magnoliopsida; order Malvales; family Malvaceae; genus Hibiscus; species Hibiscus tridactylites. The sequence goes on along the minus strand of OY288271.1, from coordinate 17,225,533 downwards.
TTAAAGCCTATTTTTCCGATACTCATCGATCATAACCAAACGAGCTTCATTTCTGGGAGCAGCATTACGGAGAATATTATTATAAACCAAGAAGTCATTCACTCAATGAGGCAATCTAGACAAAGAGAGGGGTGGATGGCAATTAAAGTCGACCTCGAAAAGGCTTTCGATCGGGTACGTTGGGACTTCATATCAGACTCTCTATTAGATGCGGGTTTTCCGGCCAATATCCGACGCATCATCATACACTCCGTCACGTCCTCCAGTTTTCAAATTCAATGGAATGGTAGCCTTTCGAGACCCTTCTGGCCACAACAGGGTATCCGTCAGGAGGACCCATTGTCACCATATATGTTTGTTCTAGTAATGGAACGCTTAGGCCACTTGATCAATGAAGCTATCTCCTCCGACGAATGGCAGCCATTTCGTTTTGTTCAGAATGGAACTCCGGTTTCACATTTATTCTTTGCGGATGATCTCATCCTTTATGCTAAAGCTCTACGTGACCAAGCTACTATCATACAATGTGTTCTATCTACCTTTGGTTTGCATTCTGGACATCGGGTAAATAAGAGGAAATCTGAGATTTATTTCTCACCTAACACACCTCCATGGATACAAGCTGAAATTAGTGATATGCTGGAGTATAAACGTGTGGATCGGTTTGATAAATATCTGGGAGTGCCAGTACTTCATGCCCGTGCCACGCATACGGATTTCAACTTCATTTTAGATAAAATGAGGGCCAAATTAAATGGATGGGCTAGCCGTACGCTCACTCTAGCAGGGCGTGTAACGTTGGCGAAGTCCGTGCTTGCTGCAATTCCAGTTTATTTTATGCAAACCTGTAGCCTCCCTAAACGAGTTTATTTGGAGATTGAGAAGATCATGCGTCAATTCATTTGGGGCTCCACTACTGTTGGACGTAAAATTTCCTTGGTTAACTGGGATTCTCTCTGCCAACCTATTGAACATGGGGGCCTTGGCATTCGAAAAATCTTTGATTTCAATATGGTCTTCGTTATGAAACTTGGCTTTGTTTTGGTTACTGCCTTGGACTCCTTTTGGGTCCGTATTTTACGTGAAAAGTATCGCATGCGTGAGGTTTGTCCAAGCACAGTATATCGTCCAAACAGTACACCTCTGTGGAAGGCGATAGCTGCTGCCTGAAATGATCTGAAGCCAAGCCTTGCTTGGTCGGTTGGCACAGGCCAATTGATACACCCCTTTGAGGACACCTGGGTGCAGCCCCTTGGTCCTTTGCGGCCATTCATCAAGCAAACCGAAACAGCAGACCCTATTTTTAAAATTAAAAACAAAACAAATTTTGTCATAGGATTACATCAAAATATTAAAGAAAAATATTGGATGGGCTTTCGGTTGAACATGTAGAAGTTGTGGATTCGATTTCCAACACTCACTTCCCTTCTTATTTACATTCGTCCTAAATTAAACTAAACACCTATAAATTCTACTTAAAATTGAAAAGTTTGTGTAAACAGTAAACTACACAAGTTTATGTATGAAAATATTTTCTTTAATTAAAATGTGTAGTCATTAGTCTACATAATTCTTTTTATTTTAGGGCTAAAGAAATAGTTTAGTGGATCCGTTCGTAGGAATTAAAATCTAAGGTTTGAAATTAGAGATTTAATTTAATAAATAAATGTATAGGTTTGTGCTTTTTACTTCCCACACTTCTATGATGGAATATGACATGAAAAAAATAGTACAATAACAAATACCTAAACTCCCTTATTTTGATAACGAGCCATCAGGTTATACTTTTTATTTGAAATAGGTCATCAAACTATATTTTGTTCGAACTAGATACCTAAATTATAAATTTTTTAGTCACTTTGGTCCAATTATCGCTATCTCCATTAAAAAAAGAATTACCTTCCAACAATCGAACATTATCCCATTAAAAAGCTCAACACAAGCAAAGAAATAGAGGGAGAAGGGCGAGGGCTTTATTTCGATATAAAAAATTGACTAAAGAAGGTTGGTCGACAACGATACGATGAAGAGGGACGATGATAAATGTGAGGAGTTGAGAGAGTTAGAAACGTAGAGAGGATTAGGAATGGTGGATTTGTACAATGTCTTATTTCTTAGATTGTTGGCTATTGTTGCAATAATATTGGCAGAAAAGCCATATATTCAGATACATATGTAAAATTTTATATTGAATGTAAATTTTTTTTAAGGTAAATGACACAAATGACCACTAATCAGACTCTTGCAGTTAAAACCTAACGAAAATGATGACGTAGTAATTAATAAAATTTATATAATTATACATTTAGTTCTTATTATTTACATATAATATTAATTTAGTTCATACATTAAATTAATTTTTTATCTAGTCCATGGCCATGTTTGGTAAAGAGAGACTTGAGCAAAAATTAGAGGTTTGACAAGTCAAATCCGATAATATTGTTGTTTGGTGAATAGCAAATTGGGGTGATACCGCTAATTTTGAAAAAGCTCATAATAGGAACTTTTTGAGATTAGAGGTTTGATATTAGAGTTGTAAAGACTCTTTTACCCTTACTAGTTACCAAAAATCTCAAAATAGATCTAATTAGTATTAATTAAATACAAAATATGAGTATTGAATATAATTATGTCCAGCTATCCGACTGTTAAGCAAACTGGCTTATGTATTAAATTAAATTTTCATCCAATCAAAGAGTAACATATTATAGTCTAATTAAAGAAATTTTTTTTTTTATAGAGAATTGCTTCTCATGAGGTTTGAACCCATTTCGAGTAGGTTGACTTGCCAACGCCCAAGCCATTGAGCCAAAGTTGCCTTGCGTTATAAGATATACAGATTATTTTATTAAACAATAACTAATGGGAGAAAATTAATTAAGCAAATATAAAGTTAAGATGAGAGAAAATTTTATATATTAAATTATTATATATCTAATAATAATATTAATATACCAATAGTTTAATATAATATTTTAAATATGAAACTACTAATATATTTAATAAACTATTCAGTAATAGTTTAAGAAGATTATATTGTTAATATATTATTATTAAACTATTACTATATTTATTAGAATATTATGTTAATATTTTATTATTATATTAATAGTTTAATAATGTTATATTAATATATTATAAAACATAATATTAAAATATTATATTAAACTATCAGTATATTAATAATATTATTAAATATATAATAATTCAATGTATAAAATTTTCTCTCATCTAAACTTTATTTTTACTTATTTAATTTTCTCCCTTAAGTTACACCTTAATAAGATAATTTGTAAATTTTATAGTGTGAAACAGCTTTGGTTCAATTGCTTGTGCGTGTTAGCAAGCATGTGTCCTCATCTCCGTTAGTTTTTAACAATAAGTAGTTTGATTAAAACTACTTAAATAGTTACGTAGTATAATTACCAAAATTAAAAGTATAGTGGTTAAATTGACATCAACTTCACATTTAAGTGGTTATTTGTGTAGTTTATCCATTTTTTTAATAAGTTATTTTTTTCCATGTGGTCGATGAAATTGTATTAATAAAATTAAGGTCCTAAGAAAAGAGTCAATAAAAAATATATAAAAATATTTAAATTATGAGAAAATTTAAATTTTCTAAAGATACAATCATACAAATGTACTCTCGATCCAACCTGCACCTACCCAAGCATGACAAGAAAATTTGAGTCATAGTGGCTCATACAAGCCGCGTACAAGGAGAAATTAGGACACGATGATGCTCCGTTGATTGGGTTGTTAGCCATCCTTCCGGACTAGGGACGTAAATGATACATTTGTATTCGAATAAAATTTGTTTTTTTTTTTTTTTTGTCTCCCATTATATGTTTCATCAATGGACTTTCAAAAATAAATTATATGTTTTATCAATGATTTTTATGCTATATGTATAATCAATAAAATAGAAAAAAAATTAATAAAACAGTAAAAAATAATCATTAATATACATTGCATTAAATCATTAGTAAGACATATAAAGGGCACACAAAAGGAAATACAATTTTTTTTTTTGATTATATGCATGTCCGTCTTACGGTCCATGTTCAGGGTGCGTGGTTGCCCCTCCCAACAATGTCGCCTCCAAGGTTCGAACTCACGTCCTCTCCTTGGGAGTGCAATGTGCCTTACCAATGCACCCAACCCTTGTTGGTTAAGGACATACAATTTTTATTCTTAGTATTCAGAGGTTCGAACAATTTGTGAACTTAATAAAACTTTTAGTTAATACATATTTTATATTATTAAATTACACAAATATTTTTATTTTATACGCAAAAGAATTTAATTTGAGTTCGAACTTGAATATAAGCAAATTTAAATAAATTCGAGTAATTGAGTTTAAATTAAACAATAATAATTGAATTTGATGAACTTAATTATATCTTGAACCGAACTCAAACTTTGAATCGATTGGAACCATATTCAAGCTCGGCTCGATTACATCTTTTTGTATGAAACCAAAGTTGGTCATCAACTAACAAAGAAAAAAAATTGGGCTTTCAACTTTGATTTCAGAGCGTATGAAACTTTCTCCGTAGCTTAATTTTTCAATGTGTTTCACCGCCTTGTTATCCTCTCCAAACTCCAAATAAGAACTTTCCATAAAATCCTCCTCCTTTTCCTTATAAATAGTTATATATGTGTGTATATATATATATAGTAGCTTCATATTTATAAGTTCATCTCTTTGGATTTCTGGGTATTTTAACCTTGTTTCATACATTTCATTCTTGTTTGTCGTTTTTTCATCTTAATTTTCATTAGATTTTGTTCATCTGATCAGTTGTTCACCCTGAATTTGATCAGAAATTTCGGAAAAAGAAAATGAGTTTCAGCATCAAGCAATCAGCTTTAGCTCTGGATGTTTCGCATTCAGTTGTTCACAGAAGATCGCCTTCGATTCGATCTTCGTTTTCGCCATTTTTGAACCTTCAAAACAACACCAACAACAAAATAACTCTGATTTCAGCGTCAAAGCCATTGCATATTGCATCCATCTCATCCACCGGGGGCTGTTTTTATAGGGAGGAAAAACCGGTGGTCCAATGCAAGGCGTATGAATCCGACAAGTCATCGTCGGCGGAACCGAAATCGGAAACCGCGCAAAGGGTCAAAATCGGGATCTATTTTGCAACCTGGTGGGCTTTGAATGTGGTTTTCAATATCTACAACAAGAAGGTTTTGAATGTTTACCCTTTCCCTTGGTTAACTTCAACTTTGTCACTTGCCTGTGGTTCTTTGATGATGTTGGTTTCATGGGCTGTAAGGATTGCCGAGCCCCCGAAAATTGATCTCGAGTTCTGGAAGGCTCTGTTTCCGGTGAGATTTCCCTCCTTTTTTGTGTTTGGTTGGTGAGAAAGTGAAAGAAAATGATAGTTCTGCTTATGTTGTTTGGATCAGTGTTATGAAACTAAGATTAAGATTAACATGGCAATTCTGATATATTTCTTTTTTCCTAGGTTGCTGTGGCACATACAATTGGACATGTAGCAGCAACTGTGAGTATGTCTAAGGTTGCAGTTTCATTCACCCACATCATTAAAAGCGGCGAACCCGCTTTCAGTGTCCTTGTTTCGAGGTTCTTGCTCGGAGATTCCTTCCCTCCGGCGGTTTACCTGTCACTTCTTCCAATCATTGGTGGTTGCGCTCTTGCTGCCTTAACCGAACTCAACTTCAATATGACCGGTAAAGACATTAATTTCTCGGATTACAATCCTCGGCATAGCTGTTGTTTGTATTACCATGTTGTCTTGTTTTCAGCTGTAATGCAGGTTTAATGTTTTGGATATTTATGCTGCTTGAGTATCCTAAGAGTTGAGCTTCACGGTGTATTTCTCAGGTTTCATGGGAGCTATGATTTCGAACTTGGCATTCGTCTTCCGTAACATATTCTCGAAGAAGGGCATGAAGGGGAAGTCCGTCAGCGGGATGAATTACTATGCATGTTTGTCCATGTTGTCGCTTGTAATTCTCACACCGTTCGCGATTGCCGTGGAAGGACCACATATGTGGGCAGCAGGATGGAAAGAGGCCGTATCTCTAATCGGATCACAGTTCATCTGGTAATAACACTACAGTACTAAGTCATGATTCCTTGTTCCTGCTTAGTGGATACTTTGAAGGTATTCGATCAACTTTTCGGTCCATAATTCCCTATGTGACTGAGAAAGAAAATACTGAAAGTATTCGAGTCGTTGAATTTCGGTTCATGATGTCAATTAGGACTAATCTGAACCAGAAATATATGATGGAATGCCATCTGAAAAGGTTTCTTTGTATGCAAGTCTTGAATTTGATGTGCCTTCTCAAGTGCCGATCCAATTCGTATTGCTTATTGATGCTGTTTGATCAATGTTCACTTAACTGTTCGTAGTTACTTTTCCGAGTTCTATTAAAGATTCAGATAGTGAACTGTAACATGAACATTAGAGGATACTGGTGTCGTCTTTATTCCGTGCCGGTTTCGGAACACTTTACGATCTAACCGTAATGGTATGCGCTAACAAATACTCTGTTGATTGTATTTGTATTTGGTAGGTGGGTGGCAGCCCAGAGCATTTTCTATCATCTGTACAATCAGGTCTCGTACATGTCGCTGGACGAGATCTCTCCCTTGACCTTTAGCGTCGGCAACACCATGAAACGTATATCCGTTATAGTCTCCTCCATCATCATCTTCCACACACCCGTCCAGCCGATCAATGCTCTCGGAGCCGCCATCGCTATCCTTGGAACCTTCTTGTATTCCCAGGTGAGTGATCGGTGTATATTACGAACGACAACACAGTCTTGTTACATAGCACACCCGTTCACGTCTTCGACATATTCATTCGTGTTTCGATCATTTCACCATCCCAAGCCTCACAATCTGTCTCATTTACAGGCAAAAGTATGAGAGAACACTCGATTTCAAGAATTTCGATTCATCGAATAACATAGACGAAAGAGATAGTCGAGGAGGTCATAGTTCACTGTCTTTTGTGATCCATGGTGGCCGGATTTCGGTCGGAAAGGACCCCGGCAAGCAGCTTGTCATAATGTAGAATATTTATAATAATGGTGACTATAAACATTGTCGTACAGTGGATGAGGCAGGTGTTTTGCTTTGTGGGTTTTTTTTAAAAAATTCAGGCCTGAAGGGAACATGTTTTGAATAAACTAGGATCAATGTTCCAAGCCTGTCTATGTCGGCAGACATGAATAAACATAACCAATACATTATAGTATATTTATTTAAGTTTTGTTGCCATTGATATTTGATGCTTAGCTTACGGTTCACATTGAAAATCCGTTGTCTCAAACACGAGAAATTATATTATAAGTCCGTCTCGCCACGTCTTCTATGGTCTTAACCAATAAATATTATATATTTTAATAATTTTTTATATCATCTTTTTATCATGAGAATATAAGTGAAGATTCACATGGTAAAAACTGTTTTTTAAATTTGACTTATAGTAAATATAAGTAAAAATTTACTTGGTAAAAAGATGATATAAAAAACACAATTTAAATTTTAAGCTCTATTAACACGTAGAAACTGATGGTCATGTCTGGCAATTAGTTGATAGCAGATTACATTAGCTGACTGCTGATAGTTGATTGCTAATTGCATTAGTTGATTTGACTAGCAGACTGTATTGACTGATTGTATAAATGTGTTTGATAAAATTAAACAGATAGCTGATAGTTGTTTGATTATTCAAACAAGCAAATTGGCATATAAGGACACAATTATATTCGATATTTGTATAAATAGTTTATTACTTATCGATATTTTATATCTATTAATATTAATTAGATTATGAAAAAATATTATTTTAATATAACATTACTAAGCATATTTGAAGAATATATATATTAATTTATTATTTATATAATTATTTTTAATACAATTTAATTAATTATTAAATTTAAATACAAATATAAATATAAATGTTTGAGAATAAAAAAATATTATTAGTTTACAAATGTCATAATATAAACACATGATGGTGAAAATCAAAATGTTAAATTTAAATTATTTGTAGATTTTTTATAATTGTTAATGGTAAAACTTAAAAGGGTCATAATTATATTATTAAAATTTCTAATTTTAAAAAGTTCATATTGACAGTTTTTTTAAAATTAGATGTTTTAGCTTAATTCATTATTCTAATCTATTATTTATCAAACATTTAAATTAACCGATTGATCAGTCAAACTTTTAATTTTGACTCAAACTGTTGTCTACCAAACATAACCAATATTTAAGATTTTATATTTGGATAATAAATTTAATATTTAGATTCACTCCCTAGTAAGCTATTGGTGCGGCCAAATAATGTTGTAAAATCTAGATTGATGAATCTGTCGGGGAAAATTTTACGGTGCTCGACGAGCATTATTAATTTAATTTAAAAAATAATAATTTAAAAGATTCACTGTATAATTATAAATTATTTAAAAATTAAAAGATAAATTTATTAAAATATATTTTTTAAAATTTTTACGGTAAAGTATACAAATAGTAACTGAACTTTGGTAAATTATTCAATTTGGTAACCATAATTTCAATTGCTTTTTTTGTTGAAAATTATACTCGTTATGTCCCACTAAAACTGTCACATGTTGACTTTTTTTGGGTCAAACTTTTTTAACTTTGACCTCTTATAATTTAAAATTTATTATTGATAAAAATATAAAAAATATATTTTAAAAACCTTGAATCAACTAGTTTTTAAATATATTTTTATAATTTTAATTAATTAAAATATTTAAATAAATTATAGTCAAAGTTGAAAAAATTTGACCAGAAAAATGTCAACATGTGACAGTTTTAGTGGGACGGAGGGAGTATATTATTTCTTATATGAACCATTAGCAAGGACCTCGTTAAAAAACCTCCCTAAACCTATATGGAGGGGAAAGAGTGCCACATGCTAATGGACTAACACAAGCAATCGATATTACATGACACAGGCTCCCTCGACAGGAACACAAAGTCCAGCTCACTACACATTGCTATTTCGAGTACTCAGTCTGGCATTTTACAAAATTGAGCAAAATCAGCATGCTTCCAAAGCAGTGGAGACTCATTCTTCAGTGCTCGTTTTGCTAGCCTGTCTGCGGTTTGATTTGCCTCCCTATGTACCCCTCTAATCGACCACTTGAAACCAGCGCCTTCACTATGGCAATCGCTAACCAACGCAGCGAAAGTGCTGGGCACTGCAGATGGATTTAGCAGCCAGTCAACACACATGGAGCAATCAGTTTCCAGCACCAACTCGCAAGGTCGTTCCACATCTAGTTCCTTGAAAATTTTAATCGCTTCTTTTAATGCCTACAATTCCGCTGACGTAGCGTCCATCCGTCCAATGAAACTTGAGAACATAACCAATGAAACGTTATTCCAATTCCTCAACATTCCACCGATCCCTGCCTTTCCGAAACCACCAGCAACTGCTCCGTCTACATTGAATTTCAACGTATTCAAACTCAGTTTTTCCCAGCAGTTCTTTACCTTAGTCTTCGCAGCCACATTTAACTCATTTAGAGTATTCGGATCCTGTAGCATCATATCACTAGAATACACAAGCCAGGGCCATTTGACCCTACACCACCAACCCAATCTTAAAAGACTTAACTCGAAAACTATTTCCACATCAGCTCTAGCACCTTTAAAAACCACCTCATTTCTGTGCAGCCAAAGGGACCAACACAAACTGAAAAGGCTAAGGTTCCAAACCACAGCAGATTTGAACGAATTTTGAATTAATGCCCACATTGTCAGTAAAGAAACAAAGTCACGGGGTATGACAAAGGCAATTCCCCAATAGCAAAACCATTTCGTCCAAAGTTTCCAGGTAACAAAACAATGGCAAAAAAGGTGACTAATCGTTTCGAGTTCAATCCCACAAAAAGGACACATCGACCCTTGTTGAAGTTGGACCCCTCTTTTGGCTAGCTCGAACTTGGTTGGTAGCCTACCATGAGCTAATCTCCACATGAACATCTCCACCTTAGGGGGCACACTCTTTAACCAAACTCACTCCTAAACTTCCTCTTTGTCCCTGTCAAAAGAAGACACAGTATCACAATAGTTTTTCACCGTATACACACCATTTGCGTTTTCTCTCCACCTCAAGCCATCCTTTTTGAATTTACCGGGTACTACACTGTTAATGGCAGCCATAAATTCCTCCCAAATCTGACTCTCCCGATAAAAGATCCTCCTTCGCAGTTTTATCTTCTATTGCCATTCGTTGTTCACAAATTTTCCAAACTCGGAAATTATTCCGGACTTTGTGAGAGCTAACGCAAACATCCTGGGGAATGAAGCTTTCAAAGGTGCATCGCCTAACCAATGATCCATCCAAAACTATATGCTAGTACCATTACCAACCACTAAAATAAAATTCTGCAAGGTCAAGCTATCGGGTTGGGAAAGTGGGGAAATAATATTCCTCCAAATCCAGGAAGCATTCCTAACCATAACATTACAAGGGAGCAACGTCTCTTCCTTCTCCTTGTATTTTGCATTTATGACTTTACGCCACAAGTTTTTTAGTTCCACACTAAATCGCCACAACCATTTGTTAAGTAGTGCCCTGTTTTAACCTTGAAATCCAGCAAACCCAGTCCACCGTACTCCTCTGGCCTCGCTAAAGTCTCTCTACTAATCCAGTGTATTCATTTGTTGTTCGTTGAGCCCTAAATGAACTTAGACACCAAGCAATTCAGAGTCTTGCAGGTTTTATTAGGCACATTAAAGATTGACATAAAGAAAACAGGTAAACTGGTTAGTACCGATTTCACCAGCAAAATTCTACCAGCGAAGGAGAGGGTATTTGACTTCCATCCTGCTAATTTCTTCTTGAATCTTTCAACTACAGGCTCCCAAATTTGCAAAGCATTTTTAGTAACACTCAATGGGAGGCCTAGGTACTTACAAGGAAGTGATTCTTGTTGGCATTTCAGCAACTCTGCCCACCTTGAAACGATGTTCTTATCCACATTTATGCCTGTGAGTTTTGATTTCTTCCTATTGGGTTTTAGCCCAGCAACGATTTCAAAACCTTTGAGGATTCTGACTATATTCCTGATCTGACTTTCCCCTGCACCGCTGAACACAATAAGATCATCAGCATACTGAATATGTGATACTTCAAAATTATTATTACCAATACAGATTCCCTAAAAAACCATTGTCATTAGCGTTTGTCAACGCACAACTCAAAGCCTCTGCTACAATATTGAATAGTAATGGCGATAACGGGCATCCTTACCTAAGGCCACGCCTAATCGCAAATGGGGATGTCGGCGAACCATTCACTAAAACTGAGATGTATGCCGTCGAAATAAAGAGTTGGATCCACTGACACCAAACTTCCCCGAAACCCATTTTCTTCAATAAGTTTAACATGAACTTCCAATCGACCGAATCATAAGCTTTATTAAAATCTACCTTGAAAACCATTGCATCTACACCTCTCCTCTTAGCGTGCTCTATCGTTTCATTAGAAATCATGGAGCAATCAATCAATTGTTTCCCGGAGCTAAAGGCGAACTGTTTTCCCCCAATAATAATCTCAGCAACTTCACTCAATCGAACCGCCAGAACCTTACCCAATAATTTATAAATGCAACCCACCAGGCTTATTGGCCGATAATCTTCAATTGCAACTAGGTTTTGAACTTTCGGTATAAGCACTATGAATGAATGATTAAAGGAAAAATCGAACACCTCTCCCCTGTGCACACTACTGAAAAACTCTAGAATTTCCTTGCTTAAAGATTTCCAAAATTTCTTTAGAAAGCCCATGTTAAAGCCATCTGGGCCCGAGGCTTTAGACGAGCCACCAGTAGATAGAGCTGCCAATATTTCCTTTTCCAAGAAGGGCCTTTCAAGCCTATTAGCAGTTTCCTGATCATTTTTTTTTCAAGCAACCACTTGTGAACTCAGTTGGGATCGTTTTACAACAATTGTACAGTCTTTTAAAATGATTTCTGATGGCCTTCTTAATCTCCTCAGGCGTGTTGTACTATTTATTGCCCAATTTAATACTTCCAATGTAGTTTTCTCTCTTTCTTGATGACGCGCATAAATGGAAATACCTTGTATTCTTGTCTCCCTCCACCGCCCATTTTACCCTGGATTTTTGAATCCACTCTCGCTCTTCTCTGCGTATAGCTTCCCATAATTTCTTTTTGTTGTCCAGGAGCTCTTCACAAATTGAATTATCAGATTGCCCATTCAAAAACTTAAGTTCCAATTCCGAGCATTTTCTTTCAAGGTATCTGACAGAGTTGGTTTCACATTCTGCGTTCCTGGCCACCCATTCTTTTGAGACTTTCTTGCAGGCTTGTAAGAGTTTACCAACACTAGTTCCTCTCAACTTGTCACACTCCCCTTCGATTGTTTTCACATACAGTTTGTCATCGGCTAGATGTTCAAACCACTTGAAATATTTTTTATCCTGGTTCACTCTCATCACGGACAAACCGATGGGGTTGTGGTCGGAGATACTTTTTGGGAATAATACTTGAGCCAAATCAGGCCAACAGCACACGACTTCGGGGGACATAAGGAACATGTCGAGCCGACTGAACGAAAGAGACTCTCTGAAATTTGACCAAGTAAAACGTCCACCTTGTAAGGGTAGGTCTATCAGTGACAATCCATCAATGAAATTCACAAAATCCTCCATGCTTCTCTTATTCACACAAACCCCTATCTTTTCCTCTATATTTCTTACTACATTGAAATCTCCCCCTAATAACATCGAAGTTTTAAGTTCACTGATTAGTGCCTGCAGATTAACGAACAACTCCCTTCTTTCTATTGTATCATTCGGCCCGTAAACGTTGATCAACACACATTTGAAAGCAGAAGCAGTAAACTCACCAATCAGGGCGATGTAATTCTTGAGAACTAAGCATCCTTCCTGCCGAAACACACTTGTATCCTAGATTGTGACTAGGCCCCCAGCTGCACCAACAGACCCGGAGAATCTGAAATCGAAGTTGCTTCTACGCCGACATAATTGCTGAAATACCTTCTCATCGAACGATTCTAACTTCGACTCTTGTAAGAACAATATTTTGGTTTTTGAGCTTGAAATCAAATTTCTAACAGCCGCCCTTTTTTCTAGTCGGCCAAGACCCCGAATATTCCAAGAGATACAAAAGGACTTATTCATCAAATCGCATTTAACTCACATGTGAACTTGAGCTACATTCAAACTTCTAATTCTTTTTCAATCTCCATAAATCTCTCTATAATCACCCCCTCTAGCGCTATGAAATCCAGCCCTACCGCTGCGGAAACCTCTAAAGACTCCCTCGCTTCTACCATCATCCCTTCCTCTTTTGAGTTTGCGTTTAGAGAAGACCCCAAATTAATCTTTTCCTTTTCGCTTGAAGAATCCCTCTCACTCTCGATCCCCTCTTTTTCGCCGACGTCCGTGAACGATTTCACCTCCAATCGTGTTGCTTGGTCCTTAACTGGGGAAGCCTGTAAGCCCCCAAAAAACCTCATATCGGGTTTGGAGCGAAATCCCCTTGCATCGAATTTAGCCATTCCCCCCTCGCCGATTTGGGTCTCACTTAAAATAGCCCAAATTTTGGGTCGAAAATCGGCTCAATCGACACGCTATAACCGGAAGAAGCGTTGGACTCAAATGCTTATGTGATAGGTACCTCGATAAGGCCTTCATCTGACTCAGGCATTTTGGGCTCAAAAGGCCCACCAGAGACAGACCTTTCAGCGAAGGCCGATTCCCTTTCTTCAAAGTTTTCCACCATGTTATTTGGGCTCATAGTAGCCTGGCCCCTATCAAAAACCAAAACCTGCGAAGGCCTACCCGACCCAACTCCCCTGGGAGACAAGCTTTTAGAGACTCTACACGAGAAAAACGGCTGTAATTGCAGCTCATCATTCTCCCGGGTATTGGGAATGGCTGCATATTCTTTTCCCACCGAACCACCTTGGTCAGTGTGAGGATTGTCTGCCAGCTCATCCTCCTGACCATTCACTAACTCATCGTCGATCCATCTTCTTTCGTCTTCGAATTCGGCTATGGAAACTCTTAATCTGACGATTTTCCGATTAAGGTTGATAGAAGTAAACGGCAGGATAACTGATAGGGATTGTACTCCGACGAGAAACCTTGATGTATCGAGCCTATTCTTTTCCGATGTGTCCGCATCCAAACGAAGGACTCTACCCCATTGCGCAGCAATAGTTTTTAAGTTATGTTCATCCCATAATTCCAGTGGCACTCCTTCTATGCAAACCCAAAGAAGTAATTTTTCCATTTTCATAAAGTTATCCAGTGAATCTATATCAGTAAACCAGGTTTTCATAGTTGAATCTTTCAGGTCCCAGAGGATTTCTATTTGTTCCTCCTCTTCGAAGCCTATTCTTTAATTTCTTTCAAACCACTAAACTCAAACTCTAGATCCCTAAATTCCTCTCCTCTCACCACCGGCCACCCTTACTTTCGTCGGCCCCCCATGACTGAAAGCTCCATGATCTCGTCGTCGAAAATCGGCGAATGAACCACCGATTGCTCCATCGATGAACATCCAAAAATGAAGAAAAAAAAGACCGTTTGGGCTTCTAACCGACAGTTCGAAGGTTGGGGATGTTGAACGGTGCGATACCCGATGCTTGGGGTGGTGAACGGTGAACTGCTAACATGTGGGGGATGCTAGATGGTGAGGGAGACATGATTTGAAGGTTTACTTGAAAAAAATTAAAACTTTAGGTTTTTTTAAGAAGTACATAATTTTTAAGTAATTCAGAAATTACATAAATAAAAAAGCAAGCCACGTGTCATGCTATAATTCGAAAAAATTTTATCGACTGTAACAGAAAAACTTAATTTGAGTTACGGAATGAAATGTTATACACCAAAATGGCTCGAAAAAAACATTAGGCGACAAACTGAAGAAAAAAACATTATATGTAGAACTAATGTTTTGATATAATAATTGAAAAATATTTTGGACTAATTTAAAAATAATTCAAAACTATTTCCAAAGTCTAAATAACTTGAAACTATATTTAGGGATGTTTTTAAAGAGGTTTAACATGTTTTTCAAAGCCAAACTTCACAAAACCTTCCAGGCGTTTCGAAACACCTTAGGGCGTTTCGATACGGTGTATTCTAGTAGCAAAAACGTTTCGATACGCGTATCAAAACGGGCCTTCCCAGGATGAGGATTTTGCCCAGCGTTTCAATACGCCTACGTGACATCGACCACAACGGTCATAAACCCCAACGGCTATTTTCCAACTAACTTTTAAATGCAGAGCGTTTCGATACGGTGCCTAGCGTTTTGATACGGGCGTTTCGATACGGCCCATGGCGTTTCGATACGGATGCTCATCAGACTGCAACGGCTCTTTCTACTTAAAGAGCGTATCGAAACAGGTTCGAGCGTTTCGATACGGGTAGCAGCATAACTGCATTTATGGTGGAAAATAAAGTCCTCAACGTCTCCAAATCAACCCCAACGGCTAGCAACAGCTACAAACTCATCAAATAGTATAAAAGGGACCTCCAATCATCAAGATATGGTTAATGCTTCAATTGTCAATCAACAAATGATCAAAAAGTGTATTTGTTCTTAAATTGTCAATTCTTGTATAGACAAACACTAGTGAGCCAAAATTGTCAAATTTGCTCAACTGTTTTAGGTTTTGGGTGAGTGCAAATTGTGCAAACAAATACCTATCAGAGAGATTTAAGTTTGCTTATCTTTTCTCTTTTGTAAAGAGGGTTTGATCAAGACTTTGGGTAGAAAGCTTGATCGGTGTATAAGGGTTTCCTCCTAAGCCTAGAAAAGGGGACGAATCAATAGTGGATTGATTGGAAATCCTTAGTGGGAAGCTAAGGTAGTGGATGTAGACCTTGGTTAGAAGGTTGAACCACTCTAAAATCATTGTGTCATCTTTGTTTTAGCTTCCACACCACATCCACCCAAAAATTCACCTTTCCACCACTTGGTGAGCAATATGGTTGAAGGAATCGAGCTACTTACAACTCAACATTATAGGTTGAGCACCTTTTTAATTAGGGTAAACTATACGGAATACCACTCAACTTTACCTTTTGACTCGAACATACCACTGAACTATAATTTGATACTATTATACAACTAAACTTAGCTTTTGGCTTCAATGTAAGCACTCGACCGTTAACTTAGTCTAAGATAGGCCAAAACAACGTCGTTTTGTTAGTAAAGAAAATAAAAAAACATTGCATTTTGAGAAGTTTGAACCCAAGACTTTTAAGATGAAAGACTTATACCAAACCACCAAGCCAACTTAAATAATTAATATCATTCTAACAAAAATAATATATAAATAATACTGCAGTTGAACTTAATTTCATTTATCTCATGATATAATTTTATAAATATTATTTATAATATATATATATATATTAATAGATATAATATATATAATTAAACCCTAAACACCAAAACCCTAAATCATATATTAATTAAAACCACAAACCCTAAATCATATATATAAATAAATCATAAACCCTAAACCATATATATAAATATATTAAATTTATAAATAAATATTATATATATATATTTGAATAGATATAATATATATAATTAAACCATAAACCCCAAAACTCAAACCTTAAATCATATACATAAATAAATCTTAAACCCTAACCCCTAAACAATATATGTAACTAAACCTTAAACCTAAACCCTATATTACAAATCCTAATATATATTATAAATAATATTTTAATTTTAGGATTTTGGGTTTGGGATTTATGATTTAATTATGTTTAGGGTTTATTGTTTATTATTTAGGGTTTGGGATTTATTTATATATATATATATATGGTTTAGGGTTTGTAGTTTTCATGGTTTCATGTTTGGTGTTTTAATTAATATTTGATTTAGGGTTTGGGTTAAATTATATATATTATATCTATTAAAAATATATATATTATAAATATTATATATTTTAAAAATATATATAAATTTTATAAAATTATATCATGGGATAAATAAAATTAAGTTCATCTGCAGTATTATTTATATATTATTTTTGTTAGAATAATATTAAGTATTTAAGTTTTCTTGGTGGATTGGTACAAGTCTTTCCTTTTAAAGGTCTTGTGTTCAAATTTTTCAAAATGCAATGTTTTTATTTTATTTTCTTTACTAACAATACGACATTGTTTTGGATTTAACGGCCCGTTGTAAGTTAACGTCGAGTGCTTACATTGAATGATATGTTCGCGTCAAAGGGTAAAGTTGAGTAGTATTTCGTATAATTTACCATTTTAAATAAATAAAAAAACTGAAAATCTCAAGAGACGACTGCACCAAACACCCCTAAGCCATTTTTTCTGTTCTTTTAACGGTTCATACAATTTCCGATTTTACTCCACCATTCAACTGGTCAAATTATCAGTTCCCGATTCAATCGGACTGAACTCGGCCAGTTCAGTCCGACTCTAACAACCATGCCATCAATAAAACGGAACATATTTCTTTCTGTAATGGAAAATAAAGTTTGATCAAAAGGAATGGAAGAGGTAAACAGCTGCCATATAAAACGTAACATAGAAATGCATCAAAAACTTAATACAAATTGGTTTTCATTCATTATATTTCAGTTATTTGACATGTTTTTCTTAGGTTTCTAATCCGACATGCTGTCCTTAAAAACCTCTACAACTTTATTAGTTCAATCAATGGATAACGGGCTTCAAAGGATGTGCTCTCAAGTTCGACAAGTCGAGCGCAGAATCAAGCTCTTCATCCAGTTCACCAACAACACTTCTGCAAAAAGTAAAGGAAAAACGTTATCGAATAGCTTATAATTTATGTTATCCGGAGTCCCATATCCGACAGATTCGAACATGTATATAATAGGATATTATCCTCCAAATATATGAAAAATGAAAATTAGCAAATACACATGTCGAACACATTTTTGTTCGTTATATCTCCGAGTCCATGTGATGTAATATAGCTTATAATAGCAGTATGTCAGCCAAGCTAACAAATGAAAATGCAGAATAATGAATAGAAAAGGATGGTAAAGGGTAGCGTACATGTTGTCGCCTCTTATTATGTACAAACCCAACACAAGTTGCTGAACACCTTCCTGCAAATTTCAACTCGGAATTAATAATAATAATAATAATAACAAAAGTACAAAATGTTTAGTTTATATTCGATTATGTTTAGGGATGCCATCTTACACGAATTCCTCGTTTAAAAAAAAATGAATCATGTCTGACACTTGTAAGTTGTATCCAATACATATTCAAAAGTGGACGAGGGTATGATCCTTGAAATCTATGTAAAACCTTTAAAAAAATTAGCATGTCTGTATTGAACACACCCTTTCCAAGACTAACTCTTCGGTCCGAGAAACATAGTCGGGACGAAGAGAAAGAAAAGTGGGAAAAGGAGCAAATAAAGATAATGGAGTTGTTTTAAGTAATAGTAGATTAATACTTGACAAAAATATTGTGGAATAAGTAAACCATTTATTTCTGCAACGAACTGGATGCCTAACCAAAAAATAAAAATACAGTCATTGAATATGACACAAACCTTGGTGGAGTATACGCGCTCATGAGATTCATCGAGAATGATATTAGTGGCCTGATCAAAGCCTTTTAAAACTCCCTGTGGAGTAATGGTGCAGGTTAGGACAACATAGGAAATGAAACGATTTTGAATTAAGCTTATGTGAAAAGATTAAAAACATATATTGCAAGAATTTCTTAAAGTACCACTATGTTACGTCCATCATTGGTAATGACCGAGATAGTCTCTGCATATAAAGGAAATGATTTAGAGAGAGAGAGAAAAGGTAAATAACGAAAATGCCAATCGAGACTATCACAAAAGGAAAAGGAGTGTATTCGCTTGTTAGCCCTCAGATGCTATGCTTAAAACATTTAAGAAACAAAGGGGTTATCACAGTAAGCTTACGATCTACAAGAGACTCAAGCCCAGGGCCAGTTGACATTTTGATTCTTTCAAAAGCAGTAAACTTGATTAGCAAGGCAGGATGATGATTTTCTGCACAAGAAGACGAAGAAGATGTAAGTTCTTGAATACAAATTCAAACATGCATAAGTAGATATAACATAACATATTACAAGAACTCAAGAATACGGTTCCTGCATAGAATCTGCACGGTTCTATACTATATAATGAAGAACCAAAGATCTGCATACAAAAATTTGACGAAAATGACATAGTAAGAACTGCTTCATAACTCAAATTCATCGTTACTACTCAAACTTGCACAAGATTTCAGTCTAGTGTCAAGACTTAACTACACATGCCTTGATGCTGTACTTTTTAAAAAAATCCATTTTTGTTACATTAAGCGCAAATTCGTTAATACTTAAGAGAGGCAAATACGAGAAGTAAATAGTAAGTTAGGATCAGAGACTATAGGAATGAAGTGCACAAGTTTATATTGGTTGTCACAACTTCATAAGTGCCAACTCGATATATTTTCGGATAGAAAACTTCATAAGTGCCAACTCGATATATTTTCGGATGACATGCACGTCGTACAAACTCCTGAAAATTGAGGGTTTGAGAGTGTTTAGATACATCATACATGTCCTTCCCGGGTGAGTCATGTAGATCAGAGATTCAAATAGTGGTCTGCGGCCGTTATGTAATGGTTTCGGCAATGTCCGAGACTGCAATACCCGCAACCGTTATGTCCGTAATAGCATATGTTATTTGAAAAATTCACGACCACAATAACCGCAATAGCTTCTGTTATGTCCGCAACCGTGAAAAACGCAATGCGGCCGTAACCACAATTTAAATCCCTGATGTAGTAATGTAACCTAGTATAAATGCTTCACTTAAACTAAAGTTTCCAATAAACTAGGCTAACCAGAGGATTCTTCTCGCAATCTCAATGTATCTCAGGAAAATTTTCACTTTCAGTCCAACCCAAATCTGTATATTCAAATTGAATACCATTCAAAAGAACCATATAAAGAACAGGGTCCAATTAGGAGCTAACTTACCATTTTAGACCACAAGAAAGACATATTACTCCAGATAAACAAAACAAATGAAAAAGAACCAAGTACTTTCAACATCAACCCAGGTTTCAAAATCACTCATTTTAACAAACCCAAATCTCAAAACCCCACATTTCATCAGACTAACAACTCAAAAATCATAGATGTATACAAAAGTACTGCCATTAAGAAGCAAAAATAAATCATTAAAAATGTCAATAAAAACATAAACTTTAAAAGAGGGCCAAGCTCAAACCTGGGAATGGAGCTGCTGCAGAGGTCAGTTAGGCACCGAATACTCGCCGGGTCGGATTTTCTAAAGTATATCGGCTGCGATAGGGCAGGGGAGAGAGAATAGGAGAATATGAAAAAGGAACTCGCGCGTTGGTACTTGATAGTTTACACGAGTGTGGACTATTATTTGGAAGGTGCTGACGTGGTATCAAAATTAAGTATAAAATGTTTTCTTGGCATAAAGTATAAATGGTAAAATACAACCCAGTGTCCCTTGATCATGTGTTTGGTTGCAAACGGTTTATTTTTTCCTAAAAGTTAGGATTTAATCATTTAATTAAAAAATTGTTAGAAACATGTCACTTTGCCGTTAAATTGAAATGGAAGTCTAACATAGCTCGGCATACCAACAGTTTTAGTCTTTAGAACTTATACATTTTATTAACTTGATCTTAATTTGAAATAATTTAATAAATTTAATCATTCATATTTAAAAATTCCTTGTGAAGTGATTGTCTATAAGTAGGCGTGTTAGGATCATAATAAGTTTATTTCATTAGTCTGTCAATTGTCCAGAAGTTAAGTGATTGTATCTGTCGAGTTATCTCCTTTGTCAGTTATTGAGTTGATGTATAGTAGTAGCGAGTGCGACAAGTGGTCTTAGCGTCAAGGGTGTGTCATGAGGGTGCAGTGTCAAAATTTTAAATATAAAGGTTTAAATTAGGAACAAAATGATAGAATGTACAAGTTTTGAGGATTAAAATGTTATTATATCAATTTCATGTTTCAATTTTAGCAATGAAGTGACAAGTTTATAACAAAAATTTAACTGTACGACTCATTTGTAACAAAATAATTATATCATATTCTTATGAACAAAAATCTTTCGCCTTTTTTGTGCCCCTATTCATGCTCTAACACTAAAAACCTGGATCCTAAGTTCTAACCCTAATTTTTAAATCTTAAACCCTAAAAATAAATCCTAAATCTTATATCATATATTCTAATCTTAAACTCTAAACCTAATTTTTAGTGTGGAGTATAAATAGGGGCACCAAAAAAAGACGGAGAATTTTTATTATATTCTTATATGCATCAAAGATGGAAGTTGACAAAAAAAATGAATGAACTTTTGTCAATTAGATGTACGTTTCTTTCATTGTAGTTGTAGGCCAGGCAATGTGGCTACAATTCATTACAACTTTCTAATTAAGATTTCTAGCTGCTTCCACATAACATGATTCTATATGCACATAGACGATCTGCTTTGTTTATTTCATATAGAAAGACGTCCACCATATGATAATGTATGATCTTCATGATGTGAATGCTCCATGTTCTTCCCTTCTTCCGGTCCGTTGCCGGTAATCAAGCTCTCGAGAGCAGCGGCGACGTAACTCATCAATGGCCGAAGCGATGGTTCTTCCTGCAGACACATTGCTGCAACTGTAAGTGCCTGGTGGAGACTCTTGATGGGGAAATCCCCATCCAGCAATGGATCAGCCAATGACACAAACTTTCTTCTGTGATCCATTAAAGGTTTTGCCTGCAAAAGTCGGAATATAATCAGTGTTATCCGATTCGAAAGTCGTGATACGAGTATGAAGATATGAACTTCCAAGTTTAAACGTTCGGTACTTACCCAAGTGACAAGATTCCTTTCATGTGGTGGCCTTGAATTGTCTACCGCTCTTCTTCCTGTGATTATCTCCAAGAACACAACTCCGAAGCTGTAAACGTCGGATTTCGTTGACAATTGGCCGGTTTGTACGTACTCAGGTGCACAGTAGCCATAGGTTCCGATAACCCTGGAAAACACATGTGAATTATCTCTAGTCGGACCGACCTTTGCAAGTCCGAAATCCGAGAGCTTTGGGTTGAAATCCCGGTCCAGTAATATGTTTGATGTTTTGAAGTCTCGGTATATCACTCGAGGAGTAGATACTTCATGCAAGTATTCAAGGCCTCTAGCCGCACCTACTGCAATTCGCATCCTTGTATTCCAATCCAACGGCGTCGTGTCCGGAGGTAAACCTTAAAGTCATAGTCACATTTCCAATGGTTCATATTATCATATAGTAGCGTACGAGGGTTCGAATTTCGACATCGCAAATCTGAACATACCTATAAGATGATCCTCCAAGGAGCCATTAGCCATGTATTCATAGACCAAAACCCTTTGATCCTCGTCAATCGAATATCCGACCATCTCAACAAGGTTAGGATGTTTAAGCAGAATCAACATCAGAACCTCAACCAGGAATTCTTTGTTCCCTTGATATCCATGCCTGTCAAGCTGCTTCACAGCAATCACCTGCATACAAATGCTGGAGCTACATCAACAAATGTTTCTGGTAAATCCGGACTCTACCCGTATCCGACACTCACATTATACATATATTCGATCGGAATAACATAGATAAAGAGATAAGATTTGGTAATGTACTCTGTTTGGATTTTCAATAAGTCCTTTGTAGACTCTTCCGAAGCCGCCTTCGCCGATTTGATTGCGAGGGTTGAAGTTGTTCGTGGCGGTGCATATGTCACGGTATTTGAAAACCTTTGCAGTTGCATTGTCTTTACAATCTTTCCCTATTTCCCGACTGGTCTTTCTGCTGTTATCTGCCAACAGAGTAAGAAAAAATATTCTTGTTCGATAATCATATTCGACACATTTTTATAAGGATACAATATGAGGCCTAAACAAGGTGACCCAGGATATCAGGAATGATCAATGATGCATATTCTCAAAACCTGTAAAGGTTTTGTACAATCAAACAGCATCATAATGGCATGCGCAACCTTTGTTGCATCTGCAATCACGATAAATACGAAACGACTACGGGTTAAAAAACGTACCGGGGCTAAAGGAAATATTGGTAAATGAAGCCAAGACCTTTGTGTCATGATGTTCCTCGATGCTCTTCTGTAATGACCTCCTCGTTAGTGTTTCGTCCGACATGCAACACGAAAACCAGTTGAGTTTGGTCTTCCTCGGAAACAGCGACATCCTGAATTCTTGAACCAAATGTTTGATGTTATACACTTGTACTCAAAAATCAAGACAAATCGACAGCTGAGCTATCGGAAACCTAACACTTCCCGGAGGCAACCAAATTCTATTCGGTCCCTCGGGAAGGCACAAGGAACAATGTCTCATGATGTTTTGTTTTTCGTCATCTCTGTCCGAACTCCATTGAATCAGATAGCCAAAAATAACTTCAAATCACGTTTGCTAAACATAGGAACAGACAGATAATTTTTCACATTTATTGACTACTTTTCTCATTATCATGAATTTCTAGAGTCAAAATGGTTTCCCTATTATGAGCTTTTCTTTCCTTGTATTTTCCATTCAGTTCAATTCTCATCTTTCCACTTGTCAGGTCAGTTCAACAAACAAATTTCATGAGCCAACTACAAATGATATGAACTAATAATTCAAATCAATTCGAGTAAAATTTTGTTCACTCCTAATATATACCGTCTCGGGCTTCACATCCACCACATATATCTCCATTTTCTTCTAAATTTAATTATTCACCGAGCGAGTCGCACCACAAACTTTTCAGGCCGGATAAAAAACGAAATTCAAATCAAAATCTCTAACAAGTTTCTGCAATGTTTTTTTGGATCAGATATTTACAAGAAAAGTTGTAAAGAAGTAATGCATCAATCTATGCTGCAAGAACTAGTAATAGATAATCTAATGAATCTATAGCATATGTGCATATAAAACCGGTTTTGTTGCAAAAGCCTTTACTTCATTAGCCTAACAAACCGTTTTCCAAGACCGCAAAGTCTTAAATTTTAAATCTTAAATCTTAAACCTTAAATCTTAAAAAATACATATTACAACCAATTTCTTAAATTGTAATTTTAAACCTAACCCTTAAATCTTGTAGACATTGTTTTTTTTTTTTTTTTAAATAATGTCGTTTTTATCCCGTGATTGTGTTGCTTATGCCCTTCGCCGTGATAGGTGGTGGGTCGACCCCCTGATTAGTTTGGTGGTTCTGCATCTCTTTGTCGGAACTTCATGTATCCTTATGGACCTTCTCTAACTAACTTTTGAAGTCATCTGCTTGTTATTATCTCGTATCTTCCTCTGGGTGTCAAAGCTTGAGCTCAGATGATCTATTGTCGTTCGCCGTCTCTTGCTTGTGGAGACCTCCGCTCTCTGATTTTATCGTTTTATCTTCTTTATTATTTCTGTTGTGAGACTTTTTAAATTTTGTAAACATTATTAAATATCAAATAATAATAAAATATCAAACTTTGTATAATAAAAATCTAATATATCAAATAATAATGAAAAACAAATATCTTTTATGATGAAAACAACGCTTATCAAATCATTTTTTATAAGCTTATCGAATCATAATAGATGCAATGGCCTCCCTTAGACGCACTGACATTGAAGATCGTTTGTGGGTAGATGAAGCTCCAGCCGAAGTCTCCGTCGTTGCTGATCAGGACCGGCGTGAAAATTGCAACTGAGTATTATCTCATCTATACGTGTATATTGATTACTTAACATGGTATCTATCGCCTTCTTTCTTTGATTCTGGTGGTCTTCTCCTTCCGCTCTCATGGCGCCTTCTTCATCTGATGCTACCACCACCGTGTCCACTGATCAGACTACCGTCGATCTGTCCGATTCTCCCGGCTTCTTCAACAAGCAAATCAGCGTACGCCTTGACGATACTAATTTTCTTCTTTGGCGGCAACAGGTGCTGTTGATGATCCGTGGTCAAGGACTTGATCATTACATCGACACTGAGTTTACTCCTCCTGTGAAGTACCTTGTAGCTGCTGATGGAAGCAAATCACCAAATCCAGCTTATCAGAGGTTTTTCAAACAGGACAGCTCTCTTGCTTCCTGGTTACTATCCACCATGAGTAACTCGCTTCTTCCTCATTTAGTTGGCTGCGAAACGACGTCTTCCATCTGGGAAACCATTGTTACCCGCTACTCCAAACTGTCCACCACGAGGGTCATGCACTTGCACTGTCGACTTCGTTCACTAAAGAAAGGTGATCTCTCGATTAACTCCTTTTCTGCTCAGATCAAGGAAATATGTGATCTTCTTGCCATCAGTGGTAGCCCGATCTCGAAAATTGAGCAGGTTGCTTCTCTCCTTAATGGCCTTCCTTCTGATTTTGAGTCTGTTGTGGTTGTTATCACAGCTAGTAAGGAACCCTATACGTTTGATGGTGTTGTGTCTCTTCTTGCTGATGCAGAAACACGCCTTACTGATCCATTTCGAATGTCTGTTGGGATCCAACACTACCTGTGACTCGCACAGTTCTGATTCATCCAGGTCTCGTGGAGGCCGGTCTACTACAGGTTTTTCCCCTGGGGGACGGTTTCGTGGACGTCCTCGAATTCAGTGCCAGATCTGTGGCAAACTAGGGCATCTTGCTGACAGATGCTGGCACTGATTCAATTAAGACTTCAAATCTCAGTCCACTGTTGAAGCACACACATATAATTATGCTACTGAGAGTCCTGAAGTTTGTTACAACCCTCATATCTCGAGTGACATTCCTACTTCCTCAGGGTCAGATTCTTCGAAGGCTACTGCTCAGGCCATTGCTCAGGATCCTACACCACAGATAAATTCTCTTGTTGCCAACACAACCAGCTGGTTTCCTGATTCCGGTGCGACTCATCACGTGACCAAGGATCCATCTCAATTTCATCAGCTTCATCCATATTCTGGCAAGGGTAACGTTCACATTGGAGATGGCTCTTCCCTTCCCATCTCTCACTCAGGTTTCTCTATGCTCTCTTCCCCATCTAAGCCACTTGTTATTGATCAGTTGCTCCTAGTACCTGATATTACATGCAATTTGCTATATGTATCTCGGTTTACTGCTGACAATAGAGTGTATTTTGAATTCCATGCTTCTCATTGCATTCTTAAGGATGAATCTTCTGGTCGTGAATTGCTTCGAGGGGTACAATCCAATGGCCTTTATGAATTTCCTGTTTCCTCCTTCATCTCCACATTCTCCATGACAAGTTCAGATTACTTACTTTGGCATTCCAGGATGGGTCATCCTGCACCTGAGGTCGTTAATTTGGCGTTGAATAAACACTTTGTTGCAGATAAATCCAGTCTCTGGCATGCCTGTCAACTTGGAAAAAATCATGTGTTTCCATATTCTCCATCGACTACTACCTACACACATCCGTTTCAACTTGTTGAGATCGATCTCTGGGGACCAGCTCCAGTTACCTCTGATGGATACTCTTATTATATGTCCTGTGTTGACATGTTTACTAGAGTAACTTGGGTGTATTTGCTTCGAAAAAAATCTGATGCTTGTAATGCTTTTCAGCAGTTTTTTACATTAATTAAAACTCAGTTTTCTGCTACTCTCTTAGCTGTACAAGTAGATAGAGGTGGTGAGTTTTATTTTCTTCGCAATGAACTGGCTCGTTTGGGGATCGAATTACGACTCACATGTCCACACTCTTCTCCACAAAATAGAGTTGTGGAACGTAAACATCGACATCTCATAGAAACTGCTCCCACGTTGCTTGCTCATGCATGTCTCCCTCTCTCGTTTTGGTCCCATGCAGTTCTCAGTGCTACGTACTTAATTAATCGTATGCCCTCCAGGAGTCTTGGCAATATCTCACCATTTCAACTTCTCTACAATCGAGCTCCTGACTACAAATTCCTCAGGGTTTTTGGATGCTTGTGCTATCCTCATCTTCGACCATTCAACAGGCATAAAATGGAATTTCGATCTAGACCGTGCCTCTTTCTTGGATATTCACCCTCTCATCGGGGCTATGTTTGTCTTGATCAAGCTCAACAACGCACTTTTATTTCCCGCAATGTTGTTTTTGCTGAGTTTACATTTCCTTATAAAGACTTGCCCCATGCTTCCCAACCACCTCCTGATCCAGGTATTTTCTTTCCCCTTCATGTACTACCTACTACACCTCCTACATCTGGTTCCCAATCACCTACTACCTCACCATCTAACACACCACAACAAGCTTCACCCTCTCCTGAACCACCTACTACACAATCACCTACATCTGTACCACCTGACCCACCCCAGTCCTCTTCACCCTTACAACCTGATATTTCCCATGATACTTGTGATCCTTTACCTGTATCTCCCCCTTCACCATCTATACAAGATTCCCCACTTCAACCACCTGTTCATCCTTCTACCTCTCATCCTTCACCACCTTTACCTGTTCAACCTGCTCCTCCAAGCCACCATATGACTACAAGAAGCAAATCAAGAATATTTAAGCCCAAACTATATCACCTTCAAATGTCAGAAGTTCCTCCTACGGTTCATGCTGCTCTTCAAGATCCTACCTGGCGAGAAGCAGTTTTCTCTGAATACCAGGCCCTTTTGGATAATGACACATGGATGCTCGTACCTTTACCCTCTGATAAGCGTGCCATAGGCCGCAAATGGATCTTTAAGATCAAACATAATGCTGATGGCTCTATTGAACGAAACAAGGCCCGTTTGGTGGCCAGAGGTTACTCCCAATTCGCAGGCTCTGATTTTCGAGAAACTTTCAGCCCAGTGGTCAAGACCTTTACAGTAAACTTGGTTATTTTCTTAGCTGTTACACATGGCTGGCATATTCATCAGCTCGATGTGAACAATGCCTTCTTACAAGGCGACCTTACTGAGGATGTGTATATGGTTCAACTAGATGGTTTCACCCAGTTTGCTTCTGATGGCAGTCCACTTGTGTGCAAGCTTAAACGTGCCTTATATGGACTCCGTTAGGCACCTCGTAATTGGTTTACTAAACTCAAGGCCTATCTTGCAGATATTGGCTTTAAATCCTCAGATGTTGATGCCTCCTTGTTTGTTTATCATTCTCAGGATATTGACACATACATTGTAGTGTATGTCGATGATATTTTGGTGACAGGTTCTTCCACTCTTCACATGCAGCAAACCATTGCTCACCTGAACAGTCATTTTGCTCTCAAAGACCTTGGCCACTTGCATTTCTTCCTGGGCACCGAGGTTCTTCAGACACATGATGGTCTCTTCCTCTCTCAGCGCAAGTACATCACTGAGCTCTTGGTAAAAACTAATCTTCGAGATGCAACAGCTGTTCCTACTCCCATGGTTGCCAGCTCGAAACTTCTCAAAGATGATGGCATTCCCCTACCCGAAGCTCATACATATCGCAGCATTGTTGGCTCCCTACAATATGTGTGTCACACACGGCCAGACATCTCTTTTTCTGTCAACAAAGTGGCTCAGTTTATGCACTCTCCCACTGATCACCACTAGACAGCTGTAAAACGCATACTTTGATATCTTAAAGGCACACTTCAGTTTGGTATTTGGTTTAGCCCTCAACCTTCCTTCTCTATCAACTTACATTCCTTTGCAGATGCCGACTGGGGGAGTGACCCCGATGACCGTCGTTCAATCAGTGGCTACTGCACATACCTTGGTGGTCACTTGCTTTCTTGGAGCTCCCGCAAACAACGATTCGTATCTCGCTCGACTGCTAAAGCAGAATTTCGAAGTTTGGCTGATGCTGCAGCAGATAACCTCTGGTTTCAAGAGGTTCTACGAGATATGCATGTCGATCTTCCTGATGCACCTGTCATTTGGAATGACAATACCAGTGCCGTAGCAATGGCGGCCAACCCTGTCATGCACACGAAGACAAAACATGTGGAACTCGACCTATTTTTTGTTCGGGAAAAAGTCCAGTCTCATCAATTACAGGTTAATTATGTTCCAGCCTCTGCTCAAGTTGCTGATGCCCTCACCAAAGCTTTACCTGTGCAAGTCTTTGAAGAATTTCGTTATCATTTATGTGTACGTGATCTTCTTTCTCTTGGAGATTGAGTAAGCAGGGGAAATATTAACAAGAAAGGGAATATGGTTGTTAGGGAAAAGACGCGGGAAACGTTTGTAGAAAGTTGTAGAATTGGATTGTTATAACCAATTCACAGCTGGACCCTAACAAACTTAACAAATCCTCTAGAAGGATTCAGCCTAAGCAAAACGTGTATATAAGCAGTGCTCTGCTCACTGTAAAAGCATGATTTTGATGAATGAAAATTGCAATTGAGTATTATCTCATCTATACGTGTATATTGATTACTTAACACGGTGTTGTCTGTCGAACCCTTGAAAAGCTTCATCGTGGGTCTCTTCTTTTTGGGGCATTTTAAGCTACCGCCCTTACTGATACTGGTACCAGCTCTCTAATTTCCGACATAAGCATATACCAATCGGCCATGGATCATCTGATGTTGCTTTCTCTTTTGGTTTTTATTTTCTGTTCTTTAGTACGTATAAGCGTTTGTGTATGAAACTTTGTTTTTTATGGTTTTTTCAGTTTCTTTTCCTTCTAATAAAATATCATGTGGTACCTTTTTAAAAAAAATTCCGTTAACGTTTTTTTCTTAAATTGTGAGTTCAAGACTCGGCATAAATAAAATTTCTCTTTACTCTCTCATTAGGTAAAAATTGTTCAAAAAAAATTATATGACTTTATTTAGTAATATGTTGGATATTATTTTTCTAATGTCAGTTTAGTAATATAATGAATCATAAAGGTATTTTAGATTTTTGTTTAAAAGCTGGGTTTTATATTTTTTACAAATAATTAGTTGTATGTGTTGATTCACAAAATTAATTGTTGTAAAGATCACAGGTGTGGAGTTTGCATGATTTTTATTGAATTCTTTCCTATTAAATTTAAGGGTAATTGTTCTATACACAAGCGTTTGTGGAAATTTTTTTATACAAGCGCCTTAGTTTTAGGGGTTAGGGACTTCGTTTAGGGTTTAAAATTTAGGGGTATAAGTGTAGTAGTTTTGAATTTAGGGATTGTTGATAGAATTTTGGGTTTAGGGTTAAAATTTAGGGTTTATAGGTTAAAACCTAAATCTCCACCCATATTACCCTAAAACTAAACCCTAACCCTAAACCCTAAATTCTAACCCTAATTCCTAAATTCTAAACATGAACCTTAAATTTTAAACCTTTACACTAAAACCCCTAAACATTAACCCTAAACTCTATAATTGAGGCGCTTGTGGAAATAAAAACTTTCCACCGCCGGTGTATAGGATATTAATCCTAAATTTAATTGGTTTAATTTATGTAAAGGGTCGGAATTCAGCCTTATTTGTTAAGATGTTATTTAAAAAAAATAAACTTAAAGGGATTAACACTAAATTTTATATTTATTAGAGATAAAAAAATTTATCATAAAAAGTTTTAAATTTTTAACTTCTTTTAGGGTGGCGGACCCACCAGTCCCTCCATAACTACGCCTATCAATAGCGAAAAACCCGAATTCGGTAGGTTCTGACACAATCCAATCCGGTAAGATCAGATTTGTTTTGAATTTTTGATTTTTGGGTCGAGTTTTTTTAAGAAGTTTGAGTCGAGTTTGGTTTTATGGTGAAAATTTTTCAACCCAATTTATTTATAAATATATATTTTTATTTATTATGTTTTTATATATTATATTTAATGCTTTTATTAATTTTCTTTAGGACGGTCATGTTTAATCGGTTTTTATTAAAATTTTAGGGTCGGATCGGAGTTGAATTATAATTTTATTATATTGGATCGGGGATAAATTTTATATTAAACTCAGGATGTCGGGTTGAAACTTTAAATTTTCAGACCGGGTCGGGGGCAAAAATCCGCCCCGGTTACCATCCCTAGCTACGCGCCTACGCCCTATTAGTGTAGGAAGGTGATTTTTTTTGTTGCTGGTCTTAATGGACTGTTCATCCCTCTGATTAAATCGTACTGCTAACAGAGAAAGATGGAGTGGATCTCATTTGATGCTTCAAAGAATGAACCAATTCAAAGTTGAAAATGTTAATGTCGCGTTATTTTCTTTTACGAAACCCCAACCATTGGCTGTAATAAAAACGTCTTTAAAAGCACAATTGACAGTAGTGCAAGAACTTAGACAAATTCAAAGCATGCTGAAGTTTCATCAGGTGACTTTTCCAGGAAGTTGTTTCCAACAATTTCAGGCCCTTTTTAATCACCGGGGTTGGTTCATTGATCTCAAAGTTCATAGTTTTTTTTTTCGATTTCGTCGAACACCTATGGGAAGAGATGCAATGATCTCTGCACTTCTTCATAGTTTAACCATCCTTTTGATTCTTGCAGCAGTCGATGCTCAAGGGAATGTCACCGTAGGCCAGTCCCTTTCTGCGGATGATCGACACCTCGCTTGGCAATCGCCTAGTCGTGAATTCGCCTTCGGTTTTCATCCGATTCCTGGTAAAAAAGATAAGTTCCTTCTTGCAATCGGGTATGCTCGGATACCAGAACGAACTGTAGTCTGGTATGCTAACAGAGATAGACCAGAAACCGATAGAGGATCAACGGTGGAGCTCATCGCGAGCGGTTTTCTTGTTCTTCGAGACCCGAAGGGCTACGAGTTATGGAGGTCTCCAAGCCTTACTGATGGTTCTCAAGCGTCACACGCAGCCATGCTCGACACCGGGAACTTTGTGATCGTCAGCAGAAACTCGACCAACATATGGGAAAGCTTCAAAGATCCAACCAATACCATCTTACCGACTCAAGAATTGGATGTTGGTGGCAGTCTTTCATCAATTTTGGCCGAAACAGATTACGGTAAGGGGAAATATCAACTTCGTTTTGATAGTGGATCTCTTGTGCTTAATCAGATAGATATGTTCACTGGAAAACCATACGAAGGTTATTGTATTATTGGAAGCGGTTCGCGTTTGGTCTTCAACGAGTCAGGGAGTATCCATATCTGGGATCGAAATGGTAGTCGAGTCGACCTTGCACAAAGGCTAAGCCCGGACTCCTACTACTACAGGGCAACACTTGACTTTTATGGAGTTTTCACTCTCTATTATTATCCAAAGACCCCTGGTGGTGGTGATGAAAGCTGGTCTGTGTTCAAGGCATGGCCAACGGACATATGTGGTACCTTTCTTGGATCGGCACTTGAACGCAGAGAGAATAGATTTGGAATTGGCCCTTGTGGTTATAACAGCATTTGCGAACCGATCGATTGGTGGCCTAATTGCACATGTCCCCCAGGATTTTCATTCTTGGATGAGAATAATCAATATGCAGGCTGCAAACAAGATTATCCAAACAATCTTGAAGATTGCAGCCCTGATGGATCCACCATTAGGGAAGATCGCTTCGAATTCAAGTCAATTTCATTTGCTAATTTTCCATTGAGTGACTACGGAATATTTCAGCCTGCAACCGAGTCGGAATGCAAGCAATCTTGCCTTCGTGACTGTTCTTGTGCAGTTGCCATTTTTCCAACTTCAAGAAAAGATGGCAATGCAACATGTTATAAAAAGCAATTACCACTGTTTAATGGGGTGAGGAACAGAGGTACTCTTGATAGTACAGTTCTAGTTAAGGTACTTAAGTCAGATGCCTCGAGGAAAAACACGGAAACATCGAATCGAAGCAATGAAAATCAAAATCAAGTTATTTTGATCCTTTCAGTTCTCTTAGGCACCTCTGCAGTTTTCAACTTCTTTTCTATAGCTGCAATTGCTCTGATATTCTTCTGCTTGTTCCAAAGAAAACTTCAGGACTTAAACGGTGTTCGTAGCAGAAGAGACTTGGAGACTAATGTGCAGTTTTTCACATACAAAGATCTTGAACATGCCACGAATGGATTCAAAGAAGAGCTAGGAAGGGGTGCTTTCGGCACGGTTTATAAAGGAGAATTGCCATCAAGCAACGGAGATCGTGTTGCAGTCAAGAAACTAGACAAGTTTGTTCGAGATGGTGAAAGGGAATTCAAAACCGAAGTGAAGGTCATCGGCCAAACTCACCACAAGAACTTGGTGAGACTGATTGGATATTGTGATGAATCCGAGCATAGACTTCTGGTGTACGAGTTCATGGAAAACGGTTCGTTGTCAAGCTTCCTTTTCGGAGTCCTAAGGCCTAGTTGGCAACAAAGACTGCAGATTGCATCAGGGATTGCAAAGGGCCTCACATACTTGCATGAAGAATGCAGTAAACAGATCATCCACTGTGACATAAAGCCTCAAAACATCCTATTGGACGAGTCATTCACTGCAAAAATATCCGATTTCGGGTTGGCAAAGCTTTTGATGAACAACAAAACTCGAACGCAGACCGGAATACGTGGAACAAAAGGCTATGTAGCCCCTGAATGGTTCAGAAACACACCGGTTTCAGTTAAGGTCGATGTTTACAGCTTCGGGGTGATGCTATTGGAGATCATATGTTGCAGACCATGTGTCGAAGTCGAAATGGAGGAAGCGGCAATATTAACAGAATGGGCCTTCCAATGTTACTGTGAAGGGATGGTCGGAAAACTGGTTGAAAATGATGAGGAAGCTGCAAATGATGTTGGGAACTTGGAGATGTTATTAAAAGTAGCAATTTGGTGTGTTCAAGAAGAGCCAATGTTAAGGCCTTCCATGAGGATTGTAACCATGATGCTTGAAGGTGCTGTCCATGTTCCTAATCCACCCTGCCCTTTCCTACTCGGTTCGATGTCAATGTTAGTGTCTGCATAGATGATCTAGTTTCTATGTTGTTAAAATCGGATCGAATATCGAATCGATTAAATCTCCCGTATGAATAAAATAGGAGAGATAATTAATATAAATAAACTTGGCATGTATTCTAATCGTATTTGTATATTTTTTGTGTAATGAAAGATAAAGAATGTTAGTTTGTATGGGTCTGCAGAGTTTTGGGCCCAGTCTCCTCTCTTGGGCCATCAGTTCTGTTGGATGGTGGTTATATTCTTTTGAATATAACAGGTTCTTGGTTGGTGCCCGTTAGCAGAGTTAACAGATCGGTTGAGCTATAACCGTTTCTGTTAGACTTTGGGTTGGGCTATAATAAAGGAATGGGTGACCCGACCCAGGCTATCTGATTTCTGATAGCCCGCATTTTTTCAACCTTTCCCAATTTCCTAATTCTCTTCGTCTTTCTCTTTACCCTTTTCTAGGGTTTCTTTGATTATCCAACATGGTATCATTTGCCGGCTGATCTTGGTGTCGCCGCTCTGCCGTTTGTGCTTTCGTTGTGCTCCGATCGTCTTTTGTTCAGTTTCTTTTCTATTTGCTCGACGTTTTTTGGTTGTTCCTCTGTTTTGTCTCTGTTCTGCGATGGTTCGAGTCACTGATGCTGCCTCTGGTGACGGTGAGGTCGATTCAACGGTGAGATCCGGTGGAAGGTTCTTTGCGAACAAACGGATCAATATCCTCTTGGATGAATCGAATTTTCTCGTCTGGAAGCAACAGGTGTTGCTCACGGTGCGCAGTCACCGCCTTGAGGGCTTCCTTATGGGGTCGCGCAAGCCTCCTCCGGCCAAGGTTCGTCAACCTGATGGATCTGAATGTGATAATGAAGATTATGAAGACTTCCTTGCCCAGGATAGTGCGTTGTCCTCATGGATTCTGTCCACCATGAGTTCTCATCTCCTGACTAATTTCGTTGGAGCTACGACAACGGCAGAGATCTGGTCACTTGTTCTTGAGTCATTTAGTAGTCAGTCTACTACAACGATCATGAGCTTGCATTTTTGGCTTCGTACGGTGCGCAAGGGGGACCTTACGATGCGGCAGTACATATCGCGTATTAAGGAGATCTGCGATGCGCTTGCCTCGTGTGGCAGTCCGGTGTCCAAAGTAGAACATATTGCCACGATTTTGGGAGGGCTTCTTGCTGAATACAAGCCTTTTGTGGCTGTTATCACGGCGAGCCGCGATATTCTGTCTCTTGACAAGGTCACCACGATCTTGATTGATGCTGAGGCTCAGCAAGGCTTGTTCGACCGTGAACAGGGGCCCATTCTGAGTGCGAACACGGTTGCGTTGAGTCCTTCGCCTTCCTCTGGTGCTACGGCTGCTGGTAATGTTAGTGCTGGCCAACGACCGTATAGGCAGAATGCACCCTCTGGTGGTAGTGGTTCTACTGGAGGTGGCTCTGGTGGTCGAGGGTATGGTCGGGCCAGGAATCGTTTCCAATGCCAGTTATGCGGGAAAATGGGACACCTCATGGACAGGTGCTACCGGTGTTTCGATCAGAATTTTGCCGGGGTGTCAGCTAGCTTGTATAAGTCTGATGGTTCTCCTACAGTTAATCTCTGCTCCCTGAATGATAATGTGCCTGAATCCCCTACCGCGTCCACATCCAGTAGTGGTTCTATTTCTCCATCGTGCCCTCAGTTTCTTCATGTGTCTCCTTCTCATAGTTCGGGCAACTCTGGTGGCCAGTGGTTTGCAGACACTGGCGCAACTCATCATATCACGGCTGAGTCTTCAAATGTTCATCAGGGTGCTGATTTCTCTGGTCCAGGTAAATTACTCGTTGGTGATGGTAAGGGGTTAAACATTTCTCAAATTGGTTCTTTTACTTTACATATTGCTTCACGAGATCTCTTGTTACATGATTTGTTGTTAGTGCCACAGATTACTAAAAATTTGATTTCGGTGTCAAAGTGTGCTAAGGACAATGGGGTGTTCTTCGAGTTTCATGCTGATCGATGTGTGGTTCGGGATGAGTCATCTGGAGCTGAGTTGCTGACTGGTGGTGAGAGTGATGGGTTATATGCTTTTAATTCATGTTTTCCTTCTGCAAATAATGTTGTTTCTGATGTTCGTGTTTGTAATCAACGTGATGTTGATATTTGGCATTATCGGTTGGGGCACCCTACCCATAATGTTCTTGCTCGAGTCTTGAATTCATGTAATCTGAGTGTTGCATCTAGTGTTAATAAAGATAATGTGTGTGTTGCTTGTCGAAGTGGTAAAAGCCACAAATTGCCTTTTCATGAATCTGTTACTGTGTATTCTGAGCCCTTTAGCCTTGTCTTTACGGATTTGTGGGGTCCTGCCCATCTTAAGTCTGATGGTTTCACCTACTATGTTGCTTTTGTCGATGCCTGTACAAGACATACGTGGCTCTATTTGTTGCGAGCTAAGTCTCAGGCCCTTCAAGCCTACAAGCAGTTTGCAAGCATGGTTCGTACTCAGTTTGGCACTGAAATCAAAGAGGTACAAAGTGATTGGGGGGTGAGTATAGATCATTTTCTACTCTGCTTGCTGAGGTAGGAGTTAGACATCGTGTTACGTTTCCTCACACGTCGGAACAGAACGGTGTGGTTGAGCGCAAACACCGACATCTTGTGGAGATGGCCCTTACGTTTTTGAGTCAGGCCTCCTTACCTTTACAGTACTGGTCACATGCTGTTGTTACTGCAGTCCATTTAATTAATAGGCTACCCATGCGTGTCCTTGGTAACCTT
The DNA here is from genome assembly GCA_958450335.1 of Hibiscus tridactylites. Taxonomy (NCBI): domain Eukaryota; kingdom Viridiplantae; phylum Streptophyta; class Magnoliopsida; order Malvales; family Malvaceae; genus Hibiscus; species Hibiscus tridactylites. The sequence continues at coordinate 17,188,939 of OY288271.1, read as the reverse complement.
AGCCCATATGAGAAGTTATTTGGCTGCTCACCTGTGTAACCCCCTCGTCCCGGTCTGGCCGGATGACCGGTCCGAGTAAGCTACACGGGGAAAACCGAGTGAAAACTCCCTAAGGAATTCTCCCTCGGTTAGCAACCCTAATTTTTTTTCATTTTAAATCTTGTCTAGATGAGTATTTAATCCTATGTGATCATACAGCGGAACAACATATACAAAACAATCGGACGAACTCAAACTATCATGATACAGCCCTATTTTAAACTTAGACTGCAGGCGGTATCGATACACCTAAGGGGTGTATCGATACCCCTTGACCAGGTAAAAGGGCCAAAGTCAACCCGTGGAGATCGTATCGATACACCCTAGGTGTGTATCGATACCCTCCCCAACTGTTGACTTCCCCAGAGTCAACACTAAGGGGACCGTATCGATACGCATGAAGGTCTGTATCGATACTGAACTGGACAGTAGCTCCAGTAGCCAAAGTAGTATCGGTACGCCCCCTCGCGTATCGAAACACACGGCCTGAAACATGAAGGCCGTATCGATACGGGACCAACCGTATCGATACCCCTGCTTCGAAAACACAGGTTTGAGCTGGTTTAAGGCACTAGGTGGCCCTTAAATCCCTCCCAAACCTCAACCAACACACTAACATGCATCCTATGTCAAACCAAGAGTTTAGGCATGCTTAAACTTGAGACTAAAGGCACATTTCAACACAAGGTGATGACTCAATCCTACAAGCAACTAAAACTTTCAAGCAAAGGCATTTCAACCAAAGGCATCTCAACATTTAAGGTCATACAAGGAAACTCAAAGCCTCTAAGGCACAAGACAAGCATATGGAGGTTCACACCCACATCAAGGCAACCTAACATTGATAGACATGCTAGCACACCCGGCATACATCATAGCATATCATGCTTACAAACCACAATCAACTTATCATCAAAACATATAAATGAGTCATACAAGCTCACATAAAGACACCTCATTGCCACATTGCTTAACTACTACAAAATCAACCATACTTGAGCAACAACTTGGAAAGCCCTTCTTGCCTTGCCTCGAGCTAACACCACGCTAATGATCTGCATTGTTGAACATAGAGAGCGTAAGCTATAAGCTTAGTGAGGGTGCTCTAAAACGAAAAACATCAACAATGCAGGGTTCAAGCACGTTAATCCTAGTCTTACATACATCAAGCATAGGCATTAAAATCAAGTAGACCTAGCTAGTCTTTCAAGTGGCATATATGGTTTCTCAATCCTATCAAGTTTAAGCATCAACATCCACATCATACAACAACACCATATACCACAATCACATATCACCATCATATATCACAATACATGAACAAGTTTAATTGGCCACTTTAATTACCCCGATTGTGCGGATTTAAACCTCAACAACACTTTACCTCGGTGGGATTTCACTCATCACCGGACCTTGCATGTGAGGGATTCCACTCATCGCCACATGCCCTACGGATGGGATTCCACTCATCATCCCGTAAAAATAAATATAAGCTTCCGGTGGAATGTTACATCACCGTACTCCTCCTTGATGACTTAACACCATCAAGGCCACGTACGTTTTGACTCAATTTGTGTGCACACTATCCTAATGATCGATCATTTACAACCGGTAATTATTTAGTGCCAATTATCATCATCAATCACATATCATCAACACACTCATGCTCATCACATATATCCACATCATGATATACATACATGCACCATATAATCACAAGTACAAGGGCATAGTCATTAAGCACATTGCATTTAAGGAAAGCAAGACTAAATTAACTGCTTGGATTATAAGGAAGTGGCCTACCAAGCACACTTTACACACACACACTACTCATGCTCGAACCAAACTTTAAAACAAGTTAAGACCACTCACCGCCCTTCCTTAGCAATTCGAACCAATCCTCCTACGAACCCGGACTCGGTCCCAAAGCCTCCTCAACGTTCCCTCTTGCTTCTAGTCAAACAAAACACATTCATTACTTCCCAATTCAATGCTAAACTCAACCATCAATTTACTTTGCAAACACAACCCAATTTCCACAAATTCTCAAACCACATAATATCTCAAAAACCCAATTTTCGTACTCCAACAATCCTTGGCTGAAACACCCACTTCCAAACATCCAAATGACTTCCAAAACATCCCAAATCACCCTCCTAACATAGGTAGACCATCAGCCCTTCAATTTCAACATTAAACCCACCAAAAACCCAAGTTTTCATACTCTAAAATTTGCCCTAAGGGCCCACTACGAAATTTCATCCAAAATCAACCAAATTAATATATATATTGTGTATTTCATTATGCTTAAACAAAACCCCAACACAATTTATCAAAACAAATTGAAAAACCCCCCTTAAAAATCCAAGCTTTAATATAAACCCTAATTTCCAAAACTTCATATTTTTGAAATCTAAAACCATAGATAAGTAGAGGATAGAGAGGAGGTTAAGAAAACGTATTTACCTCTTAATTTGGTGTTGAAATCGGCTAACAAATCAATGGAATAGTAACTAGGGTTTTGGGAGAGTTTGAAAATGGGGGAGAGGGGTTTGATGTTGGGAAAGGGGGAATGGGAAGGAAGATGACAACTTTTTCCTTAAAGTTGTCTTGCTTTATTTTAAAATTTGGGTAAATAGCAACATAGGTCCCTCCCTTCATATTAAAACTCAATTAGATCATTATTTGAAATTGGATTGTTTTAATTAAATTTTATTTGACTCGAACTATAAACCGGCTAACTCCTAGGCCCAAAACACGGGTGTTACAACTCTCTCCCACTTAAGGAATTTCGTCCCCGAAATTACCTGACTGAAAGAGATACGGGAATTGCTTTTCCATATCCTCCTTCCTTTCCCAAGTGGCCTCGTCCACACCTCTACGTTGCCACCGCACCTTCACTAACTCAATCGATCTACCCCTCAACACCTTACTGTCAGAAGCTAAGATCTCAACGGGCTCTTCTTCATAAGTCAAATCCGGATTCAATTCAATTTCTTCTACGGGCATAACATGTGACGGATCGGACCTATACTTGCGAAGCATCGACACATGGAACACATCATGTATCTTCTCAAGCTCGGATGGCAAACGCAACTGATAAGCAACGAGACCAACCCTCTTCACAATCTCATACGGCCCTATGTACCTCGGACTCAACTTCCCCTTTCGGCCAAATCTCATCACTTTCTTCCACGGAGACACTTTCAAGAACACATTCTCACCCACTGAGAACTCAACTTCCTTTCTCTTCAAATCGGCATAGGACTTCTGCCTATCCGAAGCAGCCTTCAAACGATCACAAATCAATTTTACCTTGTCTGTTGTCCCTTTGAGCAAATCCGGCATAGGTAACAACTTCTGTCCTACCTCGGCCCAACAAACTGGAGTCCTACACTTCCGGCCATACAAAGCCTCATATGGAGCCATCTGAATGCTCGACTGAAAACTGTTATTGTACGCAAACTCTACCAGAGGCAAATGCTTCTCCCAAGTACCCTGAAAGTCTATGACACAACAACGCAGCATATCCTCTAAGATCTGAATGACACTCTCTGACTGACCATCTGACTGAGGATGATAAGAAGTGCTGAAGTTCAAACGGGTACCCAAAGCTGTATGCAGACACTCCCAAAATCTAGAAGTAAACCGCGGATCTCTGTCTGACACAATGGACTTCGGCACACCATGTAGCCTTACAATCTCACCAATGTACAAATCGGCCAATCTATCTAAGGTGTAAGTAGTGTTGACTTCCAAGAAGTGAGCACACTTCGTAAATCGATCCACTATCACCCAAACGGAGTTCTTCTTCTTAGGAGTCAAAGGCAAGCCCGAAACAAAATCCATGGTGATATTCTCCCATTTCCATTCCGGGATTCTCAAAGGCTGTAACAAACCTAAGGGAACCTGATGTTCCGCCTTCACTCTCTGACACACTAAGCATTTACTCACAAAGTCGACCGCATCTCTCTTCAAGCCAACCCAAAAGTACTCACTCTTCAAGTCACGGTACATCTTCGTACTTCCCGGGTGCATAGCAAACGGACTACTGTGGGCTTCAGTCAAGATCGTACGCCTCAAATCACTGTCTTCTGGCACAACTATTCTGTCTTTGAAACACAAAACCCCATCAGTGCTGAAACTGTAGTCTGAAGATCTACCCTCGGCTATATCTTGCACGTGAGGTGCCAAAGATCTATCTAGAAGCTGTTTCTCTCGAATCAACTGACCTAGAGTAGGTCTAACCTGAAGCTCGGCTACCAAGCCACCATCTTCAGACAAACTCAATCTAGCAAACATAGCTCTCAAGTCTACGGCCACCTTCCTACTCAATGCATCGGCCACTACATTGGCATTACCCGGATGGTACTCAATAGTAAGATCATAGTCTTTTAGCAGCTCTAACCACCTACGCTGTCTGAGATTCAAATCTCGCTGAGTCATAATGTACTTCAAACTCTTGTGGTCGGTGTATACTGTGCATTTGTCACCATACAAATAATGCCTCCAAATCTTCAGAGCAAACACAACTGCAGCTAACTCTATGTCATGGGTCGGATAGTTGCGCTCATGGGTCTTCAACTGTCTTGAGGCATAAGCCACTACTCTCTTGTCTTGCATAAGAACACATCCTAACCCTACATAAGAAGCATCACTGTAGACTACATAGTCCTTCCCGGACTCAGGCTGAATCAAAATCGGAGCTTGGGTCAAAGCTTCTTTCAATTTCTCAAAGGCTCTCTGTCTTGCATCTGTCCACTCAAACTGAACACTCTTATGAAGTAATTGTGTCAATGGAGCGGCTAACTTAGAGAAGCCCTCTACAAATCTCCTATAGTATCCGGCTAAGCCTAGGAAGCTACGTACCTCTGTCACAGACTTCGGTTGCTTCCACTCAACAATGGCTTCAATCTTCTTCGGATCAACTCTAATGCCTTCAGCTGACACTACATGTCCTAAGAAGACTACTTCTCGGATCCAGAATTCACACTTCCTGAGCTTCGCATACAACTGATGATCTAACAAAGTCTTCAAAACAAGTCTCAAGTGTCGGTCATGGTCTTCTTCAGTTCGCGAATACACCAAAATGTCATCTATAAATACAACCACAAACTGATCCAAATACTGATGGAAGATCCTATTCATCATGTCCATGAAAGCAGCCGATGCATTAGTCAACCCAAATGGCATGACTAAAAACTCGTAATGACCATATCTAGTCCTAAAGGCCGTCTTCGGTACATCAACCTCTCTAACCTTTAGCTGGTAGTAACCTGATCTCAAATCAATCTTCGAAAAGACAGATGCTCCTCTCAACTGATCAAACAAGTCATCAATTCTAGGCAACGGATATTTGTTCTTCACTGTCAACTGATTTAACTGTCTATAATCTATGCACATTCTCATACTTCCATTTTTCTTCTTCACAAACAACACTGGTGCACCCCAAGGCGAAGAACTAGGTCGAATAAAACCTCTATCTGTCATTTCTTGCAACTGAGTCTTCAACTCTTTCAATTCTTTCGGTGCCATACGATACGGAGCAATCGAAACAGGAGCTGAATCAGAATAAGTCTCAATGCTGAACTCTACCTCTCTGTCCGGTGGTAACCCTGGCAACTCTTCCGGAAACACACTAGGAAAATCACATACTGTCCGGATGTCCTGAGGTCTGACCTCACTCATGTTAGGGTTCATCACATACGCTAAGTATGCTTCGCACCCCAACTCGACCAACCTCTTAGCCTCTAACACTGAAACCACATTGGACAAGAACTTCACGTTCTCACCCACCACTACAATCTCATAGTCATCTGTGAGCTTCAAAGAAATCCGCTTAGTTTCAAAATCTATCCTAGCTCTATGCTCCGTGAGCCAATCCATACCCAGAATCATGTCAAAACCATAGAAAGGAAGTTCCATCATATCTACTGGAAACACATGCCCCTGAACCATCAACGGACACCTTCGGTACATCTTCCTAACTACTACCGTGTCCCCAAAGGAACTAGTAACACTAACTCCTACCTCTAACATTTCACAAGGAAAATTCAAAGACTGTGCGTGCTCACTCAATATGTAGGAATGTGTAGACCCAGAGTCAATCAAAGAAAGCAAACCCAAAGACTGTATCGAGAAGTTACCTGCGATCACATTGGTGTCATGCTGATCTCCCCGCTGAGCATAAACTCTGGCCTGACCTCCTCCCTCTGGCTGAACTGCAACTACATGTGCTAAGTTCCTCTGACCATCATTCATCGGCTGGAAGTTCCCTCTACCGCGCCTGCGGCCTCTCTGAAAGTCATTGGCTCGAGCAGGAGCCTGAGCTGGTGCCTGTCCCACCTGATGTGGACAGTCACGTCTAATGTGGTCTCTAGCACCACAACTCCAACAAGAATGATAATTTCCCCAACACTCACCGGTGTGGTTCCTCCCGCAAGTAGCACATGTGGGCAACTTCCCACCAGCTCTCTGACCCTGATGGCCCCTACCGTGGTTACCGCCACCACGCCTATGATCAAACTGATGCCGGTTGTCCCGATGCCTCTTGGCATCACCTCTATCAAAGTTGCTGGACCTCTTACCCGAACTAGATCCACCTGACCGCCTGGTCAAACTCAGACTGTGCTCTAAGTCCTTGGCCCTCGCGACCAAGACATCAAAATCAGTGTAATCTGAAGCTAGAGTATAGGTCCTGATCTCCTCACTCAGCCCATATCGGAAGCGGTTACAACGCTCCACCTCAGTAGGTACAAGCTCAGGTGCATACTGACTCAATCTAACAAATCGGATCTCATAATCAGTCACGGACATACTCCCCTGAAGCAATGCCATAAACTCTCTCTTCCTCTCATCGAGGTATCGCGGACCCAGATACTTCTTCCGGAATGCTGTCTCAAAGAACTCCCATGTGATCTCAGCCTCATCCATCCCCGAAGTAACGGTGACCCACCAAGTGTAGGCATCACCCTGAAGCAGAGACTCAACACATCCCAACTTGCGCTCACCAGTACACCCCATCTGAGCAAGAATACGGATGGTCTTCTCAAACCACAACTCTGACCTCTCCGGAGTAGCACCTCTGAACTCTTCGGCCCCAAGGCCCCGAAGTCTCTCTAATGGTAATTCGGTGCCCTCACCCTGATGATGAGCTGCCTGACCTCCAGCTACTGCAGCCTGGAATGCTCCGGCTATTGCCTGAACCAACGGAGCTAAGTCTATCCCGGCCGGCCCTTGGCCACCCTGGCCACCTTGGCCACCTTGGCCTCCTTGTGGTCCCTCTCCTTCGGCCCCGGCCTCACCTCCCACTCCCGGTGGAGGAGGTGGTGGAGGAGCTCTAACTCCAACTACATGCTCTCCCACTTGAGCTCCAACCCCAACTACCGGCTCAACCCTCGGAGCCTCTGCCCATGGTTCCGGTCGAACCATCCTAGGCCTCCCACGTGGTCTCATGCTACAGCTAGCAAGGTATAAACTACAACAAGAAACAGATAAGGATTACGTTAGTCAAAGCAAGGGTCCAATAGTGCTCAAGTACTCCTCTTTCCAAAAATCTTTTTAAATTAAGTAATAGTAGCAATGGGCACACACTCACACCAGACACGGCAATTCATGCTTCAAAACATCATACGAACAGTCAATTATTCAAGAATTCATGGCAAGACATGCATCGAACAACACAATCATTTAATACATCAAGCTTACCTCACTTACCTGCCCGAGGTCTCGGTAACCTCAGGCTCTGATACCAACAAATGTAACCCCCTCGTCCCGGTCTGGCCGGATGACCGGTCCGAGTAAGCTACACGGGGAAAACCGAGTGAAAACTCCCTAAGGAATTCCCCCTCGGTTAGCAACCCTAATTTTTTTTTCATTTTAAATCTTGTCTAGATGAGTATTTAATCCTATGTGATCATACAGCGGAACAACATATACAAAACAATCGGACGAACTCAAACTATCATGATACAGCCATATTTTAAACTTAGACTGCAGGCAGTATCGATACACCTAAGGGGTGTATCGATACCCCTTGACCAGGTAAAAGGGCCAAAGTCAACCCGTGGAGACCGTATCGATACACCCTAGGTGTGTATCGATACCCTCCCCAACTGTTGACTTCCCCAGGGTCAACACTAAGGGGACCATATCGATACGCATGAAGGTCCGTATCGATACTGAACTGAACAGTAGCTCCAGTAGCCAAAATAGTATCGGTACGCCCCCTCGCGTATCGAAACACGGGGCCTGAAACATGAAGGTCGTATCGATACGGGACCAACCGTATCGATACCCCTGCTTCGAAAACACAGGTTTGAGCTGGTTTAAGGCACAAGGTGGCCCTTAAATCCCTCACAAACCTCAACCAACACACTAACATGCATCCTATGTCAAACCAAGAGTTTAGGCATGCTTAAACTTGAGACTAAAGGCACATTTCAACACAAGGTGATGACTCAATCCTACAAGCAACTAAAACTTTCAAGCAAAGGCATTTCAACCAAAGGCATCTCAACATTTAAGGTCATACAAGGAAACTCAAAGCCTCTAAGGCACAAGACAAGCATATGGAGGTTCACACCCACATCAAGGCAACCTAACATTGATAGACATGCTAGCACACCCAACATACATCATAGCATATCATGCTTACAAACCACAATCAACTTTTCATCAAAACATATAAATGAGTCATACAAGCTCACATAAAGACACCTCATTGCCACATTGCTTAACTACTACAAAATCAACCATACTTGAGCAACAACTTGGAAAGCCCTTCTTGCCTTTCCTCGAGCTAACACCACGCTAATGATCTGCATTGTTGAACATAGAGAGCGTAAGCTATAAGCTTAGTGAGGGTGCTCTAAAACGAAAAACATCAACAATGCAGGGTTCAAGCACGTTAATCCTAGTCTTACATACATCAAGCATAGGCATTAAAATCAAGTAGACCTAGCTAGTCTTTCAAGTGGCATATATGGTTTCTCAATCCTATCAAGTTTAAGCATCAACATCCACATCATACAACAACACCATATACCACAATCACATATCACCATCATATATCACAATACATGAACAAGTTTAATTGGCCACTTTAATTACCCCGATTGTGCGGATTTAAACCTCAACAACACTTTACCTCGGTGGGATTTCACTCATCACCGGACCTTGCATGTGCGGGATTCCACTCATCGCCACATGCCCTATGGATGGGATTCCACTCATCATCCCGTAGAAATAAATATAAGCTTCCGGTGGAATGTTACATAACTGTACTCCTCCTTGATGACTTAACGTCATCAAGGCCACTTACGTTTTGACTCAATTTGTGTGCACACTATCCTAATGATCGATCATTTACAACCGGTAATTATTTAGTGCCAATTATCATCATCAATCACATATCATCAACACACTCATGCTCATCACATATATCCACATCATGATATACATACATGCACCATATAATCACAAGTACAAGGGCATAGTCATTAAGCACATTGCATTTAAGGAAAGCAAGACTAAATTAACTGCTTGGATTATAAGGAAGTGGCCTACCAAGCACACTTTACACACACACACTACTCATGCTCGAACCAAACTTTAAAACAAGTTAAGACCACTCACCGCCCTTCCTTAGCAATTCGAACCAATCCTCCTACGAACCTGGACTCGGTCCCAAAGCCTCCTCAACGTTCCCTCTTGCTTCTAGTCAAACAAAACACATTCATTACTTCCCAATTCAATGCTAAACTCAACCATCAATTTACTTTGCAAACACAACCCAATTTCCACAAATTCCCAAACCACATAATATCTCAAAAACCCAATTTTCGTACTCCAACAATCCTTGGCTGAAACACCCACTTCCAAACATCCAAATGACTTCCAAAAAATCCCAAATCACCCTCATAACATAGGTAGGCCATCAGCCCTTCAATTTCAACATTAAACCCACCAAAAACCCAAGTTTTCATACTCTAAAATTTGCCCTAAGGGCCCACTACGAAATTTCATCCAAAATCAACCAAATTAATATATATTGTGTATTTCATTATGCTTAAACAAAACCCCAACACAATTTATTAAAACAAATTGAAAAACCCCCTTAAAAATCCAAGCTTTAATATAAACCCTAATTTCCAAAACTTCATATTTTTGAAATCTAAAACCATAGATAAGTAGAGGATAGAGAGGAGGTTAAGAAAACGCATTTGCCTCTTAATTTGGTGTTGAAATCGGCTAACAAATCAATGGAATAGTAACTAGGGTTTTGGGAGAGTTTGAAAATAGGGGAGAGGGGTTTGATGTTGGGAAAGGGGGAATGGGAAGGAAGATGACAACTTTTTCCTTAAAGCTGTCTTGCTTTATTTTAAAATTTGGGTAAATAGCAACATAGGTCCCTCCCTTCATATTAAAACTCAATTAGATCATTATTTGAAATTGGATTTTTTTAATTAAATTTTATTTGACTCGAACTATAAACCAGCTAACTCCTAGGCCCAAAACACGGGTGTTACAACCTGACTATAAATTTCTGCGTGTGTTTGGTTGCTTATGTTTCCCTCACCTCCGACCTTTTCATAACCATAAGCTTGAATTTCGATCCGAACCTTGCACATTCTTAGGGTATAGCTTGCAGCATAAAGGTTACAAGTGTCTTACCTCCCAAGGCAAAATTGTTATTTCGAGACATGTTGTTTTTGACGAAAGTGTCTTTCCATTTGCAGCTTCTACAAGTGGTGGTGCGTCAAGTTCAAGGGAAGCATTATACAAAGGGTCGTCTTTAGCTGCTATACCCAAGCAAGGTAAGGTTTCTTATCCTACTCCTGTTGTTCATGCTGATGTTTCTGTGCCTGCAATTGCCCCTGTAAGTACTAGTCCGGTGGTGTGTGTTGTGCCTTCTGGTAATGGTGGACCATCTGAAAATGCTCAGCTAGACAATGGCTCAGGTCAGTACACTACAAATTGCAATCACGATCAGTCTAATGCCCCTTGTATGAATCCTGTACAATCTGATCGTGTCGTTGATGTTCATGTGTCTTGTGATTCTACTAATGAATTGAGTGTATCTGATGGGTCTGGCAATGATGTTAATGCTCATGTTCTTGCTGATGTCTCTGTGTCTCTGGATGATGTTGTTAGTGAGCCTTGTTCTATGCCTGTTGCGTCATCTTCTGGGGCTAGTCCTCTGTTACCTGCTGATATTGCACATTCTGTGCCTTCTGATTCTGATGTTGCCATGCATGATCGTGTGTTGTCTGTTTCTTGTGATTCTAACTTAGTTGATACTACTGCTGCTGAAAGTGTTGATGCTGCTGTGAATATTGATATTGCTGTATTTGGTGTTCAATCTGATGATGTTTCTGTTGCTGGTTGTACTCCTGATACTGTGTCTAGTTTAAATGTCCATCCTATGGTTACTAGAAGTAAGTTAGGTGTCTTTAAACCTAAGATATACACTGCTAGCCTTCTGTCCACTGTTGTTCCCGAATCTGTTGAACAAGCGTTGGAGATTCCTGTATGGAAGGAAGCCGTTTTGGCTGAATATAATGCCATGATGGCAAATGCCACCTGGAAGCTTGTTCCTCTACCCGAAGGTCGTAAAACAGTTGGATGCAAGTGGCTCTTTCGTATCAAGTATAATTATGATGGCTCAATCTCTCGGTACAAAGCTCGACTAGTTGTTAAAGGGTTCTCTCAAGTGCCGGGGCAAGATTTTGGTGATACGTTCAGCCCCGTTGTTCGGTTTTTCACCTTGAATATTCTTCTTTCTGTTGCTGTTTCAAAGAGATGGAAGTTGCGTCAAGTTGATGTTAACAACGCCTTCCTCAATGGTGGCTTAGAGGAACAAGTGTTTATGCAACAACCACCTGGGTTTGTTGAACAAGCACCTGATGGATCTCAGTTAGTCTGCCTTCTTCAAAAGGCGTTGTACGGATTGCGACAAGCTCCTCGCAATTGGTACACGAAGTTAAGAAGTTGTCTTACTTCTCTCGGGTTTAAAGAATCCTCTGCAGACACTTCCTTGTTTGTCTGCAGTCAAGGCTCTTCTGTTACATACGCCCTTGTGTATGTAGATGATATTATCATCACTGGATCATCGGAAGATGTTGTTGAGTGTGTTATCCAGGAACTTCATCAAAAATTCCCGCTTAAGGACTTAGGAGAACTTACATTTTTTCTTGGTATCAATGCTCTGCGGATAGAGGACTCTCTGTTACTAAGTCAGAAAAAATTTGTACTCGAACTTTTGGCCAAAGCCAAGATGTGTCAAGCTAAGCCTTCTCCCACACCAATGATGTCCACTACGAAACTGACCCATGATGCTGGCAGTCCCTTACCCGATCCATATGTGTTTCGTAGTCTTGTTGGTGCTTTGCTGTATGTGTGTCATACACGGCCCGATATCGCGTTTAGTGTAAATCGTGTGGCTCAGTTTATGCACAAGCCTTGTGAGGGGCACCTTGACGCTGTAAAGCAGATACTTCGTTACTTAGTTGGTACCCTTGACTATGGTTTGCTGTTTACTCCATCTGATTTGGGTGTTGGCACTGTTGTGGCTTTCTCTGATGTAGATTGGGGCAATGGACCTGATGATCGGAGGTCCACAACGGGCTATTGTGTGTATGTTGATAACTGTCTTGTGGCTTGGAGCTCTAAGAAGCAGAAATCAGTCTCGAGATCCACTTCCGAAGCTGAATATCGGAGTGTCACTGATACGGTGTCTGAAGTTTTGTGGGTTGGCATTGTGTTAAGGGACATGGGAATAAGCTCTTCTTCGATTCCTGTAGTTTGGTGCGACAACACAAGTGCTGTTGCAATGTCAGCCAACTCCGTCTTTCTCTCTCGCTCCAATCATGTTGAATTGGATGTTCATTTTGTTCGTGAGAAGGTTGCTGATCATAAGGTGCAAGTTAACTATGTGCCAGCCGAGCATCAAGCTGCTGATGGGTTAACAAAGCCCTTGTCGAAAGCTTATTTTCAGTCGTTTCGACATAAAATGAGTGTACATTCGTCTGCCATTTAATTCCAGAAACAAAAGGAAGTCAACGGAGGAAGCAGGGGGAATGTTAGTTTGTATGGGTCTGCAGAGTTTTGGGCCTAGTCTCCTCTCTTGGGCCATCAGTTCTGTTGGATGGTGGTTATATTCTTTTGAATATAACAGGTTCTTGGTTGGTGCCCGTTAGCAGAGTTAACAGATCGGTTGAGCTATAACCGCTTATGTTAGACTTTGGGTTGGGCTATAATAAAGGAATGGGTGACCCGACCCTTGCTATCTGATTTCTGATAGCCCACATTTTTTCAACCTTTCCCAATTTCCTAATTCTCTTCGTCTTTCTCTTTACCCTTTTCTAGGGTTTCTTTGATTATCCAACAAAGAACTTTGAGATAGAGAGTGAATAAAGGGACTGAATTTGTTGGCTACTGGTGTTTTTCTGATTTCATAGGAATTTTGATATGGGATGGCAAATGCTTTAACATGCTAAATTTTTGCATTATTGTCAAATGTTTTTTTTTTCTCGGCAAAATAAATTTATTAGTAAAAAATCATACAAGCCTAAACTCGAGTTGTGTGCCTCATCAAAAATTTCTTTAAACTCAATAGAAGGAAAAGAGTACAATACTATCGGATATAAAACAGTATCTAGGGATTTAAATTGTTTTTGTAGTCGTGTTTTTAGGCATGTTCCGTTTATGACAGTTTCAAACATAATAAATGTTATTGTGGTCACTGTGAATATCACGGTCGTGAATTTTTTTAAAAACGAATGTTATTGTATACATAACAGTTGCAGCTATCACAATTTTAAACAGTACCTATACCGCTATAAAACAAGTATTATTACGATTATAAACAGCTATTCAAATCAATGCAGTAACACTTCTTTCAATAATCCCTTTTTCAGTGACATTTCTTCTTGTAATACTAAAATTTTCCAGTCACATTTCTTTCGGGATTAATGCCTCTTTTAATAACATTTCTTTTGGTAACGTCACTCCTAATAATGCTTCTTCGAATTACACTTTTTTCAGTAATGCCTATATTCAATAACACTTCCTTTGGTAATGCGTCTTCCAATTACGCCTCTTTAGTAACTGTCTCTTCCTGAATAAATAACCGTATTCTGTGATGAACAAAACTCGACATAAAAAAAATTATATTTTTATAAATTTGATTTGATTCAAAAAAAATTTAAACAAAAGTTGAGTTATAAAATAAAACTTTGAATAACTCGAAATTTTTAATAATTAGTAGATCCGTTTTCAAGTTTGAGTCAAGTCTCTCAACTCTATCTAATATATGTATGTCGCATATGAAAAATATAAAAAAAATATAAAAGTATACGAAGAAATATATTGTATATGGTTATAGAAAGTGGTTTAAATTGGAATCAATTAGTAGCATAACATGATAAATGTTTACAATTAAATTTGGGCAGAAACTCGAACAACTAGACTCGAATCGAAAAAATGTCAAATAAAATTTTAATTATAAAATAGGACTCTTCAACTTAACTAACTCAATTTTTTTTTACTCGACTCATTCAAATACTCATCCCTACTAATGTTACTCCACTCGATATCTTTTTCATAATAACAACTCTTGTTGAGAACAATCTCTCTTGAAAACAAATGTGTTGAGAATAAGCCTTGTTCGAAAAAACCTTCACCAAGAAGTTATCTTCATTCTTAGGATTGTAGAGAGATTGGTTTTGTGTGGTAAGTCTAACGTGTAAGCAATTAACATGTGAATATACGAAATTTTGTTAATTGTCATGTTATTTTTTTAAGGTGATTATTTGATATACTGACGATAGAAATTAAAATTTTCTACAAGCGCCTTAGTTTAGAGACTTAGTTTAGAGTTTATGGTTTATGGTTTTAGGTGTAGGGATTTATAATGTTGGGATAGTGGTTAGAATTTAGGGTTTAAGGTTAAAATTTATGGTTTAGTTTTTAGAGTATATGGTGAGGATTTATGTTTTAATCTATAAACCCTAAATTTTAACCATAAACCCTAAATTCTACCATTATCCCTAAATTCTAAATCTCTACACCCTACCCCCTCAACTCTATACCCTAAACCCTAAAATTAAGACGCTTGTAGAAATTTTTAGTTTTCATCACCAGTGTATAGGATTATAATCTATTTTTTATTACATTTTTCGGATAAATGTTCTTTGTTAAATTTTGTTAAATTTTAACGGTAAATAATTTAATTGATATCATTTAAATAGTTAAATGATATAATTGTTAAATCTTACTTATGATCAATGGCTATATATTTGATAAAAGGAGATGCATTGAATTAAGATATGTGATGTAACCCCCTAGACCCGCCTATGCGTTACCACGGATCTTAGGAAGTTACATTAGGGTCATAGGAGCGACCCACATTTAAAATTTCAAATAAACAAATCGTTAACAATTTAAAATCAAAAGTCAAATCTTGAATTAGAATACAATTCCAGAAAATATTCAGACTTCAAAATAAAAAACTATGATACAAATTGCTAAAATAAGTTTTAGACTCGAATGTAAATCAAGATGTGACATACATGCCCCCTAATTACACAGATACCATACTCCGCAAGCAAACCGAAAAAAACTCCATACTGATGTTGACATCTGCGACATGGTCGATCTTCTAACCTGTGATGGTAAAAACAACTTGAGCTTCGGAAAGCTCAGTAATACAAACTACCAAGGGATGCTAAAAGCACAAGCAGGTAAGGCAAGCTTAACACTGTCATGAAGAACTAGGTAACGATAAGCTCAAATTACGATTCAAGATTTTAGAGGAGCATTATACTAGAAGGTAACAAAGTTGTTATTTATTAGATCATCCGAACTCAAAATGTGAGTCTAAAGCAGGGATTCAAAAGAGATTCAGATTTCAGAAGTTGAATTAAGGAGTTCAAAGTGGTTCATTAAACGCGAATTTTAAGTTTACTGAGCATTCAACTTTAATACATTAATTTGGTAGGGTACGTAAAAAGAGGTTAGAAAGTTTTATTAACTTACTTAACTATCCCCCAACCGAACCCCAAAATGCAATTCCACCTGAACTGCATACAGAAGGTCTTATTCTAGAAATCAAGCATATATTCAGATGGTATTTTCCAAGTACTCAAACATGTGCATTGCACTTGAACTCATCTAGAACATCGAATGTACCTTATAAGAGTAGATCTCTCTTACTATTAGCTATGTACTTTCTCCCAATAAATTGTACGCCTTCATATGGTATTCCTCCAATATCCTCTTAGTATCATAAACGACCAACAGACACGGGTCGTATATTACCACTTCTTGTATGAGCCATTACATGGTTGGCCTTATTTGGAGTTCTCAATTTCATGTCTTAGAAATATTCTCAATCATTATAATATCTGAGGGTATTTCAGACAATTCGATGCTCAAAAGTGTTACGATTGTTCAGAGTCTTTCAGTCCTTCCAACTATTCTTTCATTTAAGTTCTCGAGGGTAAAAACATCATTTTGATCAATTTGGCACTTGCTGCTGAGGATAGATTATTCTTTTTGATAATTATGGATATTTTGATCAGTTCAGTATTATAAGAATTTCCAAACATTTTAGTCATTTCCGACGATTCGGCAATTCACGCAACTTTGACTAATTCAAACATACAAATATTTTCTCGCAAATATATCTTCAGAGATTTATTAAATTTCAAATATAATCTGAGCAATTTACAATCTCAAAGGTGAAGCCTCGTTACGATAACTTCCCAAGCCAGTTCAAGATTTTCAGAAGAATTAGTTGATATACCGAATCTAGTGTAAATTCTCAAACCACTTTCATTAATAGGGGTATTTTCGCAATTCATTAGTCAACATAATCAGATTTAGGAATCAACCATTTTTGTTAATCGCTTATTGAACTCGGAAATCTTTTCGATTTATCAAACCTCTTAATCGAATATATACCTTGGCCATTAATATTCTTATTTCATAATTGATCGATATAGGCAGAGTTAATCATATGCTTAAACATGGTCGTGCAAACATAGCCGAATACCAACATATTTCAAAAGCATGCAGAGGGTAGTAATGTATTACCTTAACTCCGAGCTGCAACGATCGATTCATGATACCTCATTCGATCGCACTCGATCCCAAGATTTGACGGCTCTCAACATCTCAATTTCAAGGATACTTTGATACCTTCAACAACATAGATTCACATTTCAGTCCTTATCCAAAGAGCTCTTAACGAAATTAGACACACAAACACTTTCGGGTTCAAAGTCAGATTCGGAGGCCTTCGGGTCAGAATTTTGCAAAACAGGCTTCAAAAACGAACTCAGGATGTCGAAAAACATAAAATGTTAGTTTTCAGAAAATTTGACTTTTTGGTCTACGGTCAAAGTCAACGCTGACGTCATCAGGTCAACGCTGACGTCAGCAGGTCAACGGTCAATGGGGTCAGAGTTGTTGAGTGTGTAAAAGTTCTATTATTTACACCCTTTTTAACCCATATTTCTGCTGCATTCAAGCATCATTGCATTGCATTTAGGTTAGTTTACAGCAAAACATCACAAATGGATTAAAGGCACGGATTCTACTAAAAATGGCTGATTTTGCAGGATGCTGCTATCGTAGACGAAAAAGGTAGGCGCAGGGCAAAGAAGCAGAAGAGCTGAACTGGACAAGCAGACGAAGAAGACGAAGCTGCCATGGATCTGTCGTGACAGCAAGGTGACAGCAGCCTAATGAAGAGGAAAAGTAAAGTGGACCTCGATAGATAGAGAAAAATCTGCTCATCTGTCGTGTGAAAGCCAAATATTTTTCCAAGCTCCGGATCAAAAGATATGTCAAGCCAAAGCTCAAGGAGAGGAAATTCCTAGAAACAAGGATGGCGGCTGCAAAGTAGGACTCTTGGAGATTAAGTCTTTATTAGAATCTTACTTTTAATTAAAGTTATAATCCTTGTTACCTTAGAATACTTGAGCCCAAAGCTTATATAAGGGCATAGGTTTTAACCTAGAAAAATACATCATCTTACCCCAAAATCGATAACCTAAACCCCTCTGTCGTTTACCCGTCACCGACATGTTCTAAATTCCCCCTAGGGCTACGGGTTGTTTTGTAAAGTAGTTGCAAGGGTTGTTTTGTTTTAGGATTTTCCAAGTTCAATAAAATAGACTTCAAGTTCTCTTATTTTGGTTTTAACATCTTGCAAGAGCATCGGGAGAGCATTGTGAGATTATCTATTTACTTAGCATCGGGAGAGTTAAGTATACGAAAGAAATAAGAGCAAGTTCTCTAGTTTATAGTTGAACTATCTTGTGCCTAGGGATAGGGCAAGGTTAAGTGGCTAAGGAAGAATTCATACACATCGGTGTTCATCCTTCGATTCACGCCGGGAGGTATCATCAAAGACGTGATCATCGACAGACTTGGACCTAGGGATAGGCCAAGGCAGATCTGGGATTCTTGCCAAACTTGAAGTACGGAGTTGGTGTGTTCGCTGCCGCGACAGCTAACGGACAGCCACCGCGACAGGTGCTGTCGGCGACGGGAGCGACAACAGAACTGGAGTTCCTAAGCAATACAATACCTGCACTACCGAGCAATTCAATACCAGCCCATTCTCTCTATCTTGATATCTCAATCCTTTTATTTACGTTTTTACTTTATTATTCTCGTGACAAATCTCTCAATTATTTCCTTTACTTTCGTACAGTAAACAAGGTGAAGCTATTAGCCCAATCCCTGTGGAGACGATATCCGATACTTCGTATCACTTTACTACTTGTGTCGTGTACACTTGCACTTCAATTGCGATAGACTCTTTTACACGCAACAAGTTTTTGGCGCTGTTGCCGGGGATTGGCAACATAACTACACCTTTCTTTTATTGCACTTTTCGTTTTTATTTTTATTTTTGTTTTCGTTTTAATTTTTATTTTTCTTTAATTTTTCTTTAGTACTTTCAACTCTTGCTTTTCACGAGGTTTTCTTGTTTATGCGCAGATCTAAAAGAGGTGAAGATCCTGAGTATAAATTAGATCCGGAAATCGAACGTTCTTTCAATCTCAAGAAACAACTTCGCTGCCTTTTAGACAGAAACGAATACCTCGAGGAACAGCTAGAGAAGATGGGCCATAACCAACCTGCCGGCGGTCACATACCACCCCTTGGCGATAACCACCCTCCTATCGGTGACCCGCCTGGGGCAGATGGACGACGGTCGTGTCGAGACTACATGCTGAACGATCATGTAGAACTGGAGACCACGGTGCCGGATATTGATGTTGACAACTTCGAGCTTAAACCTGTCATGTTTAGTATGATCAACAATGTCGGACAGTTTAGTGGTGCTGCGACAGAAGATGCTAGAGAGCATCTCAAAATGTTCCAGGAGATCTGTGGTTCGTTTAGACTACCAGGAGTTAGTCCGGAGATACTGAGGCTTCGGTTATTTCCCCATTCATTGAGGGACAGAGCTAAAACTTGGTGGAATAAACTTACACCGGGTTCAATCGTAACTTGGGCAGATTTATCTCGTGAATTTTTATCTCGTTTTAATCCTTCGTATTTATCTGAGCGATTACGTAATGAAATTGCTACTTTTCAACAGGAAGATGACGAGCCGATGCAAGAGGCCTGGGACAGATTTACTACTCTTCTTCAGAACTGCCCAATGCATGGATTCCCTGTCTGGAATCAGGTAACTAAGTTCTACAATGCTGCTAACTTACAAACTCGCATTTGAATTGATTCTGCAGCAAATGGATTATTATTGGACAAAGATCCAAACGAGGCTTTGCAAGTTTTGAAAAATCTAGCCAAGAATGAGGAGCAGTTTCCGACTGCAAGAAGAGGGGGTAAACGGGTACTTGCTGTCAAGGATTACGAAGCCGACATCACTATGAAATCACAGGTAGCATTCCTTACTAAAGCAATGAAAAGGTTATTAAATGAAGATGAATTACAAGGATTTGTTGTCGAGGAAGTTTGTACCATCTGTGAGGGAAATCATAGTCGGGATGAGTGCCCAATAAATGTATAAGAGGGAAAATATGTTGGAAACTACAAGCCTAATTATAATTCCAACAATTATAATCCCAATTGGAGGAAGGATACAAAATTTTCCTGGAGTAACCCTAACAATGCCCTGAATTCGCAAGCACATTGTTGCGTGTAAAAGAGTCTATCGCAATTGAGTGCAAGTGTATACGTCGCAAGTAATAAAGTGATACTAGAGTATCGGATATCGTCTCCACAGGGACTGGGCTAACCCTTTCCTTCGCTATCTGCACAAGGGGAAAAAATAGATTTAGATATTTGTCACGAAAATAATGAAGTAAACGTAAATAAAAAGAATAAAGATATCAAGATAGAGAGAATGGGTTGGTATTGAATTGATCAGTAGTGCAAGTATTGCAGTGCTTAGGAAATCCAGTTCTGTCGTCGCGCCCGTCGCCGACAACACCTGTCGCGGCGGCTGTCCGTTGGCTGTCGCGGGCAGCAGACACACCAACTCCGTTCTTCAAGTTTGGCAAGAATCCCTGATCTGCCTTGGCCTATCCCTAGGTCCAAGTCTGTCGATGATCACGTCTTGATGATACCTCCCGGCGTGAATCGAAGGATGAACACCGATGTGTATGAATTCTTCTTTAGCCACTTAACCTTGCCCTATCCCTAGGCACAAGATAGTTCAACTATAAACTAGAGAACTTGCTCTTATTTCTTTCGTATACTTAACTCTCCCGATGCTAAGTAAATGGATAACCTCACAATGCTCTCCCGATGCTCTTGCAAGATATTAATAACCAAAATAAGAGAACTTGAAGTTTATTTTATTGAACTGAAAATTCCTAAAACAAAACAACTCTTGCAACTACTTTACAAATCAACCCGTAGCCCTAAGGGGAATTTAGAACATGTCGATGACGGGTGGACGGCAGGGGTTTGGTTTCGGTTATGGGGTAATCGGGTGTGCCTCCTAGGTTAAATCTATGCCCTTATATAAGCTTTGGGCTCAAGTCTTCTAAGGTAACAAGGATTACAACTTTAATTAAAAGTAAGATTCTAATAAAGACTAAATCTCTAAAGACTCCTACTTTCCAGCCGCATCCTTGTTTCTAGGAATTTCTTCTCCTTGAGCTTTGGCTTGACATATCTTTTGATCCGGGGCTTGGAAAAATATTCGGCTTTCACACGACAGACGAGCAGATTTTTCTCTATCTATCGAGGTCCACTTTACTTTTCTTCTTCATAAGTCTGCTGTCACGACAGGTCCATGGCAGCTTCGTCTTCTTCGTCTGCTTGTTCAGTCCAGCTTTCCTGCTTCTCTGCCCTGCGCCTGCCTTCTTTGCCAACCATGACAGATACTTGCAAAAATAGCCATCTTTTTGTAGAATCCGTGCTTTTAATCCATTTGTGATGTTTTACTAAAAATTGACCTAAATGCAATGAAATGATGCTTGAATGCAGCAGAAATATGGGTTAAAAGGGTGTAAATAATAGTACTTTTACACACTCAACACACCCCCAAACTCAAGTTTTTGCTTGCCCTCAAGCAATTAAACCTAAAAGAAAATATGATTATTTTTGTGTTGGCCTTCAAACAGTGAACTGTCCTTTACCCGTCGCTCACTCTCTATAGCGGCAGCAACCTGTCGGAAAGGTTAGGATCTGTCCGAAATATCCCTATAGTTCTCGTGCAGTGTGTGCATGCTTGTGAAGAGTTACATGCTAAGACTCTCTTAGTTTCACTAGAATATTCAACCTTTTAACTTGAATTTTTATGCCAAAGTTTATTTCCTTGAAGACACATTTTCATGCTTCTTTTTCTTTTATTTTCAAGCTAAGTTTTACTAGAGCCAGTTTTGGGCACCTCTAGTTAGCTTCCTAGAGCCGGTTTCGGGCACCTCTAGGTTATTGAGTTTCTTTTGCTAAACTTTTTTTTTCCTAGAGCCAGTGTTAGGCACCTCTAGGGGCTATTCAAGTACTAGGCTTTCTATTCTAGTTTGGCTAAAAGAAATCTAAGCAATATAACAGTCACAATGGTGTTTTAAGTTTTCAGAACTATAGAAAGGCTCTAAACTTCTCCTTAACCTGTCCTAAAGATGCTGCCACGACAGAGTTGTCATGACAGGTAAGTTAACTTCACAGTTTTAAGCCAACAGTTTAATCTTTTCTGATTTTTTTTAGAAAACTTAATTAAATAAAAGACACAATAAATAACAAAAAATGTACTACGACTCCATTGATGATGGAGGGTTGCCACCCCCAAACTCGAGGGTTGCATTGCCTTCAATGCAAAATGACAGAAAAAAAACATGAAGGCATGTACATCACAAAATATATAAGGCAGGCAGCAATAAAAGAAAAATAAAAGAATTAAATTTTCAATCGCTGTCCTCGCTGCTGCTGCTGACACAGATCTGGCGGCGGCGTCTGGGTTGTGGTGGAGGCTGGGCAGGTTGCTCCACGAGCTGGACGTCGGAACTGCTGCCACTGTCCCAAGTGCTGCTGGTGGTGGTGCTAGCCTTGGGCATCAGCTTCCTGTCTGCCACGTGCTTCTGCCTCTTGACAGGCGTAAACTCTCTCTCCAAATTCCTCCTGATCAGAGGGCTGTCATCGGAGGCAGGTCTCTTTGTTCCTCTGGCAGAGGTTTCGGATGTTGGACTGCCGGCTGCCGTCGGGGCAGGTGATAGGGTAGAGGCAGCAGATTGTGCATGGGGGGAGGCAGGTGGTGTAGGTGTATGGACAGGAGAGGGGATGTGGAAATAATGGGCAGGAAAAGTCGGGAAATGAACATCGGGAAAATTTAAATTGTTGGCCATGGAGTTTACCGTCGAATTGGTGAAATCCCGGTTGTCTCTCTTCCACCCGTTGTATCGCAGCAAGGATGTGGGCAGACTGGTCTGTCGGGGTGGTGTCGGCGGCAGGTTCAGGGGCAGGCTCCTCGGGTGATTCTGCTGGGGAGCCGGCTGGGTTGAAGGAGGAGATAGGGGTTGCCACGATCAGCTCCATAAGGCTGGTGATGTTATTGTCGGTCCAGCCTCGACCTTGAATTAGTTTGTCGGTGGAGGCCTCGGGGACAGCAGCACAGCGGCAGAGGGAAGTTATTGTGAACGGCAGGCAGAGGCGAGAGTCTGTTCGATAGGTGCAGTCCAAAATGCTTTCCCTCATGTAACGGCCCACGTTGATAGGCCTTTCGGATGTAAACGAAACCCCTTTCCTCCCATAATTCCTTTGTGGCGAAGGGCGTCGCTGCTGCTGAAGAAGAGGCTGAGGCAGCACTACGGCGGGTCTGTCTAGACGACATATTAGTTGCAAGGGTTGTGAAAATAAAGAAGGCAAAGAAAAATGAGAGGAGAAAGCAAGTAAGAATAAGCAGAAGTGATGAAAAATGAAAATGAAAATGGGGTTTTATAGCGGTCGAGTTGTTGCCCATTTAATGCTGTAACGGCAGGCGTGAATAACGGGGCGGCTGTTTAGAGTTGGCGTGTCTGACGCGTCTGCCACGCATTAATGCGTCTATTACGCGTCTGTCACACGCTTCTGCGTCTGCCGTGTCAGTCTGTTGACAGCCTGTCTTATCCGTCTACGGCGGCAGCTGAAACGACAGGCTTCAACAAATGGGCTCTGTTGGGCTGATGGATGGGTGGTGGGCTTGGTTCACTTCTTCTTTTCTTCTTGACTCCTTTATTTCCTAAAAACAGAAAAAACATAAAAACTTTATTTGAATAAAATAAACCTTATTTTCTAATAATAAGTAAGTAATAAAAATACTCCCTGTTCTATTGATGCTTGATGGGTCGTTTCCGGTACTTCTTGAAGTCCATCTGTACCCTCCATTTGGTGATTTTTCTCATGATGGGGACTCCTTTCTTTCTCTTCTCTTTGTAGTCCATGAAGTCCTCCCTTCTTGGTAATGTTTCTGAGGGCATGAACATATGATTAGAAAAAATCAAATTGACATTCGACCATAAACTTACCTTGTTTTTGTTGGATGTTGTTGTGGTTGAATGTATCCCTTGCTGCTGTGCCCGCTGCTGCGGCAGGCAGTTATTTTGACAGTTCTTTATCAGGTTACTTTGCAGGTCAATGGGACATTGGTAAGTGCCATCACTCTCTATATCAAATTCTGTTGACCACTCGTAGATCTCCATCAGTAGAGACTTTGATAATTCTGAGTCCATCGGTGTTGGTTCCTCTAATATCTTTGATGTGGTTGCTGCTTCAGTATCAGTTGCTGCCGAGGCGGCAGTTGCTGCCGAGGCGGCAGTTTCCGCTTTGACTGGGGATTCTGCCTCAGAAGTGGTTGCTGCCGTGACATTCTCTTGAATTTCACTCAGCTTTGTCTCGGTGTTGCTCCATTCCGGCTCCTCGATCATTGCCATGGCAAGTTGTTGCTCAGACTCATCATATGTTGGGTATTCCTTCACATGGGCGTCCTCGTCATCTTGCCTCGGGATTTCAGGTTCAGTCGTGGCATGAATGAGGACCGGTCTGCTCAAGAGTTCATCCATCTTGGCGATACTTGCGTCCATAGAAACCGACACTTCTTGAGTGAGTGCCATGAAGGCTTGTAGTGTGTCTTCTAAGGATTTTGACTGCTCTTGAGGATGATGACATTGCCAGGGCAGGTCGGGTTCTGTAGCAAAATTGTTATGGTATAAAAAATTTTGGGAGTTTTGATCGTACCATAAAAAATTTTGCTGATGCGGCATCGGCATTTGCTGCCCCTGTTGCTGCCACGGCTGCTGCCCTGGCAGCATATCTTTACGGTAATTGCAAGAACTTTCCCACATCAACTCTCGAATGGTTTTTCCTTGCATGTTGATGCCCTTGAACCTGTATTTTCACCTGAGTTTTTTTTTTTGTTAAAAAAAATAATAAAAAAATAAAATAAAAGAAAAGTGCAGAAGCTAGGGTAAGAGTGTGTTGCCAGTCCCCGGCAACGGCTCCAAAAACTTGTTGCGTGTAAAAGAGTCTATCGCAATTGAGTGCAAGTGTACACGTCGCAAGTAATAAAGTGATACTAGAGTATCGGATATCGTCTCCACAGGGACTGGGCTAACCCTTTCCTTCGCTATCTGCACAAGGGAAAAAAATAGATTTAGATATTTGTCACGAAAATAATGAAGTAAACGTAAATAAAAAGAATAAAGATACCAAGATAGAGAGAATGGGTTGGTATTGAATTGATCAGTAGTGCAGGTATTGTAGTGCTTAGGAAATCCAGTTCTATCGTCGCGCCCGTCGCCGACAGCACCTGTCGCGGCGGCTGTCCGTTGGCTGTCGCGGGCAGCAGACACACCAACTCCGTTCTTCAAGTTTGGCAAGAATCCCTGATCTGCCTTGGCCTATCCCTAGGTCCAAGTCTGTCGATGATCACTTCTTGATGATACCTCCCGGCGTGAATCGAAGGATGAACACCGATGTGTATGAATTCTTCTTTAGCCACTTAACCTTGCCCTATCCCTAGGCACAAGTTAGTTCAACTATAAACTAGAGAACTTGCTCTTATTTCTTTCGTATACTTAACTCTCCCGATGCTAAGTAAATGGATAACCTCACAATGCTCTCCCGATGCTCTTGCAAGATATTAATAACCAAAATAAGAGAACTTGAAGTTTATTTTATTGAACTGAAAATTCCTAAAACAAAACAACTCTTGCAACTACTTTACAAATCAACCCGTAGCCCTAAGGGGAATTTAGAACATGTCGGTGACGGGTGGACGGCAGGGGTTTGGTTTCGGTTATGGGGTAATCGGGTGTGCCTCCTAGGTTAAATCTATGCCCTTATATAAGCTTTGGGCTCAAGTCTTCTAAGGTAACAAGGATTACAACTTTAATTAAAAGTAAGATTCTAATAAAGACTAAAAATCTAAAGACTCCTACTTTCCAGCCGCATCCTTGTTTCTAGGAATTTCTTCTCCTTGAGCTTTGGCTTGACATATCTTTTGATCCGGGGCTTGGAAAAATATTCGGCTTTCACACGACAGACGAGCAGATTTTTCCCTATCTATCGAGGTCCACTTTACTTTTCTTCTTCATAAGTCTGCTGTCACCATGCTGTCACGACAGGTCCATGGCAGCTTCATCTTCTTCGTCTGCTTGTTCAGTCCAGCTTTCCTGCTTCTCTGCCCTGCGCCTGCCTTCTTTGCCAACCATGACAGATACTTGCAAAAATAGCCATCTTTTAGTAGAATCCGTGCTTTTAATCCATTTGTGATGTTTTACTGAAAATTGACCTAAATGCAATGAAATGATGCTTGAATGCAGCAGAAATATGGGTTAAAAGGGTGTAAATAATAGTACTTTTACACACTCAACACACATAATCAGAATCATGGAGGACCAAGATTGCTGACGCGACATCAACTGCCGCAGCACCTGCCGCCGCAGCAGCAACAGCAGCCACCACCTACCACGAGCAGTATATTGGAACAGACTCGGGCCACCTTTATGTCTCAGACCGGTACGTATATGGAGAATATGAATCAGTTTGTCAAGAAGACGGAAACCTTTATGGATAAAACCGAGAAGAGGATGACAAATCATGAAGCTACCTTGAAGTCTCTAGAGACACAAATGGGTTAGGTTTCTCAACATATTAAGCCGAGGCAGAATGGAGGATTCCCTAGCAATACTGAAAATGCTAGACCGCCCCCACATGAGCAATGTAAGGCGATCACTACTAGGAGTGGGAAGAAACTACCAGGGCCAGAAAAAGAAGCTGAAACAGAAAAGGAACCTGCCTTGGATAAACCTGCCGAGGAAACTGCCCCGACAGGTGATAAACAGACTGTTGCCGATGAGCCTGTCACGACAGCAGAAGCGACAGAGGAGAAAAAAGATGATTACCGTCCTCAGATTTGCATGCAGTGGGAAGGACGCATTGTTGATTATCGTCCTCCACCACCTTTTCCCCAACGGATACAGCAAGCTAAGCATGAATCTCAACTTAAAAAGATTTATGATATTTTTAAACAGGTTCATATTAATATTCCGTTATTAGATGTTGTTAGGGAGATGCCCGGTTATGCTAAATTTCTCAAGGATGTTATGTCGAAAAAATCTAAACTTGGGGAATTTGAAACGGTAAAGATGCAAGAAGGCTGCATGAGTATTCTTCATCGGCAGCCACCCCAGAAAAAGAAGGATCCGGGGAGCTTCATCATACCTTGCGTAATCGGAAATAAATTCGTGGGTAAGGCACTTTGTGATCTTGGTGCTAGTGTTAATCTAATGCCCAAATCTATTTTTCAGAAATTAGGTATTGGGAAGGCGCGGCCCACGACAGTAACTCTGCAGCTGGCCGACCGCTCTTACGTTCACCCAGAGGGAAAAATTGAAGATATTCTGGTAAGAGTGGATAAGCTTATTTTTCCTGCTGACTTTCTTATCTTAGATTGTGAGGCACAAGAAAACGCACCAGTCATCTTTGGGCGACCCTTCTTAGCCACGGGAAGATCATTGATTGATGTGGAGAAAGGAGAACTCACCATGCGCGTGAACGATCAAGAGATTAAGTTGAATGTTCTCCAAGCAATGAAACATGCTGATGTAGACGAGGAATGCAAGGCCATCATTGAGGTGACCTTTGATCACCCCTGCATCAGGTCGGGCTGCCGTGATATAAAATTTGGTCACTGCCGCGACAGCCACTTACAGGCCTGTCACGACAGCAACAATGACAGCACCGACGACAGCGACTCCTCTGAATCCGATACATCTGATACTGAAGGTCAAGAGGAGGTAAACTGGTTAGGCCATCGTCCAGGTAAGTTATTCGAACCTTTGAATTACACTTCGGATAACCATTTAATCCAAAAGTCATCTACTGTTGAACCACCTGCCTTAGAACTTAAGCCCCTGCCAGGGCAGTTAAAATATGCTTATCTTGGTTGCAATGACACACTGCCCGTAATCATCTCTGCTAAGTTGCCGCAGGAATAGGAACGACAGCTAATCGGCATGCTAAGGCAGCACAAAAAGGCGATTGGATGGATGATAGCAGACATTCAAGGCATTAGTCCGGCGTTATGTATGCATAAAATCCTTCTAGAGGAAGATCATAAGCCGACTATTGATGCCCAAAGGCGGCTAAACCATGCGATGAAGGAGGTGGTGCGTAAAGAGATAATTAAATGGTTAGATGCTGGTATTATTTACGCCATCTCCGACAGCAAATGGGTGAGCCCGGTGCAATGTGTTCCTAAGAAAGGAGGAATGACCGTAATAACCAATGAAAACAATGAGTTAATCCCAACCAGGACTGTGACCGGTTGGAGGGTTTGTATGGACTATCGGAAGCTTAACAAAGCTACCCGAAAGGACCACTTTCCTTTACCCTTTATTGATCAAATGCTTGATAGATTAGCGGGTAAACCTTACTATTGTTTTCTTGATGGTTATTCAGGTTACAACCAAATTGCTATCGCACCGGAGGATCAAGAAAAGACGACTTTCACATGCCCCTACGGAACATACGCGTTTAGGAGGATGTCGTTTGGACTCTGTAATGCACCTACCACCTTCCAAAGGTGCATGATGGTCATATTCTCTGACATGGTAGAGGACTTCCTTGAGATTTTCATGGATGATTTTTCCGTCTTTGGAGACGATTTTGAGAGCTGTCTCGGCAACCTTCAAAAGGTACTTGAAAGATGTGAAAAAGTTAATCTTGTTCTAAATTGGGAAAAATGCCACTTTATGGTGGACGGAAGGATAGTCCTTGGCCATAAGATTAGCTGTCGTGGGATAGAAGTTGACAGGGCCAAGATAGAAGTCATAGAGAAGCTGCCGCCGCCGACCATAGTCAAGGGAATTAGAAGTTTTTTAGGACATGATGGTTTCTATCGGAGATTTATCGCGAATTTTTCGAAAATCACCAAGCCACTATGCCATCTTCTAGAGCAGAACCGACCCTTCGACTTTAATGAGGAATGTACTGAAGCATTCAAGGTTCTGAAGGAAAAACTAGTGACAGCCCCCATAGTACAGCCACCAGACTGGACACAGCCGTTTGAGATTATGTGTGATGCTAGTGACTATGCTGTCGGGGCAGCACTTGGGCAGCGCAGAGATAAGCTGTTTCACGTCATATACTATGCCAGCAAGACATTAAATGACGCCCAAGTGAACTACACCACCACAGAAAAGGAGCTGTTAGCTGTGGTGTTCTCCATCGACAAGTTTCATTCTTACATACTTGGAACGAAAGTAATAATACACACCGACCATTCTGCCCTAAAGTATTTGTTCGCAAAGAAGGATGCAAAGCCTAGATTGATACGGTGGATCTTGCTATTACAAGAGTTTGACCTTGAGATCAAGGACAAAAAGGGGACAGAAAATCAGGTGGCAGACCACTTGTCAAGGTTGGAGAAGGGACAGAGTCTACCAATAGACGAGACAAACATACTGGAGACCTTCCCAGATGAGCAGCTCTTTGCTGCCGCAATCGCTGTCGCGACAGCCATGGCGGCAGGTAAGTCTTCTGAACTCCCCTGGTATGCTGATTTCGTTAATTTTATAGTTAGCGGAATACTTCCTTCTGATCTTAATTATCAAGCCAGGAAGAGGTTCCAAAATGATGTTAAACATTATTATTGGGACGAACCTCTTCTTTTCAAACTATGCGCAGATCAGGTTATAAGGAGGTGTGTACCACAAGAAGAGCAAGAAGACATTCTCCATCACTACCATGCTTCACAATATGGAGGTCACTTAGGAGGCAATAAAACTGTTGCCAAGGTGCTACAGTCAGGGTTCTACTGGCCGACACTATATAAAGATGCACAGGAGTTTTACAAAAACTGTGACAGGTGCCAGCGGACAGGTAACATCTCGAGGAGAAACGAGATGCCACTGCAGAACATTCTAGAAGTCGAGATCTTCGACGTTTGGGGGATTGATTTTATGGGACCTTTTCCATCTTCGTGTGGAAATCTATACATTCTCCTAGCAGTGGACTATGTCTCTAAGTGGGTTGAAGCCATCGCCACTCAAAAGAATGATGCCAAGACGGTCCAAAAGTTTTTGCACAAAAACATTTTTTCTAGATTTGGCATCCCTAGGGCGATTATCAGTGATGAAGGGAGACATTTTGATAATAGGGTAATTGCTGCCGCCTTGAAGAAATATGGTGTCAAGCACAGGATCGCGACAGCTTACCACCCACAGACCAATGGACAGGCTGAGATATCCAATAGGGAAGTGAAGAACATTCTTGAAAAGATGGTTAAGCCAACTAGGAAAGATTGGTCTTTACTTCTGAACGATGCATTATGGGCATACAGGACAGCTTTTAAGACTCCATTGGGCATGTCTCCATATCGATTGATTTATGGGAAAACCTGTCATCTGCCTGTTGAGATCGAGCACAAAGCATATTGGGCAATCAAGGCAGTGAATATGGACTTGGACAAGGCAGGCCAGAAAAGGCTATTAGATCTGAACGAGATTGAGGAATTACGGACAATGGCCTACGACAATGCAAGAATTTACAAGGAAAAGACTAAGAAGTGGCATGACAAGAAACTGCTGCCACGACAGTTCTGCCCAGGGCAGCTTATGTTGTTGTTCAATTCTAGACTTAAACTCTTCCCAGGAAAGCTAAAGTCTAGATGGTCTGGCCCGTTCCAAGTGGTACAAGTTTTTCCCCATGGTGCCATCACTATCCGATCATTAAAAGACGGGCACCAATTCAAAGTCAATGGACAGCGCCTCAAGCATTATCAGGGGACTGAAGCCCCAGGACTACAGGAAGTGGTTACTTTAGGAGATGCCCCACAAGGCACTCCTAATTTAACCTAAATTTTATTTTTATTTATTTTTATTATTTATTATTTATTAGGAAATTAGGTTTATTTTATTCGAATAATGTTTTGTTTTTCTATTTTCTGTTTTTAGGAAATAAAGGAGTCAAGAAGAAGAGGAGAAGTGACCCAAGCCCACCACCCATCCATCAGCCCAAAAGAGCCCATTTATTGAAACATGTCGTTTCGGCTGCCGCCGCAGACGGATAAGACAGGCTGTCAACAGACTGACACGGCAGACGCAGAAGCGTGTGGCAGACGCGTAACAGACGCATAAATGCGTGTCAGACGCGTCAGACACGCTAAATCCCATCCGTCGCCCCGTTATTCACGCCTGCCGTTACAGCATTAAACGGGCAGCAACTCGACCGCTATAAAACCCCGTTTTCATTTTCATTTTTCTCACTTCTGCTTATTCTCCCTTGCTTTCTCCTCTAGTTTTATTTGCTTTCTTCATTTTTCACAACCCTTGCTACTAACATGTCGTCTAGACAGACCCGCCGTAGTACTGCCTCAGCCTCCTCTTCAGCGGCAGCGACGCCCTTCGCCACAAAGGAGTTATGGGAGGAAAGGGGTTTCGTGTACATCCGAAAGGCACCCAACATAGGACTCCGGCCGTTCATCGTAAAAGCCATCACAGCTCAACTATGGGAGCACTTCGCTGAACAACCGGCAGAACTAAACGACACATTAGTCCGGGAGTTTTATGCTGCCATAGACAGCAGAACGGCGACATCTGTCACCGTTCGAGGTGTAAACGTGCCTTTCACTACTGACAGCATCAACCACATGTTTGGCCTCTACTTTGGCCCCGATGATGATGCCCACCAGAAATTTCTCGACACCCTAGATGCTGTCGCGTATGGTGCTGTTATGGCGGAGGTGACAGAGGAAGGAACAGCAAAAAGAACCCCCACTCTGTCAAAAGGGGGCAGCTCCTACCTGAAGCCAAACTCTGGAACGCTTTTATCAAAAAGCGTATCATGCCTTCTTCCCACCACACGACAGTTAACCAGCAGCGGCTCGCCCTTATTCATTCAATCATGCACGACCGGTCTATCAATGTGGGCCGCTATATGAGGGACAGCATCCTGGACTACACCTTCCGCTCCGACTCCCGCCTCTGCCTGCCGTTCACAATAACCTCCTTATGCCGCTGTGCTGCTGTACCCGAGGAGCCTTCCGACAAAATAATCAAAGGCAGAGGCTGGACAGACAACAACATCAACAGCCTCATGGAGCTGGTCGTGGCTACGCCTATCTCGTCTTTCAATCCAGCCGCTCCCCAGCAGAATCATCAGAGGAGCCTGCCCCTGAACCTGCTGCCGCCACCACTCCGACAGACCAGTCTGCCCTCATCCTTGCTGCGATACAACGGGTAGAGGAGAGGCAAATGGGATTGATGACATTCATTCGGGACTTCGCTAACTCGACGGTAAATTTTATTACCAACACTTTAAATTTTCCCGATGTTAATTTCCCTACTTTTCCTGCCCATTTTTTCCACATCCCCACCCCTGTCCAAACCCCTGTCCACACACCTACACCACCTACCTCCCCACAGTCCCACTCTACTGCTTCCACCCCATCACCTGCCCCGACGGCAGCAGGCAGTCCACCGGGCGACACCTCTGCCAGACGAACAAAAAGACCTGCCTCCGATGACAGCCCTCTGATCAGGAGGAATTTGGAGAGAGAGTTTACGCCTGTCAAGAGGCAGAAGCACGTAGCAGACAAGAAACGGTTGCCCAAGGCTAGCACCACCACTAGCAGCACTTGGGACAGTGGCAGCAGTTCCGACGTCCAACTCGTGGAGCAACCTGCCCCTGAACCTGCCCAGCCTCCTCCACAGCCCAGACGCCGCCGTCAGATCCGTGTCAGCAATAGTAGCGAGGACAGCGACTGAAAATTTAAGTTTTATTTTCCTCTTATTGCTGCCTGCTTTTATCTTTTGTGATGTACTTTTCTTCATATTTTTGTTTTTTCTGTCATTTTGCATTGAGGGCAATGCAACCCTCGAGTTTGGGGGTGGCAACCCTCCATCATTAATGGAGTCTTAAGTACATCTTTTCATTAATTGTTGTGTCTTCTTTTTAAATAAGTTCTCTTAAAAAAACCAGAAAATATAAAACTGTTGGCTTAAAACTGTGAAGTTAACTTACCTGTCATGACGGCTCTGTCGTGGCAGCATCTTTAGGACAGTTTAAGGAGAAGTTTAGAGCCTTTCTATAGTTCTGAAAACTTAAACACCTTTGTGATTGTTATATTGCTTAGATTTCTTTTAGCCAAACTAGAATAGGATGCTTAGTACTTGAATAGCCCCTAGAGGTGCCTAACACTGGCTCTAGGAAAGAAGTTTAGCAAAAGAAAATCAAAAACCTAGAGGTGCCCGAAACCGGCTCTAGGAAGCTAACTAGAGGTGCCCAAAACTGGCTCTAGAAAAATTTAGCTTGAAAATAAAAGAAAAATAAGCATGAAAATGTGCCTTCTAAAAAAATAAACTTTGGCATAAAAATTCGAGTTAAAAAATTGAATATTCTAGTGAAACTAAGAGAGTCTTAGCATATAACTGTTCACAAGCATGCACACACTGCACGAGAGCTATAGGGAGATTCCGGACAGATCCTAACCTTTCCGACAGGTTGCTGCCGTACAGAGAATGAGCGACGGGTAAGGGACAGTTCACTGTTTGAAGGCCAACACAAAAATATTCATTTTTCTTTTAAGTCTTAATTGCTTGAGGGCAAGCAAAAACTTGAGTTTGGGGGTGTGTTGAGTGTGTAAAAGTTCTATTATTTACACCCTTTTTAACCCATATTTCTGCTGCATTCAAGCATCATTGCATTGCATTTAGGTTAGTTTACAGCAAAACATCACAAATGGATTAAAGGCACGGATTCTACTAAAAATGGCTGATTTTGCAGGATGCTGCTATCGTAGACGAAGAAGGCAGGCGCAGGGCAAAGAAGCAGAAGAGCTGAACTGGACAAGCAGACGAAGAAGACGAAGCTGCCATGGATCTGTCGTGACAGCAAGGTGACAGCAGCCTAATGAAGAGGAAAAGTAAAGTGGACCTCGATAGATAGAGAAAAATCTGCTCGTCTGTCGTGTGAAAGCCAAATATTTTTCCAAGCTCCGGATCAAAAGATATGTCAAGCCAAAGCTCAAGGAGAGGAAATTCCTAGAAACAAGGATGGCGGCTGCAAAGTAGGACTCTTGGAGATTAAGTCTTTATTAGAATCTTACTTTTAATTAAAGTTGTAATCCTTGTTACCTTAGAATACTTGAGCCCAAAGCTTATATATGGGCATAGGTTTTAACCTAGAAAAATACATCATCTTACCCCAAAACCGATAACCTAAACCCCTCTGCCGTTTACCCGTCAACGACATGTTCTAAATTCCCCCTAGGGCTACGGGTTGTTTTGTAAAGTAGTTGCAAGGGTTGTTTTGTTTTAGGATTTTCCAAGTTCAATAAAATAGACTTCAAGTTCTCTTATTTTGGTTTTAACATCTTCAAGAGCATCGGGAGAGCATTGTAAGATTATCTATTTACTTAGCATCGGGAGAGTTAAGTATACGAAAGAAATAAGAGCAAGTTCTCTAGTTTATAGTTGAACTATCTTGTGCCTAGGGATAGGGCAAGGTTAAGTGGCTAAGGAAGAATTCATACACATCGGTGTTCATCCTTCGATTCACGCCGGGAGGTATCATCAAAGACGTGATCATCGACAGACTTGGACCTAGGGATAGGCCAAGGCAGATTTGGGATTCTTGCCAAACTTGAAGTACGGAGTTGGTGTGTTCGCTGCCGCGACAGCTAACGGACAGCCGCCGCGACAGGTGCTGTCGGCGACGGGAGCGACGACAGAACTGGAGTTCCTAAGCAATACAATACCTGCACTACCGAGCAATTCAATACCAGCCCATTCTCTCTATCTTGATATCTCAATCCTTTTATTTACGTTTTTACTTTATTATTCTCGTGACAAATCTCTCAATTATTTCCTTTACTTTCGTACAGTAAACAAGGTGAAGCTATTAGCCCAATCCCTGTGGAGACGATATCCGATACTTCGTATCACTTTACTACTTGCGTCGTGTACACTTGCACTTCAATTGCGATAGACTCTTTTACACGCAACAAGAGTCAACTGGTCAAAGTCAATGCTGACGTCAGCAGTCAACAGATGTCAACTGAGTTGACTCGGGCTGACTCGGACGAGTTGACTCGGCTGACTCGGACGAGTTGACTGAGCTGACTCGGACGAGTTGACTCAGCTGACTCGGACGAGTTGACTCAGCTGACTCGGACGAGTTGACTCGGGTTGACGGGTCGGGTCGGACGAGTTGACTCGGGTTGACGGGTCGGGTCGGACGAGTCGGGTCGGACGGGTCGGGTCGGACGAGTCGGGTCTGATGGGTCGGGTCGGACCGGTCGACTGGGTTTGGACCAAACCGGTTCGGACCAGTTTAGACCGGGTTGAACCCGGTTTACTTACCCTAAAGAGTTCGCCGGAATCTCGCCGGAATGCCCCAAAATGCTCGGTTCTGTCGGATTTTGAAAGCCCGTCAGCTCACCAAAATAACCCATTCGTTAAAAACACCAAATCAAGCCGGAATCTTACCAGATTTTACCTTAAATAAAACCGAGGAGGCCGAAGTCGACGAAGCTCCGATGAAGCCCTTCCCGGTGTCAGACAAATGATCGGTCGGTTGGGTTTTGTTCGTCGTCACGTCGGGAGCCCGGATCTGGCAGCATTATCACGAACGGACGACTGAGGCGGCTGGAATCAGATGAAAACAGTGATGCGAGGTGAGGGTTCTCGTCAAACCTTTATCGCCACTTTCACGGTAGACGGCAGTGAACTATGGCGAGTGGTGGCCATGGGTGTGGTCGCGAGGGGGAGACGGCCAAGTTGCCGGTGGCGGTGCACAACACCGACGAGCGGTGGGGAGATCTGGGCGGTGGCCGGATCTGGTTTTGGGGAGGGAGTTGAGAGAAAAAAAATGGTTCTCGAACTTGAAAAAAAAATGGCATTCAATTCGAGTAGGTGAAACGTCTGAATCTGATATAATCAAATTCAAAGAACTCCTTAATTAACAAACAAATATTACCCTTGGTAATACTTGACAGAAAAGAGCACTTGGCTCAATTGGTTAGCATGTAGGGTGGTGAGGGCTGAGGTC
This sequence comes from Hibiscus tridactylites, assembly GCA_958450335.1. NCBI lineage: Eukaryota > Viridiplantae > Streptophyta > Magnoliopsida > Malvales > Malvaceae > Hibiscus > Hibiscus tridactylites. Next base: position 17,152,882 of record OY288271.1, on the reverse strand, counting down.
TCGGGTTCAAGCCTCCATACCCTCACCTTTCCCTTTTTAAAAAAAAAAAAACTTTAAAATCTTGGGGTGTTACAACTCTCTCCCCCTTAAAAGAAATTTCGTCCTCGAAATTTACCAGAGTCAGAGGAATTGAGAGACTACTCTTTTATCTATTTTTGTACTAAAACTTTTCCATCAGAGCATCATTGTTTCTCGAGACTCACAAACAAACACGAATCAATCTAGCAGTGTCCTCAGTTACTCGAATTGACTTTGGACTCATAATCATCTCATCATACATTTTGGACCAATTAATCAGGATATAACATTTAAATCCACACTGAACTTCATATGATACAAAACAAACATTTGTCTTATAACTTTTATTATAAACAGTCTTAGTTAAGGATAAGAGACATTCCGATCTTCCACAGAAGTTAATCATACCACCCAAAGGTATATCTTTCAGAGTTCGAATTACTCTTCTAGGTTGACCATAAATTTTCAGATGAAAAACTACAACTACAGTTCAGATAAGCACTCGGACTCCAACGACAACTCCAGAATCATGATGTAAACATCAAATTTCAGTTAGGGATAATATTTAACGATATACCAAGCCACACCATGGAGGAGATGCCTTTCTTCATACTGATCGAACACAACTAAAGTCATTAATGGATATCTCTTACCTTCAACGTAATATTCAGACAATTATTTCTTTTGTGCTTAACAAAGGCACCACAGATTATACACTTTCTGCACAATTGCAAACACTTCACTCTGAAGTTCATAGAGTTTTTTTTTTTCACATTTCCGTTAGGGTATTTTCAAACACAATCGTTATCACCGAATAGCCTTTCATGAAATCTTACACCTGTTAACCCGCGTGATCAAACATTTATTCTTAATCTGATTCACAAGTATAAACCATCTCAAGTTCCTCATCCAGGTTCAAATTCAACCATTTAATTCAAAACACAGACGAACGTTATAGACATTTCCTGTAAGCAGATGTTGAGCTATAGAAGGCAGAATACTCAGATTTGGTTATTTTAGGAGAAAGGATTCAACATCAGAGTTTCAGCTCGGAGGAGTACGGTTATGATCTAGGGGCATGTACAGACCAAACATCCTATGACAGACGATCGGCCGATCTACCCAGAAAGACGCAACTCTAAGCTCTGATACCACTAAATGTAACCCCCTAGACCCGCCTATGCGTTACCACGGATCTTAGGAAGTTACATTAGGGTCACAGGAGCGACCCACATTTAAAATTTCAAAAAAACAAATCGTTAACAATTTAAAATCTAAAATCAAATCTTGAATTAGAATACAATTCCAGAAAATATTCAGACTTCAAAATAAAAAAACTATGATACAAATTGCTAAAATAAGTTTTAGACTCGAATGTAAATCAAGATGTGACATACATGCCCCCTAATTACACAGATACCATACTCCGCAAGCAAACCGAAAAAAACTCCATACCGATGGTTACATCTGCGACATGGTCGATCTTCTAACCTGTGATGGTAAAAACAACATGAGCTTCGGAAAGCTCAGTAATACAAACTACCAAGGGATGCTAAAAGCACAAGCAGGTAAGGCAAGCTTAACACTGTCATGAAGAACTAGGTAACGATAAGCTCAAATTACGATTCAAGATTTTAGAGGAGCATTATACTAGAAGGTAACAAAGTTATTATTTATTAGATCATCCGAACTCAAAATGTGAGTCTAAAGCAGGGATTCAAAAGAGATTCAGATTTCAGAAGTTGAATTAAGGTGTTCAAAGTGGTTCATTAAACGCGAATTTTAAGTTTACTGAGCATTCAACTTTAATACATTAATTTGGTAGGGTACGTAAAAAGAGGTCAGAAAGTTTTATTAACTTACTTAACTATCCCCCAACCGAACCCCAAAATGCAATTCCACCTGAACTGCATACAGAAGGTCTTACCCTAGGCCTGAGGCGTAAGAGCCTACCTAAAGGGATACCTTAGGTCCAGAAAGACTTACCCTAGGCCCGTGGGCGTAGGAGCTTAAGTACAGAAGGACTTATCAGCGCTGAGCCTACAGATCATCTTTCATATCCAGATAATATACCACAGATGATTTCAATTTACATTCAGAAGACAATATAGCAGAAAATAAATATTAAATCTACTTTATACCAGAAGACATGTATCAAATTTATTTTATTATCATTATCATTATTTTGTATTCAATGTCATATATCAGATATATTTTTCATAACAGAGGTCAGAAATCAGAGAATTGTTTTCCTTTCGTATTACAATATCATACTTTTAAATTTTAAGCATATTGCCTTGATTTAGAACAGAAAGTAATTACAGATACAAGGTACACGCTTTATGACCTAATTCATTTCTTAGAGGTACTCGAATGATATCCGAAATATGACACTTGACGAATTTAGACTGATTTCAGAACGAGGTCCCTACGAATAGGGGAATTCGGTAAGACAGATCGAATTAACATTAAAAGTTGATGCATCAGAATCATAGGGATTTCAGATATATCGAGAGCATAATTAAATGTTACGACCTATGAGGGTATTAAGGTCATTTTGACCTTCAGGAGGGGTAAACTGGTAATTTGAACCAATAAGGTATAAACGGTGATGTACAGAATTTATGCCTTCTAGTTGCTCGTCAAGTTTCCGAGCCTCTTTGAACTAATCAGAACTCATTAACACTGTGTTTAATATCTCACCGGATAGGTACACTTCAACCATTAATTTCTCAGAACTGACTACGGAGCATAACATCAATAGTTCACCTTCACCAATCGTCCGCTGATCTTATTCTAGAAATCAAGCATATATTCAGATGGTATTTTCCAAGTACTCAAACATGTGCATTGCACTTGAACTCATTCTAGAACATCAAATGTACCTTATAAGAGTAGATCTCTCTTACTATTAGCTATGTACTTTCTCCCAATAAATTGTACGCCTTCATATGGTATTCCTCCAATATCCTCTTAGTATCATAAACGACCAACAGACACGGGTCGTATATTACCACTTCTTGTATGAGCCATTACATGGTTGGCCTTATTTGGAGTTCTCAATTTCATGTCTTAGAAATATTCTCAATCATTATAATATCTGAGGGTATTTCAGACAATTCGATGCTCAAAAGTGTTACGATTGTTCAGAGTCTTTCAGTCCTTCCAACTATTCTTTCATTTAAGTTCTCGAGGGTAAAAACATCATTTTGATCAATTTGGCACTTGCTGCTGAGGATAGATTATTCTTTTTGATCATTATGGATATTTTGATCAGTTCAGTATTATAAGAATTTCCAAACATTTTAGTCATTTCCGACGATTCGGCAATTCACGCAACTTTGACTAATTCAAACATACAAATATTTTCTCGCAAATATATCTTCAGAGATTTATTAAATTTCAAATATAATCTGAGCAATTTACAATCTCAAAGGTGAAGCCTCGTTACGATAACTTCCCAAGCCAGTTCAAGATTTTCAGAAGAATTAGTTGATATACCGAATCTAGTGTAAATTCTCAAACCACTTTCATTAATAGGGGTATTTTCGTAATTCATTAGTCAACATAATCAGATTTAGGAATCAACCATTTTTGTTAATCGCTTATTGAACTCGGAAATCTTTTCGATTTATCAAACCTCTTAATCGAATATATACCTTGGCCATTAATATTCTTATTTCATAATTGATCGATAATGGCAGAGTTAATCATATGCTTAAACATGGTCGTGCAAACATAGCTGAATACCAACATATTTCAAAAGCATGCAGAGGGTAGTAATGTATTACCTTAACTCCGAGCTGCAACGATCGATTCATGATACCTCATTCGATCGCACTCGATCCCAAGATTTGACGGCTCTCAACATCTCAATTTCAAGGATACTTTGATACCTTCAACAACATAGATTCACATTTTAGTCCTTATCCAAAGAGCTCTTAATGAAATTAGACACACAAACACTTTCGAGTTCTAAGTCAGATTCGGAGGCCTTCGGGTTAGAATTTTGCAAAACAGGCTTCAAAAACGAACTCAGGATGTCAAAAAACATAAAATATTAGTTTTCGGAAAATTTGACTTTTTGGTCAACGGTCAAAGTCAACGCTGACGTCATCAGGTCAACGCTGACGTCAGCAGGTCAACGGTCAACGGGGTCAGAGTCAACTGGTCAAAGTCAATGGTGACGTCAGCAGTCAACAGAGGTCAACTGAGTTGACTCGGGCTGACTCGGACGTGTTGACTCGGCTGACTCGGACGAGTTGACTCAGCTGACTCGGACGAGTTGACTCAGCTGACTCGGACGAGTTGACTCGGGTTGACGGGTCGGGTCAGACGGGTCGGGTCGGACGAGTCGGGTCTGATGGGTCGGGTCGGACGGGTCGATTGGGTTTGGACCAAACCGGTTCGGACCAGTTTAGACCGGGTTGAACCCGGTTTACTTACCCTAAAGAGTTCGTCGGAATCTCGCCGGAATCTCGCCGGAATGCCCCAAAATGCTCGGTTCTGCCGGATTTTGAAAGCCCGTCAGCTCACCAAAATAACACATTCGTTAAAAACACCAAATCAAGCCGGAATCTTATCGGATTTTACCTTAAATAAAACCGAGGAGGCCGAAGTCGACGAAGCTCCGATGAAGCCCTTCACGGTGTCAGACAAATGATCGGTCGGTTGGGTTTTGTTCGTCATCACGTTGGGAGCCCGGATCTGGCGGCAGTATCACGAACGGATGACTGAGGCGGCTGGAATCGGACGAAAACAGTGATGCGAGGTGAGGGTTCTCGTCAAACCTTTATCGCCACTTTCACGGTAGACGGCGGTGAACTATGGCGAGTGGTGGCCATGGGTGTGGTCGCGAGGGGGAGACGGCCAAGTTGTCGGTGGCGGTGCACAACACCGACGAGCGATGGGGAGATCTGGGCGGTGGCCGGATCTGGTTTTGGGGAGGGAGTTGAGAGAAAAAAATGGTTCTCGAACTTGAAAAAAAATGGCATTCAATTCAAGTAGGTGAAACGTCTGAATCTGATATAATCAAATTCAAATAACTCCTTAATTAACAAACAAATATTACCCTTGGTAATGCTTGACAAAAAAGAGCACTTGGCTCAATTGGTTAGCATGTAGGGTGGTAAGGGCTAATGTCTCGGTTTCAATCCTCCATACCCTCACCTTTCCCTTTTTTTTTAAAAAAAAATTAAAATCTTGGGGTGTTACATGTGAAACGTAAATGGGTACTACTATTAATTTTCTTTTGTTCACGTGAAACTTCCCCAAAAGTAAGCATGATTATTAAACTTTGCACATAATTAAATGTTTCTGAGAGAAGCTCACCTATGTTGTCTAAAATGAACTAAATTTGAGCACTAATTATGTACAGTGTGTGTTATTAAAAAAAAATTGAACAGATATTATTCTTATATCACACCAGTATATTCAAAAAAAATGTTTTTTAGAGGAAAATTAAAATTTTGATTACCATGTGTATTAAAATAAGCACCTCCCTTCAAAGGAAGCTCCAATTCAACATTGAAAATGTCAATGCCGGGTTATTTTTTTTCATAATTATCTATATTTAATTTATTAGTAGATTAATTTAAATTAAATATGGTAGAAATTTCTTTCAATTCAACTTATTTCATTTGTAACATCAGTATTTGAAGTTTTAAATTTTATTTCAATAACTTAATATCTAATCTCACTAGACAACAGATAAAAATTTTATGCCGTTTTTTGATGCCCTTTTTATGCCTTTACCTTAAAATATTAAATTTTAAACTGTAACTCTAAATTTTAAATCTTAAACTATAAACCGTGACTCTAAATCTTAATCCTATTTTTCCGGTGTGGAGCAAACATATGTGCATTGAAAATGGTCATCCGGATCGTAACTTAGTTTTTTACCTACCATGTTTGAGAAATACCGAAACATGATGACTTTGACCATTTTCTTAGAAATAGATAACATTTACTCCATAATTTATAAAGTGGGTGCAAACTCTGTGACCAGATTTTCAACCATCTGCTCTACTATCAAACACCTGTAAACACACATTTGCCAATAATGCAATAATTTAGACATAGTCAAAGCATGTGCCGTATCAAAATTCTTTAACATTATCAAATTTAAGCCCTTTTAATCACTCTCTTACCTCAAACTTCATCGTAATTTCATTTTGTTGAACAGCAAGTGGTACAGATTCAATGATTTCTGCAACATTTCATACTCAAATCTTTCTTATTACAACCATCCTTTGGATTCATGCAACGGTTGAGGCTCAAGGAAATGTAAGTGTAGGTGATTCTCTGTCTGCAAATGACAAAACCATGGCTTGGCAATCAGCATCAGGTGATTTTGCCTTTGGTTTTCTTCCCATTCCAGGTGAAAACCATCAATTCCTGCTTGCAATCTGGTATGCTAAGATACCACAAACAACTATAGTCTGGTATGCTAATAGAGGTCATCCGGAAATCGATAGAGAATCGAAGGTTGAGCTCGCCGAAAGCGGTCATCTTGTGCTTACAGACCCTGCAGGCAAAGAGTTGTGGAGATCTCCAAGGCCTACCAATGATTCTCGAGTGTCGCACGCAGCCATGCTCGACACCGGGAACTTTGTGATCGTAAGCAGAAACTCGAGCAACATATGGGAAAGCTTCAAATATCCGACTGATACCATCTTGCCGGAACAAGAACTTGGTGTTAATGGCTATCTTTTATCGACTTCGGCTGAAACAAGGTACGGTAAGGGGAAATATCAACTTCGTTTCAGTAATGGACATTTCGTTCTTAATCAAATAGATGTTTTCACCGGAAAGCCTTACGAAGATTACTTTGAGTTCGGAAACGGTTCTCGGTTTGTGTTTAACAAGTCAGGGCATATCCAAATCCCGAACCAGAATGGAAGTCTAGTCGAGGTTGCACCGATAAATGCTGTTCCGAAACCGGACTTGAACTACTACAGGGCGACACTCGACTTTTATGGAGTTTTCACTCTCTATTCTTATCCAAGGAACCCCGGTGGAGGTGAAAGCTGGTCTGTGGTGTGGTTTAGGCCGAGGAACATATGTCGTCGCTTTGTCGACGCAGAGGTTACATCCGGTAAGGCTACATTCGGAACTGGCCCTTGTGGTTATAACAGCATTTGTGAACCTATCAATGGGAGGCCTAATTGTACATGTCCCCCTGGATTTTCCTTCTTGGATGACAACAATCAATATGCAGGCTGCAAACAAAATTATGCAAACTACCCTGGAGATTGCAACCCTGATGGGTCCACCATTGGGGAAGATCGGTTCGAATTCAAGCCGATGTCATTTGCCGATTTTCCTTTGAGTGACTATGGAGTATTGAAACCTGCAACTGAGTTGGAATGTAGGCAATCTTGCCTTCTTGACTGTTCCTGCGCGGTTGCCATTTTGCAGGATCCAACTTTAAGTAAAGATGGCAATGGAACTTGTTGGAAAAAGAAGTTACCACTCTCAAATGGGTGGTTTGACAGAGATGCTCTTGATAGAACAGCTCTATTCAAGGTACTTAAGTCAGATGCCTCGAGGGAAAATCCGGCCAGGTCGAGTCGAAGTGATGAAAATCAAAATCAGATCATTTTGATCCTTGGGGTTCTCTTGGGTACCTCTGCAGTTTTCAACTTCTTTTCTTTAGCTGCAATTGCCCTGATCTTCTTCTGCTTGTTCCGAAGAAAACTTCAGGACTTCAACGGTGGTGTTCGTAGCAGAAGAGACTTAGAGACTAATGTGCAGTTTTTCACATACAATGATCTCGAACATGCCACGAATGGATTCAAAGAAGAGCTAGGAAGGGGTGCTTTCGGCACGGTGTATAAGGGAGAATTTCCATCAAGCAACGGAGATCGTGTTGCAGTCAAGAAACTAGACAAGTTTGTTCGAGATGGTGAAAGGGAATTCAAAACTGAAGTGAAGGTCATCGGCCAAACTCACCACAAGAACTTGGTAAGACTAATTGGATATTGTGATGAAGCTGAGCATAGACTTCTGGTGTACGAGTTCATGGAAAATGGTTCATTGTCGAGCTTCCTTTTCGGAGTCCTAAGGCCTAGTTGGCAACAAAGACTGCAGATTGCATCAGGGATTGCAAAGGGCCTCACATACTTGCATGAAGAATGCAGTAAACAGATCATCCACTGCGACATAAAGCCTCAAAACATCCTATTGGATGAGTCATTCACTGCAAAGATATCCGACTTCGGGTTGGCAAAGCTTTTGTTGAACAACAAAACTCGAACGCAGACCGGCATACGAGGGACAAAAGGATATGTAGCACCGGAATGGTTCAGAAACACACCGGTTTCAGTTAAGGTTGATGTTTACAGCTTCGGGGTGATGTTATTGGAAATCATATGTTGCAGACGATGCGTCGAAGTCGAAATGGAGGAAGCAGCAATATTAACAGAATGGGCCTTCCAATGTTACAGTGAAGGGATGATTGGAAAACTGGTTGAATATGATGAAGAAGCAAGAAATGATGTTGGGAACTTGGAGATGTTGTTAAAAGTAGCGATTTGGTGTGTTCAAGAAGAGCCAATTTTAAGGCCTTCCATGAGGATTGTAACCATGATGCTTGAAGGTGTTGTCCATGTTCCTAATCCACCATGCCCTTTCCTACTCGATACAATATCGATGTCTGCGACAATGATCTAGTTTCAATGGCGTTAAGACGGGATCGAAGATCGATCTTCGAACTTCATTTAGTATTTTTGTTGTTAGAGATGTCTCATTTGATGTCCTATGGATAAAATAAAGAACCGTTCTCTGATCTATTGTGTTACTTTCTCTGGCCATCCGAAAACAGTATATTTCGTTTTTAATGTTTTTTCATATGCTTGGAGGATTGGATTTGGAACACCTTCGGTAACTACCATGACCAAGCTGTAATATTGCGTATTGCAAGTATCCGACCCCCAGACGAGCGAGCCGGTCCTGATATCCGCACCATGGCAATGGTCCAGCAAAGGAGCATTCCTTAACAACATGATTATATATGAACAGACTGAATTTGGAACCAGAGATTTCACCGGATCGATCTTCAATCCACTTTTAACATTGGAACTAGATCAATGTCGTAGACATTGACACCGCGTCGAGTAGGAAAGGGCATGGTGGATTAGGAACTTGGACAGCACCTTCAACAACATCATTTTCAACCAGTTTTTTCAATCATCCCTTCACTGTAACATTGGAAATCCCATTCTGTTAATATTTCTGTTTCTTCCATTTCAACTTCAACATATCTTCTGCAACATATGATCTCCAACAACACAAGCCCGAAGCTGTAAGCATCGACCTTAACTGAAACCGGGGTATTTCTGAACCATTCGGGTGCTACATAACCTTTAGTCCCTCATATGCCGGTCTGCGTTCGAGTCTTGTTGTTCATCAGAAGCTTTGCCAACCCGAAATCGGATATTTTTGCAGTGAATGACTCGTCCTGGGGCATTATGTCACAATGGATGATTTGTTTGCTGCATTCTTTATGTCTAATTGGATGGAATTCCCCTGCCCCTTTTCGGTGCCCCTACATATGCCCCACGCTCAAAACTAACTTTAGGGTTTAGGGTTTAGGGTTTTATGTTAGGGGTTGTGGTTAGGGTTTAGGGAATTTAGGGTAGGGTGTATTTTTTAGGGTATAGGGTGTAGGGTTTAGGATTTAGAATTTAGGGTTAGGGCTTAAATTTTAATTTTGTAGTGTTTTTTAGTGTTGGGGCATATGTAGGGGCACCGAAAAGGGGCAGACGAATTTTATCCTGTCTAATTCATGTCATATTTTGAATGGTTATAATAAGTATAAAAATATAGGTACTTGTACCAAACATACAATAAATTAAGAATCATGTACTTATTTGTAAGGAGGTAACAAATGATAATCAACACATCGAATAATTATAAACAGAATCAAATATTACAACATACAGTTAGATTGAAAATCGAAATAGATTCTAATAAAAAATAGAAATAAATTTATACAAAATTCATACAAAGTGAAATGAGAATCTACACATACTTTTCACAATGCATTCATTGAATCCAATGAGTGTCTTTAGTGGATAACATGACGTTGTTCATCTTAAGAGACTCGAATTCGAGCACTTATATATATAAAATGAGTGTTGTCAAAGACTTTAAAAAAATATGAACAGATATTGCCATATACTCACATCAGTATTAAAAAAAGTCATCTTTTAACTGTTCACAATTTATTTTGCACAAGTTTTATTATGTTCACATAGTTTTTCTATGACATGTTTTAATATTTTCCATATTTATTCTAACATGTTTCGATTCATTCTAAAATTTGTTAAATTTTGTCATAATATTCTATTTTGACTCTAAATTTTTTTGAGTAGTATTCTAACTCTAAATTTATTTATTTAATGTTCTTTCAAAACCGCATTCATACAAAGATCATATCAAATTAAGAAATTAATCTAGTTTTATCAAGCATAGATTCTAATTATCATTCTATAACAACTCCAATTTAATACAAATTAACATTGGACATCCAAATTTAACTAAAGATTCATACCCAAATTTGAAACACAAAAATGAGAAAAAGGGTAAAAACACTTGCATTGATTATGAGATTACATCATAATTAGACCGGTCTAAAGTTAACCGACTCCCTAATCAACATTGAATCTAATATAGGTAGTCACAATCAGACCGGTCTAATAATCGGATCTATCACGACCCGAATCTCATTCCGGGTTGATCATTACAACCCAAAACAATGTCAACCTCACTTGCAACATAACAATGTTTATTTTATTCAAAGTACTTTATTCAAATTTTCCGAGAAAATGCATCATGAAGTTAACAGATTCCCGGAAAGTTGTCCCAGGACCCAACACTGGAAGACCTGGCAGCAGCATGAGTAGGCGGAATATGATCAGCAGGGAAAAATGAAGCCATACCATGCATGTCAAGAGCTAATTGATTTTCATTATCTGTAATGGCGGAGGGTTTCCGGCCGGAGCTTTCGCCGCTGTCGTTGCACGGCCATTCGTTGATCGCCATGCCCATTGATGTAGGACCATCTTCATTGATTAGCCTCGAGTACTCTTCTTCTTCTTGATCATGTTGCGTTGCACTGTTCATCTCCTTCGGCAGTTCTTTGTTGCGGCCGCCGTTGGCTTCGGCGGCCAACGCCTGAGCTTCTTGCAGCATGTCCTCCAACAAACCATCACCGGAGCTCCCATTGAACGGATAGAAAAATCCAGAATCGAGATGGGGCTGATGAAGGTTCTTGCTTGACGATGAAGGAAGTGAGTAGTTTTGCTCATGTGAAAATGGTAACATGAAGCTGTTGTTGCTTTGGCTTTCATCAAGCCTGAACCGCTTGTTGCTATGGAAGAAATCATAATCGGCGGCGGTGATGGAAGTCGGATACTCGAAAAGAGGGAGAGTTTGGAAAGGAGGTTGGTTGTGGGGGGATGGAAGTGGGGAGATAGGTGGTGGTGGTGGTGTCGAACCCGAAGGGCTATGAAGAGACGACGGAGTCGAGGCCGAATTCGGGCTGTGGAGAGGCGGAGGCGGCCGCATTGTCACGGCTGAATGACGGTTGTACAGAAAGTTTTGTGGTGGTGGTGGTGGTCGGTGAGGGATGTGGAGAGGGTGAAGAGTTGAGGGCATTGTTGAGGTGTGGAGAGACATGATGGGAGTTTGGAAGGAGAAACAGGAGGTTGGTGTGGGGGAGGTCGGACGGGAAGAGAGTAGCGGCGATGGCTGCAAGTAGCGGCGGTAGAGGTGGTCGGAGTAGAGGGGACGGACGTCAGGTGGGTAAAGGGGGAGGCCTTGGCGTTGCCTTCTCTTAACTCTTGTGTTCCAATAGTTCTTGATTTCATTGTCCGTTCTCCCCGGAAGCTGTGTTTTACCAATGCAAAAATATAGATTTCATACATACAATTGTATTCAAATAACATAGAAAATCATGTTCTAAACAATAATCAATTCGAATTGAAAATTTTATGTTAGGACAATCAAGATAAAATTATAAATTTATAGAAAAAATAAAATCAAACATCAAACATCAAAGAATTTAGATACATTTAAAAAAGGGAATTGAATTACCTGAGTAGCCATTCGAGCCCATTTATTTCCTATCTGAGCATGTAACTCAATAATAATCCTTTCTTCTTCCGGCGAGAACGCTCCTTTTTTCAAGTTAGGCCTTAAATGGTTAGCCCATCTAAGCCTACAACTCTTCCCACACCGTGCCAACCCGGTATTCTTTTGGACCGAATTCCAATTCCCTTCGCCGTGAGCCCTCACGTATTCCGCTAACACCGCATCCTCCGCTGCCGACCACGGCCCCTTTTTCAACGTCATACCACTTTCTCTCTCTTCGCCGCTACCGTTGCTCATGCCACTACCGCCCGACGACCCACCGCCCTCGTTTTGAGCATTCACTTGGTTGTTTTCTCCCATCACCATCATCTCTCTAAGTCGACGATGATAGGGTTTAATGAAGGGTTCTGGGAACTGTAGTTGTTGAGGTTGTCGCCGTTATATAATCGTAGATGTGAAGGATGATATTGTCGATGATTACGATGAAGTCGACGACAAAAAGAATCGAAACTGAAACTATAAAATAAACATAAAAAAATGTCTTATTGCGGTTACTGATTAAATTCTTTCGATTTTCTTTTCTTTTTTTAGGGAAAATGTAGGAAAAAGACAAAAGGTATTGAACAAATTTCAGTGTCAAATGACTTGGTTTTCTTTATGGCTAGTCTTTAAAAGGAAAGGACAACCTGACAGAGTAAAGAGGACAGATTTTACTCTAAAACTATGTAACGGTTACGAACGAACCAATTACGATAAAAACCAACAATAAAAAAGAATCAAAATCATAAATATTGATATGTATGTCAAAATTAAAAATATACATTTAGAGTTTAAAATTTAAGATGAGTCTAGACTCTATACCTTTGAAAGTCGAGTTTAAGACCCACAAAGGAAGAGAGAGCAAAGTAGCAAAGGAGTAGTAGTACTTAATAACACAATTTAGAGGTTGAAAAATCAATGGTAGACCCTAATAGGCGGATTGTTCCTTTGTTTTATTTTTATTTTATCTGTTAATTCCTTTTTTATTCTTTATTTTTTTCTACTATTTTGTTGTGATAGTTTCTTTGGTTAAGTTTGTTTGCAAAGCTTGGCTCTTGATTCTTCATTTGTTGGGTTGGTAAATTGGGATAAAGTATTAAACTATTAGCATGCAATAAATTATAGGATCCAACACTACAATTATGAGGGTAGGTGGGATCATTGTAAAAAGGCTTAATTGCAAAAAAGAAATTTAAACTATACCTCATGAATAAATTATATTTTGGTTAAAATAAGTATATGATATTTATATCGTTATTATTTTAGGTGTATAACCGTTAACGATTGTTAAAAAAATCGTTAGTCAATTAAAACACTGGTGGGTTTTTTAATTTATAATTTCTTTTATTTAAAAACAAAATCCTTAAATTAAAAAAACACTCTAAAATCTCAAATTCTTAAGAAAAATAAATTCTCGAAAGATGTTAACTTAGATCGACAAATCTTTAAATTCATCCAATGTTGTTGCCGAACCCACCACCACATTTCACTCCTTTCGTCGTCGGTCCATCACTATCGATACCTCACTCTTTTGTCGTCAAAAGTTGATGAATAATGTGCTGATAGAACGTCAAACCTTAAAAACTTTCAGTTGAATAACAGATAACTGACTGACGAATAAACGACAAATAACGTCACTGATAAGATAAAAGGAGATTTAATTGTGGCAAAAAAAGAGAGGATTTTGAGGATTTTGTGTTAGAATTTTGGGGATTTTGTGTGCTTTGTGAATTTAGAGTTTTTGTGAGAAATTAGAAAATTTTAAGATTTTAATTAAAACTCACGTGGTAGGTTTTTTAATTTATGGGTAAACTATTGTAGGGGTCACTCTCGTGTATCGTTTGTACAGATTTAGTCACCACTTTTTAAAAGTGTCAATTAGTAGTTCTCTACGTTTTCGATGTGTAAAGACTTAGTCACTCCGACGCTATATTCTGTTAATCCCCTAACGGATTGTTGATGTGGCTGACTTAATTAAATTACAATATCCACGTGTATTCCCACGTTTTCGATGTGTATTCCCACGTGTATTAAAGAAAGTGAAAAAAATGGAGAGGGGGAATACACGTGGGAATACACGTGGATATTGCAATTTAATTAAGTTAGCCACATCAGCAATTCGTTAGGGGATTAATGGAGTATAACGTCGGAGTGACCAAGTCTTTACACATTGAAAACGTAGAGGACTACTAATTGGCACTTTTCAAAAGTGGTAACTAAATCTGTACAAACGATAAACGAGAGTGACCCCTGCAGTAGTTTACCCTTTAATTTATTATTTCTTTTATTTAAAAAACAAAATCTTTAAATTAAAAAAAACTCTCAAACCTCAAAATTTTTAAAAAAATACATAAATTCTCGAAAGATGCTAATTTAGATCGACAAATCCTTAAATTCATCCAATATCGTTGTCAAATCCACCACCACAGTCCACTTCTTTCATCGTCGGTCCATCACTACCAATACCCCACAAATGACTGGCTGACGAACAAACGACATCATTGATAAGAGGAGATTTAATTGTGGCGAAAAGAAAGAGTAATTTGAGGATTTTGTGTTAGAAATTTGGGGATTTTGTGTGCTTTGTGAATTTAGAGTTTTTGTGAGAAATTTAAAAAAAAAAATTAAGATTTTTTTAAAAAAATTTAAGAAGTTTAGATTTTTCAAAATAAAAAATCAAAAGAAATTAAAACAAAGGTCGTGTGCCAAATGTCAATAAACGATTGAGAGTCAAATTTTTTAACGAATCAACTTTAAAATGTTAAAAGATGCTAAAATAGGGATGGGCACGGAATCCGGACCCGACGGGTTCCGACCCGACCCGGCCCGATCGGGTCGGATATTTTTATGAAAAAAATGGGTTCGGGTCGGGTCGAGTTTTTGTGTAGGGTGAGGTCGGGTTCGGGTTTTAGGGTGAAAAAATCCTATCCGACCCGACCTGGGATTAATAGTGTAATTTTCCCCTAAATTTTTTAGAGGTATTTGTAATAATACCCTTTTTTATATATATTTTTTATAATTAGGTCCTTAAAATTGATTTTTTATTTACAATTTAGTCCTTTAATTTATTATTTTTTACAATTAAGTCTCTTAAAATTATTTTTTACAATTTAGTCCCTAAAATTGATTTTTTTATATAGGTCGGGTCGGAGTCGGGTTTAAGGTATTTATTTTCGGGTCGGGTCGGGTTTTTTAAAAGATATGGTCGGGTCGGGTTCGAGTTCGGGTTTAGGGTTAATATTTTCGGGTCGGGTTCGGGTGGGCCAAAAACCCGGCCCGACCCGACTCGTGCCCATCTTTATGCTAAAATAGTAATAAAATAAATATTAGAAGCCTATTTTAACAAAAAAAATTCTAGACACATAAAATAAAAAAAATATACAATTTAAACATTTTTTAATTAAGCCTCGTATAAAAATGGACCCTTATTAGATTTATACACAATATTTTAAACTCCTGTGTTGCATTCTATGTTTCTGTCTGATTTTGAATCGAATCAAATTTATAAAATTAAAATGGATGAGTCTACCGCGTGCGACGAACACCGCTGAACGCTACTAATTCTGAATACTATTAAATTAATTAATAAAAATTAAAAATTTCAAAGAGTCAACATACAATTAATATTTAAAAAAAATCAATTAAATTATGTTTCATAAATATTATATTTTTTATTTTTTAATAAGGGTAAACTACATATTTAGTACTTCGCCTAGTTCTGTATTTCTATTTTGGTACCCAAACTAATTTTTTTTAGTAAAATGGTACCTAACGTTACATATTGTTTTTATTTTGGTACCCTGGTTGTTAAAAATAAACAGAAACAGTCACATTGCTTGGTCAAATAATAGTTTTACTCCATAAAACTTATACAATCTATTAATTTACTTCAAAATATTATCAATTTAGACATCATTTTTAATTTTTGAATTAAAAATATAAATTTATTATTTCTTCTTCTTCTATTCAAAGTATGAAAAATTAAGTATCGGACACCTTCTTCATTGTCACTACAGTTTCTTACAAATTTTCATCGATTATTTTTTTTTACTCCAAAATAATACCGAATTTAATAACAAAAGGAAAAAGAGTTTAAAAAATGTAAAAATTAACTAAAATCTACAAAAGCAACAAGCGCAAAAAATGATATTTATTGTGTTGTCATAGGCAATTCTTCAATGATACTGAGAATCAACTAAGAAGATATCCACTATTAAAAGTGCAAGTGTTCGAAACAGGGGCATACTGCTCTGCCCTTCAAATGGTGAAGCGGTGTTGGGCGGTATGGGTGCCGCAACTAGAACTTCAAACTTGACCCGAAACTCGAATCGAATTACCCGAATCAAAACTGAAAATCAACCCGAAATTTGATCCGAAACCCAAAATAAATCGAACTGAAATTGAACCGAATTTAGTTGAACCGAATAGGCCGAACTAAATGGACCCGAACAGAATGGACCCGATTAATAGAAATAAAGAAAGATAAAATATGAACAACCGCACAAGTCACTAAAGTTAAATATATTGACTTTATAAAGTCATATATAGGGTGTAAAAATCTGACCAACCTAAAAATTTGATTAAAATCAACTGATCTCTCATTGAACCGAAAATAATCGAATCGAAATCAACCGACCCGAAATAACCCGAAACACAATAGACCCGAACTAAAACTGAACCGAACCCAAAATCAAATCTGAACCAAAAATATCATACCCAAAATAACCAAAACTAAAATGACTCAAAATAAACCCTAACAAATTGACCCGTTTGCAACTTCTAGCCGCAACCCCTTTTCCTTGTGTGTAGAACATCGTGAATTTGGAGTGGCTATAAAGGAGTTCCAGGGAATTTAAAATAAAAGCAACAGAGTAGTTGCGTTGATTTTCATATTTGGGGAATTGGCTTCAACACCGAGTGGATATTATTTTTTGCATTTCTTGTACTCGTAGATTTTAATTGATTTTTACTTTTTTTCTATTAAAGTTGATATTATTTTTGGAGGAATTAAAGAAAAAAATAATCGATGAAAATTTGTAGAAAATTATAGTGACAATAAAGAAGATGTTCGATACTTAGTTTTTCATACTTCGAATAAAAGACAAAAAAAGAATAAATTTACATTTTTAATCAAAAAATTAAAAATAATGTTTAAATTGATAATATTTTGGACTAAATTGATAGATTGTATAAGTTTTACGAGCTAAAATTATTATTTGACCAAGCAAATTCACTGTTTTCGTTTATTTTTAACCGTGAGGGTACCAAAAATAGAAACAATACGCAACGTTAGTTACCATGTTGCTAAAAAATAGTTTTGGTATCAAAATAGAAATATGAAAATATGTGAGGTACTAAATATGTAGTTTACCCTTATTAAAAAATTCAAAAATTTAATATATATATATGTGGAAAATAATTTAATTAAATTTTTTAAAAATAATTATGAATTGTAGGTTGAGTCCTTGAATTTTTTAATTTTTATTAATTAATTTAATAGTGTTCAGCGGTGTTTACCTTAGTAGTGTTCAGCCGTAATCGTCGCACATTATAGAATTTTCCTATTAAAATTTGAGTCAAATAGACTTTTGCTGACCCGTCTGCCAGGCAGTTAAAAACCGGTACATATTGTAATGCATCCTTGGGGAACCATTCTCTCCTCTTTCTTCTTCATTGTCTAATATATTTTCTCTACATTGATTCCACCATCGTTCTCCCTTTATATATTCCATGTTCATTCTCCGGGGAGGACGACACTCTCCGATCTCTAATTTCATTTGATTCATACAATTATCTCGTCGGAAATGGAGATCGAAACCCATCAGATCGGTTCGTGCTCCAAAGAACACCAGAAACTTTATAAAGAATGGTTCGAGGTGGCTGATTCAGGTAATTCTTAGCTCCTTAATTGCCTTCCCCTCCCACCTTTAATCATATATTGAGTTTTTTTATTGAATAGATAATGATGGCCGCTTTACTGGAAATAATGCAATCAAGTTCCTTGCCATGTCTAATTTATCTCGACAAGATCTCAAGCAGGTTAATCTTCTTCTCTGTTTTCTTAATGTTAAGTTTTTCAATTCATATTTTCTTCGTTTGTTTATTTATTATTGATGATTTCTTAAAGATATGGGCGATTGCGGATTCCAAGAGGCAGGGATATCTTGGTTTCAAGGAATTCATCTTCTGCATGCAGGTACGCAGTTGTAGTTTTGTTTTGAGTCTGATTTTACTTACCTGTGTTCGGACTCGATGTGAGTGTGAGATACAAGTATGTGTTCGATATAGAATACCAAATATTCGATACATGGATTGTATATTGATTGATTTCTTCAAAGCTGACCTACTATATTACCTTCAACATTTAGCTGGTTTCGCTTGCACAAGATGGTCATGAAATATCACATGATCTCCTCAAGGGTGATGGTATGATGATTTTAGCTTTGGATGTTTCTTCAAAACTTTTCTACTTGTATTTAGCTTGCCTCTGATTTTAAGATATGGTGATGTATTGCAGTGGACTTTGAGAATACCAAACCTCCAAAAATGGAAGGTTTGGATGAATTACTTGGGGTAAGATGAATTTTCTGTTAATGCTTCACAATCATGAAATTCTTACTATTTTGCTTGGTTTATCCAGAAGAAGAGAGATCCTTCGAATTCGAGTAAACCCGACAGCAATGGTATGAATCTCTCATTACAATAGGATTTATATAATGATCACAACTTGATGCTACGGTCGTTATTTGTTATTTCAACTCTCACTGGCTCACCGATGGTCGATCATAATAGCATCACAAAAACGACTGCAACAACAATTTAAATCCCTGATTTTATTTTCTCGGTATTCACTGTTTGGGAACAATGCAGGTGATTCTACAAAAGCATCAATTACAGTTCAATGGTTTTCTTCAAAACCATCACAGGTTTGATTCCTCATTGTTTATTGAACTTGTTTTTCTTCAAAACAAATATATATGGTTAATTAATTTTCATTTTTCTGTAAAAAAACAGAAGTTTTTGTCTCATGTGACTTCAATCCAAGATGGCTTAAAGAAACTGTACACTCAAAAGTTAAAGCCATTAGAAGTTACATATTGTTTCAATGATTTTGTATCCCCATTGTTGGTGAGTGACAGATGTAATTTCTCTAAATATCCGCGCATATCACATGTATCCGGCACATATTCAGACATAGATATGAAGTATGATCTTCCAAATATATACGATAAATATATATTCGATACTCACCCGAGTTTGAATATCAGTATGTTTTAACTATGAACTTTGTTCATTGCAGACCAACAGTGATTTTGATTGCAAGCCAATGGTTATGCTGTTGGGTCAGTATTCCACTGGGAAAACGACCTTCATTAAACACTTGCTTAAGTGCAGTTATCCTGGCAAGTGATCCTCACCGATACGAATATAATATAAAAACTAATTAAAATACGATATAATGTAAAAATAATATGAACACGAATACAATAAATACATACCAGCCTACTACTTCCAGTAAAAAGAATGTACTCATTTATTTCACCATCATTTGCAGGAGCTCACATTGGACCTGAACCAACGACCGACAGATTTGTTGTTGTTATGGTACTTCAGAATTTCTGTTGTGTTAATATCATCTATGCATTATGAATATATTTGTATCGGATATGCCGAGTACTGTGTTCTAATCTCATGTTTCATGTGCTGCTGTTTCTGTGCATGCAGTCGGGAGCCGATGAAAGAAGTGTGCCGGGAAATACTATAGCTGTTCAGGCTGACATGCCATTTACTGGTCTCAATACTTTCGGAACTGCATTTTTGTCAAAGTTCGAGTGTTCTCAAATGCCGCATCCTGTGAGTTAATTGTTCCAACACCAATATACTTTTGTGACCATTAATTCTCAAAATCTAATGTTTTGTGGTTTTGTTGTATTGAAAGCTCTTGGAGCACATAACGCTTGTAGACACACCAGGAGTGTTGTCCGGAGAAAAACAAAGAACACAGAGAGCCTATGATTTTACAGGCGTAACTTCATGGTTCGCTGCAAAATGTGACCTTATTCTTCTTCTGTTTGATCCACACAAGCTAGATATAAGTGATGAATTCAAGCGTGTTATTTATTCTTTGCGTGGTCACGACGACAAGATTCGTGTTGTTTTGAACAAGGCCGACCAAGTTGATACTCAACAAGTAAGCACTGTATACGTATCTGCCCTGTTTCATCCATTTGAGCTCATACTCAAGTTTAGTGATAACAATAGCGTTCGCAATGCGATGTTACATACGACTGCGGTCCGCGGTGTTTCAGTTTCGGTTTTTTCTTCTGTCACCCTATTCCGCATCGATGTTTACAGTTGCAATGAATATGATGGAAGTGTATACATTGATTTGCTTATACTTTCCTTTTTATCATAGCTAATGAGAGTTTATGGAGCCTTAATGTGGTCACTAGGGAAAGTCCTCAATACTCCTGAGGTTGTGCGTGTATATATTGGGTAAGTTCCTTTGGCAATGCAATCACGACAGCATACGTTATGTTTGCAATCACAGCACATTGTTTATTTGGTGGCAGATCATTCAACGACAAGCCCGTGAACGAAGATTTCACAGGTCCAATCGGGAAAGAATTGTTCGAGAAAGAACAAGGAGACCTTCTTTCGGACTTGAAAGACATACCGAAGAAGGCTTGCGATCGCCGAGTAAGTTAATTTGACATTGTGTTTCAACTTTCACATGCATGGAAAAAGAGAAGTATTGAAAAACATGGATATGAATGTACTTGCAGATAAATGAGTTTGTGAAAAGAGCTAGAGCAGCCAAGATACATGCTTACATCGTCAGCCATCTCAAGAATGAAATGCCTACTTTCTTTGGGAAAGCTGGTACCCAACAGAGACTAACTGATAATTTAGAAGAAGAATTCGTAAAGGTATCCCCTGTCTCTCTCTCTCTAATAATATTCGTGTATTAATGAATTTATGTCTCACTTGTGATTTTATGTCACGTATATTAATAATTATTTTTAATTACTTTATTAATTATTTTTGTTTTATTGATAATACACATGTTATAAAATTATTAGTCAGACATATAAAGGGAGATAGAATATGAGTGGGCGAATTTTATTCCCCTCCCTCTTATGCTTGCATAAGTTGCTTTTACACACTAGAATTAAGGGATAGTTCTTCTACGCTCAACGATTTTTGACAAGCACCACTATTGAGGAGCACCGATGAGCACCGACAAATTAATTTATAAATTTTTTAAATTTAAAGTATTTAATGTGTAATTATAATTTTAAAAAATATTAAAAGTGTAATTTAATTAAAATATATTTTTTAATTATAATTTTATTTTAAACATTATTAATTAAAATAATTTATGCCCAAATCAAAGAACCCTATGTATTTTTTTTAAATTAACTCAATTGTCGTCGCCGTCACCGCCGCCGTCGACGACCGTCGCCGTCGACCACCGCCATCCTAGGAAGGGGAACGACGGCGGTCAGAGACGATAATTAGGTTAATTTCAAAGAAAAATACCTAGAGTTCTTTGATTTGGGGATAAATTATTTTAATTAATAATGTTTAAAATAAAATTAAATTTAAAAATATATTTTTTAATTAAATTACACTTTTAATTTTTAAAAATTATAATTACGCATTAAGTACTTTAGATTTAAAAATTTTATAAATTAATTTATTGGTGTTCATCGGTGCTCGTCAATAATAGTGCTCGTCAAGCGCTATAAAATTTTCCAAAATTAAGACACCTAGGGGAAAGTTAGAGTTAATTGCACTTGATGTCCTCAAATAATATGGTTCAGATTTTAACTCTGTTTTCAAGATTTAAAACATTTTAATTGAGTCTTTAAAGTATGGGTTAGGATCAACTTACACTGTGTAAAACTCAATTACTTTTACACTATTTTTGGACCGTTGGATGATGATAATTAATGGCCCAGATTATTTCCTTATCTTTTTTTCCCAAGTGATAATCTTCACATTTTTTACTGTTAATCTCATCCATACATTTCACTCATCCAATGGTCTTAGATTGGTGTAAAACTAAATGAGTTTTACACCATGTAACTTGATCCCATCCCTTAAAGTATTACTATTATATCAATTAGTTTCGTCTGTTAGTCTAGTCGTTATCTTGGAATTAAATTCTTACTCGGATCAAATGTGGAGCTTATTTAAAAATATGTGGATCAAATGTGGAACTTTATACAACCTATATCTATTGTGTTAAAGAAAATAATGATCAGAATTTAGGATTTTTTTTTTATATATCAGATCAAAGTTGTCCATATGATATGTAGCGATGTGCTTAAAATGTTATCCGTGAGTTGTATATATGTTCAACATTAAATTTAAGCTTTATTTAAAAAAAAATCTTAGATTCAAACTAACATTTAATGCTTAAACTAACTGTCGGACTAACATTAATGACTTAATTAATACAATATTAATATTTTATTTACTCAAGTTATAAAGTTTAGAGATCATAGTTTGGGATGTCTGGTAGAATTAACCTAACCTCCCCTTAGACCCTGCAAACTCTAAATTAAAGGATAATTGCACACTCAAACACACTCGAATTTATAGTCTTTAAATTGTTATAGCAGTAATAGTATCAACCAAACTAATACTTAATCGATATTTTTCAACATTTAGTTTTAATATTCTAATTTAAAAGGTATTAAAAGACTTGCACATCCTTGTATTTTATATGCTCGGATTATCTTATAATTTTATTATTAATGTATTTGTTTTGTATGTGTATGCAGGTTCAAAGAGATTATCACCTACCTGCAGGGGATTTCCCAAATGTGGAAAATTTTAAGGAGATATTGAGAGGTTACAGCTTCGACAGATTTGACAAGATCAAGCCTAAGATGATTCAAGATGTTGATGACATGTTGGGTTATGACATCCCTGATTTACTCAAGACTTTAAGGAATCCCTATGATTAACTTTATTAATTAATCCACACTTATCCAATCTACTCATCTAATTGTATCGTGTTTATATTATTTCTAAACTTATAATCATGTATAAAATATTATATATATTTGAACCCAAAGAGAGTGTTTCATCGGTAAGGACGGTGTGTTTTACCTAAGTGATACACATTCGAGCAGCTTAATTTATAAGTATGTATAAATTTATATAAACTTAAAATCGAACATAGATACCTTATACTTCAATACAATTATAAAAAATATTGTGTATTTTACATAAAGGTTTGTACATCTTCATACACCATGTGGCGTTTGAGCAAATAGATTGAAAAGGGCGCCGCAGCCAATTTTCTCTCTATTAAGAACCACGAACTTTTTTTTCCATCTTTGTTTAATCAGCGATAATACCGACTTTGATGTTGGATCCTCTTTTGTGGTTCTCTGTGGTCTTTTAGCTTGATTCTCTTTTGTGGTTCGTTTGTTGATATAGTCAAATTTGTTCGTATCTATATTTTGTTCGAGTTTTAGTTGGATTTTTAACTTTTTCCATGTATGACCATTGCATGATCTAAAGTGACTAGTTAATATTATAAGAAAATGTTCAAATTATATATTTAGTTTACGATAATAGTTGTAAACTTTTATTATAATTTTAAATATATTCTTTTTTTTAAAAGGCTAACTGCTTTTATTCAGATAAAATAAATTATAAATTGATCACTTACGATGATAGTCGTAGACTTTTATTCACGTCCCAAAATCTCTCATCCTTTCAAATATCAATTTCTGAAATTTTCCTAGGATAGAATTTAATTTCCTTACTTGCCCTACAATATTAATTTTCAAGTTCTTGCAAATTGTAAATCAATTACGCTAATAAATATTTCGACTCCAACATAATAAAATTTTGTCACTTATGAAAGTCTACTTTCATGATAATAGCACTAGGAATAATAATGGATCGGATATTATAAAATTTAATCCAATTAATAATTGGATTTCCAAGAAATTTAAACTTGAATTTAAGTTCAATTACATAAATTCGAATATGATCTAATAAAATATCTAAAATTTAAATTTAAAAGTTCGGATTCAATTACTTTTTTAAAGTAACAACTCAATCAAATGTATTTAAATAAAAATAACAAATAATTTTCATCAAACGAATCGATGTGATTAAGGGCAAAGAATTACATGTTTAAAATTTGCAATTATAAATTTGGAGAAGATATATACTCAATCACGATTCCACGATATAAGCCGCAACGATAACGCTTTTGCCTCTACGTAGTTCACCTAGTTTGTAACCCCCTCATCCCGGTCCGGACGCTTGACCGGTCCAAGTGGGCTACAAGGGGATAACCGAGGCGAAACTCGTTAAGGTTTCACTTCGGTTAACAACCCGAGAAAACTTTTCATTTATTAGATGCATTATTAAGTCCTATGTGAGAAAGGCAACAACGGAAGAAACAAACGAGGCAAACAACCAAACAGCCCAACCAAACAGCCCATTTTAACTTAAACTACAGGCCGTTTCAAAACACCCAAGGAGTGTATCGAAACGCCTTGACTAGGTCAACTGGCCAAAGTCAACACGATGAGACCGTATCGAAACGCTGGTCAACCGTTCCGAAACGCCCTCATCGGTCAACTTCTCGTGGTCAACGATACGAAGACCATTCTGAAATGCCAAGGCCCGTTTCGATACTTCAATTTATCGTCAAAATCTCATATTTCTAGTGGCAAAAACGTATCGAAACGACCCCCTGCGTACCGAAACGCCTGGCCTGAAACAAGAGGCTGTATCAAAACGGGACCAACCGTTTCGATACACCTGCTGCGAACAGACATGTTTTAGCTGGTTTTAAGGCTTATGGCTGCCTTACAAACACCAACTAAGACCCCAACCCAACCATGCATGACTCTAAGGCATAACACACACAACAAGCATGCTTAACACACCTCAAACATAAAGAAGCCATACAATAAAAGGATCAACAAACAACACATCTTTCTTACATGGCATTCAAGGTAACATGCTTCAACAAGAACATCAACTTAAGCATTTAAAAAGGCACAAGACCAACATACAAATCCCATTGCTTGACTATTACATTCTTATAACATAAAAATCATACTTTATAAACTCAAAAGCCCAACTAGCACACTTGGAGGCCCTTCTCTTGAACTAGCAACTCACGAACTACGGATCTGCATTGTCGAACAAAAGAGAGGGTAATGTCACAACCCACCGTTTTTCCCTAAAATCCAAACCGAGGTTCTCGCCACTCCTTGGGCACTTTTGAGGCAAGCAAGCACCAATGAGGGCACTATAAGGGTCTAGGACGGCCATGAAGACTCTAGAGGTAGGCCACAACGTTCTAGAAAGGTCCGGGACGTTCTATCCAATTATAGACACACCTGAAAGGACCCAAAAGGCTCGAGAAAACTCAGGAAAGCTCGAGACTACTCCAGAAGACCCTAGAGCTCTCTAGAACCTTTTGGATACATGTAGATATGTATACACATATGTAGAATTCTCTAGAATAGTGTAGTCTCTTAGAAGATATTTTGGGAGGCAACATTTGGACCGTTGGATCAAATCGATCTCAACCGTCCATTGAGGAGGTGGGAGCCTATAAATAGGGCCACCCCCTTCATTTTTACTCGCTCAAGAAATTAGCCACTTAAGCACACTTGTAAAGCTCTCTTGTAAATCTTCCTTCTTTAGTTAATACAAGTTCTTTACTTGTAAACTCTCTTGCCTTCTCTTGTGTTCCTTATTTAGCCATCGCATTGCGTGAAGGATCAAGGCTGGTTAGCATCATCTAGGCTTGCTAACGCTGCACGAATCGGTTTGTGGGAATAAGTCTGTGACAATAAGCTCATTAAAACAAACCTCGACAACGCAGGGTCCAAACACGAACATACAACCAAGGTAAAATGCATGATCTTACCTTCGAACCACATGAGCCAAAATATATGTGATGCATGAACATAAACTCAATATTATGCCATGCTCAACAAGTCATAAACATAACATGTGGAACCACATATATCAATCCATATTGACACCTAGCTATGACTCAGATACGCGAATAACCGTTGGAAGTCACATCCAACAACAACCATTACCTTACGGTGGGATTACACTCATCACCATTCACGCGGAGGGGATTCCACTCATCTTCACGCCCCATCGATGGGATTACAATCATCACCGACTAACATATATTAGAAGAATTTCCGGGCGAACTCGTACTCCATCTTGATGACTACCATCACCAAGACCACGCGCGCATTTTGACTCACGTGTGCACACTAAACTTCCTAATGACCGATCATTGTACCCAATCATACTACTGCCAATACTAAACACAATCCATAACCTTTTACAACACCATTTCATATCAACTTCTGTGCTTAGCACGTACTCACCATGACTCACCGTCATGCACAAACCACTTGCATAAATCAATGCATCAAAACCATGCCTCAACATACCTGTATAACACAATATACATGACCACCACAATCACAATTAAACATGAGGCATACACAACATTTAAAGATCAACCATAGTCTCTAACTAAAGCTTGGGATTATGCTATCACTCTAATCCCAACTCTAGGTGGGTCTACCAAGCCCAACCTAGTCCACATGCTTGGACCAACCTTGAAAATCAATTTAAAATATTTAACCACTCACCGACTAATCTAAGCTCAACAACACAAGTCGATCAAGCTCCCAACGGTTTCAGATTCATTCCCGAGGCTTCACCAACACAAATCCTTGCTTCTAAGCATCCCAACACAATCAAAATAACCTCAAATTAGTCAACAAATCAAAGTAGCAAACCCGGAACACAAACCAAGCACAAAACACATGATTTTTAAGCTAAAGTCAACCTCAAAACCTTCATTCTCGAGCAGCCATGAAACACAGTCCAAAACCAATGATTCCAACACTTATATTACTCCCAAAATCTTCCAAAATAACCCTTATACATAGCTTAACCATCAGCCAACAAATTCTCACATCAAACACCCCTAAAACTCAACATTTGAACTCTCTAAAACCTCTCTAAAACCCAATTTCGGGAATCACCATAAAACTTTGTAAAAGTCGACTATGTTGGACCTTTTAAATAGTAAACAACTCATATAACATTAACAAATCAATAGCTTAAGTTAAAGACAATAAAGATGACATTTTTAATCTAAAAACTCAAAACCTCAAACTACAGAAACCATTAGCTTTATGAAAAATGATGGTACCAACTTGTAGAGGGAAGAGAGGACAAGTAAAAAATTGTTTTACTTTTGAAAAATCTCCAACAATGAGCAAGAGAGATGATGAAATAATGATTTGGGATAAGGAGAGCTTTTGTCGTTGAAATGGGAAAGTGAAGAGGGAAGAAGATGATGAATAGCTCTTTTAAAATTAAAATTGAGTTTTTAATTCCACAAGTTCATTTATTTACAAGTATGCCATTAATCAGATGACTATCTCATAAACTATAAAATCCATGGAATTGTGCTTTAAAATCAAAACAAGTCCAACATAAAATATTTGTTTTGAAAACTCGAGGCTCAAAATATTATTTTATTATTTTAATTTACCCGACCCCCAAACCCGGGTGTTACATAGTTAAAACGAGCATATAAAACTCTCTAAACTATTTAGAGAGTTTTTTTCCACAAAAAAACATTAATTATTGTTTAGATCTCTCTAGCTTTGTAATCCTAATTCAACTTATATTATAGTAAGATTTCAATATATATATATATATAATTCCAATTTAATTTTAATTAGGATTTTAATATATATATATATATTAAATATATATAATCTCAATTTAAATTAATTAGGATTTCAATATATATATATATATATATATATATATATAAAATCTCAATTCAACTTAATTAGGATTTTAATATATATATAATCTCAATTCAACTTAATTAGGATTTCAATATATATATATATATATATATATATATATATATATTTAAATCTAAGAGTTTTAAATGTTTTTATTCGGATTCATATATGGATCTCAAATCGAATATGGTTTTAGATCGGATTCGGATCGGATCATGACAATGTCCATATTCGATTCACCACCTATTAGGACTCGGACCTTTTTTCGAATTCAGATTCAGACTTTTCTCGATCAGATTTGGATCGATTTTTTTTTCTTCGGATCAAATTAGACTAAGATCGGATTCCAATTATATTGACATCCCTAAATAACGCCTCCTCGAAATAACATATTTTACCTTCCTATAAGAAATATTCATTTCGTATTAATTATAAGAATATAAATTCTTTGTCCTTTTTTGGTGCTTCAATGTATGCCCCAACACTAAAAAAATAAGTTTACTGTGCTAGGGACAATGTTTAGAATTTATGATTAAGAGTTATAGTTTAGACTTTTAGTATTGAAGCATAAATAGCGATATGAGTAAAAGATTTTTGTTCTAATTATAAATGATATAATTCTTTCCATGAGTTCATCTCTCCATTATTTCATCCATCTATAACATGATTGAGCCTATATAAGAGTAGACATTGGTCACAAATCTTCAAATTGTTCTATGTCAAAGATACGAGAGAGAGAGAGACACATCATCTCACCAAAGCCCCGTAATTTATATAAAATTCTATTAATAATTCATATTACATATATATTTGGACAGTTTTTTATCATATTTATTTTCTTTTCTTTTACATTTCGTATCATATTTAAAATTATTTTGAGCAAACATATTTGGCTGGTTGGTTAAGATGCTCGTCTTTGTTCTCTCATATGTTCTTAGGTCATGAGTTCTAGACCTATTATTAACACCTTTGTCTATTCCCTAGAGTCTCATTTCTCCTTCTCTAAATAAGATTGAGATTAAAATTAAAATTTATCAAAAATATATTTTATTATGTTATTTAATCTCGTCATTCCGAAAATTATTAATAAGAGTTACAATTATGTTTAAGATATGAGTTTGTTTGGGTGTAAATGGACTTCGATTTAATTAAGAGTCAATTAGTTTGATTTAATTCAATCAAATTATGATTAATTAGTTACTTTCAAAAAAAAAAATTATGATTAGTTAATTTATTGGAATGAACCAGTTTAATTATGTCACGTGTTATTATCTAATTAGTTCGTTTGTTTATTAACCATCAACATTGCCAACGTAACGAAGGACTTTAATTGTCTTTTTTATTGGTTACAAGGGTTTAATTGAGTTCCATTTGTATTAGACTAAATTAAATTTCTCCACATATCTAGAAGGACCTTTTGAACCAATAAGCCAAAATTAATTTTTTTATTTTGGAAAAGTCTTTTGTATTTCTTGCTCTCCACGGACGTCCACGTTCCCTTCTCTTTCCTTCTTTCTCCTTCCTTTCTCTAAAACCCCATATTTTCATTTGCTATTTCCAATTTAGGAACTCTAAAACCCTAAACCTCCTTTATTTCCATCATTCTTCTTTCGCAGATGCTGATGTCTAGGGCATTGTCACGCGCTTCCAGGGCGGTCGTTGCACGCTCCTTGCTTCTCCATGCTCCCAAGAAGCTTCAATCACCAACCTTTTCCGCTCAGCTTCACTCTCTCGTTTGTGAATCTCCTACTAAGGTACTGGAATTTTGCAATTTGTGGTTATTTTTTAGAAAGGGTTTTGCTAGGGTTTAAGGGCTTTGCTTAAATTAGCTTAATTCCCTGACTTTTTCATCTCTGTATTCTTGTCTTATTGTATATTTTTGTTTTATCATGTTGGAATTCTGTGGCCTTTGTTTGTAAGGTAAAACGGGTTTAAAATTTATCTGAAAAGTAGGTTCCTTGTGGGGTATTTTGCTGCTTTTCCCTTCAAACTTGATGTTTTCATTGTGTAAAAGATGCAGTTTTTGTTATTGTTATGAATCAAATGTAACAAAGGAGAACATTGTACTGCTCATAACTTATAAGCTGTTCTGACATTAATGATTTATAAGCTGTTCTTGTTGGGTTTAAGGTTGTCTTTTACTTTAGTGTTTTAGTGATCTTGTTGGATCTTAAATCCGTATCTTTGTTCCTTCAAAACATAACTAATTATATCTTTATATGCCTTTTCTCTGTACAGTTTATGACCCATGATGCGTCTCTGCTACATCATTCGAGCCTCAACTTCTCTATGTTCCAACGATTTGGTATGTCTTCGTCTGCCTCTCCCGAGCCTTCCGAGAAGGAACATGAAGATGGTGTAGAAAATAATAGTCAAGAGCCTATAAATGCAAGTGGTGATACGGATCCTGAAGAGGCTGAAGTTACTGATCAGGCGAAAGAATCAGGTTTTAACTCGGAATCTCAAAATACAATGCCTCAATCTGATAAAAGGAGAATAGCCAATTAACAAACTGCCTTTTCTGATTCAGGTTCCGAGAATGATGTGGAGCTATCAATGGCTGATATGGTCAAACTTGTGGAGGAGAAAGAAGGACTCTTGGAGGCAAAGCAAAAGGAGATAGAACAAATGAAGGACAAAGTTGTCCGCACTCTCGCAGAAATAAAGAATGTTATGGACAGAACAAGACGTGAGGCAGAGAACTCGAAAAAATTTGCTGTACAGGTACTGTTGGTGACACGTTGACCGCTTGATCTTCGGTTATATTTGGAGTTCTCTGAAAATTATAGTAATCATTTGTGAATGTGCTGCAGAATTTTGCAAAGGGCCTACTAGATGTTGCAGACAACTTAGGAAGGGCTTCTTCGCATGTTAAAGGCAGTTTCACTAAGATCGATGAATCCAAGGACACTGTTGGAGCCGTACCTCTCCTAAAAACACTTCTAGAAGGAGTTCAAATGACTGAGAAACAGCTTGGAGAGGTAAATATTGTTCGATTTTCACATTTATTCTTCGTTAGGGGGGAAATTTTGGCAAACTGAATTCGTTTCAACCCCCGGGACATCATCTGAATAATTATTACACAAATTAGTTTGCTTAGTTAATGTTTTAAGTTTCAGTCTCTTCTGTCGCTCTGACAATGATTTGGCATCTACATGTGTTCTATACGATGTTAAATTTGTTTCTAACCAGGTATAATTTTTTTTTCTTCCAGGTATTTAGGAAGTTTGGAGTGGAAAAATTCGACCCTGCAAATGAACCATTTGATCCACACAGGCACAATGCAGTATTCCAAGTACCGGATAATTCTAAGGCTCCCGGCACAGTTGCTCATGTTTTGAAGGTATTGTTTTCTTATTTATTTTCATTGAAATTGTTCCATTTGTTTATTTGCTGTTATGGTTATATTCGTATTAATGTTTGGTTGAAGAAATATGGTTGATAATAAAAATCAAGCACATTATTTAAGTTTGATCACCATTTCAACTTCCATCATCCTTGTTTAACTACATACTACTGTTTGCACAGCTTAAGTGTTCATTAGTTTATGTTCTTCCACTCGAATGTAAAAGACGGATACGGGTATGCATCCCAATTCCCAACATGGCCAGAAGTCGCAAGTTACTGATAGAAGTGTTTTTTTTTTTTGTTTCCTCTTATTACAGTCAGGGTACATGCTCTACGATAGGGTAATTCGACCGGCCGAGGTTGGCGTCACTCAAGCGCTCGATAATGATGCAGCTGAGAACAACACAAGCGACAAAGTCGCTGATGCTTGATGATATAGTCTTAGTTTAGTCATCAAAAAGCTTTTTTTTTTCATTTATTTATATATTTAGCCTCCAATTTCTTGTTTCATTTCTATTTCCTTTTCCAAAGTAAAATAATATATTGATGGCAGACATTGTATGATTTTTTAATATATGATAAGATAAATTAGACATATTCATATAGGATATATATTGTAAAAGAATTAGTGCAGAATTTTATTTTTCATCTTTGCTTTTATTAAGCATGAAAGATATGATAGAAATACAAGTAAATTAGTCTATTTTTTAACATCTGATAAAAAATTGTTAATCTTATGAGATGAAATTAAGTAAATGATGTGAAATTAAACTAAAATAAGGTATTGAATACGTATAATACTGAACTCGAAAGTCCTCTGGATTGTTGATTGTGAAATTTGGAAACCCATCCATGTATTGTCGAGCAATCTCCGGGAACTCGGCTGCCACATTGTTGAGATTAACCTTGCATTTAAGGTTCCAACAAGAGTAATCGGCCTCCATCTCCAGAACATTAAACCTCGGCCTCCTTGTCCAGTCGACTTCAACCAGATGCAAATGTCCACCACACTGTCCGAAATAAGGAAAACTCTGGGAAGTCAAGAAACCAGACGGTCTACCCGTCTGAATCAGCCTCCTTGTCCAGTCGACTTCAACCAGATGCAAATGTCCACCACACTGTCCGAAATAAGGAAAACTCTGGGAAGTCAAGAAACCAGACGGTCTACCCGTCTGAATCAGCGACATTGTCATTGTTTCCAATCTTTCATCTCGACGTCAAAGAAAATGGAAGCATCAGTGGGGCTAAGCCAATGAATCGCACTGTTGCGGAACACCCCTGCTCGAAGTCCGTATAACGGGATGCTTTGAATGATCTGATATGTAGGTGAAACAAGGTGTTCAATCTCATTGAGATCCGAGTATTAGATGTTGTTCATCAAAATACAGATGACTTTATAACAAGTCGATTTCGAAGTATCGAAAGATAAATAAATCCCAGCTAATGGACCTGTTAGCAAGTGCATTTGATAAAGGAACAGCAACGAAAGTCTTGGTGGTGGGATTACAAACACAGTAAGTAAAGCCAGAGCAACTATTATCAATTTATCATAGTGTGAACTGAAACTACAGAGGAGCAGCAATAAGCCATTGCAGGACTGCAGAATTTCATGCCTGAAACATTGAGAAACGACAGAGACGGTACCTTAAGCATGTTTTGATTCGTGTCGAAGTTAAGGAAACCGAAAGGGCTGCCATAGAAGTAGAGACCAGAAGGTCCAATGTCGACATGCAAAAGGGTGTTTTTGGCAGCAAGTTGAGGATCAGAGATTATGGAAAGCCATCTTTTGGAGACACATTTGGATTTGAGAAGAGATTTAACAGGGAAACACAAGAGAATCTGTGTTAAAAGATCTTTGATTGGATTCTACCATCTCAGTTGAATTGTTATCAGCCATTTTTAATCTTCCATGCAAATTATTGCTGGCAAAACTGGATTTGGTGAAACATACTATTTCAAACAATGTATAAAACATTTGAAACTTTGTAAGTAATGTTCAAAAGCTAAAAACATACAATGTCTGTAGCACTCTTCTCTGCCAACATGGATGAAAAAAAAAGAAATGGGACAAAATTAGATTGACATGTAACATGAATTTTTTTGCTGACACTGGAAAATAAAAAGGAAAACTGTAAACTATACCAGTAGTCACCAATTTTTTTTTAACAAAATCGTCACTAACGTTATGTTTTCTTTTTCAAAGCATGAAAAAAATAATTCGGTGACGATTTTGCCAAAATAAAAAAAAAATCGTGTGAGAACCTCAACTGAGAAGAGCATGATCTTGAAATCTTTATGCCTGGATAATATTCACTTTATCAAATGAGCAAATTAGAATTCTATATTATCAATGGATGGTAAATTACTCTTCTACTTTAAGCTTGTTCTTTTTCATTGCTAACTCATTCCAAAGTCAGAAAACATGTTCAATATGACAACTTAATATTTTAATTTTTTCCATATATATTCAAAAACTATAATTTTAGTCATTGTTGAAATATACATTGAACACGGTTTTTTGAAAAATGATTTTCTGTTCTTGTTTAAATCTAAGGAAAAGCCATAAAATTTGTTTGGGACCAAAGCTAAATTAACTTTTTAAAGAGAAAAATGAAGACTCAATATTACATTAATTCAAAATTTACTGTTTAGTTTATAAATGGTGGTTCTCATCCTTTTTGCCTATATTCCAATGGGTAATTTAAGATTATTGATTTCAAATTTATTGGTTAGATTTTAAATGTTGGTTCTAAACCTTTGTTTAGACTAATAATCTGATTATTAGTCTAGTTGTATTTTGTAATGATTAATTCTCATTCTCTGTTCGGATGTTTTCGTGATTGTAACTTCAAAAAGAAAATTAACATTTATAATAATGTATGCTTTTATTGTAAAAAAAATATTATCTAAAATACAATTGACTGGTGAAAAAGTATTTATCCTCTTCAACTATTTTTCACTTCTATAAAGAATGAAAGAGTAGAGCAATCTCTGAAGGACTAGTAGGATGCATACCATTTCTGCATGCAATCTGTGTTACTCGGGCTCTGACATCATGTCTACCTCCAATATTTTGACATGAGTATGAAAGTATATCATCCCCCGAAAATACGAAGAAAACAAACTCATTTTTGAACACTTACCACCAAGTCCGGGTAACATAGGTCGCAATCATACCACTCCTTCCTTTCCTTTCTACATGGTCTGACCATGTATGGAAGTAAACAATCGTCATTCGATAT
This sequence comes from Hibiscus tridactylites, assembly GCA_958450335.1. Lineage (NCBI taxonomy): Eukaryota > Viridiplantae > Streptophyta > Magnoliopsida > Malvales > Malvaceae > Hibiscus > Hibiscus tridactylites. The sequence continues at coordinate 17,118,285 of OY288271.1, read as the reverse complement.
CCCTTACTGGACAATAGCATCATCTTCATTCTCAATCTGGGATGGCGGGACATCTTCATTCTCAACCTGGGATGGTGGGACATCTTCATTCTCATCCTGGGATGGTGGGACATCTTCATTCTCATCCTGGGATGGTGGGACATCTTCATTCTCGACCTGGGATGGTGGGACATCTTCATTCTCGACCTGGGGTGGCGGAACATCTTCATTCTCGACCTGGGGTGGTGGGACATCTTCATTCTCAACCTGGGATCGTGAGACCATGATGTCCAAGGCAGTGTTCAAGCTTGAGATTTCAGCACACAGTGAGGAACTTTCATCTTCACCGATTGTGGATCGTGCCGGAGATGTATCTGATGTATAAGCACTACTGTAGCCATTACCACCATCAGCCTCAGCCTCTTCCGCTAAGTTTTGAAGACACCAGCTCATAATGCTGGCTGTTAAAGTGAGCATCATCTTCTGGTTTACCTGCCATACCATAAGAACATCCATTTGTGAACTCCCCACATTTTCAATCTACTCTAGAAAAAAAATTTATTTCCTATTTACGATTATCTGTAGATATACAAATATGAGATTCACAGTGAGGCTTGTGTGCAGTTGCAACGTTACCTCCATGATGTCCTCAGGCAACAAGAAGATGGAGCATCCGATTTTACGAGCCACACTTATGATATATGTTGCATTCAACCTCTTCTCTTCGTCTACAATTCCAAAAAGGACAAAAACTGTTAAGATTGGAATGATCTCATTTTCTCCGACAAAGATAAGAGAACATGTTTGCTTCATTCTAAGTATAAATAGTGTCACCAATAATCCAATCAAAAAATTAATTCGAGTTAGCAAGTAGGCATACCAGTTTCACCCTTGGTTACAAGGTTCCAGTTGACCACTCTTGGCTCCACAGAACTTAAAAGTTCAAGGAAGAACAGTCCAGACGAGAGGCTCTTATCCTGCATATTTAGAATAAGGTATATTTAAATCATTAGTTTTAATGCATCAATCGATACTATCATTATAAGAAAAAATGGCAATCGTTGTGAAACCTTGAAGCTTTCTATTTGACGGGTTCTTCCGGAGCTTCTAACTTTCCTGTTTGCCCAAGCCATGATATATGAATCAGTTATGTCTTTCCCTCGGGAGCGAGCTCTCAAGTTCTTCAAAACTTGAAGCATGTTATATCTCATCAATTGCCATAGGAAAGCTGTATCACAATGTAATCCACTTTCAATGACTATCGAAGTTTCTTTTCAATGTCAAACGACAAAAAGTATTGTAAACAATTTACACCCGACATGGATTATTTTTATCAAAAAGTACTGGTTGAACTTTGTAATTGAGGCAAAACATGCCAAGCCGTGAAGAGAACCATGTTAAATAAAGAAAAAAAAAGACCAGATGCAATTACCGACAATAAGTTTTTTATTTCCTTGCACTATATCATTTCCACCAAGATTCACAATGGAAAATCTCAAGGCCTCCCCGATCATTACGACTTGGTTGCAATTTTCCACCTTTCTAAATGGAAACCTAATTGGAGGTTTCGTTGCATGCTTCCAGTTGACTGATCCAGGAGCAACCTTATCAAGCACCTCTAAAAGTACCCATCTGTATCAAAATCAAGCTCTTAATGTTGATGGTTGAAATACTGGACTACTAAATTACGATGCCTTATTTCATAAGGTGAAGTTGCAAAGTGGAAGCTTCGAAAACTTACCCGGTTCTGACATCCTCAAAGAGATTATTAATATATGTCTCGACTCCAAGACTGTTCATCCATAGTCGGAAACATCTCTCATCTCTCGAAAGTTGCACATCATCTGTCATCCTTTCTGCAAAAGAAAACTTTTTGCCGTCTACACTCAGGCCATTCCTGCAAATGCACACTTGTCTTTATTACCCAATAATAAAACTAGACACGACATGCAATGAGGAAAGAGTGTACCAATCTAGCCCTTTCAGTTTGTGATTTCTCACCTTTGATGAAAGATTTGGGCTACAAATGCAAGATTCAAGTTTGATGAGCCCTCAATAATGTCTTCCGGGTTTAAATATCGTTTGCATCCCATTCTCTCGGCATGGTCAATTACCAGTGCAGCCCTTTCGGTAACATCCTCCGTATGAAGGGTCAACGGATCGCAGTACTCTGGTGCTAGTATATTAAGCAGGAAAGCATAAGCTCTTCCATCCTGCAGGTATAGAAATGAGTAAAACATTAAACTACCGATTCAAGCTAAATAAAGCAATGCAATCTAATTGCTGTATGAGCCATCCACCTCGATCCACAAAATCATTTTATCATACCCTTGCCGCTAAATGTAGTATTAACGTAGTCAAATACCTTGAGATCTGAATAAAAGTTTGTAACAGTTTTCTCATAGCCCCCTTTCTTTAAATGGTAATTCATCCATCTTAGTAGAACCTTCTCAGGAGCTAACCCCATAAGTTCCTCAATATCCTGCAAGTATCGGAAACACGTCAGTCAATTTGTTTGAAAGAATTGTCTACTGCGTTAATCAATCTTTAGTTAAACATAAAACCAAGGATAAAGAAATAGATTACTCCTCCTTCCTCCAGCACTTCTATGAGCTGAGGTGTCTTCTTAAGGTTGAGATCTGCCAACAGTTGAATCTGCAGTTGTCACTACCATGGATTAAAAAAAGTGTACCCGAAAACAACTTAACATCCTACTTTTCTCGGTCTATCACAACATTTTAAATGTCTACCTTTATAATTTGAGAGATCAGACCGAGCAAGAGAGTAGGCTGCAATACAAGTAACCAGGGTCAGAACCATCGGATAATAAGAAAAAATCATTCTAACTCACAAAGAAATTTGTCTATCCGTACTAACCCTTCCTTCAACTAAGTCCTGGGTGCCAATGTTTACCACGGTGCAGCCAATAGCCTTTGCAGAGTTGAGACCAAGGGTATGGTTCTCGTTCCTCTCCCATAGGTTAAGTACCTTTTTCGTGTTAATAGCTCGTTCATCTATTGTTCCAGGCACAGCGATATTGATAAGCTTACTGCAAAAGTACATGAGAATAAAACCATTATCGGCACTCCATAGCAGCTTTTTATTAAACCACAGAGCAATTACATAACGGATCACCAATAAAAATACCATAGAAGTACTCCATCTTTTGCAAGATTGAAAAGGTCATTGGTAGCTGGATCAATTGGAAGAAACTGCTTTAAAAATGGATCATCGCCAAGATAAATGTTTATGTGTCTAACATAAGTGGCTTTTTCTGATTCGATTATAGTATCGGCTGCGGCGGCCTTTAGGATTGATGATGTATTCTTTGATGATTTTCTGGTAGACATATCTAAAGATTATCTGAGCAGAGACAAGGTAAATCTAGCCGGAAGTTCGTCTGCAAGTTACAACCAATGACAATGCCGGACTCAAAATGCACTTTGATTTAACCAAGCAGCCAAACTTTCCAACCAGATTCCTCAAGCCCAGAATCTGAAAAACAGAAAACAAAATCAAGAACACATATTTAGATCCCTTGACCATCAACATTAACAACAACCCATCCTACAGATTGATTCTAACTTACAAACAATCAACAAAAGAATAAAAAATCTGGGAATCCTTAGAAACTATATCAAAGATAACTCCTTTTCCATGATTCAATTCCAATAAAGCAGAAAACAAACACACCTCATTGACCCAGAAATGCAAACAAAGACGATTTCAACAGGCAAACCAAGACTAATTAAACAAAAAGCAATAAACCCAATATAGAAAATGCAAAAACAAAACATATTTAGAACATTAACATTTTTAGATCCCTCATGAACACATCCCCATAAAAATCAAGAACACATATTTAGATCCATTGATCATGAACATTAACATCAACATTAACAAACCATCCTACAGATTGATTCTAACTTACAAACAATCAACAAAAGAATCACAAAACCAGGAATTCCCTCCAAAGATAACTACTTTTCCATGATTCAATTCCAATGAAACAGAAAACAAACACACCTCATTGACCCAGAAATGCAAACAAAGACGATTTCAACAGGCACAAGTCGACCAATTAAACGAAAATCAATAAACCCAATATAGAAAACGCAAAAACAAAACAAACCCAGAAACACGCACCCCGTTAAAAAGCAAGGTTTTGCGGTTTGTCAATGAAAGAACTTCATATCCTTTCAAAGCTTATGACTTTAAACCGCTCCCCCCCTCGAATTTTACACGAGGAAAGAACCGTTCAACGAGTTAAGGAATGCATTTGTGTACGGTGGATTATATAGAGATAGTAAAAGGGATTTGCGGGAATAGAAAAAGGATCCATTTTTGCCAAAGAAAGTAAAGGGGGGAAACCAAGAAATGAACGGTCTTTAGTTTTTTACCTTATAAAGACAGCAACGAGCTAGGGTGGCTTCAAAACTGTTTTTGATTTCTGTTAATTATCGGGTGCTTCTCGTTGTACCGTAAAGAGGATGCACTCGTGTACGTGGCAAAAACTGTTAGGGGTGTTTGGTTCATCGAAAAAATCATTATCTCGGGAATAATTTTTTTCGAAATCACACACTCAAGTTTGGTAGGAGAGCATTCCCTCCAAGGGATAATTTTGCATTCTCAACAGTAGCAGTTTTTCATTGAAGGCTGGGAATGTGATTCACTTGAATTTCTTAGGTATTTGTCAATTCCTCCTTTTTAGACCATATTGTCCCCGAATTAATAGATTTTGTTCATATAAATCTTTTGTAAAATTTAATTAGATGGTTAAATATGTGTGGTGTAAATTAATTAAATATTTTTATTTAATATTTAAATGGTGTTACAAATATTTAAATATTATTTTAACATTTAATGTATTTTTATATATTGCGATAGTATTGCTTAAAAATTAATAAGTTTAGAGTTAATGTTATGGATGAGTCTACCACGTGCGAAGAACACCGCTGAACACCACTACTGATGAACACTGCTGAACACTATTAAATTAATTAATAAAGATTTAAAATTTCAATTACCCATCAAATAATTAATAATTACTTTAAAAAATTAATTAAATTATGTATATATATATATTAAAATTTTACTTTTTTAATAAGGGTAAACTATATATTTAGTACCTCACCTATTTTCATATTTCTATTGAACCCTCATTATTTAAATATTATTTCAATTTGACCATATTCTTTATAAAAAATAATTTAACCCTAACCCTCAACCTAAAACCCTAAACCATTAAACCTTAAACCCCTTAACCCTTGGGCAAAGCGTTGCGGTAGATTCCTTAATTGGTTTGTGGTTTAGTGGGTGGGTACATTCATTCGGTTTCAGAGTCAATTCATATCTAAATCTTTTACAGTTGTACTTAAAGTTTTATTTTTATTTAAATTATCAAAAAAAAATCAAATTAATTCTTATGATTTTTAACCAATTTTAATCTATATGGAGAGTTCAGTTACCATTGTGAAGAAAAAATAGATATTAAACTAAATATTTTAACCTTTGAATGACTTTATTTTTGACAGTTTATTGTTTTTGTGAGGTTCTATGCAACCTCGCCATCAATATTTTAATTATAACATTTATTTTAGATTTGAAATTCAGTTGAATTGATTCATGCATAAAAGAAGATATCGATAAAGTTGATATTCAAATCCTAATAGTTAAAATAGTCTTTAGGTTGAGGGTTAAGGGTTAAGGGTTAAATTATTTTTTTTTATAAAGAATAAGGTCAAATTAAAATAATATTTAAATAATGAGGGTTCAATAGAAATACGCAAATAGGTGAGGTACTAATATATAGTTTACCCTTATTAAAAAAGTAAAATTTTAATATATAATAAAAATAATTTAATTGAATTTTTTTAAAATAATTATTAATTGTATGATGAGTGCTTGAAATTTTAAATCATTATTAATTAATTTAATGGTGTTCAGCGGTGTTCAACACTAGTGGTGTTCAGCAGTATTCGTCGCACGTTGTAGAATTTTCCTAATGCTTTTAATTTTATTCTTATGTTTATGATCTTATAAAATATTTTAGTAGGTTAAACTTATGATATAATTCTTATCAATATTATACAAATTTTAGATTTATTTTATTAATTACTTTAATTTGCTTGACATGTCACAAGTAATAAAAAAATTAAAATTTTGAACATATTAAATATCTAGCATTTAAAAATTTACAAAAATATTTTTATAGATGATAATCAAGGTAAGTAAATATAAACCAGTTTTTTTAATAGTCTAAAATATTTTAGTAGGTTAAACTTATGATATAATTCTTATCAATATTATACAAATTTTAGATTTATTTTATTAATTACTTTAATTTGCTTGACATGTCACAAGTAATAAAAAAATTAAAATTTTGAACATATTAAATATCTAGCATTTAAAAATTTACAAAAATATTTTTATAGATGATAATCAAGGTAGTATATACAAAGTGATTAAACCCAGATCTTCTCATCCATTTTCCCACTAAAGCCATTTGTTGGGTTCTTTTAAAGAATAATTAATATAATAATTATATTAAATATGATAAATATGTAATTTTTACAAATTTTAAATAGTGTAACAAAAATAGTTCTATTAATTTTTGTGCATGCATTTTTAAGTTAATATCGAAAGTTTAACATGTTAAAAAAAATATAACATATGGACAATTTAGTAAAATTTACTTCCAGATAACTTTATATATCTCTAACCAAACACAACAATCTTACATTCTTACACAATAAACCAAACAAGGTAACGTAACATTCTTAGTAATGTGTCAAGTAATGTTACATTCTGAGAATCTTATTTTCAAAAGTAATCTTACATTTCATGAACAAAACGCACCCTTAAGGTGATGGCTTGTTTGATTTGACACAAACAAAAAAAAGTATTTAGTGGGATTAAATCTGTTATTAAGATAACATACAACAATTTAAAACAATCATAAACGTTTTAGGATAAGATAATTTTTTTTTTCAAATTATGTGATAATTTATAATTTTTATGTCTAATCGATTCAGTTTGTACATCTAACATATTATGCTTAAATTATATATCCTTCGATTATGAGTCAATTCGAACCAACACAAATTTAAATTTATAGCGCAATTCATAAAACAACTATATTTTTTTTGAAGTTACAAATCACAATTATAATAACATATGCATGCTTTATACAAAGTGAGAACTAGGAGGAGCCTTGGCCCCAAAATTGATATAATTAATGTTTAGTCTTTAAAAATTGTATATTTTTTATAATTCAATATATGATTTATTGACCGATTAGTTCATATAGAATAGTGATTGATATGTTTATTATGAGGGCGACTCTTCTAATCGATTTTTCTCTATTTATAATATTAGAATTAAAATTTCCGACATTACTTAAATAATTTAACGCCTTTTCCTGCTAAATAAAACCCTCTAAAATTAGGAAAATTTTACAACGTGCGACGAACACCGATGAACACCACTAATGATGAACACCGATGAACACCATTAAATTAATTAATAAAGATTTAAAATTTTAAGGACCCATCATACAATTAATAATTATTTTTTATATATATTAAAATTTTATTTTTTTTAATAAGGGTAAAATATATATTTAGTACATCACCTATTTTCGTATTTCTATTGAACCCTCATTATTTAAATATTATTTCAATTTGACCCTATTCTTTATAAAAAATAATTTAACCCTCAACCTAAAACCCTAAACTATTAAACCTTAAACTCTTAAACTCTTAAATCTATACCCTAAATTATATACCATTAAAATTAATTTCACCATCATCGATTCAATTCAATTCAATAAAGGGTGTATAGAATAGAATTATGTGGGTTCCAACAAAACATAAGTTAATGCAAGAAATTAAAAATAAGCAAGCATTGTCTTTCTGTTTTTGGAGTGTTCCTTTGGTTACTACAAAACCCTATTGCATAAACATATTTAAACTCTTGTAATGGATCTTGTAAATGATCCGACCACACAAGAAAGAGAGACGACCGCCCAATAACCGACTGCTATGCTATTCTCTAAATCTTCCTTCCCACGAGTTCTTGTTCCCTATAGCTTAAAATCTTTTAATAAGTTATTAAACAAAAGTAAGGGTCGCAATTTTCAAAAGGACCACCATTTGATTTGGTTTCGTGTAGTTTTACAAACAATTTTTTTTATGGTTGCAAATCAAGAAAAGTAGATAAAATTTTCAGAGCTTAAATTGATATTTAGTGTGGGGCGGATGTACCCAGTTCTGGAGAGAGCGTTCTTATTTTCTTAAAATAAAATTAATTTTGCGTTTTTTTTGAAAAAAAAAATAGTTTTGTTTATTGTGTAAATGATTTTTTTTTATACTCATTTGAGAAAAAAAATATTTTGAATCACTATTTTTGAATTTCTAAATTTCTAAATTCAACATTGATCTAGTATCAACAAAAAAAATAATTATTATTTACTATATCCACGATTATGCACATATATATATATATATTTTTTAATTTTGATTTAAATATGCAATTATTTTTTATAATATTAAATAAAAAATTATACTTAAATTTGTTAGCAAAGATAAAAAAAATTAATTCAAGCTTCGACTATGGCGTTAAACAAGATTACCAAATCGTGAGATTGGTGAGTACTCTATTATTTTAAGTACAAATATCCCCATTATTGTAATCAATGGAAACTAGGGTGATGCCTGATGGTGATAAATATAGTAATTAACCTTATTTTAAGTAAGATGATGGTAAAAATATTTTCAATGGTATATGGTTAAGGTTATAGGTTTAAGGGTTTAAGGTTGAGGGTTAAGGCTTAAATTATTTTTTTATAAAGAATATGGTCAAATTGAAATAATATTTAAATAATGAGGGCTCAATAAAAATACGAAAATAAGTGAGGTACTTAATATATAGTTTACCCTTATTAAAAAATAAAATTTTAATATATATAAAAAATAATTATTAATTGTATGATGGGTCCTTAAAATTTTAAATCTTTATTAATTAATTTAATGGTGTTCATCGGTGTTCATCATTAGTAGTGTTCATCGGTGTTCGTCGCACGTGGTAGACTAATCCCTAAAATTAATATATAAAAAATATTCTTTATATACTTTTTACATCTTAAAAAGTTGTGTATTTACCATTTTTTCATAATTAGATTTATTGTGGGCATTGTCGGTTAATTATTATCTCAATCACTAAATTTTAAATTAATTAGGTAAAGGATTAATATCCTATACACTGGCGGTGGAAAGTTTTTATTTCCACAAGCGCCTCAATTATAGGGTTTAGGGTTAGTGTTTAGAGTTTAGAGTTTAGGGGTTTTAGTGTAAAGGTTTAGAATTTAGGGTTCATGTTTAGAATTTAGGAATTATGGTTAGAATTTAGGGTTTAGGGTTAGGGTTTAGTTTTAGGGTAATATGGGTGGGGGTTTAGGTTTTAACCTATAAACCCTAAATTTTAACCCTAAACCTAAAATTCTATCAACAATCTCTAAATTCAAAACTACTACACTTATACCCCTAAATTTTAAACCCTAAACGAAGTCCTTAACCCCTAAAACTAAGGCGCTTGTGTAAAAAAGTTTCCACAAGCGCTTGTGTATAGAACAATTACCCTTAGGTAAATATATATTTTTTCTTCATTCATATAATTTAAGTTAGTGCATGTATATGATTTACTAATTAAAGAATTTTCCCGACCATATGGCCGAAATTATGTAACTGAAATAACTTCCAAAATTCAATTTATTCGTTGAGTTCCCAAAAAAATACAAGTATTTACATCCGACATTTGATTCAATAATTAATGCATATCTTTCAATTTAAAGATTGAGATTCGAATTTGGATTTCTGCAAAAAAAAAAAAAATACAAGTATTTACATCCGACAAGTATTACCATAGAATGATATAGTTAACTTAATTTGCAAGAAATTATTCGTTGAGAGCTTAACTCATGCTTTATATTGGAGTAGAAATTTGCTTCATCTCTTGCATGAAAATATAGATGCATCAACTTAATTCTTTAACTTCGAGATAATGTCGAATACGAGTTTATGTCTAATACATTTTTTTTTCTTTTTCAAGGTTTCATATATTTGAAGAATCATATGATAAAATGAAGAGTCCGAATAACACACAAGAATAACAAAATACTGCATTGCCATTTCCATTTCAAACAAAATAGTGAAGTAGAAAAAAAGAACTTCACCTAGGATAATTTTAGTACTGCTAAAAAATCAAGTACCAAGATCCTAATTTATTAACTTGAAACAGTAATAATACGATTCACATAATTGTGCACTGATCCGGTTCACCAGCAAAAGCCTGTTGCGGCGGAGCCATAGGAGGCTGCAGAAAATACTGAGGCGGTGGAGACATGGGAGGCTGCAGATGATACCGAGGCGGCGGTGGAGATGGATCATAAGGATGGTGGTAATATTGATGGTTAGCTTGCCAATATCTTCCATGGGGATCATCCATGAAATGATGCCCATCGTCTCTTCTTTCTGATGTTTGATTTCTTAATCCAGAGTCAATACAGTACACCTGAGCATGTTTCCCAGCTTTTGCTAGCAGTTTCAGAACGGTTCCGGGGTCTATGTTCCCCGAAACACGAGCAATTCCGTTCGGATCAATGGAGAAAGTAGCACCTGAAAGAAGAAAGAAGAAAAAAGAAAATGCATCATGTGACCACACACACGTACATATCAGTTGTCAGTGGAGATCATAGTGGGATACCTGGAATTCTATCGAGAACTTTGATCATGGTATTCTCCCAACCCGGAGTTTGAATATCGACTGAGGATGAAAGTCTGCAATCAACCAAAAGAAAAAAATTAAACCGAAGCAATGAACGATTGAAAAGATAAAATAAAAAGAATAACAAAGTTATATGGTGTTACTGTGAATTGAGATGATCCAGAGTCCATGGAAACTTGTTGGATAAAAGTGAAAGGAACAAAGGGGGTGATTTCCTGGATATGAGAAAAGGATAGCTTTTTACAAGGAGATGTTGCAGATATGGCTTATATATATATAGATGGTTAAGCAAATCAAGTACGACTTGGTATTCAAATCAGGAATATTTGGAATATCTTTTAAAATAAATACCAAGAAACTTACCATATCATCCTTGCATATCAAACCAGATACAAGATTATTACCACTTCCCTTTCCCATACATTGAAATGGAGAATTTTCCCTCCTTCAATGGTAAAACCAGACATCGTATAATTGAATCAAGAACCGACACGAAATGCAGCATAAAAGAAACGATTTCACATTTCTGATTGCAAATGCTTCAAATCTTTAACAAAATTTTTCAGTGTACAGTCTCACCACTCACACTTTCAAACAATATACACAAAACCATAAAAATGGCACCCCCCCGTCAATTAGCTGTCCGAAAGCTGCCTTTATTTGGTTTTACTAAGGACTTGCAGAAAGAAGAAAAAGCTCCTTTGAGCTCATCTGGAAGAGGGAGTGAAAGAGGTAGAGCCAAATTGTGTGTTCTGCTCTCGTTACTCGCAGGAAATGGATGTGCCAGAGCTGGCTGCTGTTTGTTAAGCCCTTCCATGATAAACGAGAATGCTCCAAAGGTGAGACAGCTCTGAAGAAGTGCCTGTGGTGCACCTGCAAAACCGTTTCAATGAAAATAATAAGGTTCAACATGAACCTATAAGCAAAAGAATGAACCTCGGAGATTCTCGGACCTGGGAAACTTAGAGCAAGTCCAGTGCAACATCCAGCTACACCAGCATTCATAACTGCAGAGATACACAACATTACTCAATATCAACATGCCAAGTGCAAAACAAAAAAATAGGATGTTACAGTGTTTCTTTACAAGGCATACCATCATCTTTTCCTCGCAGCCTCTTCAAAAAGCAAACAACCAAACTGTGTACACCCGACAGAACTGCAAATGTCTATAAAAGGGGAAAAAACATAAGAGAAGCTTGAGATTTGTTCACTCAAGTGTTGAGAACTATGAGTTAATCACATTATTCTCGAATCATGAGATTCTCATACCTTGGCATAAGATCCTGCCTCCACAAAGGAGCCTTTAAAGCCCTTCTTTTTAATCAATCCCGAACCTTCAACAAATGCAGACAAGAGGAAATTAAAGAGTGTGGACCTGATCTAAACAGACAAATGAGCCCCATCAATTATTGAATTAAAAATCCGAACCAGCCGAAAATGATTTCTCAGGGACTAAAGGTTAAGCTTAATCTTGAAATGGCACCAAAAATCCAAAAGAAATAAATTCAGTGCATTCAACATGCACTATGAAGCAACCTTGAATGTGAAGGAAAGCCTACAATCCGACTTCTCAATCATCAAACGCTCACATACATAATATACACTCGGGGCATACAACATCCACTGTGCAGCAACCTAGATCATGAAAGAAAGCCTACAATCCGACTTCTCAATCGTCAAAACCTCACATACATAATAAAAATTCAGGGCATTCTACATGAAATATGCAGAAACCTAGAATGCAAAAGAAAGCCTACAATCCGACTCCTCAATCGTCAGAAGCTCAGATACATAATATTTACATCTCTTCAGGACCAAAGTTCGAGAACGGCAGAAGCAAGATTCAAGCTCAAAGACACAGAGGACCATATATGAGAACCCAAGTCGACATTATCCGAATTCTGATGCTTTCTTTTAAGGGAATTACTCAATCAAAATTACAATTTTAGATACTGAAAAAATTCCATTTTTCAACCAGTTTCCCATAACCACATTAATCTACCACTTCCAAGTTTCATCTCATACATAACATGACTAAAAAAAAATCCTTTAAAAAACCCAAATTTAAAAGAGAAACACATTGGTCTGTAATAAAAGAAATCAAACAAAGAAAGAAAGAAACCCGAAATTCGATGAAAAATTCCTAAGAAATGTTCTTTCACCAAACACATCAACAATGCCAAGGAACCCCAGAAAGTAAAGACTAAAATTTTTAAAAATAAAAGAGATATGAGGCATCAAATTGAAAAGAAAAGATACCGAAACCGAAGATGGAGCCCATGAAGGCACCGCCGGCGGAATCTCCAGCGAACTTGATGAGGCATACAGCAGGGGAATTGAAATTAGGAGGATTTGGGATCATAGCATTTGAAGAATTAGGGTCAGGGCTAGGATTTGTTCCAATGTCAGCTTCGGTGGAAGAGTTTGATGAATCCAAAGTAGCCATTTTTGTTCGAAAATTGCTATCTGTGTTGCTATCGCTTCTTTGAAGGAGAAAACAATTGAAATGATCGATGTTTAGTTTTCCATACGACATTTCCTCTCTCTTTTGTGGCTTATTATACAAAGTGCACTTGAACTTGCAATTTTTTTTCAAATTGTCATTGAACTTAGAATGAATTCTCAAATTGCAAGCTTAAGGAGATGTTGCTCCTCCCAATTTGTTTTTACATTTAAAAATACAATGAGAAATTTATCCATTTAAACCTCTAATTTTCAATTTATTTAAACTTTACCCTCCTCATTTTATAGTTCTTTATACTTTACTCTCGTATCTTTAGTTTCTAGTTCCGTCCCTAATAACACTTAATGATGTCATTATTGTAGTCGATCAATGTTATGTCAACAATTAATTAATTGTTAAAAGGATTAATATCCTATACACTGGCGGTGGAAATTTTTTGTTTCCACAAGCGCCTCAATTATAGGGTTTAGGGTTGAGAGGTTAGGGGTTTTAGTGTAAATGTTTAGAATTTAGGGTTCATGATTAGAATTTAGAAATTAGGGTTAGAATTTAGGGTTTAGGGTTAGGGTTTAGTTTTAGGGTAATATGGGTAGGGATTTAGGTTTTAACATATAAACCCTAAATTTTAACCCTAAACCCGAAATTTTATCATCAATCCCTAAATTCAAAACTACTACACTTATACCCCTAAATTTTAAACCCTAAACAGAGTCCCTAACCCTTAAAATTAAGACGCTTGTGTAAAAAAAAAATTCACAAGCGCTTGTGTATCGAACAGTTACCCTTGTTAAAATACTAAATCAAAATGGGTAATTGTTCTATACACAAGCGCTTGTGGAAATTTTTTTACACAAGCGTCTTAATTTTAGGGGTTAGAGACTCCGTTTAGGGTTTAAAATTTAGGTGTATATGTGTAGTAGTTTTGAATTTAGGGATTGTTGATAAAATTTTGGGTTTAGGGTTAAAATTTAGGGTTTATAGGTTAAAATCTAAATCCCTACATATATTACCCTAAAACTAAACCATAACCCTAAACCCTAAATTCTAAATTCTAAACATGAACCGTAAATTCTAAACATTTACATTAAAACCCCTAAACTCTAAACCTTAAGCCCTAACCCTAAACTCTATAATTGAGGCGCTTGTGGAAATAAAAAATTTTCACCGCCAGTGTATAGGATATTAATCCAATCAAAATATCAATTTGTATAAAAACTGCTAAGGTGAATACGAATTTGTCTAATAATCCTTATTCTTTATAAATCAAGGGTAAATTCATATCTTTGTATTTTTAATAGTCTAAAAGTGATTAGAAAGTAATATAATTCATGTCTCTTAGGATAAACATCATTCACTATGATACTTGTTAGATTCTTAATTGATATGTCTATTTCTAAATTCATAATTAAATTACATACGATATATTTTGTCGATAAGTCATTTGTTCTTTCGGTAAAAATAAATAAATAATGTCTTATATCTTAATACAATTATTATTTTTAACACATATTTAATCAGTTAACTGAGCTGCTTATCTTTGTTCTCTTATATTTCCTTAATAGCACCTCTTTTTTCTTTAGAGCACTTTCTCCTGTCCTTAAGTGAAATTAAGATTAAAATTAAGTTTTGTCGAAAAAAAAAAAACACTTTGAAGTTGAAATTAGGATCTCAAGTTTCAACCTTTATCAACCGGATCAATGCCAGAAGAAGTGAGGCAAGATCAGTAACGTTAGCACCAATTTCCGGACAAGGCTTTGGACAAAGATTTCACAACTTTAGACAAAGATCAGTTTTTGGAAGTTAAATGGAAAAAAAAATGATGAGATTGATGGGACCATTGGGATTTAGAAAGATTCTTTAGCCTTGCCAAATCCAGTGAAGAAAAATCAACGATTTAATGAGAACACAAAACAAAGGACGTAAGTACACGCTTCTTCTTCTTTACAACCTTATAAACTCCCTTTTTCTCGATCTGTAATTTCAGCAAATCCGTATCTCTCTTTGATCTGCAGCTTCTTTGACAATCATCGGCGGCTTGGTGCTGAAACTGTACGCTGCTGAACACGACGGCGCCGGTTAGTCTTTTTTTTTGGTTTACCTTACTTTCGGTGGGATGCTGTCAGGAGATGTTGCTTATTTGGAAGAATGGTTGTTTTGGGTTTCAAAAAGAATAGTTTTTAGTTGAAAAGTGAAGCTAACTTGGTGTAATGGAATTGAATTTTGGATTAGTTGATTGGAACCCGGTTAATAAATGGTGATATAGTTGAATCTGAAGCCTGAACTGTTTTTGTGGAGTTTGGAATGGTATTAAATCGAAAAAGTTTAATTGTGGAAATTTGTTGGAATGGGATTGAATTTTTAGTCTATGTATTATAGTTATGATGCAAAGACCGAATATTTGAAACTACATAGATTTTGATAAAAAGGAAGAAAGCTAGTCTTTTCAATTTTAATTATGTTCTATGTGATCTTTTAAGTCATCATATTTGTAGCTGTTTGCTAGTTGGAAGTTAATTTAACAACGCAGTTGTACTTTTCCTGGCAGGTTTACTTGTGAGAGATCACTCTTAATCTTAAGTAGTAGACGTAGTGTGATATTATTGAAAACCATGGGGACTGAAAACCCTGGTCGTCCGAATTTTCCGATGAGACCTCCTTCTACCCCTTTTGCTTCTGCTCCTCCACCTATGGCACCTTTTCTATCATCTGGTTCTGTGGTGGGATCGGAAGCCGGAAATTTTAGACCTACCCAACAAAGTGGTTCCCCAACTATGACGCCTTTCTTATCTGCTGGACCTAGGCTGCCTGCAAGTTTAAACAATCCATCAGTTCCATCTCCACCCATAACATCTGTTCCACCTTCTGGGGGACCTTATCAGCGATTTCCAACACTGCCATACCCTTCAACTGTTCAAACTACCCCTATACGTGCACCACCTGAGGGGCAGCCACCATTTCAACCTTTTGCAAGTCAAGTATCAGCCCCGTCCATTTATGTCTCTCCACGGTCACAAGTACCACCGGTGCCAATAGGATCTTCATCTCAACCTCCATCAGGTTCATTGTTTTCAGGGCCCAGACCCAATTTTCAGTCACCATTTCCTGGATATCCAAGCCAGCAGCCTGCAGTTTCACAAGCACCTTTTGCTGCTCAGCAAGGAAGTTTTATGCCTCCACCAGCATCATCTCCTTTTGCTAGTCAGCAAGGAGGCTATGTTCCTCCCCCGCCAGTAGCAGCTCCCTTGAACTACCAGTCAAGGGACCAAAAACATCATCCTAGCTCTACACCTCCTATAGGTGGCCTCCAAAGCTTGGCAGAAGATTTTTGTTCACTCTCTCTTGCATCTATGCCCGGATCAATTGAGCCTGGAATCAATTGTAGAACACTTCCTAGGCCGTTGGATGGTGATGTGGAGCCAAGTTCTTTCACTGAGATGTATCCTATGAATTGCAATCCTAGATACCTACGGCTTACTACAAGTGCTATACCATCTTCCAAGTCTTTAGTTTCAAGATGGCATTTGTCTCTTGGAGCTGTTGTTTGTCCTCTTGCAGAGGCTCCTGAAGGGGTAAGTGTCCCAAGAATCAATAATAATTTCCTTTAGGTGTACAGTAACGGTATTTTGTTGAAGATCATGTTTTCCCTGTCAATTGCCTTTTTTTTCCTATTCAGGAGGAAGTGCCAGTGATTAATTTCACTTCAACTGGTATTATTCGTTGCAGAAGATGTCGCACATATGTGAATCCCTATGTCACCTTTACAGATGCCGGAAGAAAATGGCGCTGCAATATTTGTGCTTTACTAAATGACGGTAAACTCACCTAACCTAGGAAGCAACGATATTTCTCAATGGTTGAAACTTGAAAGTGAAACTAGTAATGTGTACGAATGCATTCTTTTATTTGCTATCTGCATTCTCTTTTCTCTTTGGAATGTCCAATTCTATTGAAGGGCAACGAGCTCATGCTTCACTTATGCAGACCTGCTTTAACAGTATATATCAATTTCCTACAACCTTGCTTGTTTTGGGAATCTACCTCTATATTTACTTTGAACTATCTCAATTCATTGATAAAGTGCAATGATTTTTTTAGTTGAGTTAATCTTGGATGTGAATGGAACTTAATATAGCATGTTAACTAGCTATTGTCTATTGCAATATGAATTATTTTTCCTGGTAATATTTCGAATTACAAAGTATACCCGCTTATTTGATCCAACTTACGTGTTCAGTTCCTGGTGACTATTTTTCCCACTTGGATGCCACTGGAAGAAGAATTGATTTGGATCAGCGGCCCGAGCTTCTAAAAGGCAGTGTAGATTTTGTTGCGCCGACTGATTACATGCACCGGCCACCAATGCCACCATCATATTTTTTTCTCATTGATGTTTCAATATCTGCAGTAAGAAGTGGCATGATTGAGGTAAGCACTTCCTATAAAGAAGTTGATTATTTTCCATCTCATATTGCAATGTGAATAAAACTTGATCAGGCTTTCTTTTATTTTTTTAAGCTATCAGTGCAAAATAGAGCTTTTCAGATCTTCTATATAAAATGCTGGCTTGTTTCATCTAGTGTTTGTGTATCATACATATATTTATTGCATCGGTTTCAAACATGTCTATAAAGAAAGGCCTGAAAGATTATTTCGCCTTGTTATTGCATCAGTAGAGAGAACAGAAATTCGTGGAATTAACCTTGCGGCTATCATTACAGGGTTGTCTGACACTGTAAAATCTGTTTAGATATGTTTATCAGGTTGTTGTCCACTTTGTTGAATCATAATTGATTAAATAAATGATTTTGTCTGAATACTTTCTGCTCTGGCTTTGTAGTAATAAAAAGTGCCTTGATAGTCTATGCTGTCCTACGGCTCTCCTTATCATATACACATGTTTAATGGTTTCTGCTGACTTACAACATATCTGTATAGGTTGTTGCTCAAACTATCCGTTCGTGTTTGGATGAGCTGCCTGGCTTCCCCAGAACACAGATTGGTTTTATTACTTTTGACAGCACAATTCATTTTTACAACATGAAGGCAAGTGACTTTTGAAATCAATAGAAAAATTCTTCTGAGATGCCTCATATTTTCTCCATTTTAGCCGAATTACTTCCTAAATAACTTTTGAGTATTTGTGTCTGCAGTCATCTCTTTCGCAGCCTCAAATGATGGTAGTTACAGATCTGGATGATATATTTCTTCCATTGCCAGATGATCTCCTTGTCAACTTATCCGAGTCAAGAAATGTGGTTGAAACATTCCTGGATAGCTTGCCGTCTATGTTTCAGGACAATGTGAATGTGGAATCTGCTTTTGGTCCGGCAGTTAAGGCGGCATTCATGGTTATGGTGTGTTATTTTCTTCATCTTTTCTATTATGATCTTTTACCACCAATGAGACACCTTGGTAGTTTCTTTCTGTAATAGTTGCTTGACTGCCTCTTTATTGCAGCGTCAACTTGGAGGAAAGTTGCTAATTTTCCAGAACACATTGCCTTCCTTGGGAGTTGGACGCTTGAAGTTGCGTGGAGATGATCTTCGTGTGTATGGAACTGATAAGGAACATGTATTGCGGTTACCTGAAGATCCCTTCTATAAGCAAATGGCCGCTGATCTTACAAAATTTCAGATAGGAGTTAATGTTTATGCTTTCAGTGACAAATACACTGACATTGCTACCTTAGGTACAAAAATCTCTGTCCTCTTTTGTCTTTAGGCCTAAAATGATATTGAAGTTCAGAGGAGCTTTTAGTGATACTTCCCGTCTCTTTTTTTTTGAATTCCAATGTAGGAACCCTGGCGAAGTATACTGGAGGTCAAGTATATTATTATCCGAACTTCCAATCAGGTATTCATGGTGAGAAATTGAGGCATGAATTAGCCAGAGATCTTACTAGGGAGACGGCCTGGGAGGCAGTTATGCGCATAAGATGTGGAAAAGGTATGCTCATTCTCTCTATTTATTCGAATCCACTTGTAACTTAATGCTATTAAGCCATAATCCCAATGCAGTTGGGTTAGCTACTTAATTTTCTCTCTCTCTTCAGTCTATAAGTTGACATGGGCAAGCTTATAGAAAACAATTTTTTTTTGGTGTTTTCCCCTATGATTTTATGATAACAAAGCAGTTGGTCCATTTCATTGGTACTTGCCCCAGGAATTCGGTTTACATCCTATCATGGGAACTTTATGCTGAGGTCCACAGATTTATTAGCACTTCCGGCTGTAGATTGTGATAAAGCATTTGCAGCGCAGTTATCCCTTGAGGAGACAATGCTGACAACTCTGACAGTATATTTCCAAGTTGCTTTACTGTATCCTTTAAGTGGGTTGATGCACGGTATCAATGTTTATTTATTGGATTATTCTCTCGTTTGCTTAAACTGGTTTAAAAGTGGAAAAGGATATGGGGTACTAATAATTCTTTGACGATTTAAAGATATACTGCATCCTGCGGAGAGAGGCGTATTCGAGTGCATACGGCAGCTGCCCCTGTTGTTACAGATCTAGGGGAGATGTTCCGACAGGCCGACACTGGTGCCATTGTTTCTTTGTTTTCTAGATTAGGTAGAGTTAATTATGCCCAGTGCAAGAGATGCTATTAGTTTCAGAGGGTCCTTGTATTTTCTAATCCCATGATGTTTTGCAGCAATCGAGAAAACTTTGACCAATAAACTTGAAGATGCTAGAAATTCTTTGCAACTAAGGATTGTAAAAGCACTCCGAGAGTATCGCAATCTCTATGCTGTGCAGCATCGCTTGGGAGCTAGGATGATTTATCCAGATTCTCTAAAGTTTTTGTGTTTGTATGGATTAGCACTCTCTAAATCCGTACCTCTAAAAGGAGGATATGCTGATGCTCAACCCGATGAACGCTGTGCAGCAGGTTTCACCATGATGGCATTACCTGTTAAGAAGTTGTTGAAGCTTTTATATCCTAGCTTGATTCGAATTGATGAGTATCTTTTGAAGGTGAAATATTTTTACCCTTTGAATAAATTTCAATAAAAATGCAGATTATGCAACCTGAACATCCCTTCTGTCTCGTATTTGCAGTCATCTGCTCAATCTGGTGATTTCGAAAACATTATGAAGAGATTGCCTTTGGCTGCCGAAAGCCTAGATTCAAGAGGCCTGAATATATATGATGATGGATTCCGCTTTGTTATATGGTTTGGTAGAATGCTTTCGCCTGATATAGCTAGGAATTTACTCGGGGCAGATTTTGCATCAGAATTATCAAAGGTACAATCTCTTGTTAATGAATGCCAACTGCAGCCAATGAGGGCATCCTGCTATTGAATATGCTTTGCCTGTTTTGCCATGACGAGGTTGTACTTAATTCGCTCATTTGGTTTATGTTTTCTAATCAGGTCACCCTTACTGAGCATGATAATGAAATGTCAATAAGACTGAGGAGGATATTGAAGAAACTAGGAGAGGGTGAGTCTTCATATTATCAACTTCCTTATCTGGTACGACAAGGCGAGCAACCCAAGGAAGGATTGCTGCTGCTCGTAAATCTTATTGAGGACCAGATGGGGGGCACCAGTGGTTATGTTGATTGGATAATGCAAATACACCGCCAAGTCCAGCAAAATACATGATGAATACGGGTAATGTTAGAGGTGGTCATCCTCAGCGTTGAACTCGGGATATTAAAAAAGCAGGTTTAGCAGGACAGAAGAAGCAGATTTCTTGAGTAAGCAGAAAACGGTATGTTACTTTGTTCACTCTAATTCCGGCCGCATATATGGTCAGAGTGTTATCAGTCTCCAAGCTCGGGGCTTCTTTCAACGGAGAACATTAGTTGAAATGCATTCATAACTTGCTTTTGCTTCTGGCAACAATTCCGCAGGGCTTCATCAAATTAACCTGCAGAATTGAGTAAACATTTTTTTTGGTTGAGACAATAACTCAACTAGTGATCTCAGTGGAAAACAGAGATGATGTTTAGAGGATGGTGGAGGAGAGAAGAAATTAAAAAAAAATTATAAATATAGAAGATTAAATGTGAAATTATACAAATTGTTTTTATTTCGGTGGTCAAAATAGAAGTGAAATAATAGTTTATGGACTATCTAGGTAATTTATCCTTTTTTATTGTGCCAAATTAGCATTCAATTTAAGTCTAACGACAACAAACGTCTCAGTGACCAAAAGTTTACAGATAAAAAATGTAGGTAATTTTACTGGTCGTTTTGAAAATAGGTGATTAACTCTGTACCGAAAAAATACATAAGTGATTATCTCAATATAGTTAACCTTTTTTAAAATTATGAAATTTACAAACATAGTGCAGACTAAGTTATTTAAATTCAAATTTTTTTTAAAAAAATAAAATCATCTATTATATGTCGTGTTCATATAAACTAAACAAATAAAAGTAAGTATTGAAGTGAAATAATATCAAATTCATCTTATATAAAAAATATTTTTTATAATCTCTCTTATTTAATTTATTTATTAATTAATTTGAAAGCTATGTTAAGAAAGAATTAATTAGTTAATTTGGTTCAAAAAATACTATCAAAGTCTATTTTAATTCTTCTCAACTTAATTTACTTGGTACATTTTCAGAATTCAAACCTAAATGATAAATATATAAAGAAAAATTGTTGAGTATAATCATTAATATTATTTTAGGTTAGATTCTAATACACACTTTTTACACATTTCTTTTTAAAATTTAATTTTTTTTTCTTAAAATCTTAAATTTTAAACTTTAAATTTTAATCCCAAGTTTTGAATTCTAAACTCCGTCTCCTTAACTCTTGTGTACGGAAGTTTTCTCTATTATTTTACAAACAACTCAGAAAAGAGTAAGAAAAAGAAAACAATCCACGAACTCTGAAGACACTTGCATCGTACCGACATAGCTGATGTTTCATATAAACAAATCTTGGGGGCAATCGAATTTCTCTTTGATTTCTTCCAAAACCATCAAGATTTCATCTTCTGTTCCAAGAAGGGTACTTTCCGCTTTCTCCTTTCCTTTTAAACATGTTTTTATGTTCTGTCTGTATATATCTGTTGAATTGATTCTTTTGAATGCAAAAAACCCTTCTTGGATTTTTAATATCTGATTCTTTTTCTTCTTCTGGTGATTTTGATACAAAAAAATGAACCCAAACTGGGAAGAATCATTGAATCACTTTGAAAGGGTGATTGATTCTGGCACTGAGTCCATGCGTATAAAAGCAGTAATCAAATTGGCTAAACTATCGAATCAAGCCCCGGAGTATATACTGAGCCAAACCATTCCGATTCTTAGTAATCTTATTGCTGATGGTAGTTCTAATAATTTGAGTCCTCGTCTACGAGGACCGGTTATTCATTGCTTAAAATGTATTGCTCGTCAAGGGGGTGGTAGATTGGCCACCGAAATAGGCCAATCCGGTGCTTTACTATCGATATTAAGGTTGTTGCCGCAATCCGATGCTGGTTTCCAAAGACTTTGTCTGAAATGCATTTGGTGCCTTGTAAATTTGTGTAACCAGAATCGCGTCGTTGTTGCTACGAATGGTGGTTTGGAGATTGTTGTTAATATGTTGAATTCATCGGTGGATGGTGTTATTAGATGGTACTTGTTGGAGATTTTGAGTGCATTGTCATTGTTGAGAGTTGTAAGGAGGGGACTTATTAGTTTAGGTGGGGTTAGATTTCTTGTTGAGGCAGCTAGTTGTGGTCACATGTTATCTAGGGAAAGAGCTTGCCAAGCAATCGGGTTACTTGGTGTTACGAGGAGTGCACGCCGCATGCTTGTGGATTTGGGTGTTATAGATGTTCTCGTGGAAATGTTTCAAGTTGGAGATGGTGCCGCAAAACTTGTGGTTGGCAATTCGCTTGGTGTGGTTTCAGGTAATATTAATAACATTGACCTGATTGCTCAAGCTGGGGCTATTCCATTGTATGCTGAGCTTATTCAAGGACCTGAACCACTCGGTCACGAGATCGCAGAGGATGTTTTCTGTGTATTAGCTGTTGCAGAAGCAAATGCAGTTTCAATAGCTGAAAACTTGGTGAGAATCCTTAGGGAAGGCAATGCTGAATCAAAAGCTGCAGCTGCTAATGTTTTCTGGAATCTTTCGGGTTACAAGCACTCTGTATCAGTCGTCAGAAACTCGGGTGCAATTCCCCTTCTGGTCGAGCTTTTGGAGTCTCAAAACAATGAAGTAAGAGAAGCTGTATCCGGAGCTATTGCTCAGTTGAGCTATAATCGGGAAGATCGGGAGGCACTAAACGAATCACGGGCTGTCCCTCGTCTGCTTGAATTGTTACATGATGACTCAGAGGAGCTTAAGGATAATGCTGCAGAGGCTCTTATCAATTTCTTTGAAGATCCATTGCAGCATGAGAATATATCTCAAGTAGCTGACCATCCTTCATTTCGGAGCATGCAGAACAGACTCGGTAGAATTCGTACTGCTTCCAATGATCAGACAGTTGGTTCGATGAGATCGATGACTATCGACTGAACAACTCACCAGAGAGGCCTGATATTTTTGGGAATCATGCAAATAGACATTTAACTTGGACAACTCAAACGGCAAAAAGGCAAGAAATCAAGTTGAATTAAATCCGATAGCTTTTGAATAGTTGAGTTTAACCAGAATTTCATCAAGTAAATAGGCAATTATCCCCAGCACGATTGACCCTTTGTTCTGTGAAAATTTGTACAATGTTGGTCTATTTATATTGTTGTTTCAATTTCCGTTTTACAAGTCTTTACCTCTTCTTAAGAAGCAGTAAGAAATTAGAAAGGGAAATGACAAATGAGAAAAAAGAACTAGTGTAATACAATTATTGTCCATTGGGGATCTCATTATCCTCTTTATGATCAGCAAGTACATACTGATCCGAGGGGTCATCCTCTTGTTTTTCTTCAAATGTATCTTCCTCGTGTTTACCATTATTCGAGTCTTCATTACTGCTCCGTTTCTTCATGATTTTCGGAACCATCGGAGTTACTGCTGTGGCATCTAATAGAGCTTCCTCGCTGTTTATCCGCTCAAATCGAACGGCACTAACTTTTCGGGCATTTCCTGCTAATATCTGCACATAAGACAAGATGCTTAAAATTAAGATGCAAATGACTAATATTTTTTACATTTCAAATGTTTGTATATATTAGGTTCAGAGATAATAATTCTTTCGCAATCCGAATGTCATCAGTGCAAACTGCTTTCATTCTGTATGTACCCAACTACACTCCAAATGTTACATTATTTGGTATAAATGTGTATCTCGAAAAGGTTCAAACTGTACCTCAAGTTTATATATCTGATGCCTTTCCTTCAGATCTTGGCGATCAGATGCAGCTTCGGAATTCTCATCGTCGTCGTCTTCATTACTTCTTTCAAGCACTACTTCTACACTCTCACCTGTCCTTGGTATATATCCAAATGCCTCGCATACAAAACCGGACACAGTCTCATATTGATGTTCCTATATGTTGAAAATACAAGTATAAGTTGACGAAACAGACACTTAACATATCTGGATCCAGACCCTTGTTTTAACATCTGAATGCATATTCATAGACATTTATATACCTACCAAACTTGCAGAAGCTAGAAAATAGAATTAAAATTTATGCATGAGGATTAATATCAATAATAATGAGGAATGCAAGTGATATACCTCAGGCATTTTGATGTTTAGATCTTCGGAAAGTTGATCTATAGATGTATTAGCATCAACATCAAAGATACCCTCCGCTCGCATTACGATATAGCCAGTTTTCTTCTGGATCTCCTCCTGTTATAGCAGGAAACAGAAATATACGAACCAAGCTATATTAATCATTGAGCAGATAATTTGAAGCGTAACAATCGTCTTGATTCTCGATTTCTTAAGCAAGTTTCACTGCCATCCCCTACTTGTGGAATAATGAAAAGCAGTTTTTTTGAATAAATTGAAATAATTATGAGTATAAAGTTTATAGCAGAGGAGCTAAGTGATAAATGAAGTTGTCAAAGGTGTAGTGAGCCTTACTTTTGAATCATTTTCATCGAAAATTTCACCGACAATCTCCTCAACCACATCTTCCAAGGTGACTATCTGTTCATCATAAAATCAAAATTAATAATTAAAAAAAGAGACAAAGGAAGAAATGCACTACTAATCGTTGCCTCCTAAGTTTGTTAAGTAATCTTTAACAAAGGTAAAAGGAATTTTTGGCAGCCCAATCAACTTTTCAAACTGCCAAAACTTTTCCGTGTTCGATCTTGTATTAATGTCGTATAGCAAACCAGTTAAGTTATGCCATACAAATCAAATGACACACAAAACATGAAAACTGCATACTCCCGACAGATAAGAAACATTCGAGAGTATAAATGTAAATACAAAATTAAGAATACTGCATACCCCAACTGTTCCACCATATTCATTAAGAACAACAGCCATGTGAACCTTCCTGATCCGAAACTCTCTAAGGAGATTCCAGACTGACATTGAATCTGCAAAAAAATCGAGAATACTATGAGTAATAGCTTCTCGGAATATAATCTATAGGCACGTGTTGTCAAAGTATGATGACAATAAACCAAAGTTCTATCTACCATTAGCCAAATGAATACCGGGATAGCAAGGGAAAATTCAACAGCATAAACTCAAAGCTCGAAATCAACAGAATTACCGGGCACAAAGTATGCAGGTTTGTGAGCCATGTCTCCCACAGTAGTACTTTCTAGCAGTTCACCCTTCAAAATCAAACAGATTATAATTCTGCACACTATGATATTGTTGCTCACGTCAACAAGCAAAGTCTTATCGATGAAAAGAAAAAGAAACTGAGCAGAAATTGTCTCACCTTTGGAACATAATCTAGTAGATCCATAGCATATGCAATACCTACTATATTGTCAATCCGCTGCTCGAAAGCAGGAACCCTGCAAATATGAGTTCAACAGATCTCTTAGCTTATTTTTAAGGAAAACAGACAAAAGATTAATTACTAACTACTAAGCTTACCTACCTTGAATATTGATGAGTCAACCACAAATTATGGAACTCAACAAGAGTCGAGCTTGCATCGATTGCAACTACATCAACAAGAGGTGTCATCACCTCTCTAACATGGGTATCTTTTATCTCTAATACATTTTCAATCATATCCTGCAAGGGGATTCTAACAGTAAGAGCACCAGAACCATAAAAGAAGAGAGAGGAACCAATGGATGATTCATTTAGATTTATGCAAATAGTGAAGTATAAACAGGGATCATAGAGAACAATAACTGCAGCATGCCTGTACATAGGCATTCTGTCAGATAGCTAAGCTGGAGCTATTCATTTTTGATTCATTGAAGACCCACTGGTCTACTTCTACAGAAGAGAAGATAACAGAAAATACCCATTGCAGATAAAATGCTGTGTTAGTCAAATGCTCAATCAAAATTATATATGTACTTATAATATACATGATATATATGGTCACCTGCTCCTCCTCCTCTATTGCTCCACTCAACTCTGCCCCTCGTAACATTAACTTCAATTCATCTTCAGTAACGTAAGGTTCACTAAATAAAGAGACAAGGCATAAGACATTTAGAAGGCATATTACACAATGATGACATATGTTGAAA
Source organism: Hibiscus tridactylites (assembly GCA_958450335.1). Lineage (NCBI taxonomy): Eukaryota > Viridiplantae > Streptophyta > Magnoliopsida > Malvales > Malvaceae > Hibiscus > Hibiscus tridactylites. Next base: position 17,091,460 of record OY288271.1, on the reverse strand, counting down.
ATCTGACAGACCATTGCAAACGAAACTGATAATGCATGGTGACTTGGAAGATGCATATAGGTTAAAACCAGGTAACTATTTTCTTCACCTCTTTCCTTTTAGACCAAGAATTTTCAGCATTCCCATTGATAGATATGTCACAACTCTTCCCACTGGATATAGTATTACAGAGAGCCATGCCACTGGCCTGACCTAGAAATATTTTAACCACAGTTAGTCAGCCAATTTTGAATTGTTTTTTTTAAAGCGTTTCTGTAATGACACACATCTACATGGTGATGAAATTTAAATATCCAAATGATTGTTTTTTTCATTTGAGGGGAGAGGAACTTACCACAAATTTGGCAACTTCTGTGGGATTGTGAACAGCTATACTCTTTGGAGTGATCTCAGTGAGAAGCAATATGGCAACCTAGCACCATACAATAAAAGGTAACCAATATTTATTGCACGAGTAGAGATGCTATATATTCATGCGCTGACCGACAACAACTCACCTTGATGACTTCTAAGAAAATCAGAATATAAGAAAGACAAGAAGATGGCATGGATACTACACATACGATACAACCCCAAAACCAAATCTAAGAACAAGATATTGATACATACAGTCATTACTCCAGTTGCCGCAGTAACACCAGCTTCCCCAAATATTGCTGTTGCAGCATCTGTAACTAAAGCAGTTGCTCCAATATTGACCACCCTGAGTGAAATCCACAATAAGAAATACTTTCAAGCTAAAGCTGGAAAAGGAAAATGGATTTGGAACTAGTCAAGGTGATGGCAAGAAAAGAAGAGTACGTGGTGCCAATAAGAATGGTTGTGAGAAAGCGTGTTACGTCACTGGAAAGCATTTTAAAAACACCATCTTCAGAGTCTTTCTCAGCCAGCTCACGTATCTGACACAAATTAACATCAGATGATCAATGAACGACAAAATTCTTAAGGGTTTGATCACGCATGAAGGAAATTTGCCGCAGAGATTCCAATCCTCAGTAACTAAAAATCAAAAGTGCAATTTATACTTCAAAAGGTTTTTCTGAACAACAAAATTCTTGAGGGTTGGATCAGTAACTATCATTTTCTCTCTTTGTTTTCCTTCTTTTCACTCATCTTTTTTCAACCTTTTCACTCTAATGTGCTTATATCTGTCTTTCTCCCTATTGTGCTCAACATTAATAATTGGGCTCCTCTTATAAGTAACTATGATCGAGCTAATATCTAGAAGAGATTGATATCATCCAAATTCAATCATGATAGACCAATATAAAACACAAAATTCACATCGAATGTTCACATTGCAAATCAAAATTTAACCTTATATTAACTTAAGCAAAATTTCTCAAGTCACCCAAGAATCTCCACAACAGTCATCTAAAAGAAAATCAAAAGACAACTGTACAAGTGAGTGACTGAGTGTCGGATACGAGTATGTGTTTAGCTCCGCTGTGCTCATTTTCTTCAAAGGAGTTAATTCTAACTTTTTCATATATTTGGAAGATGATACCAGTGAGTATAACATAGGACAGACAGCCATTATAAACTGACCAAATCATCTACATTCTTTCCAACTTACAACAATCCATATCATATACATTCTGATTTCCATAATTGAACAACAACATATATGCATTTATGAACATAAACGCTATGAAATTAAAACCCTACATCAAAGACATCAAATACCTTCCAAGGCCACAATGTGGTGATAGCAGTCTCCGCCATTGAGAAGAAGGCAGATAAACTCAAAAGCGCAGTCAAAATCACACCTTGTTCCTTGAACACTTTAAGAATCATAGATGCCTTAGGCCAAGCATTCCTCAACAACAATATGCACTGCCCAATCACTCCATAACCAGCATTAACCACTCCCTCCACAGCAAAAACTCTCTTGCACCCAAAGACCAATACACCACAAACCAATGCCACCAAAATACCCCTTTTCACCAAAATCAAATTCTGATCAGTTCCCACATCTTCCTTTTCTTCCCTCAGCAATCCCTTGTGTGCAAAAGCACCATTTTTTGGCACCCCAAAAGCTTTGAAAACTCGGGGATTTGAGCAGGTGGAGATAACAGGAGTTGGGTAGTGATTAGGTTTGGACAAAAACTTTGATGGGTTCTTCAAATTTCGATACAGAAGCAGGAAAGATGAGGACTTTGTTGAAACGAAAGTGGGTCGGCTGAAAATTGAGGATTCAAGGGCCATTTGTATCAATAAGAATGATTCAATTACAAAAAAAAAATGAAATTTATTTAAGCAAAACAAAAAAGATCAAAAATTAAAAACAAAAAGAAAGAAAGAAAAGGTGGGAATTTCAGGTTTAATGGCAGAGTTGTCGCTTCATAACCTCCAAGAGGGTGTTCTTAGAGAAGCTTTGCGTTTGGTGAAGGCAAGATTGTGCTTGCTCCAAGTGGGGAGGGTAAGTGGGCCTTTTGGAAATGACAGAATTTGCCCCCATTGATTTTAGAATTACAATCCCCCCCAGGTTGACTCTTGTACTGGGTAGTCAATAGATAATTAGACCCAAGTCGAAATTTTAATTTCAATTTAACCTAATTTAATTAAAAATTATAATAATTTGAAAAGGTTCTATTGAAATTGACTTAAACTCTAACAAACTCGAATATGAAATGATATCATCATGGTGAAGACAGGATTAGAGAACGAGATAATAAAATCGTCTAATTTTAAAATTAATAAGAATGTAATAAATATTTAATTCAAAATTTAAGAAGGACGAGATTTAATTTGACAATCATTTAAACTAGAAAGACTAGAGTAGAGAATTCATACATTTTATGTGAATGTAACAACACATCAAGAAAAAAACTGTACGAAGGCATGACTAACATGCATTTGTAGAGCTTTTCGGTTTCTTTGATTTCGCTTCTTTTTTCGATGCTCTTTTTTATTTCATGATGATTTCAACTTATTGGAAGTCTTTTATAAGATGTCGAGGTTACAAATGAATGCCTCAAAGAGCAGGCTCTATTGTGCTGGGATTGATTTAAGTGAGTTAGATAGTATGATAGAGCAAACTGATTTTCAAATTGGTACACTTCTAGTGAGATATTTAGGTGTTCTGTTGGTGGCTAGAAATCTTACCTCTTTGGATTGTGAGAGCTTGATCGAAAAAATTGAGAGTAAGGTTCGAAACTAGCCATCCAAGTGTTTATCCTTTGCAGGGAGGTTGCAGCTTATTCAAGTTGTCATTTTTAGTATCCAAAACTTTTGGAGTAGAGTATTTTTGTTGCCCTCGAAAGTTATAAAGAAGATTGAAATGTTATGTAATTTCTTTTTGTGGAGAGATGCGGATGGTTCAGCAAGGGGTGCCCGTGTTAGCTTGGAAAAAATTTGTCATCTCAAGTGTGAAGACAGATTTGTGATTAAAAATATATTTGTATGTAATAAAGCATGTATGATGAGGTGTTTGTGGCTGGTTCTTTTTGGGACGTGGATAGAGTGTTATATTTTAAAGAGGTTTCTATTTGGTAAATCCCTCTAAAGAGTAGTCATAGTTGGGCTTGAAAGAAGATCTCGAGGCTTCGTGATGATTATTCGGATAAAAAATTCTAAGCTAGAAAAATATGAGAGGCCCTTAGGCATAAGCAAGACAGAGTGCTTTAGGCTAAAACTTTATAGGGAAGCTTTTCAATACCTAGACATTCATATATTTCTTGGTTGACTCTCCTTGATAGGCTACCTACAAAGGTTCGAAAACTTTGTATAGAGGAGGTTACGAAAACTTTGTATAGACAGTGGTGGAGTCAAGTTATATAGAATGGGAAGTCAAGTTATATAGAATGGGAAGTCAAGTTATAGAATAGGGTTTAGGGATGTATCTAGAGGGGCGGTCGCCCTTCTAAAAATTTGAAATTTTATATATTTTAAAAAAATGTAATTTTTTTATGTATTTCCTATTAAAAATTTATTTTCACCCCTTAAATTTTATAAGTTCGTCTCTCTTAAAATTTTATAGGTTCGCCCCCTAATATAAAGTTATGCGTTTGTCTTTGTTAACAATGATAGAACTTAACACTATTTATTGAGAGATTATTTTAAAAATAAATTTAGGGTAATAATAAATTATATATTTTTAAAGGGTTAAAGATAAATTTTATTATAATTTTTTGACTTAAGAGTATTATAAGCTCTTGAGTTTTGGAAAAAATTAACCTTTACATTTTTGAGAAAAAAATTCAATTAACGCTCTAAATTTTTTTTACTCCCAATTAAACTTTTATCTTCTAAAATTTCACCAATTCACTCCTTTAACCAATGTTAATTGTTAAATCTAATAGTTTTTATCAATTGGTGTAACGTGTCTTGTTACAATATTGTCACTTGACATGTTTAGAATTTTTTATTTTATTTTAAAAATTTTATAAAAAAATTTATAAAAATAGTTTTCTAACAACATTGTAAATGTCATATGACAGAATTGTAGTGTGAAGCGACATTAATATCTCAAGAAAATTGTAAAAAAAATTAGTTGTCAAAATTAAACAAATAATTTAATTAGTTCAATTTATTGGTTTAAAGGCTTAATTGGGTAAAAAAATTCAATAATTTTTTTTAAATCCAAAGACTTTAAACACCCTTAAGCTATTTTTTTAATTTTTAATATTTTGTAGAGGTCGCTTCCCCACTAGTCTTGGTTGTGTTTCCCCTAGCTCATAAGTTTTTATAAGAGATGATAGTGCGGCACACACTTGCTCAACATTGTTTGCTTTGTTTATATGTGTTTATGTATTATTTAAAATTTAAAATATAATTATGTGACATTAATTTCGTGCAGTATGTTTTATTTGAAAATTTTGATTCTTTTAGTAACTTTTAGTTAATTTTACAATCAATGAATGACCTAGTAGATATGAAAATGACAAATTAGTAAAAATTTAAATATTGGGATTAAAAATTATTTTACTTTTTTATCAGGCCAACAGTTAACGATAAAATTTAACAGGAGATGAATAAAGATTTTCAAATAAAAAATAATACAATAACATCGTTGCAAAATTAAAGTTTGGAGACTAAATTTTAAATTTTGAAATAGTATAAGGACTTCTGGCATCTTTAAACCTTTGCATTTGAACTATAGTGTTATTTGTGTTTCCGAAATGTGAAACTTTGCCATTAGTCCTTGTACTATTTTTAAATTCTAGATTTAATCTTTTTTGCTCCAATTTAGTCAATTTTAATTTTTTTAAACTTGTTAGAGTTTGAAATTTCAGAGGGTAAATTCTACATTGTTTACTTTTAGTTTAAATATGTGTTCATGTAATATCTAATAATTTAAATTTTAAATATCAGATTATAATTCTATGACATTAAATCTATATAAAATTTTATTTGAAAAGCTTTATTCTTTCCTTAACTTTTAGCCAATTTTATCATTAAAAACTAATTTAGTAGATATAAAAAGAAAATTTAATAAAGTCAAGGAGGCGTAAAAATCCAATAGCCCCTTCTATGGCTCACACTAAAAATCACTTAAAAATTAAATTTTAAACTCTAATCCTAACTTTCACGTCCTAAATTTTAAACTATACACCCTAAAAATACACTACACTTCTAATTTCCTAATCCCTAACCACAAACCCTAACATCAAACTCTAAACCCACTATTTTAAAGTGGGAGAATAAAAACGGGCGTGATTAGGGGCAGACGATTTCCATCCAACTTAGAGCATATAGTTAAAGACTCATGTTGATATTCAATCTATTCCCCTAGGTCTTGTGTTTTAGTTCTAGTAGGAGCAATCCCCTTCCCTAGGTAGAAATTGTTAAAAATAATAATAAAAATATAAAAATAGAGATTAAAATTTTATTTTCTTTTTATAGCTATTAGACATGCTGTGAACAGTAAAATTTAAGGAAAACTAAAAGGGAAATTAAGATTTTTGAATGAAAAATAGTTTGATACAAGATTTTCAATTGTAGGGTTTAGAGATTTAAGTTAGGATTTAGTGACTATGGGTTTAGGTTATATGTGTAGAATTTAGAGTTTAAAGTTTAAATTATAAGGTATTTTAAGAATTCAGATTTTAAATTTTATAGTTTAAATATGAAGAGTTGTGTAAATTATTTTACACAACTTGTTAAAATATAACTATTTTTAAATAAAAAGTAGTGCAAAAACTTAATATCACAAATTAAATTGTATTTAGACTAGAATTTAAGTTTTAAAATAGTACATGAACTTCTGACATATTCAAACCTTTGCATTTCAACTCTATTGTTACTTGTGTTACTGAAATGTAAAACTTTGCCAATAGTCCTTGTACTATTTGTATGTTCTAGATTTAATTCTTTAGCTCTAATTTGATCGGTTTTAGTTTCTTTTTGTTTTTATTTAAAATTACGATCTTGGTCTAGACATATAACTTTACAATGACTGTGAATGATCACATTGAAGGAAAAGAACTAAATATACTTACACATATAAAAGGAACTAACAACAAAATCCAAGTTATCAAATTTAACGACTATTATTTATGTTAGATTTTACGATTACCATTTAGATTAAGATCGAAATTTCAAAATTTAAGAAATATAAGGACCTAATCATAGTACAAGACTAAGAATTTAAAAACTTTACCTAAAATATAGGGATTATTAACAATGTCATCGATTGAGTTTGATTTCTAAATCGGAGTGGCTACTTTTATAAAATCAAAAGTATAGCAGCTAAAATAAAAATATCCAAAGAGTACATGGACTGAATTAAAAAAAGTACCGTTGATAAACCGCCTTGCTTTCATCTATAAATAAATCTGGTCTTCTTGTTCTTGCTAAATTCAAATTTTTTCTTACGCGCAAAAAAGAATAATCACAGTAACAACGATATTGTTTTACCTGCAAGCAATCTCTGCTTCGTCTTCAACCTCAGAGTTTTAGGGTTTCCTTGGTTTTCCGATCATCTATGGACGATCCGACCTTACACTGTCAACCTGATCAATCAGCTCCCTCCACCACTCTTTCGACTCGGACAATGAAGATCAATCGTATGATCAACTCCGATTATAACAGTTGTCGTTCGCGTGCAATTTACTACGATAGGTTTATCCCCAGCAGAACCGGTTCCAACTTGGCACTTTTCGACATCTCTAATTCTCCCGCCTCTGTTGAAGACGGTCCCGGTACTTATAATAGCCTTCTACGTGAAGCGTTGTTGGGTTCCGATAAGAAGGATTCATGGGGCTTGCCGGCTGGCCAGAATATTCTCCGGTACAAAACTGAAACTAAACGGCCTTTACATTCGCTTCAACCTTTTGGGTTCGACGGCGAGTTGGTTAACCGGATTAGCCATAATCCCGGTAAAGCTCCCATGAAGATTCTCGGGTCACCTTACCAGGTAAGGGGTTTTATGGGTTTTATGGTAAATTTGGTTGGAATTCGGAGATGGTTGTTGTTATTATTATTTGGTAATTTGGGTTAACTTTTTTCCTCTGTTCTTTTTGTAGATTTTGGATGCACTTGGATTGGAAGATGATTTTTATTCGAATTTGGTGGATTGGTCACCCAATAATGTGTTGGCTGTAGGGATGGGGAGTTGTGTTTATTTGTGGAATGTTTATAGTAGTAAGATTACCAAGTTGTGTGATTTGGGGATCAACGATGACATTTGTTCAATTGGTTGGGCTCAATGTGGAACTCAGCTTGCTGTTGGAAGCAGAAATGGCAAAGTTCAGGTTTGGTTTTAGACTTTTATTATATTTACCTTACCTTTGTTTTCCGGCTATGTTTGTAATAGGAATGTTTAAACATGATGAAGTATAATGAAGCAACTGGACTTTTTTTTCTTCTTATTTTTGCTCTGTTGCCTTTTGCATCGAGTCTTCTAACCTCTACTTGCAGTGTTGTTTTGCTTATAGGATAATGTAGTGAGTTAATAGCTCTCCCTTTGTTTATAGATTTGGGATGCATCAAACTGCCGCACAGTAAGAACAATGGAGGGGCATCGATCACGTGTTGGGACGTTAGCTTGGAGCACTTCGCTATTATCTTCTGGTAGTCGTGACAAGAGCATTCTTCAAAGAGATATACGTGCTCGGGGCGATTTTGTTAGTAAGCTCTCTGGACATAAGCTAGAGGTTATAAACTCTTACTCATCCTTAGTTTGATTCAGCATGTATTGCTATTCGTTCATGAATTGTGAAACTTAAGAGTCTGAATTCATTTATGTCGGCCTTTTTGTAGGTTTGTGGACTGAAGTGGTCTTACGATAACCGTGAACTAGCATCGGGTGGAGGTGACGGCAAAGTATGTAATACCTCTTCTTTTTCGTGTCTAACTTATGCTTAGTATATAACTTTGTAACTTATGAATGCCAAAACTCTCAACCATGTGCAGCTTTTTGTTTGGAACCAAAATTCCACTCAACCTGTCTTGAAATACTGTGAGCACACCGCTGCCGTGAAGGCAATTGCGTGGTCTCCCCATCAACATGGCCTTCTTGCATCCGGTGGTGGTACGGCTGATCGATGTATTCGATTCTGGAACACAACCACTAACACAAACTTGAGCTGTATGGACACTGGCAGCCAGGTGACTATTTCATTTTCGGTTTTTATCCTATAGTGCTCTTTAGTCTGTAACATGCATGGCATTGAAATATATATATATATATTTGGTGCATAAAGTCACTTCCGTAACTGCAGTGGATCCGATTAGTTCAAATTGATGAAATACTTTGTCTTCTGCATGGTAGTCAAACAGTTCTGCGCTGGTGCTAGAATTGCACTTCTAATGTTCACTTTGTACATTATAGGTATGCAATCTTGTGTGGTCTAAGAATACCAATGAACTCGTGAGTACTCACGGATATTCCGCGAACCAGATAATCGTCTGGAGATACCCTACCATGTCAAAGGTATGCCAAGTTTAAAAATAGTGTCTGTATATGATGATAATCTCCCAACATCTACTTTTTCCTCTAAAATTTTGTTCTAATAATGCAGTTGGCTACTCTCACCGGCCACACATACAGAGTTCTTCATCTTGCAATCTCACCTGACGGACAGGTAGTTCACTTTCCCCACACTTCATATAGTTACCCTCGCCTTTTACTCTGTTTTATGGAAGAAGAAAAAAACTAGATGAACTATATGAAAAATCTGTAACTCTCCGTTGAAAAGACTTATTTTTCCCTTTTCTTGCAGAAAATAGTTACAGGAGCCGGAGATAAGTAAATCACAAAATTTCTCGTTTGAAAGCGAGGTAAGTAAATCACATTTGAATAGTGTTTTTACTAATTTATGGTTTTGTTCCCGTTGTAGGATCAAACATGATGTTGATGACTGCCCAAAGAGGAGGCCGTCGAAATGCTGGAGGTGTGGAAATCCACACTTGTATTTCCAATGCCCGCACAAATTCAAGCAGTCCAAGTTACGGGACGAGTCCGACAAGATCGAGGCTTTGAAGCTTGATAAGAAGTGCAATGTGCTACCATTTAGTATGGTAGAGGCATGCGAGGAGCGAAGCTTGCCCGACAAGACCGAGGCCATAAAGCTAGCTTCCTTGTTCGGTGAATCACCTAGTTTGGTGGTTGTTGGGGCGTCAAAGTTCGATAGCGCAACTTTGGTTAAGGAAAGGTTGCAAAAGTGCAACAAGTCCACAAATTACGTGGAGTATTCCAGCGACGATGACGATGATGAGTCATCTTGTGAAGTCGAAAGTGACTCTGAAGAAAAGGAACCTATGTTTGTAGACATAGTGTTTTCCGATATTACACTAAATACACCAGTGGATCCGAGTGCACATTCGCTGCTCATATCCGAGCGAATGGCCATGTGGTTAAACCTTCAAGTTAAGAAGGTTAAAGAACAAGTTGAGAGAATCAGCTTCCGAGACGAGCCAGTTGTGGGAATCGCGAAGGATGTGTACCTTCAAATCAACGATTTCCGAGGCACAATAAACATCAAGGTATTATCTCTTGATTCTTTTGATGTAAATGAAATTATTCTTGGTTTATCTTTTTTGGAGCAAATAAATGCACTTGATTTGCCAAAGTCCGACGATGAGGTTGATGCAGGTTCAACCAAGATAACCAACGATGATGAAGCACTTGGCATCGAGGAGTTGCCGATGCGAGTGGGACATCTCTACGCTTTCGAGAGTAGAGAGCCAAGTGATCGAGATGATGATGAAGCCATGGAAGAATCCATGGATGTTTCCGACATAACGGAACAAGTCTTTGATGAGTTCGAGGACGTGAAGGCATTCGAAGTCCATACCTTCGCAAATGCCAACTTTATTGAAGGAATCCTCTTAGAGAAGGGAGTTCCAATTGCCCGAGTGAGTCGAGGGCTTAACGAGTCCGAGAAGAATTACACAGATCGTGACAAAGAGATTATCGCAGCCGTGCATTGCTTGCACACTTGGAGACAACGCTTAAATGGGTCGAGGTTTGATGTCTTTTCCGAAAATCAATTAGATAATTATTTTCTAACCCATGCCAAGTTGTCTTCCAAGCAGGTTCGTTGGGAGAAAATCCTTGCAAAGTATGACTTTGCTTGGAAGTGCAACCCAAGTTATTCGAAGGAAGTAGCCAATGCCTCAAGCCGTGGGTATACTACTAGTCCGCAAAAAGGTAAAGTGGTTCGAGAGATGGAGTACCCATCCAAGCCATCCGAGTTTGATGAAGTATTTCAAGAGCCATCCGAGTTTGGTGAAGTAGATCAAGCCGGTGGGGATGAGCTAACACTTTTCCTTGAAGAAGTGCAAGCCGAGTTCGATGAGTGGACAAATTCCATGGACGAGGGGCATAAATCCATGGAAACGAGTCAAAGCTTTGTGACGCCCAAGCCCATTGAAGAGGGGCCTATCCATGCCAACACTTGCCTTGAGTATCGACAAGGCAAAGTGAATCAAAATGAAAAGGACCTTGAGTCTGAGGTAAGTGATTCTTTGTTATTTAAAGAATCTGATCTAACCCATTGTCGTTTGGATTTTTGTAGGTATTCTACAACCTTGAGTGAAGATCCAAATCAAGACGTGGGGCAAACAGCTATCCTAGTCGAACCATGCGACAAGAAGCCGAGCGACGAGGTAAGTGATCCAATTTTCCAATTGAATTGGGATCTAACTTGTCGTGATTCTGTCCGCAGGTTGCTTGCGATGCCAAGCGAGAAATCGAGTGATGAAGTAGTTGGAACAAGCCGAAAGAATCCAACCTTCATCCATGACGAGAGACGAGTGCTAGAGAACACCGACGAAGGGGATATTCTTCAAGACTCCGCCATCATCACTTGCCTTGAGTATCAACAAGGCGAAGTGAAGCCACCCGACAAGGACTTTTTGTCCGAGGTAAGTAAGTTAAGTTATCATGATGATTTAAGACTAACTTACTCTGGTTTTGTTTTCAGGCCGCCGATGCGATCGAGCCAAGCACAAAGCAAGGTGAGACCAACCATCGAGACGAGCCAATTGCCAAGGCACAAAGACCTTGTGTTTTGGAGGGATAATCCCTTATTCGAGGATGATCGTGAGTTTGCCAAGGAGTGGCAAACATTCAAGATTGATCGAGGACCAAGGCATGAAAGCCTTGAACGTTCCAAAAGAGTTCCCTTAGCCGAGCGGGAACGAGACAATGAGCCGGGGCCGTTCGATTACAAGGCGACCAAGCCTCATCCTTACCAATCGACGAGGACGTCGATAGCTTCAGTGTGGGAGAATGTTACCGACTCAATTTTCAAGATCGAGTCTCCCGCACCCATAGGTGCTAAACTTCGCGTACCACCCGCACAACCCGACCGAGGGACTCGAAGTGCTACTGTTTCCACACACCAAGGGGCCATGCACAACGCCCTTGGTGGTGTCTGCGCCCAAGAGATCCGTCCTGGGCCAGTTCGTCCGCACCATGGGGCCTTGTCTAGCACCCCATGTGCTGCCCGCACGTCTTGCACCCGAGGGGGCCCAACACACGTACCCGAGGGGCCTTTGCTACGCACCCTTCATGCCGGCCAAGGCATGAAGCCCGAGCCCGCACCCGATGTGCGCACAATGGAGACCAAGTCCGCACACGAGGGGGCCTTACCATCTATCCTTCATGCCGCCTAAGCCATGAAGCTCAAGCCCGCACCCGACGTGCACGCCTATGAGGCCGAGTCCGCACCCGATGTGCATGCCAAGAGCCTAGGGGCTGTCCATCTGCATTGCCCACACCCCTAGGTAGAAATTGTTAAAAAATTAATAAAAATGTGAACATGTGGATTAAAATTTTATTTTATCTTTTTATAGCTATTAGATCTGCTGTTAACGGTAAAATTTAAGGAAAATTAAAAGAGGAATCAAGATTTTAAAATGAAAAATACTTTGATACAAGCTTTTCAATTGTAGGGTTTAGATATTTAAGTTAGGATTTAATGATTATGGGTTTAGGTTGTAGGGTGTAGAATTTAGAGTTTAGGGGTTAGATTTTAGAGTGTTTTAAAAGTTTAAGTTTTAAATTTTATAGTTTAAATATGAAGGGTTGTGTAAATTACACAACTTACGTATTTAAATATAACTATTTTTAAATAAAAAGTAGTGCAAAAACTTAATATCACAAATTAAATTGTATTTAGACTATAATTTAAGTTTTAAAATAGTACATGAACTTCTGACATATTCAAACCTTTGCATTTCAACTCTATTATTGTTACTCGTGTTACTGAAATGTAAAACTTTGCCAATAGTCCTTGTACTATTTGTATGTTCTAGATTTAATTCTTTAGCTCTAATTTGATCGGTTTTAGTTTCTTTTTGTTTTTATTTAAAATTACGATCTTGGTCTAGACATATAACTTTACAATGACTGTGAATGATCACATTGAAGGAAAAGAACTAAATATACTTACACATATAAAAGGAACTAACAACAAAATCCAAGTTATCAAATTTAACGACTATTATTTATGTTAGATTTTACGATTATCATTTAGATTAAGATCGAAATTTCAAAATTTAAGAAATATAAGGACCTAATCATAGTACAAGACTAAGAATTTAAAAACTTTACCTAAAATATAGGGATTATTAACAATGTCATCGATTGAGTTTGATTTCTAAATCGGAGTGGCTACTTTTATAAAATCAAAAGTATAGCAGCTAAAATAAAAATATCCAAAGAGTACATGGACTGAATTAAAAAAAGTACCGTTGATAAACCGCCTTGCTTTCATCTATAAATAAATCTGGTCTTCTTGTTCTTGCTAAATTCAAATTTTTTCTTACGCGCAAAAAAGAATAATCACAGTAACAACGATATTGTTTTACCTGCAAGCAATCTCTGCTTCGTCTTCAACCTCAGAGTTTTAGGGTTTCCTTGGTTTTCCGATCATCTATGGACGATCCGACCTTACACTGTCAACCTGATCAATCAGCTCCCTCCACCACTCTTTCGACTCGGACAATGAAGATCAATCGTATGATCAACTCCGATTATAACAGTTGTCGTTCGCGTGCAATTTACTACGATAGGTTTATCCCCAGCAGAACCGGTTCCAACTTGGCACTTTTCGACATCTCTAATTCTCCCGCCTCTGTTGAAGACGGTCCCGGTACTTATAATAGCCTTCTACGTGAAGCGTTGTTGGGTTCCGATAAGAAGGATTCATGGGGCTTGCCGGCTGGCCAGAATATTCTCCGGTACAAAACTGAAACTAAACGGCCTTTACATTCGCTTCAACCTTTTGGGTTCGACGACGAGTTGGTTAACCGGATTAGCCATAATCCCGGTAAAGCTCCCATGAAGATTCTCGGGTCACCTTACCAGGTAAGGGGTTTTATGGGTTTTATGGTAAATTTGGTTGGAATTCGGAGATGGTTGTTGTTATTATTATTTGGTAATTTGGGTTAACTTTTTTCCTCTGTTCTTTTTGTAGATTTTGGATGCACTTGGATTGGAAGATGATTTTTATTCGAATTTGGTGGATTGGTCACCCAATAATGTGTTGGCTGTAGGGATGGGGAGTTGTGTTTATTTGTGGAATGTTTATAGTAGTAAGATTACCAAGTTGTGTGATTTGGGGATCAACGATGACATTTGTTCAATTGGTTGGGCTCAATGTGGAACTCAGCTTGCTGTTGGAAGCAGAAATGGCAAAGTTCAGGTTTGGTTTTAGACTTTTATTATATTTACCTTACCTTTGTTTTCCGGCTATGTTTGTAATAGGAATGTTTAAACATGATGAAGTATAATGAAGCAACTGGACTTTTTTTTCTTCTTATTTTTGCTCTGTTGCCTTTTGCATCGAGTCTTCTAACCTCTACTTGCAGTGTTGTTTTGCTTATAGGATAATGTAGTGAGTTAATAGCTCTCCCTTTGTTTATAGATTTGGGATGCATCAAACTGCCGCACAGTAAGAACAATGGAGGGGCATCGATCACGTGTTGGGACGTTAGCTTGGAGCACTTCGCTATTATCTTCTGGTAGTCGTGACAAGAGCATTCTTCAAAGAGATATACGTGCTCGGGGCGATTTTGTTAGTAAGCTCTCTGGACATAAGCTAGAGGTTATAAACTCTTACTCATCCTCAGTTTGATTCAGCATGTATTGCTATTCGTTCATGAATTGTGAAACTTAAGAGTCTGAATTCATTTATGTCGGCCTTTTTGTAGGTTTGTGGACTGAAGTGGTCTTACGATAACCGTGAACTAGCATCGGGTGGAGGTGACGGCAAAGTATGTAATACCTCTTCTTTTTCGTGTCTAACTTATGCTTAGTATATAACTTTGTAACTTATGAATGCCAAAACTCTCAACCATGTGCAGCTTTTTGTTTGGAACCAAAATTCCACTCAACCTGTCTTGAAATACTGTGAGCACACCGCTGCCGTGAAGGCAATTGCGTGGTCTCCCCATCAACATGGCCTTCTTGCATCCGGTGGTGGTACGGCTGATCGATGTATTCGATTCTGGAACACAACCACTAACACAAACTTGAGCTGTATGGACACTGGCAGCCAGGTGACTATTTCATTTTCGGTTTTTATCCTATAGTGCTCTTTAGTCTGTAACATGCATGGCATTGAAATATATATATATATATTTGGTGCATAAAGTCACTTCCGTAACTGCAGTGGATCCGATTAGTTCAAATTGATGAAATACTTTGTCTTCTGCATGGTAGTCAAACAGTTCTGCGCTGGTGCTAGAATTGCACTTCTAATGTTCACTTTGTACATTATAGGTATGCAATCTTGTGTGGTCTAAGAATACCAATGAACTCGTGAGTACTCACGGATATTCCGCGAACCAGATAATCGTCTGGAGATACCCTACCATGTCAAAGGTATGCCAAGTTTAAAAATAGTGTCTGTATATGATGATAATCTCCCAACATCTACTTTTTCCTCTAAAATTTTGTTCTAATAATGCAGTTGGCTACTCTCACCGGCCACACATACAGAGTTCTTCATCTTGCAATCTCACCTGACGGACAGGTAGTTCACTTTCCCCACACTTCATATAGTTACCCTCGCCTTTTACTCTGTTTTATGGAAGAAGAAAAAAGCTAGATGAACTATATGAAAAATCTGTAACTCTCCGTTGAAAAGACTTATTTTTCCCTTTTCTTGCAGAAAATAGTTACAGGAGCCGGAGATGAGACGCTTAGGTTTTGGAGAGTGTTCGCTCCCTCTAAATCACAGGTAATGCCACTCCTTACTGCTTTGTTTTCTTTGTGTTTCGTATATGGCCTGCTAAAACAACTGATTTTTTGTGTTGAATCTTTTCCTACAGAACACTGATAGCAAAATAGGAGCATTGTCTTTTGGAAGAAGCACAATTCGTTGACTCAAAAAAACTCGTCAAGAAAACATGGTGCGAGCATTATCGTGCTCGCGGACAAGATGAGGAACAGGTTCGAGAACTAATTTGTAGCTAGTTTTTGTAAATGAATTCAGTTTTCTCTTATATATTTTTCTCTGGTGTTTTTGATAGTGAGTTTCAAAACCTGGCCTTGAACCAAATCGATAGAAATTAAACACGATAATTGTAGACAAAATACGATTATGAAAAAATAATTAAAATATAAACACGTTTAGATGATACTCATGCCATATGATCATGTGACCATAGAACATAAATAAAGAACAAAATGTTGTACAAAATACGTTTATTGGAGCCAATGAACTGGCAAGCCTTGTCTGGCACAAAACAATAAAAACATCCACTATTACAACTTAACATTCTGATTTGTAATACCACTTAATTTTCATCATCATCTAATTCAGTCCGACTTCTCGAAGCCTGAATTCGATCTCACAGTGTACTCTGCTACAAGTTGTGCAAACGATGAGGACTTGTTTTCTAGCAAGCTCGATGGAGCATCGTATTCTTCAACAAGTCCTGCAAACAGTTAAAAAAGTTTTGAATGAAATGAACTTCGAAGAATCTATCTTATAAGCAACAAACTATAACTACTAACCATTACTTAGAAGCAGAACCATATCACTATCGAGAACCGAAGTTATTCGGTGAGCAATTGTTATGACCGTACAGTCGGAAAAGTGTTCCTTTAACGTTGTCTGAATTAGATTATCAGTAGCTGTATCAACCGATGCTGTCGCTTCATCGAGCACTAAGATTTTACTTTTCTTCAAGAGTACACGCCCGAGACAAACTAACTGCCTTTGGCCCATGCTCCAATTCTCTCCACTCTCACTAACTGCACAAGTATTATAATATTATTCAATTTATGTGATATGCAAAAGAAATAAGGATAAACGTGTATATTATACGATAGAAGATCAAACCTGAAGAATCGAGCCGCCCATCCTTCATTCGAACTCCATCCCCAAGTTGGCACTTATCCAATGCCTTTGAAAATTAAACACACATTGATAGATGTTAGACTTCAAATACCAATCATAAAGAAAATGAAACAGATTACAAATTCTTTTCTCCCGTAATCGAAAAAGAAATGAACCCACCTCCCAAATCTGTTCATCTGTGTGCTCTTCAAGAGGATCCAAATTGCTTCGTATAGTCCCTTCAAACATGGTAGGCTCTTGAGGGATGATGCTGAGTCGAGACCGCAAATCATGCAGTCCAATCGATGAGATGTTGACACCATCGATTATAATCTGCCCTGCAGTAGGTTCAACGATCCGGAAAAGTGTTTGTATGAGAGTTGATTTACCACTGCCTGTTCTCCCTACAATACCAGTTTTCAACCCTCCAGGGAATGTGCACGTAAGACCTCGCAGGACGAGTGGCATGTATGGGGCATATCGTACCTACATCGAGACCATCATCATTTATTTCAAAGGCAATACTGTAAATACATTAGAACCAGTCATAAACACAGAAAAACCACCTTACCTGCAGATCATGAATTTGAACTTCTCCATGATATGGCCAATGACGGTCCGGGCGATTAGTTTCTATCACAAGGGCAGGCTCACTAGGGATACTACTGTACTGAAGTATTCTCTCAACAGATATAATTGTGTTCTCCATACTGCAAATATTCCATACCACCCAAGCTTGCAATATATTAAGATTGAGTCCATACGTCACAGCTAACCCGGCAATAGCTAAACAAAAGAAAATGCATCAAGTCATTCTCCTAGAACATTAGTAATTAAAGATGCCAATCTGAATCTGCATTTACTTACAGGGATCGATAACTCCCTCCGGTAAAGAGATTAAAAAGAATAAGGAGAAGGCAAAAGTAATAGAAGACAATAAGTCCAGACGGAAGCACAGCCATTCCATTGCACCAGCGACATGAAATTTTGGACGGGAATAGGAGTCGGTCAGCTCCATGTTTGTGTCTTGGAATCTTTTTTCTTGATCAAAGCTCCTTATAGTTGTTGCTCCTAAAATTGTTTCAGCAAAATGCTGTATTAATGGAGCTTTGCATACTCCAACCAGCCGCGAAAGTTCTCGAGCAGAAGATATGTAATATTGCTGCGAGATTACGAGTTTATGAGATTTAATGTGTTCAGGAACAAGGCAAGATTGAATGTGTTCTATAAAGTAGAAAAATTGAGTTTATGATTTCCTACATTCCATAGCCACAATTTGGCAACCTACCTGATACCAAAGGCAGGTAGCAATCACTGGAATAAAAATGATAAATATCTGCCAAGCGACTTGAGACATGACTGCAATGATTCCAAGTAGCTGGATAACTGAAAAGGCAAATGCCCCGACTTGATATGAGATGTTCAAATCGACTGCACTTTGATCTGTAGAAGCCTATAAGAAGCAGGAAAACTGTTTATAATCCTTCAAAAACAAGGAGAAAATGCCAAAAAATGAACATAAATAGAATCTTTTGTATGCATACAGGAAAACATCAGATACTCACTCTATTGAGGATTCTTCCACTTGGTGTTGAATCGAAGAAAGACATAGGAGCACGGAAAATGCAAGAATGCATCTTCTTAAAAAGAAGAGTGGCTGTTTTATATCCGGCTGTATTAAGAAGCATGGCTCTGGCAAAGATGGAAAAGGCACTTGCAATGGCAAAGGCCAAATAGACAATTATTAGTGTAAAGCTCCCAACAGGAGGCTTTACATCTGCCGACACAGGTGATCCCCAAGCCATCCAATAGTTGCTGCCAATTTGAAAAATCTGAAAGAGAATCTGTGCCAGCAGTATTAAAGGCACAAGAGCTCCTCCATATGCTGTTGTGATGTATTTCCAATAAACCAAAAACCCGACTTTTCCTTTCTCTCGCTCTTCTTCTTGAACAAGCTGTCCTTTAGGCCCATCATCATCTACCTTACTGCTCTCATTGCCTTGGTTTTCCTCTTTCTGCAGCTTCCCATTTGTACTTTCATAGCACCTTCTCCTTCACCCATAGTTTGCTCGGAAACAGATCTTGCTTCAACGCTATCAAGGGCTGACAAAGCTTTGTTATGTGCACCCACAAGTTCCATAAAATCAGTCCCCAAATTGAGAATATCATTGTACTTTCTGGCTTGCACAATCCTCCCATCTTTCATCACCTAACAAATATACAATACAAGTTGAATCCAGTTTTTAAATTATTTCTTGAATCTGATGCATATGATGGAAGCCACTGAAAATAAATGTAGAAAATAGCTCACCAAAATTAGATCAGCAGCAGGTAAAAACTCAACTTGATGAGTGACATAAATCACTGTTTTCGAACACAAAGTGTTCAGTAAAACCTCCTGTCGTTCAAGAGATCAAACAAGATACTCAGGCAAAGTAGAAGAACTCTTAAATACATGCCATATGATCAGAGGAAGAATTTACCTTAAACAAATGTGATCCGGTGTGAGCATCCACAGCACTGAAAGGATCATCAAACAGATAGATATCGGCATCCTGGTATAGAGCACGTGCAATCTGTATTCTTTGCTTCTGTCCACCACTCAAGTTGATTCCCCTCTCGCCTATAACCGTCTGATCACCGAAAGAGAGAATTTCGAGATCCTTCTTGAGGGTACAAGCTTCAAGCACCTTGTCATACCTGTCTCTGTCCATTTCCTTGCCAAAAAGTATGTTGTCTACGATCTTTCCACTTTGTATCCATGGAGATTGAGCAACATAGGCCGTTGTACCACACAACCTAAGAGTTCCTGATGTCTTTGGTAATTCCCCCAAAACACATGAAAGTAAACTCGACTTGCCAGAGCCAACTGTACCACAAACCGCAACACTCATACCATGGAAGACTTTCAAATTTATATCTTTTAGTGTTGCAGTGGGGGATGACGAATCCCAAGAGAAGTTCTCATCAGCAATCTCAATTGCTGTATCAGAACTACCTCTCGGTAGCTTCTCTATGGCATCAGGTTGCAAGTCATCAAGCCGGAGGAAGGAAGCAATTCGATCAAGTGA
Source organism: Hibiscus tridactylites (assembly GCA_958450335.1). Classification (NCBI taxonomy): domain Eukaryota; kingdom Viridiplantae; phylum Streptophyta; class Magnoliopsida; order Malvales; family Malvaceae; genus Hibiscus; species Hibiscus tridactylites. Next base: position 17,071,647 of record OY288271.1, on the reverse strand, counting down.
CACCTTTGTCTGAGCTATCATTGAAATTGTGTCAGGAAGATTGTAGATTGGCTCCTGAAGAATCCTGAATGTTGCAAGTGCAGATAGGATCTTCCCTGACTCAAGTGGGACACCTAAAAATATACAAGCACCAAAAGTGGCCACAGACACAAAGGAGGGTGCAACCCAGAAAACAAAACTGGTCATGGCATTCGTATAAACGAAGCGTTTTAACCATCCTTCCTCGACATTCCTGAGCCCGAAAATCTTTGAGAGAAACTTCATTTCCCACCCCTGAAGTTTGAGGATTCTCATATTCCTCAAAATTTCAGAAGTTGCCTTCATCCTTGTATCTTTTGATGTCATTAACTTCTCCTGAAAGTTCTCCAGCATTCTCCCCAAAGGAATATTTGCCAACATAACAAGCACAGTAGCAACTAAAGTAGCGACGGACGCCAGTCCGAGGGTTTTATACAAGATCATCAAGGCCAAAACAACTTGCAAAACTACCATCCATGGATCATGCATGTACCAAGTAAAGTCACCCACCCTTTCAGCATCAACAGTCATGAAATTGATAATCTCCCCACTCGTGCGGCTCTGCTTCGACTGGCACGAAAGCGTCAAACCCTTGTTATATATCATTGCCACCAATACTGTTCTCATCCTAAGTCCAACTTGCTGCAACTTAAAGAACCAGCGCCTCTGGGACACACACTCTACTAGCTTGGCAACAAAGAAAGCTCCAACTAGAAGATACCCCTCGCTTTCAAACTCCCGTTTCCCATTCAGGTACTGAACGAAAGTATCGATGAGGTATGGACCAACATATGAAGCCACGGTGTAAGTAAACGCGAACAAAGCCGTCCAAAGAATATCTTTCCAAGCCGACAAGAAGAGTGCCTTCACCAGCTTGAGCAAGGTAACACCACTCCCCTCACGATCAGCCGACTCAACCCTGTTTCTAAAATTCGGAAAAGCCCCAAAGACACTATCATCGCTGTCTAGCTGAGGAACATCCTCGAGGTCTAATGGCTTCTTATTGCCAACAGCAATGAGAGGCCCCAACCATGAAAATGTAAGAATGCTGAAAAGACCAGCATTTGAGTATGGGGTTACAGTGTCACCCCCTCTTTTATGGCTAACCTCTACACCATTACTAAAACTAGAATTCCCATTTAGAAGGGGCTCCTCAAGGAGAGTATCTTCACCCTCATTTCTTCCTAAAAACCCAACAATACACAGAAACAAACCAGTAATAGCAGAAAAGACATCAGATACTAAATACTGGATTGGGAAAGAAACATGTTTTCTGAAGAGAACAATGTCTATAACAAGACAATAACATGAAATTGAAAAGTAAAAGCCCCACCAAATTCTCAACAACAATGGGAACCTCTTTTGTTCACCAGAATTGGAGAACTGAAAGTGCAAATAAACACACATTGCACCCCAAGCAAGTGTTTTTGCAGCATAATCAAAAAGACTTGCTAATTTATTCTCAGACCAGCCATTTCTATACCAATAAAAATAACTTAACAAACAAAAGACAACATTATAAGCTGAAACAACAAAACAACAAGCTAATGTTTGCTTATACCATAAACCCTGTCTTTGCCTCAATGTCTCCTTTGAACCTTCCCCTCCACCTTTTTTAACTCTGCTCACGACCCATAACACTAACAATGAAAGCAACAAAACTGAGTGTACCGAACCAGAAAATCTGTGAAGAAAAATGGGGTTCAGTAGAAAATTAGAACTAGTAGCTGAGGTCATTAGTAAAAACGATTGTGAACCAAAAAGTTTCATTTTTTAAGAGCTTTAACTGGAGAAAAGACTTGGGTTTTGAGCGTTGGAGAAAAAGGTTTCGTTTTGATTGAAGTGTTTGAAACTTTAAAGCTTCTGTGTTTGTGTTTATATATAAATGAGATTAAAAGAGAACTATTAGAATATTAATTGGGATTAAAAGGTTTTCTTGTAAAAGTACAAATTAGTTGTTAGGTTCTTTATTTTCTTTAGTATTATATAATCTGTATTAATTGGATATTGTAATCAGTTTTTTTGGTTATTAATAAAATAATAAAAAATTTTCCCTACCTTAACCTTTCACTCTCTCGATTCTCAAATTATACGAACCCTAGACTCTTTTTCTCCTTCATCCTTTCACGAGAAATCAGTTTCAACGTGGTATCAGTTGATGAAACCTCTGATTCTCGATCTAGATACGCTTACGTTTCTCGTAATTCCTTCAAAAATGACGATCCTTGACCTGTATTATATTCATTCGAGTGAGAATCCTTCGTTAGTTCTTACTTCATCCCTTCTTGATGGCAAAAATTTTCACTCGTGGGCGCGTTCGATTCGCATGGCGTTAATATCCAAAAATAAATTTGGAATTGTTGATGGTTCTATCAAAGAACCTAAATCTGATGATCCTCGTTTCTCCGCCTGGGTGAAATGCAATAATCTGGTCTTGTCTTGGATTCAGAGGGCGTTGAATCCAGGGATTGCCCAAAGTGTTTTGTGGATCGACATCGCGTCTGATTTTTGGGTTGATCTTTTTGACCGATTCAGTGAGGGAGATTTGCTACGAATCTCCGATTTATTTCAAGAGTTATTTAGCCTGAGTCAAGGTAATCTCACTGTTTCTGCATATTTCACTCAATTGAAAATTGTTTGGGATGAGATTTGTGTGTTGAGGCCATTGAAATTTTGTTCTTGTTCTGCTTCGGTTTATAGAAAACAAGATCTTGTGTTACGTTTTCTACGTGGGTTAAATGAGAATTTTAGTGTTCCTAAAACTCAGATTCTGATGCGTAAACCCCTGCCTGACATTAATGAAGTTTTTTCTCTTGTTACCCAACATGAAAGATCTCTTTTGTCTGCTGTTAATTTTGATAATGAATCCCATATCATGTTGCCTGGTCGTTCCTCTGATTCGGGTAGGCAAAACCCTAGGTCTTATGATAGTTCGCTTAGAAAATTTTCTAATGCCTCTAAAAGACCTTTGTGTATTCACTGTGGGTTGTATGATCATAGAATAGACAGATGTTACAAAAAAACATGGCTATCCCCCTAAGTATAGGAATAGGCCTCAGATTAATAAGATGAACCTTGTAGGATCTGGTTCTAATCATGATGTCTCTCGGATTGATTCTTCTAAAGATGATAGTTCTGGTGGTTCTCTTACCTTTACTAAGGATCAATATGATGCTTTGATTCATATGCTTAATGAGAAAGGACATTATATGCCCTCTAGTTCTGGTGGTTCTGCTGTGAATAGTGTATCCAAGGTTAATGTTCTTACTTCTGCCTTTGATGCTCCATGTGATGCTCCAGGTATGATTCTTTCTTGTTCTAATTTCAATAATCTGTCATGGATTGTTTATAGTGGTGCTATTGATTATGTTTGTTGTTCTTTAAATATGTTTTCCAGTTTTTCTAAAGTTGCTAACAAGTTTGTGAAACTTCCTAAGAATCAGTTAGTTCAAGTAACTCATATAGGAAGTGTCACTATTTTTCAAAATCTTGTTCTCCAAGATGTTTTTCATATACCAGGTTTCAGTTTTAATTTAGTTTCTGTAAGTCAGTTAACTAAAGATCCTTCCATTTCTGTGTTTTTTAATTGTGGAACTTGTTTTATACAGGATGTGCATCAGTGGATAACGATTGGTACAACTACTGAAGTTGCTGGTTTGTACAAATTAAACATCTCTATTTCCTGTTGTTATTCTATTTCTGCAAATAATTCTGCAAATATTTCTGCCTGTAGAACTGATTCTGATTCTTGTAACTCTGTTTCAAACATTTGACATTTTAGACTTGGACATCCTTCAAGTAAAAATGATGCATTTCTTTTCTCTTCTGCATAATAAAATTCCTAGTATTAGTTCTCTGGATTGCTCTACTTGCCATGTGGTTAAACAGAAAAGACCATCTTTTCTCTCTAGTAATTCTGTTTCTGAGTCAAATTTTGATCTTGTTCATGCTGATGTTTGGGGACCTTTTCCCATTAAAGGTTTGTATGGACATGGTTATTTTCTCACAATAGTAGATGATAAATTTTGTTTTGTTTAGATTTTTCCCATAAAACTTAAATCTGAAGTGTCTAAATTGATTACTGAGTTTTATGAGTTTGTTTTTACTCAGTTTAATGTGAAAATAAAATGCATACGTACTGATAATGCTAGGGAGTTGACATGTTAGATTTTTACAAAACAAATGGTGTTATTCATCAAAATAGTTGCACATATAGTCCTCAACAAAACAGTGTTGTTGAACGAAAGCATCAACATCTTCTTGTTGTTGCTAGATGCTTGCGAATTCAAGCTTCTTTGCCTTTAGTTTTCTGGTTGGACTGTGTTATTCATTCTGGTTATTTGATAAATAGGACACCTACTCCTCTTTTTAATAACAAAACTCCTTTTGAAATGCTTTATCACACTACACCTACTTTTGACAACTTAAGAATTTTTGGATGTCTTGCCTATGCTTCTGTTTTGCCTAAACCTCAAACTAAATTACACCCTAGAGCAATTAAATGTGTTTTCCTTGGCTTTCCTAAAAACATCAAAGGATATAGGCTATTTGACATTCAAACTCGAAATATTTTTGTTTCAAGAGATGTCATTTTTTCTGAGTCTATTTTTCCCTTTCAGAAAGGTAAATTTCATTCATCTTCTGAGATTATCTTTCCCACCATTAATTCTAACTCTCCCCTTGAAGATTTTCCTAGTTTAAATTTTGTTGATCATCACAGTCCCTTGTCACAAGCTACATCAGACCAGTCTGCACCTGAAATTCAGTCCCTTGCCTCAAGTTCTGAATCTGAAGAAGACCAGTCACTTGGTGTTTCTTCTTCACCTGACATTAAGACCACTGAGTCACCAGTTCAACAATCTCTTGATGTTGTTCATCATAGAAGATCAACAAGAACAATAAGAATGCCATCTAAACTTGATGATTACCGGGTTGCTTTACCAGGATGTAAGGTTTCCTCTCACTCCACACCTCATAATATTGCTCAAGTTGTTTCATATGATCATATTTCTTTTAATCACCAAGCTTATATTAATAATATTGAAATTTTAAAAGAACCTAAAAATTACAAAGAAGCTATTAAACATGATTGCTGGAAAGAGGCTATGCATGATGAGATACTTGCTTTAGAAAAAATAATACTTGGACCCTTGTTCCTTTGCCTAGCGGAAAGTAAACCATTGGTTGTAAATGAGTTTTTAAGACAAAACTCGAGTCTGATGGTAGTTTAGAAAGATATTGTAACATCCCAAAAATTAGCCTAGAAGATTAAGGGATTTAATTAAGTGATTAGATAAATTTCTAAGATTTAATTCTTAATTGAGTTAAATTGGAAATAGTTTTAATATGGACCAAATTGAACTTAAAGGAAATGTTCAAGAGAAAATTCGGTCATTGTGTCCAATGACCAAATCGAACAAGAAAGAAAATATGAGGCTTGCATGCTAAAGTTAAAATGCATAGATTAACCCTTGAATTAACATGAAATCATAATATTATTAAGGATTTATATGATTAAATGGTGTAATTAAAAGATGTTGTTGGGATTTTAGGGGCTCGATTCGATCGACCAAACTAGCTCCCCAAGTGGTGGAGAGATGGATTTTTGGGTGGAAGGGTTGTGGAAGCTAAAAAGAATATTGACACAATGATTTATAGTGGTTCAACCTTCTAACCAAGGTCTACATCCACTACCTTAGCTTCCCACTAAGGATTTCTCAACCAATTCCACTAATTGATTCGTCCCCTTTTCTAGGATTAGGAGGAAACACTTACAACCGATCAAGCTTCTACCCAAAGCCTTGATCAAAACCCTCTTTACAAAGAGATAATGAAAAGCAAACTTAAAACCCTCTAATAGGTGTTTGTTTGCACAATTAAGCACTCACCCAAAACCTAAAACACTTGAGCAAATTTGACAATTTTGGCTCACTAGTGTTTGTCTATACAAGAAATGACAAATAAAGCACTAAGACAATTTCTTGATCATTTGATGTTTGACAATTGAAGCATTAGCCTTCTCTTGATGCTTGGAGGTCCCTTTTATACTCCCAATTGAGTTTGTAGCCGTTACTAGCCGTTGGGGATGAATTGGAGCCGTTGAGGACTTTATTTCCCTTCATAAATGCTGTTCTGCAGCTACCAGTATCAATACACGTGGAACGGTATCGATACAGCCTTCATAGGAACTAGCCGTTGAGCTCTTGCCAGCTGAGGCGTATCGATACGCTTGAGGGCGTATCGGTACGGGTCCACATTTGAATGGCCGTTGGGAAATAGCCGTTGGGGTTGGTTGAAATGGGATCGGTACGCTTACCTGGCGTATCGAAACGATCCCGACCGTATCGATACGGAAAAGGCCTGTATCGGTACGGGGTTTGACAGTGGTCAAATTGGGGCAAAATGGTATCGGTACAGGTACAACCGTATCGATACTGGGACGTTGAAAATACAAGTTTGGCTGTTTAAAACATGAAAAATCTTTTCCAAAAACCTCTTAAAATACCTCAAACATAAATTTAAGTTGTTTGGACTTAAAATCAAGTTTTAAATTATTTTCAAATTAGTCCAAAACATTTTTCAATTATTATATCAAAACATAAGTTCTAGAATCTCCTCCTTTTTGATATAATAAAACTCACTTGAAAAATTGTTTGGGTTTCTCCCCCTTTAACTTTAAAAATGTGAATAAGAGATTAAGGATATGAAATTAAGTAAAGCTCCCCCTTATTCAATTGAAAAATCAATTTTTCAAACCATTTCTCCCTATTTTTGTTATATCAAAAAGAATTTAAAACATTAAGTTTTAAAATAACAATAAGGATAAAAACTTTGACACAAATTAGAATTTGGTTTAAAAATTGGCTCCCCCTTACTCAAAGCATCATTAAAAATGTTAGTCCAACATTTATGATCATCTCCATCATTAAAAGCAAAACAACTAGAAATTTTACCCACACTTGAACCCAAGGGAGGATGTGAAGTCTTCCTTCTTCAAGTGTTCTTCCTTGTGTGCATGGAGCTCCCCCTAAATGTTTGACTTGTTGAACATCTCCATCACACCTACAATAGACAATCAAGTAATTTTTGGTATCCAAATTGCTTTGGATCCATAAACGTTAGTTGCAAAAAATTTAGTCCCCTTAGGAATCCATTTTTCAATTTCATCCTTTTTAGTTGAAGTGGTTAGTCCTTTTGGGACCCAAACACTTCTAAAACATTTTCCATTCACAAATCTAGGGGCACTAGATTGTCTAACATAAAATTTTGATTTTCCAAAATTGTTTTTCTTTTCAAGCTCTTTGGAAATCAAATCCTTTTCTTCTTGAACTTTTTGAAGCAATTTTTGTAAATCAAAACATTTTAATTCAAACTCTTCAAGTTTTGCTTCAAGTTCAAGTTTGGTTTTAGAAAGCAAATCATTTTGAATTTTTAACTTTGAAGTCAATTTATTGTTTTTCAAAATGTGGCTTTTAAAATCTAAAACCAAATCATCATAGGCATCTTCTAATTCATCAAAAGTGTAAGAACATGAAGTAGAAGAATTAGAAGTTACCCTTGAATCTTCTTTGATGGCCATAAGGCAAAGGTTGGCTTGTTCATCGTCGGTGGAGTCCTCATCACTCCAAGTAGCCACATGTGTCTTCTTCTTATGGCTTGAAGTGCTTGCCCTCTCCTTTCTTTTAGGTTTTCGTTCAAGCTCTCTCAAGGCTTTCTTCATGAAAGGGGCACACTTCTTGAAGAGATGAACTATCTCTTCATCTTCATCCTCCTCTTCACTTGAGTAGACATGATGGTAAGTGGAGGATTTGAGAGCCATGACACTAGCATTGATGCCAAGCCCTTTGATTTTCTTCTCTCCCATAGCTCTAATTTCTTCCATCTTCTTCTCATCCTCTTTGTTCTTCTTCATGATTTGATGAGTAAGGAGAGACCCCATGAGTTCATCAAGATTCAAAGTCTTCAAATTTTTGGCTTCGATGATGGCGGTCCTCTTTGAGTCCCAAGACTCGGGAAGTGAGTAGATGAGCTTTCGAACAAGCTTCTCCTCCGGGATGGCTTCTCCATAGCCTTTGAGACCATTGGTGATGGTGGAGAACCTATCAAACATCTTCTCGATGTTCTCTTCCGGATCCATTTTGAAGTTTTCATACTCAAGGGTTAGAAGCCCAATCTTGGTCTCCTTGACTTCATTTGTTCCTTCGTATGTGACTTCAAGCTTGTCCCATACCTCCTTGGCACTCTCACAAGAAGACATCTTCTCATAGATGGATGGACCAAATGCACAAAATAGAATGTGCAAGGCTTTGCAATTTAGCTCCAACTTCTTGCGATCGTCGGCACTCCACTCCGCTTTACTCCTTTGAGGCACGAACGGGCCATCTTCAACTACATCCCATAGCTTGTAATCTCTTGATTTGATGAAGAACTTCATCTTTGTCTTCCAATGGGCATAGTGAGCTCCGTCAAAGAAAGGCGGTTTGTCGATTGATTGTGCCATTGAGCTGGTTGATGAAAAAGTGATCGAGCTTGCCGGATCTTCTCTATAGGATGTGAATCCCCTTCGATTGAGCCAAGCTCTTATACCAATTGTTGGGATTTTAGGGGCTCGATTCGATCAACCAAACTAGCTCACCAAGTGGTGGAGAGATGGATTTTTGGGTGGAAGGGTTATGGAAGCTAAAAAGAATATTGACACAATGATTTATAGTGGTTCAACCTTCTAACCAAGGTCTACATCCACTACCTTATCTTCCCACTAAGGATTTCTCAACCAATTCCACTAATTGATTCGTCCCCTTTTCTAGGATTAGGAGGAAACCCTTACAACCGATCAAGCTTCTACCCAAAGCCTTGATCAAAACCCTCTTTACAAAGAGATAATAAAAAGCAAACTTAAAACCCTCTAATAGGTGTTTGTTTGCACAATTAAGCACTCACCCAAAACCTAAAACATTTGAGCAAATTTGACAATTTTGGCTCACTAGTGTTTGTCTATACAAGAAATGACAAATAAAGCACTAAGACAATTTCTTGATCATTTGATGTTTGACAATTGAAGCATTAGCCTTCTCTTGATGCTTGGAGGTCCCTTTTATACTCCCAATTGAGTTTGTAGCCGTTACTAGCCGTTGGGGATGAATTGGAGCTGTTGAGGACTTTATTTCCCTTCATAAGTGCTGTTCTGCAGCTACCAGTATCGATACACGTGGAACGGTATCGATACGGCCTTCATAGGAACTAGCCGTTGAGCTCTTGCCAGCTGAGGCGTATCGATACGCTTGAGGGCGTATCGGTACGGGTCCACATTTGAATGGCCGTTGGGGTTGGTTGAAATGGGATCGGTACGCTTACCTGGCGTATCGAAACGATCCCAACCGTATCGATACGGCAAAGGCCTGTATCGGTACGGGGTTTGACAGTGGTCAAATTTGGGCAAAATGGTATCGGTACAGGTACAACCGTATCGATACTGGGACGTTGAAAATACAAGTTTGGCTATTTAAAACATGAAAAATCTTTGCCAAAAACCTCTTAAAATACCTCAAACATAAATTCAAGTTGTTTGGACTTAAAACCAAGTTTTAAATTCTTTTCAAATTAGTCCAAAATATTTTTCAATTATTATATCAAAACATAAGTTCTACAGATGTTAATAAGGGAATTGGTTGAGATATGACATAGTAGTCATATCCCATTAAATTTGTCTCCCTTCTCTCTCTTTTCTTTCCTTAGTCGGCTACCCCAAACCAAACCATCTAAGTTTCATTTGTTCATTTCACATCAACATCACAAACATAAAATTTAGAGAGAAAGCTTGAGAGTTTCGGTGGAGAGGAAGAAAGGCTTGCATGGCATTGGAATCTTCATAAAAAAATTTAGAGAAAAATTGGAGTAAGTAGCTCACTCCCTCTATAGTTCGATTATGGTGAAAATTTTAATAGATCAATGGTTTTGATGTTCTTAGAAAATCATGAAAAGGATGTTATTAGATGTTATGCTGCTGGAAATTCTAAATTCATAGGTAACTCTATGAAATTTTTAAAAAGATGAATGCTTCTAAACATGCAAGAATTAAAGTGGACAGATTTGTTAGTTACAAGACATGCAACTTTAGAAAATTATAGAAAATTTATTAGTAGGAATTTCGTGATGAATTTTTGATATGTTCTAATTTGACATGTCTAAAGTGATAGAAAAATTATAAATATGAGTTTTGATCATTGTAGTAAAATCTGGAGACTCATTTCGAACAGCATGCAAAACTGTCCAGCAATGCTCTTAGTTGGACAGTGAACTTTGGAAATTTGTAGAAAATAATATGTTTGGATTTTTGAGCTGAAATTTTAATATGATAAAATTGGGTATATTAATTGAATTTAGAAACAAACGGTGATCAAATTGGAGCTGTGTACTGAAAATGAGAAATAGATTAATTTAGGTGGTCAAAACTGTGTGTAAATGAATAAAAGAAAATTTAAGGACATGTGAGTTATTAAAATTGTGAAATTGAACAAAAAGAAAGGGTGGTAATTGATTAGCAATATGTGAGAAATATAATTCTCATAAATTGATGATCAATTCGAAAGTCTAAGCGCTAAATTGAGGGAATTAGTAAAAATGGAGTTGGCCATGTCGAACCATAGTAGTATAGGGACTGATTTGAAATTAAAGATAAAATTCAGCCTTGAAATTTATGAAATGAATTCTGAAAATTTCCTATTATTTGAATTAAATGCCTTAGATCCTAGAAGTGAAAGAGTCGAGGAAGAAATTGTACCGGGATCGGCTGCGGATCGAGCAAAAGGCATTCGGATTCAGAACTAGCTTGGTGAACTGTGAGTGAAACGACCTTAGAGTTGGGATTAGAGTTCCAACTGCCTTAGATTGATTTTTAATTATGTTAAGCATGAAATTGGACTAAATAATTATTTGATTTTAATTCGGGAAGAAGGAATAAAGGAAATTGAATAAGATGCATGTGATATGTGATTTTTGGTGATTTATGTACTTGAATTGTGAAGTGGTGTTGTTATGCTGATTTCGAATTGGAATTGAGGATTATTGGACTGTTTTAGATTATTTGAATTGCTGATTTTGAGCATTGTTGAGATGATGATCGAATGATTAATGTTCGATTTAAATTGGTTGATACCATATGTATGTCTGATAAGTTCGATTGGAATTTTAGCCATGATATGTGGATTTGAATTATGTGATATGAAATTGGATGATATATATGCTGATTTGATGATGTGTATATTGAATTGAATTTTATTATATGTTATATGTGATATCATGAGACATTTGGAAGTGAAATTTCATGATTGCAATCGAAAGGATTGAGAAGCAAATTCTGAAAATTTCTGAATAATTATACGATTGAAATTAAATGTCAATAAGCAAAGCCCTTTGTGTGTATAGTCTGTCCAAGTAGTACGGCTAGCCTAGAGTCTGAGCTCGATGAGAAAATTAGTACGTTAGTGTACTCGATATTGTGGTACGTAAGTGTACCTTCTTGCTTAATGTCTGCTGTTGCGTGTAAAATAGTCTATCGCAATGGTAGTGCAAGTGTACACGACGCAAGTAGTAAAGTGATACTAAGTATCGGATATCGTCTCCACAGGGATTGGGCTAATAGCTTCACCTTGTTTACTGCACGAAAATAAAGGAAATAATTAAGAGTTGTCACGAGAATAATAAGATAAAAACGTAAATAAAAGGAATGAGTTATCAAGATAGAGAGAATGGGCTGGTATTGAATTGCTCGGTAGTGCAGGTATTGAATTGCTTAGGATCTCCAGTTCTGTCGTCGCTCCCGTCGCCGACAGCACCTGTCGCGACGTCTGTCCGTTGGCAGTCGCGGCAGCAGACACACCAACTCCGTACTTCAAGTTTGGCAAGAATCCCAGATCTGCCTTGCCCTATCCCTAGGCACAAGTCTGTCGATGAACACGTCTTTGATGATACCTCCCGGCGTGAATCGAAGGATGAACACCGATGTGTATGAATTCTTCCTTAGCCACTTAACCTCGCCTTATCCCTAAGCACGAGATGGTTCAACTATAAACTAGAGAACGCGCTTTTATCTCTTTCGTATACTTAACTCTCCCGATGCTAAGTAAATAGATAACCTCACAATGCTCTCCCGATGCTCTTGCAAGATATTAAAACCAAGATAAAAGAACTTGAAGTTTATTTTATTGAACTTGAAAAATCCTAAAACAAAGCAACCCTTGCAACTACTTTACAAAACAACCCGTAGCCCTAGGGGGAATTTAGAACATGTCGGTGACGGGTGGACGGCAGGGGTTTGGTTTTGGTTATGGGGTAATCGGTTATGCCTCCTAGGTTAAATCTATGCTCTTATATAAGCTTTGGGCTCAAGTTATCTAAGGTAACAAGGATTACAACTTTAATTAAAAGTAAGATTCTAATAAAGACTAAATCTCTAAAGTCTCCTACTTTCCAGCCGCATCCTAGCTTTTAGGAATTTCCTCTCCTTGAGCTTTGGCTTGACATATCTTTTGATCCGGGGCTTGGAAAAATATTTGGCTTTCACACGAGAGACGAGCAGATTTTTCTCTATCTATCGAGGTCCACTTGACTTTTCCTCTTCATAAGTCTGCTGTCACCATGCTGTCACGACAGGTCCATGACAGGTTCGTCTTCTTCAGCTGCTTGTCCAGTTCAGCTTTCCTGCTTATCTGCCCTGCGCCTACCTTCATCGTCAACCATGGCAGCTACCTGCAAAATACACCATCTTTTAGTAGAATCCGTGCCTTTTATATAATTGTGATGTTTTATTGAAAACTAACCTAAATGCAATGCAATGATGCTTGAATGCAGCAGAAATATGGGTTAAAAAGGGTGTAAATAATAGAACTTTTACACACTCAACATCTGCGGACATTATGATATGTTATACGATGATATGATTTTGGTACGTGGTACCTATTTTTTTTTATCGATAAGCGTATGATTTTATTCAGTGTAAAGAAATCATACAACCTCCCATATGCCTCCTTAAAAAACCTCCCTATCCTAAATTGGAGGAAAAAGAGTGCATCATGGAAGGTATAGGCCAAAATGACATGCCCCAAGTCGGACCAAATACCCCATTACAAATTCATCCCATCATCCGCAGTAGCATGAAGCCAAGACACTCTATCCACACCCCTTTAGCGAGCGCATCGGCGAATGAATTCGCCTCACGAAAAGCATGATGAAAGAAAACACACCGAAGCTGTAAACAAGCATAATCAATCGCGCGAAACAGCCCTCTATACCTCCATGGTCGTTTGTCCTTGTGCAGCACCCAGGATAACGCAATCCGCGAGTCGGATTCGATAATAAACGACCCGTCCTCCTTCCACCTTGAGTCGGCCAGCAAACGAACCGCATGCCAAATGGCCCAAACCTCAGCTTCATTCGATTCCATACACCCCAATGGTCCCGAAAAAACAGCCAGCACTACACCCCTCGCATCCCGCAGCACACCCCCACATCCCGCCAAACCTGGTTTCCCCCTTGCCGCGCCATCCACGTTAAACTTTAGTACCCCTTCTGTAGAACTAATGTTTTGATATAATAATTGAAAAATGTTTTGGACTAATTTGAAAAGAATTTAAAACTTGTGTTAAGTCCAAACAACTTGAAATTATGTTTGAGATATTTTAAAAAAGTTTTTTTTTGGCAAAGATTGTTCATGTTTTAAACAGCCAAACTTGTATTTTCACGTGACCAGTATCGATACGGTTGTACCCGTACCGATACCATTTTGCCTCAGTTTGGCCATTGTCAAGACCCGTATCGATACGAGGGTTTAGTGTATCGATACGGACCGGGATCGTTTCGATACGCCAGGTAAGCGTACCGATCCCTGTTCAACCATCCAACGGCTATTTCCCAACGGCTATTCAAATATGGACCCGTACCGATACGCCCTAAAGCGTATCGATACGCCTATGCTGGCAAGAGCCTAACGGCTATTTCCTCAAGAAGGCCGTATCGATACCGTTCCACGTGTATCGATACTGGTAGCTGCAGAACAGCATTTATGAAGGGAAATAAAGTCCTCAACGGCTCCAATTCATCCCCAACGGCTAGTAACGGCTACAAACTCAATTGGGAGTATAAAAGGGACCTCCGAGCATCAAGAGAAGGCTAATGCTCATATTGTCAAACATCAAATGATCAAGAAATTGTCTTAGTACTTAATTTGTCATTTCTTGTATAGACAAACACTAGTGAGCCAAAATTGTCAAATTTGCTCAAGTGTTTTAGGTTTTGGGTTAGAGCTTCATTGTGCAAACAAACACCTATTAGAGGGTTTAAGTTTGCTTTTATTTATCTCTTTGTAAAAGAGGGTTTTGATCAAGGCTTTGGGTAGAAGCTTGATCGGTTGTAAGGGTTTCCTCCTAATCCTAGAAAAGGGGACGAATCAATTAGTGGATTGATTGAGAAATCCTTAGTGAGAAGCTAAGGTAGTGGATGTAGGTGCTTGTTAGAAGACCGAACCACTATAAATTATTGTGTCTATTTTTTTTCTAGCTTCCACAACTCTTCCACCCAAAAATCCACCTCTCTACCACTTGGTGAGCATTATTGGTTGATCGAATCGAGCCCTACACAACTCAACAATTGGTATCAGAGCTTGGCTCAATTGAAGGGGATTCACATCCTATTGAGAAGATCCGGCAAGCTCGATCACTATTTCATCAACCGGCTCAATGGCACAATCAATCGACAAACCGCCTTTCTTTGACGGAGCTCACTATGCCCATTGGAAGACAAAGATGAAGTTCTTCATCAAATCAAGAGATTACAAGCTATGGGATGTAGTTGAAGATGGCCCGTTCGTGCCTCAAAGGAGTAAAGCGGAGTGGAGTGCCGACGATCGCAAGAAGATGGAGCTAAATTGCAAAGCCTTGCACATTCTATTTTGTGCATTTGGTCCATCAATCTATGAGAAGATGTCTTCTTGTGAGAGTGCCAAGGAGGTATGGGACAAGCTTGAAGTCACATACGAGGGGACAAATGAAGTCAAGGAGACCAAGATTGGGCTCCTAACCTTGGAGTATGAGAACTTCAAAATGGATCCGGAAGAGAACATCGAGAAGATGTTTGATAGGTTCTCCACCATCACCAATGGTCTCAAAGGCTATGGAGAAGTCATCCCGGAAGAAAAGCTTGTTCGAAAGCTCATCTACTCACTTCTCGAGTCTTGGGACTCAAAGAGGACCGCCATCATCGAAGCCAAAAATTTGAAGACTTTGAAGCTTGATGAACTCATGGGGTCTCTCTTTACTCATCAAATCATGAAGAAGAACAAAGAGGATGAGAAGAAGAGGGAAGAAATTAGAGCTATGGGAGAGAAGAAAATCAAAGGGCTTGGCATCAATGCAAGTGCCATGGCTCTCAAATCCTCCACTTGCCATCATGTCTACTCAAGTGAAGAGGAGGATGAAGATGAAGAGATAGTTCATCTCTTCAAGAAGTGTGCCCCGTTCATGAAGAAAGCATTGAGAGAGCTTGAACGAGAACCTAAAATAAAGGAGAGGGCAAGCACTTCAAGCCATAAGAAGAAGGCATATGTGGCTACTTGGAGTGATGAGGACTCCACCGACGATGAACAAGCCAACCTTTGCCTTATGGCCATCGAAGAAGATTCAAGGGTACCTTCTAATTCATCTACTTCATGTTCTTACACTTTTGATGAATTACAAGATGCCTATGATGATTTGGTTTTAGATTTTAAAAGCCACATTTTGAAAAACAATAAATTGATTTCAAAGTTAAAAATTCAAAATGATTTGCTTTCTAAAACCAAACTTGAACTAGAAGCAAAACTTGAAGAGTTTGAATTAAAATGTTTTGATTTACAAAAATTGCTTCAAAATGTTCAAGTAGAAAAAGATTTGATTTCCAAAGAGCTTGAAAAGAAAAACAATATTGGAAAATCAAACTTTTATGTTAGACAATCTAGTGCCCTAGATTTATTAAAGGAAAATGTTTTAGAAGTATTGGGTCCCAAAAGGACTTAGTACTTCAATTAAAAAGGATAACATTGAAAAATGGATTCCTAAGGGGACTAAAATTTGTGCAACTAACGTCTTTGGATCCAAAGCAATTTGGATACCAAAAATTACTTGATTATCTATTGTAGGTGTGATGGAGATGTTCAACAAGTCAAACATTGAGGGGGAGCTCCATGCACACAAGGAAGAACACTTGAAGAAGGAAGGCTTCACATCCTCCCTTGGGTTCAAGTGTTGGTAAAATTTCTAGTTGTTTTGAATTTATTTGACATATTTTAGTTTATTCAACTAGATGATCATATTTGATGGACTAACATTTTTTATGATGCTTTGAGTAAGGGGGAGCCATTTTTAAACCGAATTCTTATTTGTGTCAAAACTTTTCACCTCTATTGTTATTTTAAACTTAAATGTCTTAAATTCTTTTTGATATAACAAAAAGGGGGAGAAATGGTATGGTTTGAAAAATTGAATTTTCAAATGAATTAGGGGGAGCTTTAATTGATTTCATACATTTAAACTCTTATTCACATTTTTAAAAGTTTAAGGGGGAGAATCCCAAACAATTTTTCAAGATAGTTTTATTATATCAAAAAGGGGGAGATTGTAGAACTAATGTTTTGATATAATAATTGAAAAATGTTTTGGACTAATTTGAAAAGAATTTAAAACTTGTGTTAAGTCCAAACAACTTGAAATTATGTTTGAGATATTTTAAAAAAGTTTTTTTTTTGGCAAAGATTTTTCATGTTTTAAACAGCCAAACTTGTATTTTCACGTGACCAGTATCGATACGGTTGTACCCGTACCAATACCATTTTGCCTCAGTTTGGCCACTGTCAAGACCCGTATCGATACGAGGGTTTAGTGTATCGATACGGACCGGGATCATTTCGATACGCCAGGTAAGCGTACCGATCCCTGTTCAACCACCCCAACGGCTATTTCCCAACGGCTATTCAAATATGGACCCGTACCGATACGCCCTAAAGCGTATCGATACGCCTATGCTGGCAAGAGCCCAACGGCTATTTCCTCAAGAAGGCCGTATCAATACCGTTCCACGTGTATCGATATTGGTAGCTGCAGAACATCATTTATGAAGGGAAATAAAGTCCTCAACGGCTCCAATTCATCCCCAACGGTTAGTAACAGCTACAAACTCAATTGGGAGTATAAAAGGGACCTCCGAGCATCAAGAGAAGGCTAATGCTCATATTGTCAAACATCAAATGATCAAGAAATTGTCTTAGTGATTAATTTGTCATTTCTTGTATAGACAAACACTAGTGAGCCAAAATTGTCAAATTTGCTCAAGTGTTTTAGGTTTTGGGTGAGAGCTTCATTGTGCAAACAAACACCTATTAGAGGGTTTAAGTTTGCTTTTATTTATCTCTTTGTAAAAGAGGGTTTTGATCAAGGCTTTGGGTAGAAGCTTGATCGGTTGTAAGGGTTTCCTCATAATCCTAGAAAAGGGGACGAATCAATTAATGGATTGATTGAGAAATCCTTAGTGGGAAGCTAAGGTAGTGGATGTAGGTGCTTGTTAGAAGGCCGAACCACTATAAATTATTGTGTCTATCTTTCTTTCTAGCTTCCACAACTCTTCCACCCAAAAATCCACCTCTCTACCACTTGGTGAGCATTATTGGTTGATCGAATCGAGCCCCACACAACTCAACACCTTCTATCGGTGGGCACCAATGGGTTCCAGCTCTCTGTTTCACTGTACCCGACGGCACACACGGCACTGGCCACTCCCACCAAGCAGCCTCTGATATAACCACTTGGTGAGCATTATTGAAAATGACTTCATTCCGCGCAAGCCATAAAGACCACAATCCGCTGTACAACCAACCATCCACCAAGCTCTCCCTTCTCTCGACAACACCCCACTACAACACTGCACAAAAAAATCCGCAAACGTTTTCGGATTCGCCCATGACATCCCCCACCATCGGAAAATTATATGTGACTTGATTACCTATTACATGGTGAATTTTGATTCACAATTCAGTTATATGTGACTTGATTACCTAGCTTACTATATTATCCAAGGCATTGCTAATTGAGTTAATAAGAAAATTAAAGCATTGAAATCCGAAATTGAACTTTTGATTGGGTGTAATTCTTTGAATTAGATGGCAGCAAGTTAAATTCGAATTATGAAATTAATTAATTATCTGCTACAGTTTGATGCTGCTTGTTAAATGTAATTACCTTAATCGAATTTATGAAATTGATGGACTTGAAATGTTCGATTATGGTGTTAAAGATAACATGAATTATTGTTCTTGTTATGCTATGCAATTCGATTATGACAATTGAAAATTTGAAAGATTGATTATGGATTCATGACTTGTATGAAATATCAACGATATGATCGGTGTGAAATTGCTTGTATTTGAATGGAAATACATGCCTTGCTATGCATATGTTCGAATGATTGCTAGTATGTATCAATTAATTGTGAAATTGTCTTATTTCTGGAACCATTCGAATGAATTAATGTGCAAAGTGGAACACAATGTATGATCATAAGTAATTAAATGGAAATCGATTAGATTAAGGCTTCCTCACTAAGTACGAGAAGTACTTACCACTCGAACCCTTCCTTCCTTCCCAAAAATTTCAGGTTCTAGCTTGTCGATCCTCCACCCGTTATCTCCTCACACGAAGATTAAGTATGCCCTTTGCTATCTTTGTCGTGCTCATGTTGGGTGGCCTAGCGGTCTGCATGTTAGTTCAATTCGGTTTAATGGTGATGTTTATGAACTATTACTTTAGTTATGTATAAACTTTATAAGTTGTTTCCCTTCATTTTGGTATGTAATTAAGGGGTACATATTTGGGGTATAGATCGCCCAATTATATGTTTGGGGTTTGATTCTTTTTGTAGAAATTCTTTTTGTAAAGGCAACCTATAGGTTGGCCGTTTGTAGTTACCCCAGGTAGTTATTTTGTATAAGGGAAACCAAACACTATGGATATTATTATCGGATATGATATGTTATAAATATATGATGAATGAATCGGTTATTATTATTATGATTGGATTTGATCCTATGTGCTAACCGAATAACCTTAGAAATTGTGTGAGCCTACCATGATATTGGTCGAATTGTAATAAGGAATCATATATGTGTTATACGAAATTGAGTGAATGCAATTAGTGTAATTTGTATTGTTGTAATCGAATAAAAAAGAAAAAATGTACACGAATTTGTTAAACCTTCCGCTGCCTAATACGAATCTGTTATAAGTTAATATAACGCTCTTTGCCCCTAATCCGGGGTGAGGGGTGTTATAGATATAAAGCAAGACTTGTTGCTAAAGGGTATACACAGCAACCAGGATTAGACTTTTTAGACACTTTTAGTCATGTTGCCAGAATTACTACTATTAGAACTCTTATAGCTATTGCTTCTACCAAAAACTGGTATTTACAACAATTGGATATTAACAATGCTTTTTTACATGGTTACTTATATGAAGAGGTCTATATGGATCCTCCACCCGGTTTTCTTCCTACTAAATCTGGCACTGTTTGTAAACTAAATAAAAGCTTGTATGGCTTAAAACAAGCAAGTAGGCAATGGAATGAGCGTTTAACTATTGCTTTGAAAGACCAGAATTTCATTCAAGCATCTTCTGATTCTTCATTATTCTTAAAAGGTACATGTGATCATTTTAATAAGCAAGATTACAGTGATATATCTGTTAGGATTGCTAGGGTTGAAACAAAACTTAAGGAAGTGTAAAAATTAGTTTTGATCTGTCCTACTCCTAAGAATGTTGTCGAAGAGAGGAAGCTTGCTCAAGACTTGGTTGTATTATTAAAAGCTGAAGTGGAATATCTGAGGCAAAAATTCAGGGTACAATTTATTGAAGAAGGTGATCACAACATTGCATATTACTTTAAGAAAGTTACTGCAAAAAAAAAGTTTAATACAATACGGGATCTACAAAATAATCAATTTTGACAACAGTCGTGTATTGTCAAATAAATTTCTTAACACCGGAAATTGATGCTAATGCAAATTCTATGCTTAACACCTGAAAAGCCCATGCTCGAATGATTATCTCGACAAGAGTTGTATCCGATCTTGATTTTCCTTAGTGGACCGCCACTAAGTTTGTTCTTAGGGAGTTGATTCCGCTACAAGCCCAATCTCATCCCCAACGATGGACTAAGGAGTTCCCAATATCTATTTGATTTTGATAATTGCCAAAGTGATCTGCAAATAATAAAAGAAAGGGGGTTTTAAGCGAAATAATTTGAGAACATTTTAAATAAATAAAGTGAAGAAAATAATTGAAATAGATTATGATAAGAATTAGCCTCCAGCTTTGCTTCGCCTCGATTTGTCTTAATCACTAAAAGGAATGTTGCTTCGAGTTCTTGCAGGTTACAGTCTATAAGGCCCAACCCTTGTAACCTTTTTTTCTATGGTAAGCTAAATCCCAAGGCCAATTCTTGAAATCTAGTTTTTGTTTGATTAGCTTCGTCAATTGATGCTAATGCAAATTCTCTGCTTAACACCGGAAAAGCCCATGCTCGAATGATTATCTCGTCGAGAGTTGTATCCGATCTTGATTTTCCTTAGTGGACCGCCACTAAGTTTGTTCTTAGGGAGTTGATTCCGCTACAAGCCCAATCTCGTCCCCAACGATGGATCAAAATAACATCAACTAGACGTGCACTTTTCGGAATGAAGTAATCATGATGCCTAAAGGAAAGGCCGATTGTCAATCCTATTTTGCCGAAAATCAAAAAAGAAACTGAAGGGGTTGAAGCGCTTTGTCTATTCTCACAAGGTAAATCGGGTTTAGCTTAACTTTTGGCTAAAAGGGAATTTAGCTAAGCATAGTTTGCGAAGAAACCATACTTAGTTTTTTAGCAAGGGGAAGCAAGAGAATAATGGAGAGAAAAATAATCTAATAAACTTCAAAGAAAATGAGAATGGGAACAATTGATGGTTTGAGTCTCATCCCCAAAGGGGTATTTATAACATCCTAAAACCCTAAGAATACTTTTAAAATGATAAGAGATAATCCTAAAATATTTAAGATACAAAAGATAAATGTTAAGTGATAATAATTAAATCTCAAAATGTTTAAAATTCAAAAATAAAAGATAAATCCTAAAGCTTGATCCAAATCTCGCTGATAAATGATCGGACGCGGCTGATAGCTTATCACACGCTGCCGACGTCATCTTTTAGAAGCCTGTTGACGTGGCGTCGAGTCAGCGCATTCATGCCCACTAATCCAGCCATAAATCCAGAAAACTTGCAAAATCCAACCTTTTCTAATCTGTTTTCTAGCCATGAAGTCCTGCACAAAAAAGCACATAACAGACCACGATTCATCACCACAAAGAGTTCATTTAAGCGTAATTAGCACTAAAATAATGACCAAACTAGCTACTCATCAATCTGTCCTGCTCCTAAAAATGTTGCCAAAGAGAGGAAGCTTGCTCAAGACATGGTTGTATTGTTAAAAGCTGAAGTGAAATATCTGAGGCAAAAATTCAGGGTGCAATTTATTAAAGAAGGTGATCACAACATTGCATATTACTTTAAGCAAGTTACTGCAAAGCAAAAGTTTAATACAATAAGAGTTCTAAAAAATAATCAGGGGTATAAGCTGGATTATTTTGAGGGAATTTTTACTGAGTTAGTTCGACATTTTTTTGATACTTTAGGTACTGTGGATGAAAATGTTCATCCTGATTCATATGAGTTGCTTAAAGAGATTATTGGGTGCAACTTTCTACTGAGATGAGAGAAATTTTGATTGCTCCAGTGTCCTCTAAGAAGATTAAGGATGTTTTTTTTGTCATGAATGGGAACAGAGCCCCAGAGCCGGATGGATACTCTGCCAATTTTTTCAGTTTCATGGCGTATTGTTGGTGAAGATTTCATTGAAGCTTTAAAATATTTGATCTCGACATCCTCTTTACATGTTGGGTTTAATTCGACCATTGCTATTTTGGTGCCGAAAGTTACCACCCCTTTGTTTGCTACTAATTTTAGACCTATATCATGTTGCTCCACGGTCTATAAGTGTGTTACTAAAGTCCTTGCTAATAGAATGAAGGTGTGGCTGCCTAATTTGATTTTACCAAATCAAAGTGCCTTTCTTTTATGTCGTGATATGGTGGAGAATGTTTTATTATCCCAGAAATTGGTTAATGGTTATAGTAGGAGTCACATTTCACCTTGTTGTGCCCTAAAGGTTGATTTAAGGAAGGCCTTTGATTCCTTGAACTAAAACTTTATTTTTTAAGTGTTAAAGATCTTAGTTTCCCTGACGAGTTTAGGAACTGGATACATGCATGTATAACTCACTCGAAGTTTTCTATTGGATTGAATGATGGACTTGTAGGGTTATTTCAAGGGCCAAAGAAGTTAGGCAATAGGACCCCCTTTCCCCGTATATTTTCATCTTGATAGTAGATGTTTTGTTCATGTTGCTGAATTTGGCAAGTCAATTTGGGGTATTAAAGAATCACTTCGAAGTGTAAGAGGGTTCATCTCACCCACATATGTTTTACTGGTGATCTCTTGGTGTTCACTAAGGGTTGTATGGATACTGTGGTGGTTGTGAAAAATTTAATAAAAATCTTTTATAGGATGTCGAAGTTACAAATGAATGCCTCAAAGAGCAAGCTCTATTGTGCTGGGATTGGTTCAAGTGAGTTAGATAGTATGATAGAGCAAACTGGTTTTTAAATTGGCACACTTCTAGTGAGATATTCAGGTGTTCCGTTGGTGGCTAGAAATCTTACCTCTTTGGATTGTGAGAGCTTGATCGAGAAATTTGAGAGTAAGGTTAAAAACTGGCCATCCAAGTGTTTATCCTTTGCAGGGAGGTTGCAGCTTATTCAAGTTGTCATTTTTAGTATCCAAAACTTTTGGAGTAGAGTTTTTTTGTTGCCCTTGAAAGTTATGAAGAAGATTGAAATGTTATGTAATTTTTTTTTGTGGAGAGGTGCGGTTGGTTCAGCTAGAGGTGCCCGTGTTAGCTGAGAAAAAATCGGTCATCTCAAATGTGAAGGCGGACTTGGGATTAAAAATATACTTGTATGTAATAAAGCATGTATGATGAGGTGTTTGTAGGTGCTTATTGCCCAAACTGGTTCTTTTTTAGTGGCGTGGATAGAGTCTTATATGTTTAAGGGAGTTTCTATTTGGCAAATCCCTCGAGTAGCCATAATTAGGCTTGAAAGAAGATGTTGAGGCATGGTGATGATTATTCGGCTGTTGGGACCCTGAATAGGAAATTCCAAGCCCTTAGGCATAAGCAAGACATGGTGGCTTAAGCTAAAAAATTTTAGGGAAGCTTTTCAATACCTTGACATTCATTTATTTCTTGGTTGAGTTGGAGGGAGATTCTTTTTTGGTATTGACACTGAAATCAAGGACTATCTTTTTTTCAAACATGTATGAATGAAAGTATTGCAGATCTACCTCGTCCATAGTCCTGTTACTTGCTGGTTCAGATTCAAAGGACAGGTAAATCATTCAAGTGGTGTAGTTTTGCTTTCTTTACTCTATTTGGAAGGAAAAGAATGATAGATTACATAGAGACAAATGGATGAAATTGTCATGCATGTTAAATACTCAAGGACAGTGGTGGAGTCAAGTTATAGAATTGGAAGTCAAGTTATATAATATGGTTTAAGGATGTATCTAGATGAGGCGGTCTCCCCCTAAAATCTATTTTCACCCCCTAAAATTTTATAAGTTCGTCCCTCCTAAAATTTTATAGGTTTGCCCCTTAACATAAAATTCTGCATATGTCCCTGTTAACAATGATAGAACTTAACACTATTTATAGAGAGGTTATTTAAAATAAATAAATTTAGGATAATAATAAATTATATATTTTTGAAGGGTTAAAGAGTAAATTTATTATAATTTTTTTGACTTAAGAGTATCATAAGCTCTTGAATTTTGAAGAAAAAAAACAATTAACCCCTGAATTTTTGAGAGAAAAATTCAATTAACCCACTAAACCTTTTTTTACTCACAATTAAACCTTTATCTTCCAAAATTTCATCAATTCACTCACTACTTTGACCAATGTTAATTGTTAAATCTAATAGATTTTATCAATTGGTGCAACATGTCTTGTTACAGTATTGTCATTTGACATGTCTAAATTTTTTTATTTTATTTTAAAAATTCTTTAAAAATTCTAAAAATTCTATAAAAAAACTTATAAAAATAGTTTTTTAACAACATTGTAAATGTCATATGATAGAACTATAGTTGTCAAAATTGTTCAATGACTTAATTGATTCAATTTATTCGTTTAAGGGCTTAATTGAGTGAAAAAAACTCAATAATTTAATTATTTTTTTAAATCCAAAGACTTTAAACACCTTTATTTTTTTAATTTATAATATTTTGTAGAGGTCATATCCCCACTAGTTTTGGTTGTCAAAATTGATCAATGACTTAATTGATTCAATTTATTCGTTTAAAGGCTTAATTGAGTGAAAAAACTCAATAATTTAATTATTTTTTAAATCCAAAGACTTTAAACACCTTTATTTTTTTATTTTTTAATATTTTGTAGAGGTCATATCCCCACTAGTTTTAGTTGTGTTCCCCCTAGCTCATAAGTTATCTATAAGAGGTAGTAGTGCGGCACACACTTGCTCGATATTGTTTGCTTGTTTATATGTGTTTAGGTATTATTTTAAAATTTAAAATATAATTATCTGACATTAATTTCATGCAATATGTTTTATTTGAAATTTTTGATTCTTTTAGTAACTTTTAGTTAATTTTACAATCAACGAATGACCTAGTATATATATGAAAATGGAAAACTAATAAAAATTTAAACATTGGGATTAAAAAGTTATTTTACTTTTTTATAGCTATCAGGCCAACAGTTAACGATAAAATTTAACAGGGGATGAATAAAGAATTTCAAATAAAAAACAATACAATAACATCATTGCAAAATTAAAGTTTGGAGACTAAATTTTAAATTTTAAAATAAAATAGGGACTTCTGGCATATTTAAACCTTTGCATTTGAACTATATTGTTACTTGTGTTTTCGAAATGTGAAATTTTGCCATTAGTCCTTGTACTATTTTTAAATTCTAGATTTAATCTTTTTTGCTCCAATTTAGTCAATTTTAATTTTTTTAACTTGTTAGAGTTTAAAATTTCAGAGGGTAAATTCTACATTGCTTGCTTTTGGTTTAAATATGTGTTCATGTTATACCTAATAATTTAATATTTAAATATCAGATTATAATTCTATGACATTAAATCTATATAAAATTTTTATTTGAAAATCTTTATTCTTTCCTTAACTTTTAGTCAATTTTATCATTAAAAACTAATTTAGTAGATATAAAAAGAAAAATCAATAAAGTCAACACAACTTGAAACATATGGTTAAAGACTCATGTTGATATCCAATCTATTCTCCTAGGTCTTGTGTTTTAGTTCCAGAGCAATCCCCTTCTCCTAGGTAGAAATTGTTAAAAAATTAATAAAAATGTGAACATGTGGATTAAAATTTTATTTTATCTTTTTATAGCTATTAGATCTGCTATTAACGGTAAAATTTAAGGAAAATTAAAAGACGAATCAAGATTTTAAAATGGAAAATACTTTGATACAAGCTTTTCAATTGTAGGGTTTAGATATTTAAGTTAGGATTTAATGATTATGGGTTTAGGTTGTAGGGTGTAGAATTTAGAGTTTAGGGGTTAGATTTTAGAGTGTTTTAAAAGTTTAAGTTTTAAATTTTATAGTTTAAATATGAAGGGTTGTGTAAATTACACAACTTACGTATTAAAATATAACTATTTTTAAATAAAAAGTAGTGCAAAAACTTAATATCACAAATTAAATTGTATTTAGACTATAATTTAAGTTTTAAAATAGTACATGAACTTCTGACATATTCAAACCTTTGCATTTCAACTCTATTGTTACTTGTGTTACTGAAATGTAAAACTTTGCCAATAGTCCTTGTACTATTTGTATGTTCTAGATTTAATTCTTTAGCTCTAATTTGATCGGTTTTAGTTTCTTTTTGTTTTTATTTAAAATTACGATCTTGGTCTAGACATATAACTTTACAATGACTGTGAATGATCACATTGAAGGAAAAGAACTAAATATACTTACACATATAAAAGGAACTAACAACAAAATCCAAGTTATCAAATTTAACGACTATTATTTATGTTAGATTTTACGATTATCATTTAGATTAAGATCGAAATTTCAAAATTTAAGAAATATAAGGACCTAATCATAGTACAAGACTAAGAATTTAAAAACTTTACCTAAAATATAGGGATTATTAACAATGTCATCGATTGAGTTTGATTTCTAAATCGGAGTGGCTACTTTTATAAAATCAAAAGTATAGCAGCTAAAATAAAAATATCCAAAGAGTACATGGACTGAATTAAAAAAAGTACCGTTGATAAACCGCCTTGCTTTCATCTATAAATAAATCTGGTCTTCTTGTTCTTGCTAAATTCAAATTTTTTCTTACGCGCAAAAAAGAATAATCACAGTAACAACGGTATTGTTTTACCTGCAAGCAATCTCTGCTTCGTCTTCAACCTCAGAGTTTTAGGGTTTCCTTGGTTTTCCGATCATCTATGGACGATCCGACCTTACACTGTCAACCTGATCAATCAGCTCCCTCCACCACTCTTTCGACTCGGACAATGAAGATCAATCGTATGATCAACTCCGATTATAACAGTTGTCGTTCGCGTGCAATTTACTACGATAGGTTTATCCCCAGCAGAACCGGTTCCAACTTGGCACTTTTCGACATCTCTAATTCTCCCGCCTCTGTTGAAGACGGTCCCGGTACTTATAATAGCCTTCTACGTGAAGCGTTGTTGGGTTCCGATAAGAAGGATTCATGGGGCTTGCCGGCTGGCCAGAATATTCTCCGGTACAAAACTGAAACTAAACGGCCTTTACATTCGCTTCAACCTTTTGGGTTCGACGACGAGTTGGTTAACCGGATTAGCCATAATCCCGGTAAAGCTCCCATGAAGATTCTCGGGTCACCTTACCAGGTAAGGGGTTTTATGGGTTTTATGGTAAATTTGGTTGGAATTCGGAGATGGTTGTTGTTATTATTATTTGGTAATTTGGGTTAACTTTTTTCCTCTGTTCTTTTTGTAGATTTTGGATGCACTTGGATTGGAAGATGATTTTTATTCGAATTTGGTGGATTGGTCACCCAATAATGTGTTGGCTGTAGGGATGGGGAGTTGTGTTTATTTGTGGAATGTTTATAGTAGTAAGATTACCAAGTTGTGTGATTTGGGGATCAACGATGACATTTGTTCAATTGGTTGGGCTCAATGTGGAACTCAGCTTGCTGTTGGAAGCAGAAATGGCAAAGTTCAGGTTTGGTTTTAGACTTTTATTATATTTACCTTACCTTTGTTTTCCGGCTATGTTTGTAATAGGAATGTTTAAACATGATGAAGTATAATGAAGCAACTGGACTTTTTTTTCTTCTTATTTTTGCTCTGTTGCCTTTTGCATCGAGTCTTCTAACCTCTACTTGCAGTGTTGTTTTGCTTATAGGATAATGTAGTGAGTTAATAGCTCTCCCTTTGTTTATAGATTTGGGATGCATCAAACTGCCGCACAGTAAGAACAATGGAGGGGCATCGATCACGTGTTGGGACGTTAGCTTGGAGCACTTCGCTATTATCTTCTGGTAGTCGTGACAAGAGCATTCTTCAAAGAGATATACGTGCTCGGGGCGATTTTGTTAGTAAGCTCTCTGGACATAAGCTAGAGGTTATAAACTCTTACTCATCCTCAGTTTGATTCAGCATGTATTGCTATTCGTTCATGAATTGTGAAACTTAAGAGTCTGAATTCATTTATGTCGGCCTTTTTGTAGGTTTGTGGACTGAAGTGGTCTTACGATAACCGTGAACTAGCATCGGGTGGAGGTGACGGCAAAGTATGTAATACCTCTTCTTTTTCGTGTCTAACTTATGCTTAGTATATAACTTTGTAACTTATGAATGCCAAAACTCTCAACCATGTGCAGCTTTTTGTTTGGAACCAAAATTCCACTCAACCTGTCTTGAAATACTGTGAGCACACCGCTGCCGTGAAGGCAATTGCGTGGTCTCCCCATCAACATGGCCTTCTTGCATCCGGTGGTGGTACGGCTGATCGATGTATTCGATTCTGGAACACAACCACTAACACAAACTTGAGCTGTATGGACACTGGCAGCCAGGTGACTATTTCATTTTCGGTTTTTATCCTATAGTGCTCTTTAGTCTGTAACATGCATGGCATTGAAATATATATATATATATATATATTTGGTGCATAAAGTCACTTCCGTAACTGCAGTGGATCCGATTAGTTCAAATTGATGAAATACTTTGTCTTCTGCATGGTAGTCAAACAGTTCTGCGCTGGTGCTAGAATTGCACTTCTAATGTTCACTTTGTACATTATAGGTATGCAATCTTGTGTGGTCTAAGAATACCAATGAACTCGTGAGTACTCACGGATATTCCGCGAACCAGATAATCGTCTGGAGATACCCTACCATGTCAAAGGTATGCCAAGTTTAAAAATAGTGTCTGTATATGATGATAATCTCCCAACATCTACTTTTTCCTCTAAAATTTTGTTCTAATAATGCAGTTGGCTACTCTCACCGGCCACACATACAGAGTTCTTCATCTTGCAATCTCACCTGACGGACAGGTAGTTCACTTTCCCCACACTTCATATAGTTACCCTCGCCTTTTACTCTGTTTTATGGAAGAAGAAAAAAGCTAGATGAACTATATGAAAAATCTGTAACTCTCCGTTGAAAAGACTTATTTTTCCCTTTTCTTGCAGAAAATAGTTACAGGAGCCGGAGATGAGACGCTTAGGTTTTGGAGAGTGTTCGCTCCCTCTAAATCACAGGTAATGCCACTCCTTACTGCTTTGTTTTCTTTGTGTTTCGTATATGGCCTGCTAAAACAACTGATTTTTTGTGTTGAATCTTTTCCTACAGAACACTGATAGCAAAATAGGAGCATTGTCTTTTGGAAGAAGCACAATTCGTTGACTCAAAAAAACTCGTCAAGAAAACATGGTGCGAGCATTATCGTGCTCGCGGACAAGATGAGGAACAGGTTCGAGAACTAATTTGTAGCTAGTTTTTGTAAATGAATTCAGTTTTCTCTTATATATTTTTCTCTGGTGTTTTTGATAGTGAGTTTCAAAACCTGGCCTTGAACCAAATCGATAGAAATTAAACACGATAATTGTAGACAAAATACGATTATGAAAAAATAATTAAAATATAAACACGTTTAGATGATACTCATGCCATATGATCATGTGACCATAGAACATAAATAAAGAACAAAATGTTGTACAAAATACGTTTATTGGAGCCAATGAACTGGCAAGCCTTGTCTGGCACAAAACAATAAAAACATCCACTATTACAACTTAACATTCTGATTTGTAATACCACTTAATTTTCATCATCATCTAATTCAGTCCGACTTCTCGAAGCCTGAATTCGATCTCACAGTGTACTCTGCTACAAGTTGTGCAAACGATGAGGACTTGTTTTCTAGCAAGCTCGATGGAGCATCGTATTCTTCAACAAGTCCTGCAAACAGTTAAAAAAGTTTTGAATGAAATGAACTTCGAAGAATCTATCTTATAAGCAACAAACTATAACTACTAACCATTACTTAGAAGCAGAACCATATCACTATCGAGAACCGAAGTTATTCGGTGAGCAATTGTTATGACCGTACAGTCGGAAAAGTGTTCCTTTAACGTTGTCTGAATTAGATTATCAGTAGCTGTATCAACCGATGCTGTCGCTTCATCGAGCACTAAGATTTTACTTTTCTTCAAGAGTACACGCCCGAGACAAACTAACTGCCTTTGGCCCATGCTCCAATTCTCTCCACTCTCACTAACTGCACAAGTATTATAATATTATTCAATTTATGTGATATGCAAAAGAAATAAGGATAAACGTGTATATTATACGATAGAAGATCAAACCTGAAGAATCGAGCCGCCCATCCTTCATTCGAACTCCATCCCCAAGTTGGCACTTATCCAATGCCTTTGAAAATTAAACACACATTGATAGATGTTAGACTTCAAATACCAATCATAAAGAAAATGAAACAGATTACAAATTCTTTTCTCCCGTAATCGAAAAAGAAATGAACCCACCTCCCAAATCTGTTCATCTGTGTGCTCTTCAAGAGGATCCAAATTGCTTCGTATAGTCCCTTCAAACATGGTAGGCTCTTGAGGGATGATGCTGAGTCGAGACCGCAAATCATGCAGTCCAATCGATGAGATGTTGACACCATCGATTATAATCTGCCCTGCAGTAGGTTCAACGATCCGGAAAAGTGTTTGTATGAGAGTTGATTTACCACTGCCTGTTCTCCCTACAATACCAGTTTTCAACCCTCCAGGGAATGTGCACGTAAGACCTCGCAGGACGAGTGGCATGTATGGGGCATATCGTACCTACATCGAGACCATCATCATTTATTTCAAAGGCAATACTGTCAATACATTAGAACCAGTCATAAACACAGAAAAACCGCCTTACCTGCAGATCATGAATTTGAACTTCTCCATGATATGGCCAATGACGGTCCGGGCGATTAGTTTCTATCACAAGGACAGGCTCACTAGGGATACTACTGTACTGAAGTATTCTCTCAACAGATATAATTGTGTTCTCCATATTGCAAATACTCCATACAACCCAAGCTTGCAATATATTTAGATTGAGTCCATACGTCACGGCTAACCCGGCAATAGCTAAACAAAAGAAAATGCATCAAGTCATTCTCCTAGAACATTAGTTATTAAAGATGCCAATCTGAATCTGCATTTACTTACAGGGATCGATAACTCCCTCCGGTAAAGAGATTAAAAAGAATAAGGAGAAGGCAAAAGTAATAAAAGACAATAAGTCCAGACGGAAGCACAGCCATTCCATTGCACCAGCGACATGAAATTTTGGACGAGAATAGGAGTCAGTCAGCTCCATGTTTGTGTCTTGGAATCTTTTTTCTTGATCAAAGCTCCTTATAGTTGTTGCTCCTAAAATTGTTTCAGCAAAATGCTGTATTAATGGAGCTTTGCATACTCCAACCAGCCGCGAAAGTTCTCGAGCAGAAGATATGTAATATTGCTGCGAGATTACGAGTTTATGAGATTTCATGTGTTCAGGAACAAGGCAAGATTGAATGTGTTCTATAAAGTAGAAAAATTGAGTTTATGATTTCCTACATTCCATAGCCACAATTTGGCAACTTACCTGATACCAAAGGCAGGTAGCAATCACTGGAATAAAAATGATAAATATCTGCCAAGCGACTTGAGACATGACTGCAATGATTCCAAGTAGCTGGATAACTGAAAAGGCAAATGCCCCGACTTGATATGAGATGTTCAAATCGACTGCACTTTGATCCGTAGAAGCCTATAAGCAGGAAAACTGTTTATAATCTTTCAAAAATAAGGAGAAAATGCCAAAAAAATGAACATAAATGGAATCTTTTGTATGCATACAGGAAAACATCAGATACTCACTCTATTGAGGATTCTTCCACTTGGTGTTGAATCGAAGAAAGACATAGGAGCACGGAAAATGCAAGAATGCATCTTCTTAAAAAGAAGAGAGAATTTCGAGATCCTTCTTGAGGGTACAAGCTTCAAGCACTTTGTCATACCTGTCTCTGTCCATTTCCTTGCCAAAAATTATGTTGTCTACGATCTTTCCACTTTGTATCCATGGAGATTGAGCAACATAGGCCGTTGTACCACACAACCTAAGAGTTCCCGATGTCTTTGGTAATTCCCCCCAAACACATGAAACTACACTCGACTTGCCAGAGCCAACTGTACCACAAACCGCAACACTCATACCATGGAAGACTTTCAAATTTATATCTTTTAGTGTTGCAGTGGGGGATGACGAATCCCAAGAGAAGTTCCCATCAGCAATCTCAATTGCTGTATCGGAACTACCTCTCGGTAGCTTCTCTATGGCATCAGATTGCAAGTCATCAAGCCGGAGGAAGGAAGCAATTCGATCAAGTGACACCTTTGTCTGAGCTATCATTGAAATTGTGTCAGGAAGATTGTAGATTGGCTCCTGAAGGGGCCTGAATGTTGCAAGTGCAGATAGGATCTTCCCTGACTCGAGTGGGACACCTAAAAACATACAAGCACCAAAAGTGGCCACAGACACAAAGGAGGGTGCAACCCAGAAAACAATACTGGTCATGGCATTCGTATAAACGAAGCGTTTTAACCATCCTTCCTCGACGTTCCTGAGCCCGGAAATCTTTGAGAGAAACTTCATTTCCCACCCCTGAAGTTTGAGGATTCTCATATTCCTCAAAATTTCAGAAGTTGCCTTCATCCTTGTATCTTTTGATGTCATTAACTTCTCCTGAAAGTTCTCCAGCATTCTCCCCAAAGGAATATTTGCCAACATAACAAGCACAGTAGCAACTAAAGTAGCGACGGACGCCAGCCCGAGGGTTTTATACAAGATCACCAAGGCCAAAACAACTTGCAAAACTACCATCCATGGATCATGCATGTACCAAGTAAAGTCACCCACCCTTTCAGCATCAACGGTCATGAAATTGATAATCTCCCCACTCGTGCGGCTCTGCTTCGACTGGCACGAAAGCGTCAAACCCTTGTTATATATCATTGCCACTAATACTGCTCTCATCCTAAGTCCAACTTGCTGCAACTTAAAGAACCAGCGCCTCTGGGACACACACTCTACTAGCTTTGCAACAAAGAAAGCTCCAACTAGAAGATACCCCTCGCTTTCAAACTCCCGTTTCCCATTCAGGTACTGAACGAAAGTATCGATGAGGTATGGACCAACATATGAAGCCACAGTGTATGTAAACGCGAACAAAGCCGTCCAAAGAATATCTTTCCAAGCCGACAAGAAGAGTGCCTTCACCAGCTTGAGCGAGGTAACACCACTCCCCTCACGATCAGCCGACTCAACCCTGTTTCTAAAATTCGGAAAAGCCCCAAAGACACTATCATCGCTGTCTAGCTGAGGAACATCCTCGAGGTCTAATGGCTTCTTATTGCCAACAGCAATGAGAGGCCCCATCCATGAAAATGTAAGAATGCTAAAAGACCAGCATTTGAGTATGGGGTTACAGTGTCACCCCCTCTTTTATGGCTAACCTCTACACCATTACTAAAACTAGAATCCCCATTTAGAAGGGGCTCCTCAAGGAGAGTATCTTCACCCTCATTTCTTCCTAAAAACCCAACAATACACAGAAACAAACCAGTAATAGCAGAAAAGACATCAGATACTAAATACTGGATTGGGAAAGAAACATGTTTTCTGAAGAGAACAATGTCTATAACAAGGCAATAACATGAAATTGAAAAGTAAAAGCCCCACCAAATTCTGAACAACAATGGGAACCTCTTTTGTTCACCAGAATTGGAGCACTGAAAGTGCAAATAAACACACATTGCACCCCCAAGCAAGTGTTTTTGCAGCATAATCAAAAAGACTTACTAATTTATTCTCAGACCAGCTATTTCTATACCAATAAAAATAACTTAACAAACAAAAGACAACATTATAAGCTGAAACAACAAAACAACAAGCTAAAGTTTGCTTATACCATAAACCCTGTCTTTGCCTCAATGTCTCCTTTGAACCTTCCCCTCCACCTTTTTTAACTCTGCTCACGACCCATAACACTAACAATGAAAGCAACAAAACTGAGTGTACCGAACCAGAAAATCTGTGAAGAAAAATGGGGTTCAGTAGAAAATTAGAACTAGTAGCTGAGGTCATTAGTAAAAACGATTGTGAACCAACAAGTTTCATTTTTTAAGAGCTTTAACTGGAGAAAAGACTTGGGTTTTGAGCGTTGGAGAAAAAGGTTTCATTTTGATTGAAGTGTTTGAAACTTTAAAGCTTCTGTGTAGGGGGTTAGAATTTAGGGATAGTTGTTTCAATTTAAAATTTATGGTTATAATTTAGAGTTTATAGGTTAAAACCTAAATCTTCACCATATTACCCTAAAAACTAAACCCTAACCTATAAACCCTAAATTATAACCATAAACCTTAAATTAAAATAATTATCCCTAAATTCTAACCCCTTACACCTAAACCCTATACCCTAAAACTAAGGCGCTTGTGGAAATTTTCAGTTTCCACCGCCAGTGTATAGGATATTAATCCTTAGAATATTAGTTTATGTATAGGGTTTTCTTGTAAAAGGACAAATTAGTTGTTAGGTTGTTTATTTTCTTTAGTATTATATAATCTGTATTAATTGGATATTGTAATCAGTTTTTTGGTTATTAATAAAATAATAAAAGTTTTTCCTTACCTTAACCTTTCACTTTCCCGATTCTCAAATCATACGAACCCTAGACTCTTTTTCTCCTTCATCCTTTCACGAGAAATCAGTTTCAACATGGTATCAATTGATGAAACCTCTGATTCTCGATCTAGATCCGCTTACGTTTTTCGTA
Organism: Hibiscus tridactylites; assembly: GCA_958450335.1. NCBI lineage: Eukaryota > Viridiplantae > Streptophyta > Magnoliopsida > Malvales > Malvaceae > Hibiscus > Hibiscus tridactylites. Next base: position 17,037,001 of record OY288271.1, on the reverse strand, counting down.
ATTCCTTCAAAAATGACGATCCTTGTGACCCGTATTATATTCATCCGAGTGAGAATCCTTCGTTAGTTCTTACTTCATCCCTTCTTGATGGAAAAAATTTTCACTCGTGGGCGCGTTCGATTCACATGGCGTTAATATCCAAAAATAAATTTGGATTTGTTGATGGTTCTATCAAAGAACTTAAATATGATGATCCTCGTTTCTCCGCCTGAGTGAAATGCAATAATCTGGTCTTGTCTTGGATTCAGAGGACGTTGAATCCAGAGATTGCCTAAAGTGTTTTGTGGATTGACATCGCGTCTGATCTTTGGGTTGATCTTTTTGACTGATTCAATCAGGGAGATTTGCTGCGAATCTCCGATTTGTTTCAGGAGTTTTTTAGCCTGAGTCAAGGTAATCTCATCGTTTTTGCATATTTCACTCAATTGAAAATTGTTTGGGATGAGATTTGTGTGTTGAGGCTATTGAAATCTTGTTCTTGTTCTGCTTCGGTTTATAGAAAACAAGATCTTGTATTACGTTTTCTACGTGGGTTGAATGAGAATTTTAGTGTTCCTAAAACTCAGACTCTGATGCGTAAACCCCTGCCTGATATCTATGTTTGTTTTTTCTCTTGTTACCCAACATGAAAGATCTCTTTTGTCTGCTGTTAATTTTGATAATGAATCCCATATCATGTTGGCTAGTCGTTCCTCTGATTCGGGTAGGCAAAACCCTAGGTCTTATGATAGTTCTGTTAGGAAATTTTCTAATGCCTCTAAAAGACCTTTGTGTATTCACTGTGGGTTGTATGGTCATAGAATAGACAGATGTTACAAAAAAAACATGGCTATCCCCCTGAGTATAGAAATAGACCTCAGATTAATAAGATGAACCAAGTGAGATCTGGTTCTAATCATGATGTCTCTCGGATTGATTCTTCTAAAGATGATAGTTTTGGTGGTTCTCTTACCTTTACTAAGGATCAATATGATGTTTTGATTCATATGCTTAATGAAAAAGGACATTATATGCCCTCTAGTTCTGGTGGTTCTGCTGTGAATACTGTATCCAAGGTTAATGTTCTTGCTTCTGCCTTTGATGCTCCATGTGATGCTCCAGGTATGATTCTTTCTTGTTCTAATTTCAATAATCTGTCATGGATTGTTGATAGTGGTGCTACTGATTATGTTTGTTGTTCTTTAAATATGTTTTCCAGTTTTTCTAAAGTTGCTAACAAGTTTGTGAAACTTCCTAAGAATCAGTTAGTTCAAGTAACTCATATAGGAAGTGTCACTATTTTTCAAAATCTTGTTCTCCAAGATGTTTTTCATATACCAGGTTTCAGTTTTAATTTAGTTTCTGTAAGTCAGTTAACTAAAGATCCTTCCATTTCTGTGTTTTTTAATTGTGGAACTTGTTTTATACAGGATGTGCATCAATGGATGACGATTGGTACAGCTAGTGAAGTTGCTGGTTTGTACAAATTAAACATCTCTATTTACTGCTGTTATTCTATTTCTGCAAATAATTTTGCAATTGTTTCTCTGCCTGTAGAACTGATTCTGGTTCTTGTAACTCTATTTCAAACATTTGGCATTTTAGACTTGGACATCCTTCAAGTAAAAGGATGCATTTCTTTTCTCTTCTGCATAATAAAATTCCTAGTATTAGTTCTCTGGATTGCTCTACTTCTCATGTGGTTAAACAGAAAAGACCATCTTTTCTCTCTAGTAATTCTATTTTTGAGTCAAATTTTGATCTTGTTCATGTTGATGTTTGGGGACCTTTTCCCATTAAAGGTTTGTATGGACATGCTTATTTTCTCTCAATAGTAGATGATAAATCTCGTTTTGTTTATATTTTTCCCATGAAACTTAAATCTGAAGTGTCTAAATTGATTACTGAGTTTTATGAGTTTGTTTTTACTCAGTTTAATGTGAAAATAAAATGCATACGTACTGATAATGCTAGGGAGTTTGACATGTTAGATTTTTACAAAACAAATGGTGTTATTCATCAAAATAGTTGCACATATAATCCTCAACAAAAAAGTGTTGTTGAACGAAAGCATCAACATCTTCTTGTTGTTGCTAGATGCTTGCGAATTCAAGCTTCTTTGCCTTTAGTTTTCTGGTTGGACTGTGTTATTCATTCTGCCTATTTGATAAATAGGACACCTACTCCTCTTTTTAATAACAAAACTCCTTTTGAAATGCTTTATCACACTACACCTACTTTTGACAACTTAAGAATTTTTGGATGTCTTGCCTATTCTTCTGTTTTGCCTAAACCTCAAACTAAATTACACCCTAGAGCAATTAAATGTGCTTTCCTTGGCTTTCCTAAAAACATTAAAGGATATAGGCTATTTGACATTCAAACTCGAAATATTTTTGTTTCAAGAGATGTGTTTTTTTCTGAGTCTATTTTTCCCTTTCAGAAAGGTAAATTTCATTCATCTTCTTAGATTATCTTTCCCACCATTGATTCTAACTCTCCCCTTGAAGATTTTTCTAGTTTAGATTCTGTTGATCATCACAGTCCCTTGTCACAAGCTACATCAGACCAGTCTGCACCTGAAATTCAGTCCCTTGCCTCAAGTTCTGAATCTGAAGAAGACCAGTCACTTGGTGTTTCTTCTTCACCTGACATTCAGACCACTGAGTCACCAGTTCAACAATCTCTTGATGTTGTTCATCCTAGAAGATCAACAAGAACAATAAGAATTCCATCTAAACTTGATTATTACTGGGTTGCTTTACTAGGATGTAAGGTTTCCTCTCACTCCACACCTCATAATATTGCTCAAGTTGTTTCTTATGATCATATTTCTTTTAATCACCAAGCTTATATTAATAATATTAAACTTTTAAAAGAACCTAAAAATTACAAAGAAGTTATTAAACATGATTGCTGGAAAGAGGCTATGCATGATGAGATACTTGCTTTAGAAAAAATAATACTTGGACCCTTGTGCCTTTGCCTAGTGGAAAGCAAACCATTGGTTGTAAATGAGTTTTTAGGACAAAACTAAGTCTGATGGTAGCTTAGAAAGATATAAAGCAAGACTTGTTGCTAAAGGGTATACACAACAACTAGGATTAGACTTTTTAGACACTTTTAGTCATGTTGCCATAATTACTACTATTAGAACTCTTATAGCTATTGCTTCTACCAAAAACTGGTATTTACAACAATTGGATATTAACAATGCTTTTTTACATGGTTACTTACATGGAGAGGTCTATATGGATCCTTCACCCGGTTTTCTTCCTACTGAATCTGGCATTGTTTGTAAACTGAATAAAAGCTTGTATGGCTTAAAACAAGCAAGTAGACAATGGAATGAGCGTTTAACTATTGCTTTGAAAGACCATAATTTCATTCAAGCATCTTCTGATTCTTCATTATTCTTAAAAGGTACAGGTGATCATTTTATAGCCTTAGCTGTTTATGTTGATGATATTGTTTTGATGAGTCCTAATTTGATAGAAGTTACTAATATCAAAAATTTCTTGCATGATACCTTTAAGATTAAAGATCTAGGTGATCTTAAGTATTTCCTAGGTTTTGAGATTGCTAGATCAAAAGAAGGTATAAATCTGTGTTAGAGGAAGTATACTCTTGATCTTTTGGAAGAAACTGGGTTCTCTGGTTCGAAACCTTCTTCAACTCCTTTTAATGATAAAGTTAAACTTTCTAAACATGATGGTATTCCCTTGGAAGATATTACTTCTTATAGAAGGTTAATAGGAAAATTGTTATATTTGACTAATACTCGTCCTGATATAATGTTTGCTGTTAATAATTTATCTAAGTTTCTTTCAGCTCCATCTGATATACATCTTTCTGATGTTATTAGAGTTTTAAGATATCTAAAGGGAACTCTTGGACAGGGATTATTTTTTCCTGCAAATAATGATTTGAAACTGAATGCTTTCTCTGATTCTGACTTGGCTTCATGTCTTGATTCAAGGAGGTCAACCACAGGTTTTTGTATTTTTCTTGGTTCTGCTTTAGTTTCATGGAAGTCTAAAAAACAATCTACTGTTTCCAAGTCTTCCACAGAAGCTGAGTATAGGGCTCTTGCTACAGTAACCTGTGAACTGCAGTGGCTATTATTTCTTCTTTCTGATTTACATTTACCTCTTAAATCTGCAAATCTCTATTGTGACAATTTATCTGCAATTAAAATTGCAGAAAACCATGTTCAACATGAAAGAACTAAGCACATTGAGATCGACTGCCATCTGATTCGAGAAAAGCTTTACCAAGGCATGTTGCATCTTTTACCAGTCTCTTCTTCCAACCAGCTTGCAGATTGTTTTACAAAGGCTTTGCCACCAGCTTTATTTCATGATTCTATTTCCAAGTTGAGCATTCACAATGTGTATGCTCTAACTTGAGGGGGTTATTAGAATATTAGTTCATGTATATGGGTTTTCTTGTAAAAGGACAAATTAGTTGTTAGGTTCTTTATTTTCTTTAGTATTATATAATCTGTATTAATTGGATATTGTAACCAGTTTTTTGGTTATTAATAAAATAATAAAACTTTTCCCCTACCTTAACCTTTCACTCTCCCGATTTCCAAATCATACGAACCCTAGACTCTTCTTCTCCTTCATTCTTTCACGAGAAATCAGTTTCAACAATACCGACCATAATCTTTTAAAAAAAACTTTTTAATAAAATGAATCAATAATTTAAAAGTATATATATGAGTGTAAACAAACTTTCTTTGAACTTGTCACTTTCTAGGCTACCAAACAAAGCTTTGAGATTTGCAATGTCCTTTTAGAAAAGTGGGTGTTTAATTGTATCCACAAGTATCCACTCAAATAAAAGATGGAAATCCGATCTATGGATTGAGAGTTATGGCCAAATTAATAACTAGGAGTGAATCTGTCCAGAACTGAAAATAAGTTAAGGGTTGTTATGGATTGTGTTTAATTGAATGATTAATTATTAGGATGAATGTTGATTAGTTCTGTAATTGGTTGTGGATAATTGATTAGAGCTACGAGCTGAAGATACCGAGAAAAATTCGATAACTGGATCGTCAAATGATCGAAGGAAAAGCATACGAATCCAAGACTAGCTGGGCGTTTGTGAGTGAAACAAACTCTAGAGTTGAGATAAGTGTCTCAACTAATAATTTATTTAATTGTTATCTTGGAATTGTATGAAACTGGACCTAATAATGGTTTGGTAAATAAATTACATGGGAAGAAGGATTAAAGAGAATTGGATGTTTTTATTATATGCATGTTCGAATTCCTGGATGCTATTGATTGAATTTCTGTGTTACTATGTTTGATTTATGTATAGTAGTGATAATATGATTGAAATTGAGCTGAGCATTATGTGATTTGGCTCCTAGAAATCTATATGAAGATTGAAAAATGTACATGTTCTATGTTACATATGTGAAATGTTGAGTGATTGATATTGCATGATCGATGATTGGAATATATATGCATTGTGATATGAAACCATGTGACATGTGAATCATTTGATTAGGATTGAATAATTGATGGTGCAATAACTTGATAATTTCCGAATTTGAGATTTAATTATAAGAGTAATAAGTCATTGGTTATATGGTCAGTTTAGGTAATACGACATGCCTAGAGTCTAGAGCTTGAATTTGGTACGTGAGTGTACCCCTCTGAAATTGGCACGTGAGTGTACCCCTCTGATTGGTGTAATGTACATCTTGCTAATATCTAACACGATAATATGAAATTGGTACTATGTACCCCATGTTTGGTGATTATTCACCCTTCTGTTACATGTGACTCGAATACCTAACTTGCTATATATACCAAGGCAATTGAATTGATGAGAATTGTTATATGTGAAAAGTTTAATAATGTTAAATGTTGGTATGATGATAATGTCTTATAGATTGAATTATGATGCCTTTGTTTAAATTAAATTTGAAATTTGTACTCTACTACAGTTTGTTGTTGTTCGTAATATGCTATTATCTAATTAAATGTGAATTTCATCTGGAATATGTTTTATTCGATTGTAAATGCATGAAAGTGACATATTGGCCCTTGGTTGCTCTTTGTATTAGAATGATATGTTTGTTATGATGTATTATCTTTGATAATAATTTGGGAATTGCTATACATTTAAATGATCAAAACTTTAAAAGACGTTAGTGTAGGAGTTTCCTCACTAAGTACTGTGATTACTTATCACTCCGTTTTCCTATCTTCCCAACAATACAAGTTTTAGCGATCTATAGCCTTCCTATCCTGAACCTGTTAGACCTTCTGCTGACTGAAAGTATGCCTTGCATCATCTTTGTTGGGTGGTTTAGTGGTCAGCATTTTAGTGCAAGTGGCATGTATAATTTTAATACTGAAACTCTATATGTGGTGTATGTAGATGACTTAACTCGGTATCCCTGTTTATTTTTGTTGTATATAATGGGGTAAATATGGGGTATAATAGTAAGCCCTTATATTATTTTGTCTAGAGGTTTACTAATATTTTGTTGTAGTTATGTATAGATGACCGTAGAGTCATTCTAGCCTCTATGTTTTGGGAATCATCCTAGGTGGATGAAAGATAGCAAAATGTCATATGGCCATGTTTTGTAAGCTCGATCGATTATAGAATTATATGTTGTCTGATTTTGTTTGTGCCTTTGTATGTTTCGATTTCATAGAATTAAATGATAAATTAATATGTCTTAGCTAAAATAAAATTATATGAAAAGGTTAAGTAATTTGAGTTATGGTAGAAGTGGTTTCTGTTCGATTGAATTGCAAAGTAGAATTTTAAATTGATAAGTAAGTTGGTTTATAAGTATAAGTATATATATATATATATATATATAAAATATAGCATGACCCACTATGTATCAGTTATAGGTATGTTTAGCAACGATCGTAACATTCCTCGTTCCTAATCGGGGCGAGGGGTGTTACATTGTTGCTACTTTGGTTGGTCAAATTCACGGAGAAAAATTAGGTGGTAGTGTGAATTATGTTGTTGGGGAAGCAATGGAGATTAATGCTTTTGCACATATGTCTTATAGTCAATAGGAAGCTGTGGAGGTTGTGACTTCTGAGGGAGTTATGGCTGTGGCTTCTGAAGAAGTTGTGGAGAGCGTGGCTACTTTTGTAGGTTCTGATATGGTAATTGTTGGGGATAATACATAAGGTGATGTTGTAGAGGTGCAAAATCCAAATCAGTTTAATATTTTGTCTGATACTCAGAAGGTTGTGGGTTCCTCTAAAAAGACTAGGGTTTCTGCGGATGGAGTGACTAAGTTAATGAATCAAATAATGCCTAAAAGGAAGAGAGAGGTGAAAATAATAAGAAGAGAAAAAGAAAATGGTGGTCATAAAGGTGGTGCCTCTCCTTCTGTTAAATGATTTTGACTTTGAGTGTAAGAGGTTGTAATGATCTTTTAAAGTGAAAGAGAATTTTGAAGTTGGCTAATAATTTAAGGTTGAAGTTTTGTGTTTGCTTGAAACTTGGGTACGAAAAAGTAATGTTGCCACTATTATTCAAGGGCAGTTTAGTTATTGGAATTTTATTTCTAATTATTCAGAGGTTTATAATGGGAGAATCTGGATTTTAAGTAAAGGTCTTTGGCAAGTTGAAGAGATGTGTAAGTCTGACCAACATGTTACCTGTTTTTTGAAATATGATGAGTGTTGTTTTTCTTATCTGTTGTTTATGGGTGCAATGGAAGGGAAGATAGGAGACGTTTAGGGAGAGTTTGATATCAGTTAAGGCTTTCGTTGGTATGTCTTTGGCTCATTGCTAAGGATTTCAATCCCATTCGATATCCTAAAAAAAGTTCGAATTTTGATGGTACTTAAGGAATAGTATGAGAAATTCAGGATTTCAAAAAAGTTCGCTATCTTTACTTGGTGTAATAGATAAGAGGAAGATCCTTTGGCCAGAAAGTTGGATAGGGTTTTGGTAAATCAGAATTGGTTGCAGCAGTTTCCTTGTGCTAAGGTTGAGTTCTTACCTCCGGGGAGTTCGGATCATTGCCCCAGTTGGGTGGTTGTTAAGGCTCTTATTGGTAGGTCACCTCCACCATTTAAATTTATTCATTTTTGGGCAGATCACCCAGATTTTTTCAAAATTGTGGAGCATTTTTTAAAGTTACTAGTCGTTGAGAATCCTTTACAAAAGTTTTCTGTCAAACTAAAAAGATTAAAGGTGTCATTAAAGGATTTTAATAAGCAAGATTACAGTGATATATCTGTTAGGATTGCTAGGGCTGAAACAAAACTTAAGGAAGTGTAAAAATTAGTTTTGATCTGTCCTACTCCTAAGAATGTTGCCGAAGAGAGGAAGCTTGCTCAAGACTTGGTTGTATTATTAAAAGATGAAGTGAAATATCCGAGGCAAAAATTCAGGGTACAATTTATTGAAGAAGGTGATCACAACATTGCATATTACTTTAAGAAAGTTACTGCAAAAAAAAAAGTTTAATGCAATACGGGATCTACAAAATAATCAATTTTGACAACAGTCGTGTATTGTCAAATAAATTTCTTAAACTCAAAGAAATAATTAAGTAGAGTAGTGAGAGTAAGTGTCGATCCGCATGGACTAAGGAGTTCCCCATATCTATTTGATTTTGATAATTGCCAAAGTGATCTGCAAATAATAAAAGAAAGGGGGATTTTAAGCGAAATAATTTGAGAAGATTTTAAATAAATAAAGTGAAGAAAATAATTGAAATAGATTATGATAAGAATTAGCCTCCAGCTTTGCTTCGCCTCGATTTGTCTTGATCACTAAAAGGGATGTTGCTTCGTGTTCTTGCAGGTTACAGTCTATAAGGCCCAACCCTTGTAACTTGTTTTTCTATGGTAAGCTAAATCCCAAGGCCAATCCTTGAAATCTAGTTTTTGTTTGATTAGCTTCGTCAATTGATGCTAATGCAAATTCTCTGCTTAACACCGGAAAAGCCCATGCTCGAATGATTATCTCGACGAGAGTTGTATCTGATCTTGATTTTCCTTAGTGGACAGCCACTAAGTTTGTTCTTAGGGAGTTGATTCCGCTACAAGCCCAATCTCGTCCCCAACGATGGATCAAAATAACATCAACTCGACGTGCACTTTTCGGAATGAAGTAATCATGATGCCTAAAGGAAAGGCCGATTGTCAATCGTCGAAAATCAAGAAAGAAACTGAAGGGGTTGAAGCGCTTTGTCTATTCTCACAAGGTAATTCGGGTTTAGCTTAACTTTTGGCTAAAAGGGAATTTAGCTAAGCATAGTTTGCGAAGAAACCATACTTAGTTTTTTAGCAAGGGGAAGCAAGAGAATAATGGAGAGAAAAGAAATCTAATAAACTTCAAAGCAAATGAGAATGAGAACAATTGATGGTTTGAGTCTCATCCCCAAAGGGGTATTTATAACATCCTAAAACCCTAAGAATACTTTTAAAATGATAAGAGATAATCCTAAAATATTTAAGATACAAAAGATAAATGTTAAGTGATAATAATTAAATCTCAAAATGTTTAAAATTCAAAAATAAAAGATAAATCCCAAAGCTTGATCCAAATCTCGCTGATAAGTGATCGGACACGGCTGATAGCTTATCACACGCTGCCGACGTCATCTTTTAGAAGCCTGTTGACGTGGCGTCGAGTCAGCGCATTCATGCCCACTAATCCAGTCATAAATCCAGAAAACTTGCAAAATCCAACCTTTTCTAATCTGTTTTCCAGCCATGAAGTCCTGCACAAAAAAGCACATAGTAGACCACGATTCATCACCACAAAGAGATCATTTAAGCGTAATTAGCACTAAAATAATGACCAAACTAGCTACTCATCAATTTGTCCTGCTCCTAAAAATGTTGTCAAAGAGAGGAAGCTTGCTCAAGACATGGTTGTATTGTTAAAAGCTGAAGTGAAATATCTGAGGCAAAAATTCAAGGTACATTTTATTAAAGAAGGTGATCACAACATTGCATATTACTTTAAGCAAGTTACTGCAAAGCAAAAGTTTAATACAATACGAGTTCTAAAAAATAATCAGGGGTATAAGCTGGATTATTTTGAGGGAATTTTTACTGAGTTAGTTCGACATTTTTTTGATACTTTAGGTACTGTGGATGAAAATGTTCATCCTGATTCACATGAGTTGCTTAAAGAGATTATTGGGTGCAACTTTCTACTGAGATGAGAGAAATTTTGATTGCTTCAGTGTCCTCTAAGAAGATTAAGGATGTTCTTTTTGTCATGAATGGGAACAGAGCCCCAGAGCCGGATGGATACTCTACCAATTTTTTCAGCTTTCATGGCGTATTGTTGGTGAAGATTTCATTGAAGCTTTAAAATATTTGATCTCGACATCCTCTTTACATGTTGGGTTTAATTCGACCATTACTATTTTGGTGCCGAAAGTTACCGCCCCTTTGTTTGCTACTGATTTTAGACCTATATCATGTTGCTCCACGGTCTATAAGTGTGTTACTAAAGTCCTTGCTAATAGAATGAAGGTGTGGCTGCCTAATTTGATTTTACCAAATCAAAGTGCCTTTCTTTTATGTCGTGATTTGGTGGAGAATGTTTTATTATCCCAGAAATTGGTTAATGGTTATAGTAGGAGTCACATTTCACCTTGTTGTGCCCTAAAGGTTGATTTAAGGAAGGCCTTTGATTTCTTGAACTGAAACTTTATTTTTTAAGTGTTAAAGATCTTAGTTTCCCTGACGAGTTTAGGAACTGGATACATGCATGTATAACTCACTCGAAGTTTTCTATTGGATTGAATGATGGACTTGTAGGGGTTTTTTCAAGGGCCAAAGAAGTTAGGCAATAGGACCCCCTTTCCCCGTATATTTTCATCTTGATAGTAGATGTTTTGTTCATGTTGCTAAATTTGGCAAGCCAATTTGGGGTATTAAAGAATCATTTCGAAGTGTAAGAGGGTTCATCTCACCCACATATGTTTTACTAGTGATCTCTTGGTGTTCACTAAGGGTTGTATGGATACTGTGGTGGTTGTGAAAAATTTAATGAAAATCTTTTATAGGATGTCGAGGTTACAAATGAATGCCTCAAAGAGCAAGCTCTATTGTGCTGGGATTGGTTCAAGTGAGTTAGATAGTATGATAGAGCAAACTGGTTTTCAAATTGGCACACTTCTATTGAGATATTCAGGTGTTTCGTTGGTGGCTAGAAATCTTACCTCTTTGGATTGTGAGAGCTTGATCGAGAAAATTGAGAGTAAGGTTAAAAACTAGCCATCCAAGTGTTTATCCTTTGCAGGGAGGTTGCAGCTTATTCAAGTTGTCATTTTTAGTATCCAAAACTTTTGGAGTAGAGTTTTTTTGTTGCCCTTGAAAGTTATGAAGAAGATTGAAATGTTATGTAATTCTTTTTTGTGGAGAGGTGCGGTTGGTTCAGCTAGGGGTGCCCGTGTTAGCTGAGAAAAAATCTGTCATCCCAAATGTGAAGGCGGACTTGGGATTAAAAATATACTTGTATGTAATAAAGCATGTATGATGAGGTGTTTGTGGGTGCTTCTTGCCCAAACTGGTTCTTTTTTAGTGGCGTGGATAGAGTGTTATATGTTTAAGGGAGTTTCTATTTGGCAAATCCCTCTAAAGAGTAGCCATAATTAGGCTTGAAAGAAGATGTTGAGGCTTGGTGATGATTATTCGGCTGTTGGGACCCTGAGTAGGAAATTCCAAGCCCTTAGGCATAAGCAAGACATGGTGGCTTAGGCTAAAAAATTTTAAGGAAGCTTTTCAATACCTTGACATTCATTTATTTCTTGGTTGAGTTGGGGGAGATTCTTTTTTGGTATTGACACTGAAATCAAGGACCATCTTTTTTTCAAACATGTATGAATGAAAGTATTGCAGATCTGCCTCGTCCATAGTCCTGTTACTTGCTGGTTCAGATTCAAGGGACAGGTAAATCATTCAAGTGGTGTAGTTTTGCTTTCTTTACTCTATTTGGAAGGAAAAGAATGATAGAATACATGGAGATAAATGGATGAAATTGTCATGCATGTTAAATACTCAAGGACAGTGGTGGAGTCAAGTTATATAATTGGAAGTCAAGTTATATAATAGGGTTTAAGGATGTATCTAGATGAGGCGGCCTCCCCCTAAAATTTTATAAGTTCCTCCCTCCTAAAATTTTATGGGTTCGCTCTTTAACATAAAATTCTTCATCTGTCCCTATTAACAATGATAGAACTTAACACTATTTATCGAGAGGTTATTTAAAATAAATAAATTTAGGGTAATAATAAATTATATATTTTTGAAGGGTTAAAGAGTAAATTTATTATAAATTTTTTGACTTAAGAGTATCATAATGTTACCGACTCAATTTTCAAGATCGAGTCTCCCGCACCCATAGGTGCTAAACTTCGCGCACCACCCGCACAACCCGACCGAGGGACTCGAAGTGCTACTGTTTCCACACACCAAGGGGCCATGCACAACGCCCTTGGTGGTGTCCGCGCCCAAGAGATCCGTCCTGGGCCAGTTCGTCCGCACCATGGGGCCTTGTCTAGCACCCCATGTGCTGCCCGCACGTCTTGCACCCGAGGAGGCCCAACACACGCACCAGAGGGGCCTTTGCTACGCACCCTTCATGCCGGCCAAGGCATGGAGCCCGAGTCCGCACCCGATGTGCGTACAATGGAGACCAAGTCCGCACATGAGGGGGCCTTACCATCTATCCTTCATGTCGCCCAAGCCATGAAGCTCAAGCCCGCACCCGACGTGCACGCGTATGAGGCCGAGTCCGCACCCGATGTGCATGACAAGAGGCCTAGGGGCTGTCCATCCGCATTGCCCACACCCCTAGGGCCCGATTTAGCACCCAATGTGCTAAAGAGGAGGTTTTGGAGTCAAGATCCGGGCCACACAAAGCCCAATCCGCCCAAGCATCCAAGACCAAAGCCAAGGAGTCATCTTTGGACCAATGCACATGGAAAGGTATCTTCCATGGAGACTATTCGAGGAAAGTATTCATCCTTGAAGCCACATTCGAGGAAACAAGCCAATGCCACCAAGACAATGATGTCATTGAGCTCTTATCTTAGGCAACCATGTAATAGTGTGATTTAGTTTCCATGTATAGCTGATTAGCTTTCCTTTGTTAGAGATTCTCTTTGTAAGACTCATCCATAGCCATTGGATTGAGTCGTTCCTAGCCATTAGATCTAGGGGCCAAGGCTATAAATAAGAGTCTTGCCCAACCATTGTAATCACTCCACATTCACTTCACATTTCACTTCTTTGTTCATTCCTTTCTTTCTTAATACAAGAGGGCTCGAGTACTCTTTTCTCCCCGTCTAGGCTTAGGGGGAGTTTTTAACGAGACTCGTTGCTTTATAAATCCCTTGCCTCTTTTCCATTGCCATGCTTAGCCATCACCCATATAATTTCCAAAGCTTCCGCACAGCACCGTCTAAGCACATCCGCTTAGCTTTTCAAAGGCTTACTTAGTCCCCGACCTAAGATCGTCGACTAAGGCCGCACGGGTTAGCGAGCCAAGATCTAGCCCCGTGACAAGTGGTATCAGAGAGAGTTCCGCTCCTATCCGAGACGAGATGGCGCGAGGAAAAAGAAGGGACGTTGCGACAAAGATGGATGTGGAGTCACAAAATTTCTCGTTTGAAAGCGAGGTAAGTAAATCACATTTGAATAGTGTTTTTACTAATTCATGGTTTTGTTCCCGTTGTAGGATCAAACATGATGTTGATGACTGCCCAAAGAGGAGGCCGTCGAAATGCTGGAGGTGTGGAAATCCACACTTGTATTTCCAATGCCCGCACAAATTCAAGCAGTCCAAGTTACGGGACGAGTCCGACAAGATCGAGGCTTTGAAGCTTGATAAGAAGTGCAATGTGCTACCATTTAGTATGGTAGAGGCATGCGAGGAGCGAAGCTTGCCCGACAAGACCGAGGCCATAAAGCTAGCTTCCTTGTTCGGTGAATCACCTAGTTTGGTGGTTGTTGGGGCGTCAAAGTTCGATAGCGCAACTTTGGTTAAGGAAAGGTTGCAAAAGTGCAACAAGTCCACAAATTACGTGGAGTATTCCAGCGACGATGACGATGATGAGTCATCTTGTGAAGTCGAAAGTGACTTTGAAGAAAAGGAACCTATGTTTGTAGACATAGTGTTTTCCGATATTACACTAAATACACCAGTGGATCCGAGTGCACATTCGCTGCTCATATCCGAGCGAATGGCCATGTGGTTAAACCTTCAAGTTAAGAAGGTTAAAGAACAAGTTGAGAGAATCAGCTTCCGAGACGAGCCAGTTGTGGGAATCGCGAAGGATGTGTACCTTCAAATCAACGATTTCCGAGGCACAATAAACATCAAGGTATTATCTCTTGATTCTTTTGATGCAAATGAAATTATTCTTGGTTTATCTTTTTTGGAGCAAATAAATGCACTTGATTTGCCAAAGTCCGACGATGAGGTTGATGCAGGTTCAACCAAGATAACCAACGATGATGAAGCACTTGGCATCGAGGAGTTGCCGATGCGAGTGGGACATCTCTACGCTTTCGAGAGTAGAGAGCCAAGTGATCGAGATGATGATGAAGCCATGGAAGAATCCATGGATGTTTCCGACACAACGGAACAAGTCTTTGATGAGTTCGAGGACGTGAAGGCATTCGAAGTCCATACCTTCGCAAATGCCAACTTTATTGAAGGAATCCTCTTAGAGAAGGGAGTTCCAATTGCCCGAGTGAGTCGAGGGCTTAACGAGTCCGAGAAGAATTACACGGATCGTGACAAAGAGATTATCGCAGCCGTGCATTGCTTGCACACTTGGAGACAACGCTTAAATGGGTCGAGGTTTGATGTCTTTTCCGAAAATCAATTAGATAATTATTTTCTAACCCATGCCAAGTTGTCTTCCAAGCAGGTTTGTTGGGAGAAAATCCTTGCAAAGTATGACTTTGCTTGGAAGTGCAACCCAAGTTATTCGAAGGAAGTAGCCAATGCCTCAAGCCGTGGGTATACTACTAGTCCGCAAAAGGGTAAAGTGGTTCGAGAGATGGAGTACCCATCCAAGCCATCCGAGTTTGATGAAGTATTTCAAGAGCCATCCGAGTTTGGTGAAGTAGATCAAGCCGGTGGGGATGAGCTAGCACTTTTCCTTGAAGAAGTGCAAGCCGAGTTCGATGAGTGGACAAATTCCATGGACGAGGGGCATAAATCCATGGAAACGAGTCAAAGCTTTGTGACGCCCAAGCCCATTGAAGAGGGGCCTATCCATGCCAACACTTGCCTTGAGTATCGACAAGGCAAAGTGAATCAAAATGAAAAGGACCTTGAGTCTGAGGTAAGTGATTCTTTGTTATTTAAAGAATCTGATCTAACCCATTGTCGTTTGGATTTTTGTAGGTATTCTACAACCTTGAGTGAAGATCCAAATCAAGACGTGGGGCAAACGGCTATCCTAGTTGAACCATGCGACAAGAAGCCGAGCGACGAGGTAAGTGATCCAATTTTCCAATTGAATTGGGATCTAACTTGTCGTGATTCTGTCCGCAGGTTGCTTGTGATGCCAAGCGAGAAATCGAGTGATGAAGTAGTTGGAACAAGCCGAAAGAATCCAACCTTCATCCATGACGAGAGACGAGTGCTAGAGAACACCGACGAAGGGAATATTCTTCAAGACTCCGCCATCATCACTTGCCTTGAGTATCAACAAGGCGAAGTGAAGCCACCCGACAAGGACTTTTTGTCCGAGGTAAGTAAGTTAAGTTATCATGATGATTTAAGACTAACTTACTCTGGTTTTGTTTTCAGGCCGCCGATGCGATCGAGCCAAGCACAAAGCAAGGTGAGACCAACCATTGAGACGAGCCAATTGCCAAGGCACAAAGACCTTGTGTTTTGGAGGGATAATCCCTTATTCGAGGATGATCGTGAGTTTGCCAAGGAGTGGCAAACGTTCAAGATTGATCGAGGACCAAGGCATGAAAGCCTTGAACGTTCCAAAAGAGTTCCCTTAGCCGAGCGGGAACGAGACAATGAGCCGGGACCGTTCGATTACAAGGCGACCAAGCCTCATCCTTACCAATCGACGAGGACGTCGATAGCTTCAGTGTGGGAGAATGTTACCGACTCAATTTTCAAGATCGAGTCTCCCGCACCCATAGGTGCTAAACTTCGCGCACCACCCGCACAACCCGACCGAGGGACTCGAAGTGCTACTGTTTCCACACACCAAGGGGCCATGCACAACGCCCTTGGTGGTGTCCGTGCCCAAGAGATCCGTCCTGGGCCAGTTCGTCCGCACCATGGGGCCTTGTCTAGCACCCCATGTTCTGCCCGCACGTCTTGCACCCGAGGGGGCCCAACACACGCACCCGAGGGGCCTTTGCTACGCACCCTTCATGCCGGCCAAGGCATGAAGCCCGAGCCCGCACCCGATGTGCGCACAATGGAGACCAAGTCCGCACACGAGGGGGCCTTACCATCTATCCTTCATGCCGCCTAAGCCATGAAGCTCAAGCCCGCACCCGACGTGCACGCCTATGAGGCCGAGTCCGCACCCGATGTGCATGCCAAGAGCCTAGGGGCTGTCCATCCGCATTGCCCACACCCCTAGGTAGAAATTGTTAAAAAATTAATAAAAATGTGAACATGTGGATTAAAATTTTATTTTATCTTTTTATAGCTATTAGATCTGCTGTTAACGGTAAAATTTAAGGAAAATTAAAAGAGGAATCAAGATTTTAAAATGGAAAATACTTTGATACAAGCTTTTCAATTGTAGGGTTTAGATATTTAAGTTAGGATTTAATGATTATGGGTTTAGGTTGTAGGGTGTAGAATTTAGAGTTTAGGGGTTAGATTTTAGAGTGTTTTAAAAGTTTAAGTTTTAAATTTTATAGTTTAAATATGAAGGGTTGTGTAAATTACACAACTTACGTATTAAAATATAACTATTTTTAAATAAAAAGTAGTGCAAAAACTTAATATCACAAATTAAATTGTATTTAGACTATAATTTAAGTTTTAAAATAGTACATGAACTTCTGACATATTCAAACCTTTGCATTTCAACTCTATTATTGTTACTCGTGTTACTGAAATGTAAAACTTTGCCAATAGTCCTTGTACTATTTGTATGTTCTAGATTTAATTCTTTAGCTCTAATTTGATCGGTTTTAGTTTCTTTTTGTTTTTATTTAAAATTACGATTTTGGTCTAGACATTTAACTTTACAATGACTGTGAATGATCACATTGAAGGAAAAGAACTAAATATACTTACACATATAAAAGGAACTAACAACAAAATCCAAGTTATCAAATTTAACGACTATTATTTATGTTAGATTTTACGATTACCATTTAGATTAAGATCGAAATTTCAAAATTTAAGAAATATAAGGACCTAATCATAGTACAAGACTAAGAATTTAAAAACTTTACCTAAAATATAGGGATTATTAACAATGTCATCGATTGAGTTTGATTTCTAAATCGGAGTGGCTACTTTTATAAAATCAAAAGTATAGCAGCTAAAATAAAAATATCCAAAGAGTACATGGACTGAATTAAAAAAAGTACCGTTGATAAACCGCCTTGCTTTCATCTATAAATAAATCTGGTCTTCTTGTTCTTGCTAAATTCAAATTTTTTCTTACGCGCAAAAAAGAATAATCACAGTAACAACGGTATTGTTTTACCTGCAAGCAATCTCTGCTTCGTCTTCAACCTCAGAGTTTTAGGGTTTCCTTGGTTTTCCGATCATCTATGGACGATCCGACCTTACACTGTCAACCTGATCAATCAGCTCCCTCCACCACTCTTTCGACTCGGACAATGAAGATCAATCGTATGATCAACTCCGATTATAACAGTTGTCGTTCGCGTGCAATTTACTACGATAGGTTTATCCCCAGCAGAACCGGTTCCAACTTGGCACTTTTCGACATCTCTAATTCTCCCGCCTCTATTGAAGACGGTCCCGGTACTTATAATAGCCTTCTACGTGAAGCGTTGTTGGGTTCCGATAAGAAGGATTCATGGGGCTTGCCGGCTGGCCAGAATATTCTCCGGTACAAAACTGAAACTAAACGGCCTTTACATTCGCTTCAACCTTTTGGGTTCGACGACGAGTTGGTTAACCGGATTAGCCATAATCCCGGTAAAGCTCCCATGAAGATTCTCGGGTCACCTTACCAGGTAAGGGGTTTTATGGGTTTTATGGTAAATTTGGTTGGAATTCGGAGATGGTTGTTGTTATTATTATTTGGTAATTTGGGTTAACTTTTTTCCTCTGTTCTTTTTGTAGATTTTGGATGCACTTGGATTGGAAGATGATTTTTATTCGAATTTGGTGGATTGGTCACCCAATAATGTGTTGGCTGTAGGGATGGGGAGTTGTGTTTATTTGTGGAATGTTTATAGTAGTAAGATTACCAAGTTGTGTGATTTGGGGATCAACGATGACATTTGTTCAATTGGTTGGGCTCAATGTGGAACTCAGCTTGCTGTTGGAAGCAGAAATGGCAAAGTTCAGGTTTGGTTTTAGACTTTTATTATATTTACCTTACCTTTGTTTTCCGGCTATGTTTGTAATAGGAATGTTTAAACATGATGAAGTATAATGAAGCAACTGGACTTTTTTTTCTTCTTATTTTTGCTCTGTTGCCTTTTGCATCGAGTCTTCTAACCTCTACTTGCAGTGTTGTTTTGCTTATAGGATAATGTAGTGAGTTAATAGCTCTCCCTTTGTTTATAGATTTGGGATGCATCAAACTGCCGCACAGTAAGAACAATGGAGGGGCATCGATCACGTGTTGGGACGTTAGCTTGGAGCACTTCGCTATTATCTTCTGGTAGTCGTGACAAGAGCATTCTTCAAAGAGATATACGTGCTCGGGGCGATTTTGTTAGTAAGCTCTCTGGACATAAGCTAGAGGTTATAAACTCTTACTCATCCTCAGTTTGATTCAGCATGTATTGCTATTCGTTCATGAATTGTGAAACTTAAGAGTCTGAATTCATTTATGTCGGCCTTTTTGTAGGTTTGTGGACTGAAGTGGTCTTACGATAACCGTGAACTAGCATCGGGTGGAGGTGACGGCAAAGTATGTAATACCTCTTCTTTTTCGTGTCTAACTTATGCTTAGTATATAACTTTGTAACTTATGAATGCCAAAACTCTCAACCATGTGCAGCTTTTTGTTTGGAACCAAAATTCCACTCAACCTGTCTTGAAATACTGTGAGCACACCGCTGCCGTGAAGGCAATTGCGTGGTCTCCCCATCAACATGGCCTTCTTGCATCCGGTGGTGGTACGGCTGATCGATGTATTCGATTCTGGAACACAACCACTAACACAAACTTGAGCTGTATGGACACTGGCAGCCAGGTGACTATTTCATTTTCGGTTTTTATCCTATAGTGCTCTTTAGTCTGTAACATGCATGGCATTGAAATATATATATATATATATATATTTGGTGCATAAAGTCACTTCCGTAACTGCAGTGGATCCGATTAGTTCAAATTGATGAAATACTTTGTCTTCTGCATGGTAGTCAAACAGTTCTGCGCTGGTGCTAGAATTGCACTTCTAATGTTCACTTTGTACATTATAGGTATGCAATCTTGTGTGGTCTAAGAATACCAATGAACTCGTGAGTACTCACGGATATTCCGCGAACCAGATAATCGTCTGGAGATACCCTACCATGTCAAAGGTATGCCAAGTTTAAAAATAGTGTCTGTATATGATGATAATCTCCCAACATCTACTTTTTCCTCTAAAATTTTGTTCTAATAATGCAGTTGGCTACTCTCACCGGCCACACATACAGAGTTCTTCATCTTGCAATCTCACCTGACGGACAGGTAGTTCACTTTCCCCACACTTCATATAGTTACCCTCGCCTTTTACTCTGTTTTATGGAAGAAGAAAAAAGCTAGATGAACTATATGAAAAATCTGTAACTCTCCGTTGAAAAGACTTATTTTTCCCTTTTCTTGCAGAAAATAGTTACAGGAGCCGGAGATGAGACGCTTAGGTTTTGGAGAGTGTTCGCTCCCTCTAAATCACAGGTAATGCCACTCCTTACTGCTTTGTTTTCTTTGTGTTTCGTATATGGCCTGCTAAAACAACTGATTTTTTGTGTTGAATCTTTTCCTACAGAACACTGATAGCAAAATAGGAGCATTGTCTTTTGGAAGAAGCACAATTCGTTGACTCAAAAAAACTCGTCAAGAAAACATGGTGCGAGCATTATCGTGCTCGCGGACAAGATGAGGAACAGGTTCGAGAACTAATTTGTAGCTAGTTTTTGTAAATGAATTCAGTTTTCTCTTATATATTTTTCTCTGGTGTTTTTGATAGTGAGTTTCAAAACCTGGCCTTGAACCAAATCGATAGAAATTAAACACGATAATTGTAGACAAAATACGATTATGAAAAAATAATTAAAATATAAACACGTTTAGATGATACTCATGCCATATGATCATGTGACCATAGAACATAAATAAAGAACAAAATGTTGTACAAAATACGTTTATTGGAGCCAATGAACTGGCAAGCCTTGTCTGGCACAAAACAATAAAAACATCCACTATTACAACTTAACATTCTGATTTGTAATACCACTTAATTTTCATCATCATCTAATTCAGTCCGACTTCTCGAAGCCTGAATTCGATCTCACAGTGTACTCTGCTACAAGTTGTGCAAACGATGAGGACTTGTTTTCTAGCAAGCTCGATGGAGCATCGTATTCTTCAACAAGTCCTGCAAACAGTTAAAAAAGTTTTGAATGAAATGAACTTCGAAGAATCTATCTTATAAGCAACAAACTATAACTACTAACCATTACTTAGAAGCAGAACCATATCACTATCGAGAACCGAAGTTATTCGGTGAGCAATTGTTATGACCGTACAGTCGGAAAAGTGTTCCTTTAACGTTGTCTGAATTAGATTATCAGTAGCTGTATCAACCGATGCTGTCGCTTCATCGAGCACTAAGATTTTACTTTTCTTCAAGAGTACACGCCCGAGACAAACTAACTGCCTTTGGCCCATGCTCCAATTCTCTCCACTCTCACTAACTGCACAAGTATTATAATATTATTCAATTTATGTGATATGCAAAAGAAATAAGGATAAACGTGTATATTATACGATAGAAGATCAAACCTGAAGAATCGAGCCGCCCATCCTTCATTCGAACTCCATCCCCAAGTTGGCACTTATCCAATGCCTTTGAAAATTAAACACACATTGATAGATGTTAGACTTCAAATACCAATCATAAAGAAAATGAAACAGATTACAAATTCTTTTCTCCCGTAATCGAAAAAGAAATGAACCCACCTCCCAAATCTGTTCATCTGTGTGCTCTTCAAGAGGATCCAAATTGCTTCGTATAGTCCCTTCAAACATGGTAGGCTCTTGAGGGATGATGCTGAGTCGAGACCGCAAATCATGCAGTCCAATCGATGAGATGTTGACACCATCGATTATAATCTGCCCTGCAGTAGGTTCAACGATCCGGAAAAGTGTTTGTATGAGAGTTGATTTACCACTGCCTGTTCTCCCTACAATACCAGTTTTCAACCCTCCAGGGAATGTGCACGTAAGACCTCGCAGGACGAGTGGCATGTATGGGGCATATCGTACCTACATCGAGACCATCATCATTTATTTCAAAGGCAATACTGTAAATACATTAGAACCAGTCATAAACACAGAAAAACCACCTTACCTGCAGATCATGAATTTGAACTTCTCCATGATATGGCCAATGACGGTCCGGGCGATTAGTTTCTATCACAAGGGCAGGCTCACTAGGGATACTACTGTACTGAAGTATTCTCTCAACAGATATAATTGTGTTCTCCATACTGCAAATATTCCATACCACCCAAGCTTGCAATATATTAAGATTGAGTCCATACGTCACAGCTAACCCGGCAATAGCTAAACAAAAGAAAATGCATCAAGTCATTCTCCTAGAACATTAGTAATTAAAGATGCCAATCTGAATCTGCATTTACTTACAGGGATCGATAACTCCCTCCGGTAAAGAGATTAAAAAGAATAAGGAGAAGGCAAAAGTAATAGAAGACAATAAGTCCAGACGGAAGCACAGCCATTCCATTGCACCAGCGACATGAAATTTTGGACGGGAATAGGAGTCGGTCAGCTCCATGTTTGTGTCTTGGAATCTTTTTTCTTGATCAAAGCTCCTTATAGTTGTTGCTCCTAAAATTGTTTCAGCAAAATGCTGTATTAATGGAGCTTTGCATACTCCAACCAGCCGCGAAAGTTCTCGAGCAGAAGATATGTAATATTGCTGCGAGATTACGAGTTTATGAGATTTAATGTGTTCAGGAACAAGGCAAGATTGAATGTGTTCTATAAAGTAGAAAAATTGAGTTTATGATTTCCTACATTCCATAGCCACAATTTGGCAACTTACCTGATACCAAAGGCAGGTAGCAATCACTGGAATAAAAATGATAAATATCTGCCAAGCGACTTGAGACATGACTGCAATGATTCCAAGTAGCTGGATAACTGAAAAGGCAAATGCCCCGACTTGATATGAGATGTTCAAATCGACTGCACTTTGATCTGTAGAAGCCTATAAGAAGCAGGAAAACTGTTTATAATCCTTCAAAAACAAGGAGAAAATGCCAAAAAATGAACATAAATAGAATCTTTTGTATGCATACAGGAAAACATCAGATACTCACTCTATTGAGGATTCTTCCACTTGGTGTTGAATCGAAGAAAGACATAGGAGCACGGAAAATGCAAGAATGCATCTTCTTAAAAAGAAGAGTGGCTGTTTTATATCCGGCTGTATTAAGAAGCATGGCTCTGGCAAAGATGGAAAAGGCACTTGCAATGGCAAAGGCCAAATAGACAATTATTAGTGTAAAGCTCCCAACAGGAGGCTTTACATCTGCCGACACAGGTGATCCCCAAGCCATCCAATAGTTGCTGCCAATTTGAAAAATCTGAAAGAGAATCTGTGCCAGCAGTATTAAAGGCACAAGAGCTCCTCCATATGCTGTTGTGATATATTTCCAATAAACCGAAAACCCGACTTTTCCTTTCTCTCGCTCTTCTTCTTGAACAAGCTGTCCTTTAGGCCCATCATCATCTACCTTACTGCTCTCATTGCCTTGGTTTTCCTCTTTCTGCAGCTTCCCATTTGTACTTTCCGTAGCACCTTCTCCTTCACCCATAGTTTGCTCGGAAACAGATCTTGCTTCGACGCTATCAAGGGCTGACAAAGCTTTGTTATGTGCACCCACAAGTTCCATAAAATCAGTCCCCAAATTGAGAATATCATTGTACTTTCCGGCTTGCACAATCCTCCCATCTTTCATCACCTAACAAATATACAATACAAGTTGAATCCAGTTTTTAAATTATTTCTTGAATCTGATGCATATGATGGAAGCCACTGAAAATAAATGTAGAAAATAGCTCACCAAAATTAGATCAGCAGCAGGTAAAAACTCAACTTGATGAGTGACATAAATCACTGTTTTCGAACACAAAGTGTTCAGTAAAACCTCCTGTCGTTCAAGAGATCAAACAAGATACTCAGGCAAAGCACTAACCAAAGTAGAACTCTTAAATACATGCCATATGATCAGAGGAAGAATTTACCTTAAACAAATGTGATCCGGTGTGAGCATCCACAGCACTGAAAGGATCATCAAACAGATAGATATCGGCATCCTGGTATAGAGCACGTGCAATCTGTATTCTTTGCTTCTGTCCACCACTCAAGTTGATTCCCCTCTCGCCTATAACCGTCTGATCACCAAAAGAGAGTATTTCGAGATCCTTCTTGAGGGTACAAGCTTCAAGCACCTTGTCATACCTGTCTCTGTCCATTTCCTTGCCAAAAAGTATGTTGTCTACGATCTTTCCACTTTGTATCCATGGAGATTGAGCAACATAGGCCGTTGTACCACACAACCTAAGAGTTCCTGATGTCTTTGGTAACTCCCCCAAAACACATGAAAGTAAACTCGACTTGCCAGAGCCAACTGTACCACAAACCGCAACACTCATACCATGGAAGACTTTCAAATTTATATCTTTTAGTGATGCAGTGGGGGATGACGAATCCCAAGAGAAGTTCCCATCAGCAATCTCAATTGCTGTATCAGAACTACCTCTCGGTAGCTTCTCTATGGCATCAGGTTGCAAGTCATCAAGCCGGAGGAAGGAAGCAATTCGATCAAGTGACACCTTTGTCTGAGCTATCATTGAAATTGTGTCAGGAAGATTGTAGATTGGCTCCTGAAGAATCCTGAATGTTGCAAGTGCAGATAGGATCTTCCCTGACTCGAGTGGGACACCTAAAAATATACAAGCACCAAAAGTGGCCACAGACACAAAGGAGGGTGCAACCCAGAAAACAAAACTGGTCATGGCATTCGTATAAACGAAGCGTTTTAACCATCCTTCCTCGACATTCCTGAGCCCGAAAATCTTTGAGAGAAATTTCATTTCCCACCCCTGAAGTTTGAGGATTCTCATATTCCTCAAAATTTCAGAAGTTGCCTTCATCCTTGTATCTTTTGATGTCATTAACTTCTCCTGAAAGTTCTCCAGCATTCTCCCCAAAGGAATATTTGCCAACATAACAAGCACAGTAGCAACTAAAGTAGCGACGGACGCCAGTCCGAGGGTTTTATACAAGATCATCAAGGCCAAAACAACTTGCAAAACTACCATCCATGGATCATGCATGTACCAAGTAAAGTCACCCACCCTTTCAGCATCAACGGTCATGAAATTGATAATCTCCCCACTCGTGCGGCTCTGCTTCGACTGGCACGAAAGCGTCAAAGCCTTGTTATATATCATTGCCACCAATACTGCTCTCATCCTAAGTCCAACTTGCTGCAACTTAAAGAACCAGCGCCTCTGGGACACACACTCTACTAGCTTTGCAACAAAGAAAGCTCCAACTAGAAGATACCCCTCGCTTTCAAACTCCCGTTTCCCATTCAGGTACTGAACGAAAGTATCGATGAGGTATGGACCAACATATGAAGCCACGGTGTACGTAAACGCGAACAAAGCCGTCCAAAGAATATCTTTCCAAGCCGACAAGAAGAGTGCCTTCACCAGCTTGAGCGAGGTAACACCACTCCCCTCACGATCAGCCGACTCAACCCTGTTTCTAAAATTCGGAAAAGCCCCAAAGACACTATCATCGCTGTCTAGCTGAGGAACATCCTCGAGGTCTAATGGCTTCTTATTGCCAACAGCAATGAGAGGCCCCATCCATGAAAATGTAAGAATGCTGAAAAGACCAGCATTTGAGTATGGGGTTACAGTGTCACCCCCTCTTTTATGACTAACCTCTACACCATTACTAAAACTAGAATCCCCATTTAGAAGGGGCTCCTCAAGGAGAGTATCTTCACCCTCATTTCTTCCTAAAAACCCAACAATACACAGAAACAAACCAGTAATAGCAGAAAAGACATCAGATACTAAATACTGGATTGGGAAAGAAACATGTTTTTTGAAGAGAACAATGTCTATAACAAGACAATAACATGAAATTGAAAAGTAAAAGCCCCACCAAATTCTCAACAACAATGGGAACCTCTTTTGTTCACCAGAATTGGAGCACTGAAAGTGCAAATAAACACACATTGCACCCCAAGCAAGTGTTTTTGCAGCATAATCAAAAAGACTTGCTAATTTATTCTCAGACCAGCCATTTCTATACCAATAAAAATAACTTAACAAACAAAAGACAACATTATAAGCTGAAACAACAAAACAACAAGCTAATGTTTGCTTATACCATAAACCCTGTCTTTGCCTCAATGTCTCCTTTGAACCTTCCCCTCCACCTTTTTTAACTCTGCTCACTACCCATAACACTAACAATGAAAGCAACAAAACTGAGTGTAACGAACCAGAAAACCCGTGAAGAAAAATGGGTTTCAGTAGAAAATCAAAACTAGTAGCTGAGGTCATTAGTAAAAACGATTGTGAACCAAAAAGTTCCATTTTTTAAGAGCTTTAACGGGAGAAAAGACTTGGGTTTTGAGCGTTGGAGAACAAGGTTTTGTTTTGATTGAAGTATTTGAAACTTTAAAGCTTCTGGGTTTGTGTTTATATATAAATGAGATTAAAAGAGAACGACAAAAGGAAAATTACTTGGGGGGAAGAGATATGCGTGGTGAGCAAGCTTGGAGGCGGAGGGAACCACAGAGGAAGCCACTGAAACACAAACGACAGGTTAGTGGAAAAGTTTGATTTTTGACCTTAACAAAATACATAATTTATTATTATTTAATTCGAATTAATCAATTAATAAATTAAATATAAAGAAACTATCAAAATTTGTTTACTTTATTTTCGGGTTTCCACAGACCACAAATAGTAAATTATAGTATTTAATAGGGACCAAAACAGGAAACTGTGGGGAAAATTTTCCGGCCAGATTGCATTATATATACGCCACTTGGTTTTGGCTGACCTAAAATCAGGAACAAAAGGCCAAAAAAGCATCGTCATCAGCGCACACCATGCAGAAACTTGGGATTCTGTAGTCAGAAACTTGTCTTCCAAGGGGTAAACATATGAATAAATAAAGAAAAGGGTTTTGTTCAACGGTGTCTTTAATTAATTTGTTGTTTCTAACGTATGGGGGTAATGTTACTATATAATAATCTTAAAAAGTTACTTGTTGAACAACGAGAAGCCTTAGTAGAAAAATAGATAAGTTCATTTTAAGATATTCGAATAGGTAATTGTTTTATACACAAGCGCTTGTGGAAACTTTTTTACACAAGCGCCTTAGTTTTAGGGGTTAGGGATTTCCTTTAGGGTTTAAAATTTAGGGGTATAAGTGTAGTAGTTTTGAATTTAGGGATTATTGATAAAATTTTGGGTTTAGGGTTAAAATTTAGGGTTTATAGGTTAAAACTTAAATTCCCACCCATGTTACCCTAAAACTAAACCCTAAACCCTAAATTCTAGCCATAAATCCTAGATTTTAAACATGAACCCTAAATTCTAAACCTTTACACTAAAACCCCTAAACTCTAAACCCTAAACACTAACCCTAAATCCTATAATTGAGGCGCTTGTGGAAATAAAAACTTTCCACCGCCAGTGTATAGGATATTAATCCTATTCGAATTCAATCGTTTTGTATGTAAGTTATGTGTATATTGTCAAAAGATTAAGAATATGTATGAACATATATTATCTTGTAAAATCACCTAAACTACTTTGATATTTAATGTTTGAATTTAAAATTTAGGGTTTAAAGTTTAAAATTTAGAGGTCGGTATTTAAGGTGTTAGGGATTTAAATTGTAAATATTTTCATTTAAATATAAAAATTATTTAATTTTTATAATATATCTTCCTTTGTTTGTGGCCTAAAAGAAAACAAATACTTTTTAAGACTTTAGAGGGAAAAAAACATTTTGAGCTGAATCAATTAACTTAAATTATTATTCAAAAATTACATGTTAAAAATAATTTTCAATCGCAATAATAATATTAATTTAACCCTTAGTTAGGGTAGATTTCTTTATGTACGATGGATATAAAACTATGGGAACAAGTTGTTTAAACTATTAAATTATAAAAGTTGAGACATTAGTAAGATTTAAAAATTAATAAAAGTTTAATGTTTAATCTATTCAATTATAAAAACTAATAGGATATTTAAAAAAAATGATACATAATTTTATGTAAATTTCAAATTTAAGGGTTAAAGATTTAGTTTAGGGTTTAAACTTCAAGGGTTTAGGTTGTAGTGTTTATAATTTAGTGTTAGAATTTAAAGATTAAAGTTTAGGGTTAAAGGTGTTAGGGTTGGAGATTTAGATTTTAGATTTTAAATTTCAAAGGAGGATTGTGTTAATTCTTTTAGAGGGTTTCTATTGAGAAATTAAGATTTTTCAAATAAGAAGAAATTAAAAACCATGTCAAACAATGATTAAATGACAGTTAAGAATAAAACATTAGACTTCTACATTGACAAAGAAATATACTTTAAACCCTTATATTATAATAAAAATTCAACTTAAATACAATTGAGCCATAACAAAGTTTGTATTACCCCTCAACATTACATTAACATATCAATTAGTCAACTATGAACTACTCTTCTATTGTCTTTTAATGCATGTTTTGTTGGCATTTAAATAAAATTTTAAGGTTTCTTTTTTGGACTACATCAATCTTTTGATATGGCTACCCATGCTTTGATCTTTAGTTAAGCATCAATGCCTTGGATTTCAATTCCCATCCCTTTCAAATTCCTCAAAAAAATAATATTAATTTTTTTAAAAATATATTTACAAAAAGGTATATAATGATTAATCATCAACGTTCTATTCAGAGTAATACCGACCATAATTAAAAAAAAACTTTTTAATAAAATGAATCAATAATTTAAAAGTATATATATATGAGTGTAAACAAACTTTCTTCGAACTTGTCACTTTCTAGGCTACCAAACAAAGCTTTGAGATTTGCAATGTCCTTTTAGAAAAGTGGGTGTTTAATTGTATCCACAAGTATCCACTCAAATAAAAGATTGGAAACCAATAGTTTACTGAGCCAAATTGAAAAGCATCTTTGCTTCGGGAGCAAGGAAGATATATTTATATATGTATATATATATATATATATAGTTTAATTTAATCCATTTTCCAGATTCTGACATCCATTATTTCAACATGAAAATTGCTTGGAAATGCTACAAAGAAATCAAAGATATGGGAGTAAGATATGCAGCAATGCTGAGGAGATATAATTAATGGTAACTGAACCGGGCCTCGGATTCACAAATCAATTTTATTATACTAATGAATAATTATAGACACAAATAGAGTAATGACATCAGTCCCGAGTCAAATCTTTTGATACTCAAAATAAATAAATAAATAATTTTTATTTACTTAACTTAACAAGTGATTGAGAGTTTGATCCTCGTCTTAATAATGGAACAACTTTAAAATTCCGACCAACATCTAATCATTTAAAAAATTGCATATCTTCCAAATGCTTGGGAGATCAAATAATGTCAAATTAGAACATATACACTAAATTGCAAATTTGATAATTATGAAAGGATCAAAACAACGATCTAATCTCAAATTTCCATGGGAAATTAATAGACAGAAACAAACCTGGATGGCTGCTTTTATATTGCCATTTATTTTGCATGGGAAATTCAAGATCATTTGGTTGTTGAAGCTTGAGAAGAACATCAATCAAATCTTCTTCCACTCGCCGATCATCGTCATTACCCGCACCAATCATCTTGTTTCTCCTCTTATTTCCGACCGATCGAAATGATTGGTCGGACTTGACCCGGTGTCAAAAGCTCTATCATGTTTTCCAATCATCCAAATTCAACTTATCTCACCTTTTGGTGTTCAGGGTTTCAAACCAAACTGCCACAGTAATAAACAGGCTCCCATGAACAAAACATGAACAGTAAAAAGTTCATTTATATTGTTACGATATTAATTGGTTTTAATTTATAAATATCATACAAAGTTGAGTTGAGGACTCGACTTGAACTTGAAAAAGCGGTTCACTAATTATTAAAATTTTAAATGATTTGAAGTTCCATTATATCATTCAATTTTTTCGAGATTATGAAATTAGGATTCGAGCTAAATCGAATGGAATTAAACTGCAAGAGTAATAAAATAGACTCCCATGAACAAAACATGAATGGTAAAAGTTTAATTTTTGTTTTCCACACATTTCATATCAAACAAACAAAGAATTACTCCGAAACGCATAAAAACTCAACCCCATGAGACAATCCTCATGATCTCAGAGCAAAAAAAGGCTTAAAATTGAATTACCAAGTTCTAAATTCCGAACCTCGGGTGTCTCAACCAAATCTTCAGGGGCAGCAAAAATCTTGGCGGTGGACCGTTAAAGTTGGAAGGAATAACCGGGGAGCTCCGGGGTTGAAAGAGAACGTTCATAGG
This sequence comes from Hibiscus tridactylites, assembly GCA_958450335.1. Classification (NCBI taxonomy): domain Eukaryota; kingdom Viridiplantae; phylum Streptophyta; class Magnoliopsida; order Malvales; family Malvaceae; genus Hibiscus; species Hibiscus tridactylites. Next base: position 17,007,009 of record OY288271.1, on the reverse strand, counting down.
TCTCTTATGTTGAATTTATTATTTTTTATAAATGTATCTAATAATGTTTTAATATTAAATAATTATTTTTATCTAAAACAACTATATGTGAATTGTACAAACTATAGTTTGAATCTATTTCTTTTAATTTATATGGTTTTTATAATTATCGTTATCTAATTTATTAATTGATTAACTCATACCGAATATTATAAAAGATTTGTATGGAGTGACTCTTCCAATTCAATTTATTTTATCTACAATGTCAAGATCCAAATTCTAGCCTTATTTAAATGATTTAATATTTGGTCTTGACATTTACTATTCAAATTAACATTTGATTTTACTAAAAAATAACATTAGATATAAATAGAAATATTCAAAGAATCTATTAAATCTTAGGCAAAGCCAAGGAACATGTAGATAGAGACGAGTATTAGATTGATTGGAGTCAAGTTAATTTTTTTTGAGTTGGTCGAGTTAACGAGTTATATTTTATAATTTAATTTTTATTTGAATTTTGTTCGAGTCGACTCAAGTTGAGTCGTTGAGTTTCTGTTTAAATGTAATTGTGAAGTGTTTAAAATGTTATGTTACTAATTGGTTCCAATTTAAACGGCTTTCTATAACCATATACGATGTACATATATTTCTTTATATTTTTCTATAAGTGATATACATATATTAGACAAAGTTGAGAGACTTGACTCAAACTTTAAAACTAATTCACAATATCTAAAAAGTTTAAGTTATTCGAGTCTTATTTTATAACTCATATTTTATTTGAATTTTTTTACTTGAATTTATAAAATTATAATTTTTTCGAATTAGGTATAATTTTTACATCAAATCAAATGAAAAAGTTGATTTATTTTAAGCGAATTGAGTTTTACTATCCCTAATAGTCATATACATGAAAATGAATTAGAAAAATGAAAATTCAACCGGTAAAAAATTCAATAAAATATTAAATACTATATTTCTTATACTATTTTCTCCTAAAATAAAAAAGGGAAAACTACACCGGTGGTCCCTAAAGTATTACTGTTTTCCTATTTTGGTCCTCAAACTATGTTTTTCGGCAAAATCGTCCCTTTTGTTACATAGTTCTCCTATTTTGGTCCCCGACATTAAATAGCTAACGATTTTGCTAACGTGGCATTTTTTAAGAGGGGAGAGAAATGATTAAAAATTATTTTAAAAATGCCACGTCAGCAAAGTCGTTAGCTATTTAACGCCAGGGGACCAAAACAGGAGAACTAAGTAACAGAAGGGACGATTTTGCCGAAAAACATAGCTTATGGACCAAAATAGGAAAATAGTAATAGTTTGGGGACCACCGGTGTAATTTTCCCAATAAAAAATAGCTTTTTAGTTGAGAATATATTTTAAAAGGCAATTGTCAATTCTATCCCTGCCCTTCATCAGAAAACGGTTTTTGTTAACGCCTCCGTTTCACTTCCACTATTTTTCGTTTCCTAACCGTTTATCCGTTACAACTAACGCCGTTATCTATCCCTAAATAATAGGCTAAATTATAAAATAAGTGTCTAAACTATGTCTTTTTTTATAATAAATGCCTAAAGTATTTTTTTTATTAAAATAGTTGTCTAAACTTTCATTTTTGCTGAAATAGGTGGCTAAATTATTTTTTGACTAAAATAGGTGCCTAAATTTTTATTTTTAGCTTATTTTAAAGTAATTTTGACACTTACTTGGCACCTATTTCAACCAAAAATTAAAGTTTAAGCACTTATTTCAGTTAAAAAATAGTTTAGACACCTATTTCAGTCACAAAAAAAAACTTCATACACCTATTTCAGCCAAAAAGTACTTTAGACATCTATTACAAAAAAAAAATATAATTTGGGCCCTTAGTTTTTAGTTAAGTCTAAATAATAATAAAAATTGTTTCTCCATCCTTTTTCTTTTTCCTCTTTCACATTTTCATCCCAAAAATTAATTAATTTATTTTATTTCTTCCAATTTCTCTAAAAAAAACTCTGAAAAATATCTCATTTTCTTTCTCTCTAAAGCCCTATTATATCTCTCTTCCATCACAAGAGAAAGCTTCTCTGTCAAGAATTCATGGCGGTATGTAATCATTTTGGGTTATTATTATTTAAAAGGTTTAATTTTGTTGTTCGATTAAATTTCATTTTCTTTGTTTACGGATTTGAGTTTTGGATTGCTATGATTGATATCTTTTCTGGGTTTTTATTGTTTTGTCCTTGAAGAATCAAGATCGTGGCTGTTTCCTGTGGTGAGTTTTGTTGGAAGCTGGTTTTGAGCTTTTTTGTTTTTGTTTTATTGGTGAATTCTATACCATTTGAGCAATTTACTTGTCTAATAACATCAGCCATTAATTTTGTTATGAAAATGCTTATTCATTGAATCTTGTAAGTAGTGATGAGGTTGGATTGCCATAAAGTTCTTTCGAGATGATATCAGGAATCGAATATCGATGAATTGGACTTTGATCTGTAGGAAAATTAGCTTTTTCTGGGTGTATTCGGAGGGTTTTTGTTGTTAATTTTGTGTTATTTGGTAATCTAGTATAAAAAATTGAAGCTTGATCTTCAATGTCACTTATGAATATTGATCATTTTCTGAAAAGTAGACATTAGTTTCATATCGGTTTTTTTGAATGTTCGATTGGCCTGCTCTAAGTATTTCGAGTTCCTTATGAGATCTATGGAAAAATTAATTGCTGAAATATATGACTAAGTTATGCTTGCATTATCATTAGTTAATATTATTTTGATTTTCGATTCTTAGTCTATGTCGATTCAAATTCAGACATGTTGGCAGATTCCCTGTATCTTTGAAAACATTTCAAATGACCTGGTTGTGTATTTCTGTGGTATTTTTATCTCCACTTTAACTGTGTGGTTGATTGCATTTTTGCTAACTAGGCATGGTTTCTATCATTCTCTACCTACCTAACATCTTCGCTCGATAAAATTGTGACAAGTGAATGATTATTGATTATGCAGTAGCTTAGAACATGTATTCATGGATTATTTACGATTGATTTTCTTTGTCATATATCCTATTTGAACAATAGAGATCATGGAAGTTTTGAGATCTTGGAGCAGGTTTTCTTTCGGATTGCTTTCTGTAAGCGGCCAATAACCCGTGACTGGTTAATTGAAACTGCACTATCTATTTAGGACCACCATTTTACCCGACTGCTGTAATAATCAGGACCCCCATTGATCTGAGCTCGGCTGAAAATTGAAATCACATCAGCCGCCCTTCAACATTGCGAAACATGCAAATTATTTTTTCTTTGGTTAATTGAAATTTGCTTTATCTAAGTTGAAGCTGAAGTTATGTAAGATTCGTATGGCATCTAGCAGCAGTTGTTTAGGACCTTCACTGGCATTTAGAGGCTGGCTTCTGTCAAATGATATTATGTTCGATTGAATCTGCTGCATTCTATTCGTAGTCAGCCAATTATTTGGTTGCTAGTTTAGCACGTAATAGATAATCTCTATTCCATTCGAAGAAAGTGAAAAATATCCGTCATACACGGTTACACTAGTGTCCCTTGACCTCTATGGAAAACAATGAAGACTGATTTGTCAGATCATCCTTTTTCCTTTGCCATTTTTTAGAGCTTGAAAGTTGAAACCATCAACGTAAGCATTTCGTTAGTATAACTGTTTAGTCGCCGTAAGCAATTCGTTAGTATAACTGTTTAGTCGCCGGACTTTGTTTATTGATTTGGACAAATAATTCTGTGCTTGGACTTCTTTTGTTTGTAAAATTGTTTGACTTGTTATGATGTGCAATTGAATGCTTCTTGAATCTCAACAGGCCTTAGTTCTGTCACATTGATGTTCTTACTTTTTTTTTCTTTTATGCTCAACAGGACCAGGGTCGACCATTGCCGAAATTCGGTGAATGGGATGTGAACGATCCTGCGTCAGCCGAGGGATTTACCGTGATCTTTAACAAGGCAAGGGACGAGAAGAAAACAGGCGGCAAATCCGAGTCAGTGGAAAAGGCTGACCCTCATGGTAAACCCGCAGCCAATCCTCGCAAACCGCAGTCCGTAAGTAATCTCTTAACAATTTTAGCCAGCATATGCATAGGTGGGCATCATTTTTCGATTCTCTACCATATATTTCTCTTTTGATGCCGTGTTGTTTTTCTTTATATATAGAAAAGATGGCTTTGTTGCGTTCACGCCCCGAAGGCGGAATCTTGATGAAGTCGTGGCGATCATAAGATCATTCACAAGTATATGTGGAAACACCATCTTATGTTCCTAAACAAATTGATGAAATCTGTTGTGGGATTTAAATTTTGGGTGTGGTGACTGGTGAGGGATAAAAGAGCAAAGAAGACAAAAGCATATACATTACTATATTTATATGTACTACTGATTGTAGGGATGTTTGATTTATAAAATCATCTTTGTCTTTGTCTTTGCCTTATTTGTAGAGAGCTCTTCATGTTATACAAGTCAAAAGATTTATCCTTTTATTATCTACATTAAATCTGAATCTGAATTAATTGAACTATCTATTTGATATTTTTTTTCCGAATATGCTGGTGCAATGCAAGGGTTGCATCTGTTCAACTTTCTTAATCTTTTTAAAGACGACACACACAACATCTATTTGATATTTGAATTCGTTAAATATTCGAATTCAATAACCGCAAAATGTATAACTTCTATTAAAAAAATGGATATATGACCCCGTTATGTATAAATATGAGAAAAAACTTTGTGTAACTAAAGTTTTACTTAAAATTGTTAAATTTAGGGTTGTGAGGTTTAATAAAAAATATTACCCATGTAAATATAAATCAGATTCTGATTATATGTTAACACATAAGTAAATTATATTCATTAAATGTTTTCTATAAATTATATTATTGAGTAATGATTTTAAGTTGTTTTATTAAATGATTACTATATAGAAGTATGGAAACAAAAATGCCATTATAATAAGGATAATTTGATGATTTTTTCAAATGTAGAACCGACTCGTACCTTAAACTCAATTTTTTTAACAAATTATATTAATTGTTTTTTCCCCTCATCCCCTTGTGTCATGGTGGCAAAGATAGATGTTTATCATCTCTTGGGACCCGGATTCGAGCACCAGTAATGCATGCTGTGTGTGCCGTCTTTGAAAAGACTAAAAAAGTTGAACAGATACTACCCTTGCATCACACCAGCATATTAAAAAAAAAACTAAGAAAAATGAAATCACTCTTAAATTTAATTTTTTTTTGAATAATTTAAAAATGATCATAAGTTAATTTATGTTTATAAATATTAAATATTATTAATTTTTGACAGTGCACCACCTTATAAATAAAACGATTGAAATCAAATTTCATAGATATTCTTAAATTTAAGTATTTAATTAAACTAAACATTTCCTAAAGTAATAGTACATGTATAAATGAAATTATAAAAGGAAGAAAAACAAATTAATAAATGAAAAATAATTAAAGCCACATGCCGGGTGTTGTTCTATATAAGCTTTACTTTCCTTTTTGTTCTTTCATTTGCCTGCCATGACTACATCTTCAAGCAAAAACCGTCTCCTTCAATTTCCACCTCCTCCGTTCACTGTTCCCTTTGAACGCCCGAAGAAGACCAAAGTCATCGTCATCATGGGTGCTACCGGTACCGGAAAATCCCGCCTCTCCCTCGAATTGTCGAGGCCTTTCCCTGCCTCTGAACTCATAAACTCAGACAAGATGCAAGTTTACAGTGGCTTAGATATAACCACCAACAAAGTCGACGCTGACGCGGATCCGTCGGGATTCCGTTCTTCCGCGGGAACCGTCGCCGAAATTGTTGGTGGTGGATCCAAATCTTTCCTTCGCGATCGCCTTGCGGGAACCCTTGATGGCCCCGAACCACCTACCTATCATTTCACGGAATACCTGCGTGCGAGAATCCAGGAAATGGAGGAAATACTTGATGGATCGGTGTGCGAAGAAGCAATCGGGGTACCCAAACCCGATGCCTATCTCCGGAAAAACGCCCGTGGGAAAGCCCGGAACACGGGGTCGTTCCGATCCGGTGGGAATCCCCGAGAGATATCGAGGATTAAACAGCCGAGAAGGGAGCCACGAGGGAGATCAAAGATAACACGTGGCGGTAGGAAAAGAGGCTGAGAGAGCTGGGTGTGGAAACCTCACTACCTTAAACGCAATGGCGGCGTTTCAGCAACAGCTGAAGTAGCTTCCGCCTTCTTGTGTTGTGATTGGAACTTGTCATTTAATGTCATTCATGTTCGTTTTAGTTTGTTTAGATTTAATATTTATAAATATGCTCATTTACATATCAACCAACATTTTCGTTTATATATTTGAAAAAAATAATAAAATTACACTACTAATCTTTAATTTAACTCCTATCTTCGTCGATATTTAAAATCGTCGATAAATAAACTCATATTCAATTTAATTCCTGCATTTATTATATTTAAAATATAAAAAATAAAAGAAAAAATAAACTAAGTAAACAAGTTAATAAACAAACTTATAAATAAATTTGTTCGTGAACATAAACAAAGCTGAACATTTTGTTGTGTTGTTCGTTTATTTAATAAAAATAAAAACTTCATATTTATAACGCTCTTCCACGTGCGACGAACATTGATGAACACCACTAACGATGAACACCATTAATTTTTTTAAAAAAATTTAAAAATTTAAAGGACTAAAATTATAATTAAAATTATCTCTTAAAAAATAAAAATCAAATTTAATAGTTACTTTATAATATTTTTTAAAAAAATTAGAATCAAATATACTCAATTCTCCTAAACCCTAACAAAATCAATCTCTTATAAAAAAAATAAAAATCAATTTTTTAAGTACTTCAGATCCCTTTTTAATCCCCTCTTGAAAGATCGAGATGTTTTCTTGTTCGCATGGCCAGAACGGCCTAATTTCTTGATGTTAAACCCACAATTTTTCAATCTTGTAGCAGAGGGTGATGATAATCTAGAGTCCAAGTCATCCAACCTGACAAACTTCTCCCTTTGTCCACTCATATATTGAGCTTTATAACCGGAATCAAACATTTTTTACAATGGAGTGCATAAATATATCATAGGAATCCTTCAAATCATTTTTCCGATAAAAAAACAGTTTTTTAAAAATTATTTGATAAAAATCAGTTTAAACCCAAATTTAATAGACGCGACAACCATGTGAATAGGTGGATATATTTGATTTTAATCTATTAAAAAATTATAAACTGATTTCTATTTGTTTAAGAGATTAATTTTGTTAGGGTTTAGTAGAATTTGGTATATTTAATTCTAACCTATTAAAAAATATTATAAAGAAACTATTAAATTTAATTTTTATTTTTTTTAAAAGATAATTTTAATTATAATTTTAGTCCTTTAGATTTTTAAAATTTAAAAATAAAATTAATAGTGTTCATCGGTGTTCATCGTTAGTGGTGTTCATCAATATTTTCATCAATATTTGTCACCCGTTGTAGAATTTTCCTATTTGCATTATAACCTTTAGAAGTAATTGTTGTGTTTCTCAAGATTTTTCATTATCTATCTACATTTTATAGGGTGAAATAAAACCACTTGGCACGTTCTTGCTGTATACAACGTTACATAATACAAACCATAACCTTAACTTCCTCACATTTACTTTACATAGGTTCCCCTCATTTCAAAACTGTCAATTATAACAAGGCTTAATAACAATAATAATATGATCTAATAATGCAACCTATAGTTCAGCATAGCTAATTATCTGTCTGTCTGCCTGAAGCCCTGAACTAACATGCGAATGCAAGACCCGAAACCCGAAAATGAACTCACACCCATTGCTTACTATGTAGTACTAGAATTTAACCTCCCAACACACAACACAACACAAACACACTTCATACATAAAACAAGTTAGAACGACCTAACTTAACTGGCACACACAACAGTGACAGTGCCCGAGCCAGTGCCCCGACTGCACATGGAGGCATTTGCATATACAGCCAATACCTGCAATGTTCGGAAACTGCTGCTTATGGCAGACACTAAGACACAAGCTCCAACAGCCCTCAAGGAGAGGCTTTGTTTACCCCCCAGTCTTTGCTCGCTTCATTCCGAGGCTGTTTTGGAAGGGGGATAAAGGGCCAGACATCGGAGAGCCTTCCTCACGAAGTGTACCATTCAGCATTGCTAGCTCTCGCAGCTGTTGTTTCTTATAGAAATCCTGGGATTCGTCCTATTTTCCAAATATGAAATAAAAGAAGTTAAGCAAAAGCATATACATAATATTAATATTATCACGAGACAAGGAAAACTTTTACTTACCGTAGGCTTCAGCAAATCTTCAAGTATCTCCCGTGCTTGCATTAGACGAGCATCGACTATTTCAACAGGTAATTCTGCCTCAACTAGGATATGAAGAGGTTCATTCAGATGTTCATACCCAGGTTTTCCTCTCATCATTTCCTCCTTCACAAATTTTAAGACAAGTCACTTAAGTTTACTGTATATATTTTTTATTAAATATGATCGCATATTTACCAAACTTATTTAAGGAGCAATTATTACACATAATGATGCAAGGAAAATGATCATTACCCTAGCTGGATCCTTGATACTGCCCCGTCCTCTAATAAGTACACGGCACTCCGTATTGGCCTCCACACGCTTAAGAGAGTTGCCCCTAGGACCAAGGAGGCGGCCAACAAAATTGTACTGCAACATTAAATTCATTTAGGAACGAAAAATGAAATGTTCTAAAACCACTGTGAAGACAAGAATTCATTCATACATTGGGATATCTGTCAACAGGAATATCTACTCTGATTGTTCTCTTAACAATAAGACCGGAAGAGCTACCCTGCGAATTCAGCCAGTTCTCTGTCAGAGAGGGCTGCACTAGCCCTGGTATCTGCACCATAATATTCATGGTTTTGTTAAAACAAATAAATATATATGAATATTAACAGATTAATGCAAATGTCTTCCATTGTAAAAAATGAATATCAACAGATGAGTAAAACCTGAGGTTCAAGGAATATTTAGTCTAAAAGCAGCAATATATGAGTTTCCAGATGAATATGGCTGGCTCCTACTAACACAGTCAACAATTAACACATATTGGAATACTATCTAAGCAGAGTCTAAGAAATATGAGTAAGCTAGTCTTTCCACAAATACACAACAGGAAACTTAAATAATGTAAACCACTTCTTTATTTTTAGGGGTTTTTTGTGGTGGCCATGAAAATGACTGTTTAGTTATTAATGTCAGCAAGAAAGCACACAGTTCAGAGAATAGCCCTCTTATCCAAGCTCCTAACATGATCCAAACATTTCAGGCTTCCATCCTAAAAGAACTAAAGCTTCACACCATATAAGACTACAGCTAGCTATCATCCCCAGCATATTTGATTTTATCTTGACAATGATAGAAATCCGAGAACCAGCCTGAAACATTTTCTAAGATCAAATTAGTTTTTCAGATTTCTTCATGTTAGCCTCAGATTTCCTGTCAAAAGAGAAACATCAATACAAGCTATATTTCAAATAAAAGGTTAGGTTAGCATGACATGTGGTAGAGTATTAAGTCAGCAATACCTCTAAAAGCAGTAAAATCAGATGGTAAAGAGTTAGGTTAATGGTTAGTAGCCATACTTCTGATTGAAACCGTGATATCCATCTGTTCATATCGGCTCCTCCATTTGAAAACATTCCTGCAGAAGTCAGGGGGCTAGCTTGTTCAAGCCCACTTTGACCTAAAACTGATGCATTCCCCAACAGTGTAGTTATACGCGAAATTTCTGCTCCAAAAATGTCATTTTCAAGAATAAGATGTACCAGTTAGCGTTAAAAAATTAGTTAGCAGTCACCACAAAATGGAGAAACTATACGCAATGTTAATTTAGTCAGTTAAATATCAGCTCTGGCTTCATGAAATAAGCTACTCTTCCAGCTGAAGGCATTCTAGTAAGAAAAGAAATGAAAGATGCAATGGAATTTTATTTCGGTTTGCTTTTAAATCGATAATAAATATTTTTACATTAATTAAAAAAAGAATTATTTCACCTACTATCCCACAGAACCATGGAGGAATCAAAGAAACTGTTAGAATCAGAAATCATAGAAGACCAAAAGGGAAAATAACACAACACACACCAAACATTAGCACATTGTTGCAAGGCGGATTTTGTACAATAAAAGATAGAGAAAACAAACATCTTTGTGGCTTGAAGCTGGCAACTAAAGTCTCTCACAACTAATCTAAAAGAACTAGATCTACAGGCAAGTTCCTCAAGATACCTTGGGATCGCATGATGAATTCCCACCATAGACTGCTTCCTAAGACAAATACCAGCAGAATCACGAGCTTTCCCCTCTGCAACTCTTTCTTCATATCCATTTTAGTGTGGTTCAGAAGCTTACTTTTTCTTCCCTCTTTGTTCCTATTCTATTCTTCTTTCTTATTTATGACTGCAGTAGCATCCTCTTCTTTCTTATTTATCCTTCAGTTCCATTCCTTCCTAAGAAATGTCTAACCATCCATTGTTACATAGTAGCATGCATTGTTTTTGTTGTATCATGATTGCTCTACCCAAAATAAATTGAAAGAAGTAAGAAAGTCTACAATCGAGGGCTAAAACTGCTCTCAGTTGGACCTCAATCATAGTTCCACTGCGCCTTAGTCATGGTTAGTTCTATCAATAAATTGTCATGACACAAGAGCCATGATTTCATTCACATGATTTACCGATAGAATTCACTTCAACAGGAGATTTAGTAATAAAGTTAGCGTTAGTGGATCTTAATAAACATTTCCAGCGAGTTACTTGCCGAGTTAGTATTTGGCAGTTAAGTTGTTGCTTTAGTGATAACAAGGAGGGAATGAGATGTTGTCTGCATGATCCTTTGACACGAAAAAGAAGATTATTACTTAAGAGGAACTCACCCTGGTTCAACAGTCTACACGTATGAGGGATCACTGACATAAAAGGAGTAAGTTTGTAACGCTCTTCCAGTAATTCCGCTAGATATCTGCAAAAGGGAAAACAGAAACCATATGTCAATAATAGATATAGATTAACACATCCATCTAAACAAGGTGATGTTAAAGCGGAACAAAAGTCATTAATGAGAAATTCAAACAATCCCCGGTTTGTTTAGCTTCGACTGCAGGGATGGCAATAGTTATTTGTGGATATCAGTCAGAATACCTTCTTGTGATTCAGATTGTGGACTAGGGTAATATTAGAATATTCTAGTTACTATCCATAGGGATTCAAAGTAGATGCGGATATCAACTCTCGGATATCCATTATCCGAACCTGCTTCACTTCAACATATAATAGATTTGGATTCGGAGATCTGAATCAATTATCAGCTTTAATTTTTAAAATTTTGGACTTAGATTTTAGCAGATTCGGATTTAACACGACAATAAATAGATTAAGATTTTAAAACAAATTTGCGGATTTGGAGATTAAAAAAATTCCAGATATTCGACCATCCCTTTTGATCTAGTGCACCTATTTCCAGATCACAACTTAAACCGCAACCCCCATCCCCACAGACATACAACACTAGAAATTCATCGACTCCAAAATTTGAACTAATCCGTTAATAAAATCAACAGAAACTCAACCCGAAAATCATAATCAGTTCAAAACGAACGATCAAGCTCTAGATCTATGAAATAGCAGCAGAAGCGAGCTAGAAAAACAATTTTTGACAGTAACCTAAGAAATCATAAGAAAAACAGAACGATCGGATGCAAGATCACTACATCAACTCCAAAGAGAAGATCGCGAGGGGTCAGAATAAAATTAATGGAAAGACAAAGTGAGGAGAAAAACAAACAGCTTACTTCTCTTGATCGAGGAGAGCAGCGGCGGAGCGAAGGCCAGAGAGGTGGGGAGAGTGAGGGGCGGAAGGCGACGGAGAGAAGGCCATGTATCTGCCTCCGCCACCGACCGATGAAGTCATGAGTAGAAGAGAAGGACGCGTTGCGGAAGGAACCGCTCTGGTGGTTGTTTTTATAGATTTTATTTTCTTATTAACTAAATAGTAATCATAATATGTTAAATAGATTAATGTTTATGTATGGACTATATTTTTCTCTTTTTGTATATATAATTTTCAAAATTAAATTTTATTCTAATTATCTAGTAATGAGAATTTTAAATTTGAAAAATAAATTATTTTAAAAATTAATTTTATTAATAATAATTGTATTCATATCAACAAAGTTAATATATATGGATATGGTATAAAAAAACTCATTAATAGGAGTATATAATAATTTTAATTGAAATAATTTCATTTAGATAATATCCGCTACTTAACTTCTGATATAAAGATTTTATTCATTGGTAATTAGTTGGTAGGTTGATATTGTTGTTGCAGGATATAGAACACAAATTAGAATGTACTTAAGTACGTAATATCGTATAACTTATGAACAAAGAAAAATATAGTGGTGCAAACACATTTGCTGGGTTAGATAAATTATTTATTTTTATTTCCTCGTATTTTTTTAAATTTTTTAGACCCGATATAAGTACCTCCTTCATTCTCCTAGAGCTTCTCCTCTAGGTACGATTAAGATAAGATTAGAATTTGTTAAAAAAAGTATAATTAATTTTAGATATTGTAAAAAGAAAACGAATATTCATTTTATTTTATTCGAATACTCTTATAATAAATATTATCCGTTTTTTCACTTATTCGTCTCATTATTTAACTTGCGATATAAAGATTTTATTTGACGAAAATTAATTAGTATTAATTCATGTCACACAAAGATTAATCCAAAGAAATAATAATTTTTTACAAGTACATAATGATTTTTCAAAAAAGATGGGTACTTTTTTTCAGAAAAAAATAGTTTAGTTATTTTTTAGGATATTATATAAAACAATTACACAAATATCCCTTTTATATTATTTTTTTAATATTGTATAATATTTGTTATTTCTTAATAAAATGGTTCTTAAATTTTATCTTGAATAAATTGATATCTATTAACTCATGACATCAATTTAATAAGAGTTTATATCAGTATAGATGAATGGATATAATAAATACATATAAGAACGAAGTCCAGTTTGATTCAAGTGGTAGGGGTGAAGTCAAACATATGATATTAACAAGGGAAAGAGAACATGTGATGCAAAATTTAAAACCCAGCTAGCACTAAGGGCCAAGGAGAGAGATGGACATGGAGATAAATTTGCATAGCAGAGGACAGAGGCAACAGAGTATCGATTCGCATCGTCGGTTTCCTTTTTCCTCCATTGCCTCGTACCCATATTCGAATATGTGTCGAATACTAGTGGTTACTTCAAGTCAAAGCAACATAGCAGCTAAACCATCCCTGACATTATTATGACAAATTCAAAGAGTATGGATACAGCATGTGTACAGCTTGGGTGGTAGTTCAGAACATCATTATACTAGCAATAAACAACCTTCTAATACTTCTAATATAAATCTATAGAGAGAGCAGCACAACTCAAGTCAATAAGCAAGTGATAGGAGAAAAAAGCAAAGGTTCTAACTATAATAACAATCAAATCTTACATTTCGATCATACACCGAAAAAAAAAACTCAGGTGGGAACGACCACCCCTGAATAGGGTGTCAACTGCAAGAAAACAAACAAAAACACGAAAACCAGTAATACCAGCTGCGTAAAAAAGCATAATGTCACCTTACATACTCTCCTCTGGATCTTAGAAACGTTGTCGGCACCTAAGGCACCTCCATTATACTTCTCGAACTCCTCTCCCACCAGCTTATTCAACAAATGTGCTTGCTTCCCCGCTAATGATTTTTGTTCATTGAATACTGCGGTTTGACGATTAAATACAGAAACGCCCGACTTCTGTAAGGCTCTTGTTAGAGCTAGGAACTCAATTTCAGCCTCCATTCTCTGTTGAAAGATGCCCTCAAGGTCGGATTCCATTTCTCTGTGTTTATCTTGTTGCATTTCTGCGGTGCTTCCTGGATCTTCCTTCCTTGACCTGCTACCGTTTACACTGGTTTCCAGTTTGGAAATCTTTGACTCCCTTCCCCGCAGTACAGCCCTTGCTTCCTCCAGTTGGCTCTCCAAATATTTTACTTTGTGTGTTAAGGTGAATATTTGAGTTTCCAAGGAACCTGATGTACTACTTATCTTGTCAGAATTTAATCTGTCAGATGAGCTAGTTTCCTGATCAGCAAAAGCAAAATCCGCACGAATGCTTTCCATGTTAACTGAACCATCATCTGGAGATGTAGGTTCCTTTCCAATCTCCTTCAATTTGTGTATTTCTGCTAGGAAGAAAACTGATCCATTAAACTTAAAAGAAGTGGTATTTAGTTAAAAGAACGATCAAAATCAACTCCACCAAGAATGAAAACATGTATGTTCTAGTCCTGGACTCCTTCACATGATTATGGTGCTTAGTGAAATATACAATCAACAATGACTTTACCAAGAAGAAAATCCTAGACTTTTAGATGATCAAAATGATTAAACTTTGACCATCAAATATCAACCAAGCATTCCCTTCTTAAAACCCGAGTTAAGATTGACCAAAAACCAGCAAAATTCATTGCTGTCATTCTCCCATGAACTTACTCACTGCTTTTCCCAAGATAATTCATCATCAAAAACCCTTTTCAGGTGATTTTTTTTCTTGATGATATCAGGACATTACCAGATACTTGATTACTATTAAAGTCAATTATCAATGCATGATTCACTAACTAAATGTTGTATAGTCTAAGTTCCCTTCTGCTATTTGGACTAGCTTTAACTATATAGTCTGAATGGTATTGCAATTTTCAAAATTGACCTCGATGTGACTTTATGAAGAACTATATTCAATCTTAGTCTAACGCTCAAACAAAGGACAGAGTAATCAACTGCTTTAAGTAAATACTTGGGGAAATATTTCTGAGGATTTTCAAATAAATAAGCTAACTAAAAAGTGAGTTAATTAAGTGGTATGACCAACAAGCAGGAATTGCAATGCAATGAACATTGAACACTAGTAAACCATAATGAAGGCTTATCAAAAGTATAAGGATATCACACCCACCACTTTCAAGAGCTTCCTGGACAGATTGGAGAGAGAGAATAGAGTTGGCCAACGGGTCTTGATTTAGTGAAATTCGGTGATTCTCACTTTTTTCTTCCTTAGCCTCCTGAGACAAATCTGCAGCTAAATCATCCGGTGAAAGTTCTTCAATTTCACCTGATTTTTCTTTCCTATAAGCAGCTTGTACTTCCTCATTGATCTGGCTTTCACCTTCATGAGCTTCATCAACATTTTTCCCATTCAGATCCAAGGAATTTCCACTTTGCTTTCCGTTACTTGGCATAAAGCCAAAGTTGGAGCTTCTTGAGTCTGATCTGCTGCTGCATGGAGAGCTTTCCTTCTCGATTTTGTCACTTTCTGCTCTTGGCTTCTTACTGTTTTCAACATTTCCCTTTCCCTGTTGAACTGTTGGACTTGAATTACCCTCAGTCTTTCCACTAAAGTTCTTCATATGGTTTCTCCTATGCACGTACCCCAAAACTGTAGGCAGGACCTCCGGCATACTGGCTGCGGTAGAAGACTTGCTACTTCGATCCTCGCTATTTTCGGTTGTATCCGATCTGGGGCTGTGCATCATGGACCCACTAGCAACATTTGTGTTCTTTGATGTATTCACAGGTCTAATATGAGGCCCAATATTCTGCATGATCTCAGTTGGTGCCATATGTTGAGGTTTAGTTGGATTCTCAGAACCAAACAAACCTCTCTTCAAAACCTTAGAAACGTCGATAACAGCGGTTGGATCTTTCACAATATCTCTCTTGATACGCCTCCATTTCTTCAACCCATAGCCTTTAGGTGTAGATGTAGCCGGTGGAGGAGACGAATGCATTGGAAGCACAATCCCAGCAGGACCATTTACATGATTATCAGCCATGAAATCACCGGAACCAACACCTTGATCAGCGGACAACCTCTGTGTCTGATTATCATTTGAGCATGGCCCATCATCCATACTCTTGCGATCATCAACGTGATTATCCTTGATTTCATTAGCATCAACATGAGGTACAGTGTGTTGAGGGGATTCATTAACCTCCAAAAATTCATCCGCAGGCGCAGAGCATTCTCCCTCCAAATCCATAACTATTAATATGGGGTTTCGTTCAAGATTTGATCAATAACAAATTTGAGATCAGGATCAAGGCCAAGAACTACCATTCCAGGAAAAAAATCAAGTAAAAAATCCACAAAAATGTGGAAAGGAAAATCAATCCAACTATGCAATTCAATTATCTTAAAGCAAAATTCAATACACCGATTATTTGGATTCTCTATTATAATCAATTATGAACACAAACGAAGGAATTCAAATTGGAGAATTGAGCTAGACTTTCTCTATAAACATGAATATTTATATACCACCAAAGCTCAGGAAATAATAAATTAAAATAAATAAATAAATAAATAAGAATTAAAAATAGGGGGAAATGTGCAATTTAGGATGAAATACCTTTTAGGGTAATATCTTCTCAGGAATTGGAAATGAGGGTTTGGAATTGAAGAAGAAAGTGATGATAAATTGAAGGGAATGGAAAACCCTAATCTGTGGCTAGATTTGAAGTTGTATACGCCATGGAAATCATTATCGGGGAGCGAAAATATGGTATTTGTAAATAATACTAGTAATAAGGTAAGAGTAATTATTGCAATCTAATAATGCAAGTGTGATAAAAATATAGTATTATCTTTTTTTTGAATAAAAACATATAATCTTTTTAGGGTTTTATTTTGATGCACAAGCTGTGTAAATTTTTTTTACACATTCCTTTTATAAAATTTAAAATCTAAATCACAAACCCTAGTAACCTAAAACCTAAGCCCTAAATCCTAAACTCTAGATTCTAAATTCTACCCATAAACCTTAAATTATATACCCTACATACTAAACCCCTAAACCCTAACCTAAAACCCTAAACCCTAAACCCTAAAGTTAAAGAGCTTGTGTAAACTAAAGTTTACACAAGCTTGTGCATCAAAGTATTTTCCATCTTTTTATTATATTGGATATAAAACTTAGGACATGAGAAAATAAAAATATATTTCTTGCACAAAAATATATTATAATATAGTATACAGTTTGCTGTTAAAAAATAAATTAAATGTACAATCTTATGAATGTAGTATTTTATTTCAAACCATTATATATTTTATATTAAATTTGTTAATGGACAAAATGGTTAGAGACTAGAGACAACAGTTCGACTGTGGTCGATTGTTCTGGGTCAAAGCTCGTGTGTGGTTCTTATTTTTCTTATGGCAGTAGTGCCCAAAAGGGAGAGTTCTTGTAACCCCCTAGACCCGCCTATGCGTTTCACGGATCCTAGGAAGTCACATTAGGGTCACAAGAGCGACCCACTGAAAAATTTCAAATAAACATATGGTTAAACCTTTAAAACCATAAAATAAATATCTGATTTAAAAATACAATTTCAGAAATCGTTCAAAATGATAAAACAATCATAATACCAGTTGCGGAAAATAGTTCCAGACTCATTTGTATAATACAAACACGACACACATGCCCCCTAGTTACACAGATACCATACTCCTTGACGAGCCGAAGAAACTCCCATACCGACGTTGATAGGTGAAACTTGTCTGATCTTTTAATCCTGAGATGGTAAAAACAACATGAGCTTGGGAAAGCTCAGTAATACAGAACTACCAAAAGATGCTATAAGCTCATGCAGATATATGGCAGACATAACATTTTCATGATGTTTCAAGTAGTGATAGTCCTCTATTTTTATCATACTATTTCGAGGTTTCATCATACTCAAGAATAATGATATTTGTTCTTTAATCGGACCTTGAGAATTGGACGAAAAATAATATAGGTCGGTAACATACGAGGTAGGAATCTGAGAGTTTGGCGTCTAGTGTGTTCCAATAAGTACAAATCAACATACATAAGTACAGATCAACATACATAAGTATAGATCAACATACATGAGTACCTAGCATTATATCATATGAGCACATAACAGATTAGATGCAAATGTCCAATGTTTATACTGAAGTTTACAAGAAATACCCTCCAACCTTACACCAATATGCAGTCCCCCAGAACTGCATCCATAAGGACTTACCCTAGGCCCGATGGGCGTAGGTGCCACCTAAGGGGGTGCCTTAGGTCCATAAGGACTTACCCTAGGCCCGATGGGCGTAGGTGCCACTCAAGGGGAGACCTTGAGTCCATAAGGACTTACCCTAGGCCCGATGGGCGTAGGTGCCACCTAAGGGGGTGCCTTAGGTCCATAAGGACTTACCCTAGGCCCGATGGGCGTAGGTGCCACTCAAGGGGAGACCTTGAGTCCATAAGGATTTACCAGCTTGATCAGGGCTGTACCGACAGAGACTTCATATCATAACCCAACAGTATACCCCAGACAGAATCAATGTTCAAATTTCCAGACATGGTTAACAGAATATATGTGACAGATATTTTACTCATAACATCAGAAACGGAAGATTTCATGCTTTTGACTGATAATTGGGCATACTATTGCAGAGCAGACATTTCAGTATTCATCATGCAAACAGATTGTTCCATCATAGGTCAAGCAACCACATAACAAGTAAACAAATGAGCAAACATATACAATATCATTCATGATCAAATCATTATACAATCCATTAAACATAATATAGCATACATGGAACACACTAGATGTGACAGATCATTTCTCAGAGATGCTTGACATTTACGGAATGAGACATATTGAACTTGTGGCGATTTGAACGGATTTCTGAAACGTGGCCCCTATTAGGAGAATAGGGGTTCATACTAACGGTTTAACCCAGATATTCAGGAGATGATATACCAAGATCTTTGAGAGCTTTGGCATATCCCGAGTGATTCAGTCATTTAGGCTTACAAGGGCATTATAGTCATTTTATCATACACGGATATTTTGGTAATTTATACCAACAAGGCATAAACAGGGGCTCGGGAATTCTGCTTGCTCATCAAATTTCCAACCAAGCATTCAGAGATTTCTATGTCAAGATTCTTTACGGTATCGGATACATTCAGAGTTATTTTGATTACTTGGGCCAACGAGGGCATCTTGGTCATTTAACTATCAGGGATGATTTTCATAATTTAGCCCGTTAATGATGATATGACGATTCATAATATTTAATATTTCCAGAAGTTTATCGAGCCTCCAAAACCATCCGAACTAACATACCTCAACCTTATTTTAAAATCAGGAATGATTATCGTACATGAGTGTGCTTCCTAACACTTAGGGGCGCTTTAGCCTTTAAAGTTTTATTAGAAATCTCAGAGTTTCATCAACTGCATAATTGCATATTTAGCTCAAGAGGGCTTTTAAGTCATTTTGGAAATTTGGGGTAAATCCACCATTTCTTTCTGAATTACCATCCAGTACCTTCATCATTCACGTACTCAAACGAGACTAAGTCGTCATAACTCTCCGCCCCTTTACAGACGATTCATTCAATACAGAACTTGAGGGTATAACGTCATCCAAATTAATCAGACATTTCGATGCTCGAGGGTATTACCATCTTTTTGGTCATTACGATCATTCTCATTTAATTCACGCATTACTATCATAAGGATCGACTTATAATTTCAACAATATTTCCAGAGAATTCTCATTCATGTGTTATACAGAGTTTGAGGGATTATCCAAGTTTGTATCACACGAATTGCATATTAATGCCGAAGTCTTTTCATTAAAACATACATCTTGGGTGGTGTAAATTACATAGTCAGGTCGAAATGCAGATTTTAGTTCATTTCTTTTATCAGAGGGGTAGTTTAGTCATACTTATACTCCAAGGGCATTTTTGTAAAATTCATAATTAACATCTCACACTCCGTATCCTGGGCCTCGATTCTTACACAATGTTGATTGAGTTGCAGATTAACTGAATTTAACTATTAGAACTTCTGATACTGTTAGCCCATTAGTAATCTTATTCGGATAGTTTGGTCTTATTAATATCCATACTTATCGCTCGAATCTAATTCAGTTTAGGCAGAATTTACAGTATACGCCATCATAAGCATGCAAGCATTAACCAGATATCGACATGTACATAAAGCATACAAGGGGTAGTAGTGTATTACCTTAGTTCCGAGTTATACCGGTTGACTCGTGATACTACATTCGATCGCAATCGAATCCGGACTGGATGTCCCATGACATTTCGAATACCGAGATACTTGCATACCTTCAAAATACACAAATTAACATTTCAGCTCTTATCCATAGAGCTCTAAACAAAATTGAACACTTTCGGGTTCAAGGTCAGATTCGGAGGCCTTCGGGTCAGAATTTTGTAAAACAGGCTTCAAAATCGGACTCAGGACGTCGAAAAACATAAAATAGGGCTTTTCGAAAAAAAGTTGACTTTTTGGTCAAAGTCAACGGTCAACGCTGACGTCAGCAAGTCAACGCTGATGTCATGCTGACGTCACTGGTCCAAGGCTGACTCGGTGAGTTGACTCACTGGGTTGACTCGAACGAGTTGACTCACTGAGTTAACTCGGTCAACGGGTCGGGTCGGGTCGGTCAACGGGTCGGGTCAACGGGCTTGGTTCATGGGCTGACTGGTTTAACCGGTCTAGCCGGTTCATATCAAAACAGATCGGTTCACTTACCCTTCGAACCGGCTTCGTCGGCCGGTCACCGGAAATTCGCCGAAGGCCCCCAAACGGTCAGAATCTGTCGAAAAAGTAAGAGATCTCAGAATCAACACTTCAAACAAGCCGGAAATACTCTAACAAAGCCGAAATCTAACCGGAACTTACCAAAACGAAACAAAAAAGCCAAAAACATCGAAGCTCCGATGAGGCCTTCAACGACGGCGGGCGGCTGTTTAACCGGTACGGTTTTGTTCAGCTCACGACGGGGAGCTTGCTCGAGACAACGGCACGACGAACGGACGTTGACAACGACCGTAATCGGTGAAGAACCGTTCGGTAAAACCTAGGTTCACCGAATTTTCTTCCCCCGATTTCCGGCGAACGGGGCGGCGATTGGGCGCGTAACTTGAGGGGTTAGCTTTGGGACATCAAGACGCTTCCGACGAGGGTGGCGGTGTCCACCACTGCCTGGCGGTGGAGGAGATCGGCGGTAACGAACTCGAACGGTTTTTTTTCACCGTTCAAAGGCAACTGCTGTCGAGACTGGTGGTTGGGCGGTCGGGTTTCAACGGCGAAGAGGCAAGGATGGTGGCGATGAGGGCGGTGCACACCACCGCCGGCCGGAGCATGGTGGTCGGAGTGTGAACGGCAAAGGGGAGTTGAAGGGTTTGGAACCCTCTGCATATTTCCTCCTTAGAATATTTTTTTTCGAATGAGTGTTTAAACAATTTGGGTAGGTGAAGGGTTCAGATATTCCTTTATTACCGGTATAAGAGAAACATAATAGATTAAGATAAGATCAAAGCAATCTAAGACCAAGAACGTCTTTAGCTCAAATGGTTAACCCTTCTACCTCTCATGCCAAAGGGCACGGGTTCGAGTCCCCTTGGCAGCCACTCTTCTTTTTATTTCTTTTTTTTAACCAATACTTAGGGTGTTACAGTTCGCATGAAAATTTTTGAGTATTCGAATTTTGGATATGAGAGCTTATGTATATGATGGAGAGCATGACCTCTATTTGGGGGTGCATAGCCCCTTTTAAAGGGGTTAGACGAAGTGTGGCACACATTAATCGAGGGAGACAAGTATTTTTAGTGAGTTGTTGTGACTCGATGTCGGTGCAGATCACGTTAATCGTCACATCTCAGGTTTGTTCTGTCATCCGTAATCTTGCTAGCTCGTCGTAAGTTGTGAAGGGTGTCGTACGATCCGCAGGCGACCTCACGCGTTGTAATTTGCAGCGGTTACATGTGTTGCCTCGTCGATCATCGTATGTCTTTTGTTCGTAATTTTGTTCATTCGTCGCGGATCATCTAGTCCTAACACGTGGCAGTTAATATTCATATGTGCTAATAAAATTGATATTTGGTTGATTCGTAATCATAACACCAAACTTTGACGTTGGAAGTACACAAAAATAGATTCAGGGTGTTGTCTCCATAATGGATTTATGTAATACTCGATTTAGGTTCATTTATTGATATATAACTATATAAGATAGGGTGAGCATATGATCGAGTCGAGTAAAAAAATTTCGAGTTAGTTAAGTTGACGAGTCTTATTCTATAACCCAAATTTTATTTGAAATCTTTTTTATTAGTTGTTCGTATTTATCTTTAAATTTAATTGTAAACATTTATAATATTATGATATTAGTTGATTCTAAATTAAACTAATTATTCTAACTCAAATTTTATTTGAAATTTTTTCGGTTTGAATAGAGTTTATGAAATTACAATTTGAGTTGAATTTTTTCGCTTGTAGTTGAGTCAAAAAATTCAATTTCTTCGAGTCAAATCAAATTTTACTTACCCCTAATATAAGATATTTATGGGTATAAAAAATCTAAAATGTTAATTTTGTTGTGAATAAAATAAAGAAGAACAAGAATAAGAACAAGAAGAACAAAGAGATGAGAGAAAGAGGGAGATTATATTATTCTCAAAATATAGAATTGTGTACAATGCCTTCAATGAATCATCTATTTATAGGCATAAGCAGTACATAACACATTAAACTCTAAATAATAGAGATAATATTTCTAATAATAAATAAATCAAACTCCTTAGATAAAGTTCTAATCATGATAGACATCCACATAGATAAATATTCATAACACTTCCCCTTGGATGTCTATGAAGATAATGTGTCTCGTTAAAACCTTACTAAGATAAAAACCCAGTGGGAAAAAAAATTCATTAGTGAAGGAAAAAAAGTACACACATCTTTAGTACGCATAACATGTTGCCTCATTAAAAACCTTACCAGGAAAATTCATTGGGACAAAACCTCGGTTAAGGGAAAAAAGTACAATGCGTATTTACTCCCCCTCATAAAAATATCACATAAGATCTTTGAATCTTCATAATTCAATCTTGAATATAATCTTCAAATGTTGAAAATAGAGTATGCACTAGTGGTTATATCTTCCAAATTATTGCTTGAAATGATCCATCAAATACTATTCTTCTGAAGATCATGAGGGACGAAACTTTAAAGAGATATGTTTCGTTTTATCACATTTGATGTATCCACCTTGAGATATAAGTTCTGCATCATCTCTACATAAAATAGCTTGCATCTTATCTTGTGAAAGCAATTCACATATCTTCTGGATATGTTTAGCCAAACACATATTTCGGCTTTGCCTCATGCATAACAATTATTTAAAGGCAATGGTTTCGTAGCACTTAGATAGTATTTCTGGACCAACCAAGATACGATGCTTCCAGATCAATTAATGTATATATGGTTCTTTTAGACCAAGAATATCATCACCTTTTTATCGAGGGAGAAATGAATCTTTGTTTACATTAAGAGACCTAGCAACCAAATAGTGGTCAACAAATATGAATTATGCATGTAAAGTCTCTTTAAACATTTTTTTGTGTTTGCTGATTGCTGCACAAGGATTTCATTATTAAGGAGATCTCTTCATGAGTCTTAATGAATCGCCAACATACATAATAAAAACAAAGATAAATCCAGAGCTAAACCTCTTAATAAAATGCTTTGAAAATTAAATCATTCTTATAGCCTTCCGCTAATAAGTATTCAATGGGGCGATTATACTAAATGTGCCCAAAATATTTTAATCCATAAAAAAATAT
Organism: Hibiscus tridactylites; assembly: GCA_958450335.1. Taxonomy (NCBI): domain Eukaryota; kingdom Viridiplantae; phylum Streptophyta; class Magnoliopsida; order Malvales; family Malvaceae; genus Hibiscus; species Hibiscus tridactylites. Next base: position 16,983,216 of record OY288271.1, on the reverse strand, counting down.
ATTTAATATAATTGAATAATGTTCTCGAGAACTTGAATTAACTGCTTATGGCAGTCTAAATCCTTCCAGAAGCTTCATGTAAATGTTGTTATCAAGAGGCTCATACAAATAAGATGTAACAACATTCATTAGGCGAAAACTGAGTTATTTCATTTATTGTTAGACTATCTAAAAGTAACTGCATCCACCACCGAGAAATATATTTTTTTCATAATCGATTTTCATGTCTTTGTGAGAATCTTTGTGCAACCAAACAAACTTATATCTTATGATTTCTCCTTTTGATTTCTCTTTCTCACAAAGGCTCATTAATATTCACGAGCTTTACACATTTTAATATACGGGCTATAGGCCCAAATACTTCTCTTTTCTAAAGAGATATTAGTTTCACCTCAATTGTCTCTTTCCATATTGGCCAATCATTTCTTTGTTTACATTGTCCAATTGACAATGATTCATGATCCACATCATCAAATAAAATCTCTAGTGCTACATTGCATGCAAATGTATTATCGACGTCGATTTGATTTCAGTTCCATTTATTACCAGACATGACATAATCTATTGACATCTCTTTATTATCAGGTACCTGAGTCATGTTAATGCCTCAATTGGAGACCTTTTAATCTCTTCTTGAGATTTTCATAATTCATTAATTCCTCGATCAGACCATCATAATTATAGTTCCTTTCTTTTTTTTTCGAGGATTTTTTTTATCTTTGGAACCTACTTGTCTACCACGCTACATGCGTAAGTTAGACTCATTAGCAACTAGAGTTTGTCCTTCCGGGACATCAAATTTAAACGGAGCATTCATAGCTGGTATATGTGACTTAGTCACTCTATTAGGGTCACCAAAATCATCTGACAATTGATTTGCTAAATGAATTATACTTTGAACTTATAGTTCATATTGTTGAGTACGTTGATCAAACTAAGACAATGATAATTCATTCTAATTTATTTTTTCTCAGTTATTTTATTTTCTCCCTCTAATGTTGGGAAAATCGACTCATTAAAATGATAGTAGTAAATCGAGCCGTAAATAAATTCCCTATCAGAAGCTCAAGATATTTAATTATCAAGGGAAATTTGAATCTACATATATTCTCAACCTCCTTTGAGAACACATCTTTGTGCGTTGTGGTAGAGGAATCAGAACATATACCGCACACAAGAAAAAAAATTTAAGATGAGAAATATTTGGTTTTGACCAAAAACCATTTGTAATGGGGAGAACTTATAATAATTTGTTGGCTTGATGTGAATTAGTGATACTACATGTAAAATGACATGTCACCAGCATTATCAAGACTGATTGTCTTTATAAGGTAATCTGGAAAATGTGCTCATAATTTTATCAACTGAGCAAGTAGCCTCACAAACACCAAGTTACGGGTTGATAACAAGAATACATATGACCATCTATTCTATGCATCGATCAAAATCATAAAATATTTAGATGGACTATAGGAAAGGTGTATGGGCCCACATATATCACCTTTGTATCTGTTCCAGAAAAAAATAATAGATCCGCAATCTATCATAGTTGATGATGATTGAATAATCGGGTTGCTTTGATAGCAAGTATCACATGAAAATATTATTTTGAAGAAAATTTTAACTCTTCAATAAATTATCACATGAAAGTGTCAACAAATTTTTGCATCATAATTGAACCAGGATGGTCTAACCGGTCATTGCCAAATAATAAAGTTATCAGTAAACTTCTGATTCACAATAGCATGAGCTTCAATTTGTACTAATTCTATTGTAGTACACTATGGATGACAGTGCATATAACTTTTTCAAGTTTTTATTATTGCCTTGATTTATAATCATAATATTGAGATAGTCAACATCCCATTGATTAATGGTCTCAATATGATATCTATTACCGTGAATATCTTTAAAATTAAATAAGTCTCTTTATGACTTTGACGAGTATAACGCACTGTGAATATGGGATAAAGTTCCATTTGACAATAACATATTTGCTCAACCAGAGCATTTTGTGATATTAGTACTTCCGGATATAGTACTCACATTATTCCCTTACATTTTAATCGAGAAATACATAATTATGCACCTTTCAAAATGTGCTTTGTTTCATTTACTTCGGGTAATGAAAATATGTACTTTGTATCATTCACTTCGAGGAATGAAAAATATAGAATATAACACATCATATCAAGTCAATTATCTATCAGAGATAAACTTTCAAGTGCTCTTCCGAAGCATTGATATTTTAGTACTTTGAGAAATATTACTCATATTTCCCCTTGCATTTAAATGTGAAAAATATTTCTTATGCTTAAGTACAATATGAGTACTTGCATTATCTGCTAGGCATAAATAGCCACAATTTTAGGCATAAATAGCCACAATTCATTGTATATTTTATTCCAGAAGTAATCATATTCTTCAAATAATAAATTAACATAAAGCGTAAATAAATAATATGTGAAATAAATAAACATAAAGTAAACTAACATAAATAAGTAATAGATAAAACGAATTAACATAAATAAAATAAAATAAAAAATCAATTATTCCTTTTAGAGGTTATAAGGGAAATAAAATAAATGGTAAATTATTCTCTTCAAGGGTTATGAGAAAATTAACAATATCCAATTGAGTTGGACCAATAACGCCATAATTATTTTCGCCATAAACAAATTTTGTTTATATTTTATTTCATTTATCATTCATGATTATGGATAAAGTCCATAATACTTTGACGTTTGACAATTACGAAACCAATAGTTTATAACATCACATTGATAAAAGGATTTCACTTCCTTAGAATGATCTTTATCACTCTCGTCATCCTTATAACTTCGCTACCAGTGGGTAGAAGTATTCTTAAAACGACTATATTTTTTCATGTGTATATTCATAGCCTCGACCACGACCACAACTTTTAATGTGTTTTTTTATTCCTTCCATAATATAATCTCACATTCACTTCAGGGAATGAAGTAGAGCCAATGGGCCTTTGAAACCTTTTTCACATATCCTTATCACAGAGAACAAAGATTTAATCCTCGTACGCGGCATTGTTAAACCTGTCAACAAGGTCCTTTAAAAACTTCCTTTGAGACCAGTAGCCTCGCAGAACGAGATGTCCAGCCAATATACTTGGATTATATCGAAATTATGTCTCTAATTGAATAATGATTTACCATGTTTGCACTCACTTCAGGGAATGAAACAGTTCCAATAATCGCATGGAATAAACATCATGCTTGCATTCACTTCAGGGAATGCCCATCATTGATAATCGCATGGAATAAACATCATGCTTGCATTCACTTTAGGGAATTCCTCATCATTGATAATCGCATGGAATAAACATCATGCTTTGCATTCACAGACTTTATAACAATCTTTTTATAGATTAAAATTCACCATGATTTATCACACATTAAAATCATAATTTAAAGGAAAATAAAATAAAATCAGAATTTACCGATATTGATTTTCCTTTTGAGGACAATTGAGACGTAGCAAATAACCAAGACAACTTCTCATAATCTCTTTATGTCATATCTCTTTCCAAGTCATTTAAAGATATCATGTAAAACTTAAAATGCGGTTAAAAACATCAATTCTCATCAATCATCAATAGAATAATATAAACTAAGACAATTTCTATTCTTTAGAAACTTATTGATATGAAAATTAATAAATATAATACATAATCACATCCTTTAATCATAGATAAAGACAATTTCTATTCTTTTGATTATATTATTCGGTCAAATGAAAAATCCATGAAATAAGCATAAAATATCAATTAGATTAAAAAAGACTTCAACTAGAAAAATTTAAACAATAATAATAATTATTTATCAAATCGGGATGTTTAACGGAATACAATTCAAATTAAATTTGATAAAAATTCAATAGATCGCATTAAAAAGCTTTTTTTAAGAAATTCAATTCAAGTCAAATACATAAACTTGATTATGTAACTAGAGTTGAAAACATTAATAGTTTTACCTGAATGTCATTAGGGAACTTTATCGCCGTATGCAGAATTAGTATTCTTTGATCAAGAATCTTGATGATTGGGATTTTCGTTTGCCGCAACATATTAGCAACATTTTTGGAGTAAGACCATTGACACGTCCGACTGAAGATTAATTTAGTTTTTGGTTTCGTCAAAATTCTTCGAGCAAACTCGTGCTGATAACGTGTTGTGAATAAAATAAAGAAGAACAAGAATAAGAACAAGAAGAACAAAGAGATGAGAGAAAGAGGGAGATTGTATTATTCTCAAAATATAGAATTGTGTACAATGCCTTCAATGAATCATCTATTTATAGGCATAAACAGTACATAACACATTAAACTCTAAATAATAGAGATAATATTCCTAATAATAAATAAATCAAACTCCTTAGATAAAGTTTACTCATGATAGACATTCATATAGATAAATATTCATAACAAATTTTATATATTTTAAACATTTTATCTTTTTCTCTACTAAAAGTCTAAAACTACCCATCTAAACATATTTATCCAAATCCTTAATTATATTACTCTCTTTAAAAAAATAAAATTACCGTAACTTTCTACCAAATCTATCCACTTATTTTTTAATATATTGTTTTCAATATATATATATATATATATATATATATATATATATATATATATATATATATATATATATATACATATATTATTTTTATATCGTGGGTACCGCAAATTCTAGCAACAATTAAAATTCATTGTACATATAACATATTGTGCGTGTGATAATATTTATTAAAATAATATTAATTGAAAATGATTATAATTCAAAAGAGAAGTTTTTTTTAAGAAAAAAAAGAGAAAAGTTTTGAAATTAAAAAAAAATGTTTTTGAAAAAATATTACCTTCTTAATTGTTGGTGACAAAAAAATGTGGGTGTTTTTTTATGAGTTTTGTTATACACAACTCTAAGGGTTATATATATAAATTATATTTTTTTAGATAAATGTTGTTTTATTCATTAAAGAAACCATTAATTGCATTCCTAAAAAAATTAAACACCCTTAATTTAAAAAGTGTAATATAATTAATAATCATGCAAAAAGTTTAGAGTATAAGAGTTTAGGTGTTTATGGTTTAGGATTTAGGGTTTTATGACTTATAATTTATGATTTTAAGGTTTATGTATTTAGGGTTTAGGGTTTATTTCTTAGGATTTAGAGTTTCTATGATTTTTATAGTTTAGGATTTAGAGTTTATGAGTTTAATATATAAGGTTTAGGGTTTATAGTTTAGTTGTTATGATGTTATGATATATGTTTATTGTTTAAGGTTTAGGATTTAGGATTTAGGATCTAGAGTTCTAAGCTTTAAAAATTTAGGGTTTAATTAATTAAAAACTCTAAATTAATAATATTTAATATTTTAAAAATGTATTTAATTATATCTATTAAAAAATAAAATAAATATTAATTATAAGAATTAAATATTTTTATATGCAGCTGTTAAAGCTGTGTACTGCAAAACATTTTTTAATAGAGTGGAAAGTGCAAGTAAAAGTATTCTTTATTATTATAAACCAAACACGTGTATTTTAATGAAGTTTAGATAAAGAATTTGAGTTCCACCTCTAATTCAATTTTTTAGTATAAATTTTGAAATTCTTTATAATTATCAACCAAATAATTTTTTTTTAAATTTTTAAAAACTTTTGACTGAAATGTTTAACGGTGAATTGGTTTAGGATGAGTCTACAGCACTCGACGAGCACCGATGATCACCAACGAACATTATTAATTTAATTTATAAAGATTAAAAATTTAAATGACTCGCTATATAATTATAAATTATTTAAAAATTAAAAGGTAAATTAATTAAAATATATTATTTTAATTTTAATTTTCTTTTAAATATATATCAAAATACCTATCTACCCCTAAATTATAAAACTTTAATATTTGTCTATTTGAAATTTAAGTCGTTGCCTTGTCGCCGTTGCCCTGCCGTCGTCGCAATGAGACGAGGATGTTGTCTTTCACTGAGTTGCCAAACATCCAATACCTAACTAAAGCAACAGGGAAGTAGCACAAGGCCACAACTATATAGGCAACGATAACGCCTTTCCACGTTAGTCCCTTCGATGGTTTCTCGGGTGTAGACGAGATGGTAGCTTGAATTTCCAAGACTACATTGTGCCTAGCATAGGCAAAAATTGTTGGGAAATGTCGGTACACCCCATGGCACAACGGAAAAATTATTTAGTGAATTTTGCTAGTGATCTATGTACAAGGGACGAATTTGGGGTGAGTAGGGATGAAATAATACCTTAATAAATCTGGTATCTTAATATCCTTAGGGATTTAGGATAAACCAAATCAAATCCGTGTCATCACGATAGCGCTCCAACCTCTATGCAGTCCACCCGAATGAAAGTAATAATATTTTCTCTTCTCTAACTATTAAAGAGGTTTTTTCAAAAAGCATACTTTGGCTGCTAGACCTTATGCCTTTATATAGCATTCAAAAACCTAATTCTAATTAAATTTGAATTCATTAAATGTACAATATATTTAACCGAATATAATTAAATATGTATAATTTAATTCTACTTTAATTCGAATTCATTAAATATACAATATATTTAATCGAATACAATTAAATATGTAGAATCTGATTCTACCTTAATTAGGTTTCTTGAGGATTATATATATTTTAATAGTATTTGATAATTACAATGATTATTTAATTATTATTAATATATATATATATACACGAGATTATCTATAATTACAATAATTATAATAATTTCGTCTTTAATAATTATTACGTGTACAACAAGTTTGTACACATGTTATCTAGTCGATATTTGTTCATTTCAATCATAGGGTGTGACACTTGTAGGTTCATGTAACGTTAGTAGTAATATCTAGAAAAATTCTAATATTACAAACAATTAGTGGCATCTAGCAATACATCATTGCTACCTAAGTTACATGAAGTCATGGTTCAACTTTACCTTTTTTCTGTGATTAACTTCTTTTATGTATTACATCATTTTGTCCTTATATCTAGATCGAACACAAGTCATGGATTAGTCACACTTGTATAGTCCATCAAATATTTCTTGATATCTTAAGTAGACTATGATAAACGAATAACTATGATATCTCATATCAATTTATTCGAGCATGACCATGTATTTTCTAGTCTCACTCAATCAAGTGGCCTACGATATTACTCCTATTATGTAGGAGGGACAAATCATATCTTGATCAACCATATTTCGCTATGTAGAGTGTGACATATCTAATATCAGTCTTTATAGTGTAGTCTGTTACAACACACGTTTGACTGCATCAAAATATGTCACTCTCAATATTGAAATAATGATGATCTCAAGTCTGAGGATGATACATTTAGTTATCACCATGAGTAATGTTGTGACTGTCACATAATAATCCAAGAAACATGCTCATAGCGGGTCAGTCCAGTATGTCGTTCTCTAACATATACTTATGTATTGATTTTGACATCTCTATGTCAATAACAACACTTTGTTATTAATCAACTACATATTAGTCTTAACATATTATTATTGTCCACGCCCACAATAATTCTCGACTAAAGACATTTAAGAATAACTATATTATTCTAAGGACTTTATTATAATTCAATTTATTTATAGATGCACAGAATAAGACTGAAATAATAATAATGACTTTATTAATAAATAAGATAAAATAAGTGTATAACTAATGTTTTGATATAATAATTGAAAAATGTTTTGGACTAATTTGAAAAGAATTTAAAACTTGGTTTTAAGTCCAAACAACTTGAATTTATGTTTGAGGTATTTTAAAAGGTTTTTGGCAAGATTTTTCATGCTTTTAAACAACCAAACTTGTGATTTCAAAGTACCCGTACCGATACGGTCCAACCCATATCGATACCTTTTCTGCCCAGTTTGGTTACTACCAAAACCCGTATCGAAATAGGCTTGGCAGTTTCGATACAGAGAGGGGTCATTTCGATACGCCTGGTAAGCGTACCGATCCCCATTTAACAACCCCAACGGTCATATTTCCCAATAGTCTTTTAAACGTCATACCGTACCGATACGCCCTCAAGCGTATCGATACGCCTAGGCTGGAAAGAGCCCAACGGCTAGTTTCTGATGAAGGTCGTACCGATACGGGTCCAAGCGTATCGATATGGAAGGCTGCAAAACATCATTTATGAAGGGAAATAAAGTCCTCAACGGCTCCAAATCAACCCCAATGGCTAGTAACGGCTATAAACTCGTCAAGGAGTATAAAAGAGACCTCCAAGCATCAAGATATAGTTAATGCTTCAATTGTCAATCAACAAATGATCAAAAAATGTCTTTGTACTTAAATTGTCAATTCTTGTATAGACAAGCACTAGTGAGCCAAAATTGTCAAATTTGCTCAAGTGTTTTAGGTTTTGGGTGAGTGCATTATTGAGCAAACAAATACCTATTAGAGGGATTTAAGTTTGCATTTTTCCTTTCTCTTGTACAGAGGGTTTGATCAAGGCTTTGGGTAGAAAGCTTGATCGGTGTATAAGTGTTTCCTCCTAAGCGTAGAAAAGGGGACGAATCAATAGTGGATTGATTGGAAATCCTTAGTGGGAAGCTAAGGTAGTGGATGTAGACCTTGGTTAGAAGGTTGAACCACTTTAAAATCTTTGTGTCTTTAATCTTTTAGCTTCCACACCACTTCCACCCAAAATTCCACCTCTCCACCACTTGGTGAGCAACATCGGTTGAAGGAATCGAGCACCCTACAACTCAACAATAAGTATGTCTTTTACAATCATCTCATGATTGGTCTTTGGACATACTCCAACAAAAGCGACATCCCCCAAGGCACTGAAGAAGTTGAACATAGTTCCTGTTGTAGTCCATGGCAATAAGCCACACTGTTTGCAAACTCATGAGGCAGCGGCGGCGGCAAAAATTAAGTTTTGTAATTTAGGAGTAGATATGTATTTTGATCTATGTTTAAAAGAAAATTAAAAATAAAATAATATATTTTAATTAATTTACCTTTTGATTTTTAAATAATTTATAATTATACGGTGAGTCCTTTAGATTTTTAATCTTTATAAATTGAATTAATGGTGCTCACCGGTGCTCGTCGTTAGTGGTGTTCATCGGTGTTCGTCTAGTGCTATATAATTTCCCATTGGTTTAACATCAAAGAAGTCATGAAAACACTAACAATCAATCAAATGGTTTAGTGAGACGAAACACTAGATCCTTTAAACCCTATAATATTCCATCTGAATTAGTAACCTAATAAGTTAAATACCAGTTGTGAAACAAAAAAAATCATGAAAATTTTGAGATATCAGATTTAAGTCTTATCATGATTATGTTTAATTGAAAGACTTGACAATTATATTCAAATCTTAACATATCGTATTTACAAGTCTTAATTGACTTAATAGTTAAATTATTAAATAATTTTAAATAAATTTAGATCTTACTGTATTTATCATTTTGAGTTGACTTAATTGTTAAATAAATTATTCTTTGACTAAGTTTTATATTAATTATTTAGTTGAGGCAAACTACAATCAATATTATTAAAGATTAACTGTCAAATAGGTACCTAAATTATAATTTTTTCAATTAGGTGTCCAAATTATTTTTCGGGTCAAATTGGGACCTAAAATTTTATTCTGCAACTCATTTAAGATTCACCGTTAATTTCCACTGTTAAATGCTACATGTCATCTCCAGAAAAATCCAAAAATATATTAAAAATAAATAAAATTAATTAATTTTCAAAGAATCTCTAAATTTTCTAGATTTTATAAAAAAATCCCAAATTCCAAAATCTCTAAACCCTAAAAACCTAAATCCCAGTTTGGGCCGATTGCCACGTCTCCGTCCGCCACATCGGTTGCCAGACCATCACGACCATTTCCCTCACCATCTCGCCAGAAATCGACTAACGCCGTGCGAATGGACGAAATTGTTAAATGTTTCTTTCGAACAATTCGCGACGAACGGCGGCAGAAGGGGTGATGAACGGCGTGTGGGTTGTTCGGCGAGGGGAGGGGAGGGTGCTTCATTCCATTGCCGACAACGGAGTCGGTGGCGACAGGAGTGATCAGTTTGGGGGGTTTAGGGATTTGGGGACTGTTTTGGGAATATTTGAAAATTTCAGGATATATTTTTATTTTGTTTTATTAATTTTATCTATTTTTAGTATAATTTTTGAAATTTTCAGGAGATGACACGTGTCCTTTAACAGAAAAAATTAACGACGAACCTTCAATGAGTCACGGAATGAAACTTTAGGTCCCAATTTGGCTCGAAAAATAGTTTGGGCACCTAACTGGAAAAAATAACATAGTTTAGAAATGTATTTGCCTATTAAGCCTATTATTAACTATTTAGTTGACTTAATATGTTCCCTCTTTAAATATTAGTAGGAATATTATCATAACTGTATTTAAAAAACATTTTTATTTAAATCAATTAAATTAAAAATGATTGCTTAGAAAACAACAATCAATTGATCTAGCATGAATAAGATGAGACGTAAGATCCCTTAAATAAAGTAGGAAATTTGAATTATACGTTATGAATAGAGAAACCTGAGTCGATTACCGATAGTTAAACAAAAAAATCACTTAGAAATTGAACATAAGGCTAATTAAAAGTGTCATAAATTAAGAAAATCTTTCCGGCAACGAAATTGAACTTTTTCCGCAGGCGAGTTTCTAATATCATCATATGTTTTATTTTGGAATTTAAAATTTAAGATTTAAAACTTTTTTTTGATTAAAACATGCCAGCTAGCCTTTATTAAGATAATTAATAAAACATCGGTTACAATAAATGAAACGGTGGAAAAAAACAACCGACAAAACCAAAGAAAAGATAAACAATGGAGACAAAACCAGAAAAAAAGGAACTTTGACTAGGCCAACAAAACCTCCATGCAAAGCAAATCTTAAAAAGATTCATCGGTGATAAGGGGCAAAGGAGGGGAAAGGGTCGGTACACGGTCCACAAAAACCTAACCTTTTGAAGAACGGTAAAATCAGACACCCAATCAAGGCGGATTGATCCACCTTCTATCCTCCGCCGCTAGACGTTCAACGGAGCCCGGAGCTTCTTCCACCCATATTCTCTCTGATAGCGAGGTAAGACACACCCTTGCCATTTCATGGGCCGACTTATTTCCGTCTCGAGGTACAAAAGAAAAGAAGCATGATTGAAAATTTTCCCCTAAAACCAGGGCATTCCAGACGAGAGCACTAATCTCTGATCTATCCTCTGACCTTGCTCTCAGCTTCTTCGTGATGGACAAAGAGTCGCCCTCAACCATGACATGTCTGAAGCCCAAATCGAACGCAAACGAGAGGCCATGCACCACGGCTAGAGCTTCGGCCGCAAAGCTAGAAGAGGTGTGATACAATTTGACACATTTATCACCCAAAATGATACCCTCACAATCTCGGATGAGAACACTCACATGCGCTAATTTAGTTCCCGCAATATAACAGGCGTCAACATTAATTTTGACCATCGGAGAACGCGGAGGAGACCATCAGAAAAGCAACGGGGAGCTCTTTGGGAATAAACACGTTTGAAGGTTCTTCAAGTCCAAACAATAGCCCCGGGCATAGGTAACGACTTCCTCTACTCTTGTTATAGTCCCTTCGAAAACAAATTTGTTGCGGGCAAACCATAATGCATACAGTGTAATTATAATCTCCTGGGTTTTATGACTGCCATTTATTTTAAAAATAGCCTCCAACCATTTAGATAAGTTAAGCTGATTTGCATTCACTGGCTCACGAATTAATAGAGCACACCATACCTGTTTTGCAAAAAAAAAAAACAGTCACATAACACATGAATAATATCTTCAGGGGCTTGAAAACACTTACAACACATGGGGTCCATAGCAACTTTCTTAATGCAGAGATTGGATCTTGTAGGGACAAAGTTCTTAATGAACTTCCAACACTGGATATTCATTTTCGCAGGGCAGTTAGATTGCCAAACCTTGCAAAATAGATTGCTCTCATTAGGTAGACTCTTGTTAGGATCAAGGAGGAGCCTGTAACCACTTCGGGCAGTATATACACCCGAATGTTCACCACACCAGACCTTAGAATCAAGTTGGAAACCCATAGGAAGTGGAATGCTTAGAATCTCATCTGCTTCATGTTTCGAAAAAATACTCATGACACGATCGACTTTCCAACAACCATTTGTAACATCGATCAAATCTGCTACCCAGCAAATACCAGGAACTGGCGTTGCAGAAACTTTCTTAAGAACCGGTCCTGGTAACCAGAAATCGTTCCACACCGAGATCAACCTTCCGCAACCCACTTTCCATTTAAGACCCTTCTCTAATAATCCTCGGGCACTCCAAATACTTCTCTAGATAAGGGAAGGATTCGATCCTAACCGGGCACACAGGAAATCGGATGAGGGAAAATACTTAGCAAGAAAAAGCCTACTAACCAGAGAAGAAGGACTCGTAATCAACCTCCAACCTTGTTTCGCAAGTAGAGCAATATTGAATTTACACAAGTCCCGAAAACCAAGGCCCCCAAACTCTTTAAGTGAACATAAGTCAGCCCAAACACACCAATGAATACCTTGTTTGTCCTTTGAATTATGCCACCAAAATTTAGCGAGGATACTCTTCAAATCCTTGCAAAAAGTCTTCGGTAGAAGGAAACAACTCATCGCAAAAACAGGAATGGCCTATAGAATAGCCTTAATTAAAACTTCCTTTCCACCTTGAGATAGAAATCGAGAACTCCGACTAGAAATCTATGAAATTTTTTTGTCTCGAAGAGCCATAAAAGCTTTTTTCTTATTTCGGCCTATGAGAATGGGTAGGCCAAGATATTTTTCTGGATTGAAGCCTTGAGTAATGCCCAAAATCCTACGAACAACTCCTTTATGATCATCCACCGTATTGCCACTGAAGAAAATCCCAGACTTTTCAAAATTAATAAGTTGGCCCGAGCAGCTAGCATAAACGGATAACAATTCATGAATGACAGCAGCCCCCCTCGATGACACTTCACCGAAAATTAGATTGTCGTCTGCGAAAAAAAGTGGCTTATATTAGGGGACTCTAGCAATACGAACACCAACTTCGGTCACAGCTTGCCGCAGCAAAGAACTAAGTCCCTCACTACACACCAGAAATAAATAGGGGCTTAAAGGATCCCCTTGGCGAAGACCTCTAGAAGGAAAAAAATCTCTCACCAATAGAGCCGTTCAGAACCATTGAGTAAGACACTGAGGAAACACAATGTAAAATAAGAGACCCAATCAGAAGCAAAACCCATTTAATCAGTAAAGCTTTGATAAAGCTCCATTCCACCCTATCATAGGCTTTACTCATGTCAAGATTTAGGGCAAAAAAACAAATTTTCCCTTGACGTTTATTACGTAGCGAATGGATAATCTCGAACGCAGGTAAAATATTGTCTGTAATAAGACGTCCTGGGACAAAGGCGCTCTGGGCTTCATCAATGCACAAGGGTAAAACAGATTGAAGACGGTTCACCAGCACCTTAGAAATTAGCTTATAATGGACATTACACAAACTTATAGGACGAAAATGAGACATGCTGACAGGTTCGTTAATTTTTGACATTAACATAATTCTGGTGTGATTAATAGAATCTAAAGGAATTTCACCTTTAAGAGCACGAATGCAGAAAGATGCAACATCCCTTCCCACAATGTGCCAAAAACGTTGGTAAAATAGAGCGCCCAAACCGTCCTCACCAGCCGCCTTTAGAGGACTCATCGCCCTTAGTGCCTCATAAATCTCTTCATGCGTATAATCCCTTCCCAGATAGGAATTTATGTCCTCTGTAATACAACGATTGATCCCACCCAATACTCTATCACAGTCTCCCACTCCTTGGGATGTAAAGAGGGAAACAAAATAGTCACATGCAACAACTCCCATCATCTCCTCATTTGTAATTTCAGTATTATCGACAGCAAGCAACTTTGAAACTTTATTTTTCTTCTTCTTATTGGAAGCCGACCGATGGAAGAATGAGGTATTCCTATCCCCGTGTCGAAGCCAGTTAGAACGCGCGCGATGTTCCCAATACAACTCTTTCTTATCCAGTTCCAAATTGATCGCCAGCTTAGTCTCGATAATATCTCCCAAAACATCATCGGTGGGAGACAACTCGTTCAACTGTTCCAATTTCTTGTTCAAACCAGCAATAGAAAAATTCCTCTCCCTTCTAATTTTCTTGAACCAAGCATCTAGACCCTTAGAGACTTGGGAGAGCTTATCCAGCAAATTGTCCCCTGACGAACGTCATATGTCCGCAACCGTAGATTCGCAAGAATCTTCAAGCAACCAGGATGCTTCGAAGCGAAAATGCCAAACCCTGTTCACAGAATTCCCTCCTGCAAATGTTTGGAGCAACAATGGGCAATGGTCAGAGAAGGAGTGCTGCAGCTTAAAATTTGGAAATAAAGTCCACCAAGCATTATTTGCAACACCTCTATCAAGTCTCACTCTAATATTTGATTGCTCCCGCCTACCTTTCTCCCAGGTGAACCACGAACCAGATTAACCAATGTCATCCAAGGCACAATCATCAAGAATAGATCGAAAAAGGTCCATTTTCATAGGGTTCCTTAATAAACCACCCTCATTTTCCGAAGAAAGCAATATTTCATTAAAATCTCCTATGACCAGCCAAGGCATCTCCGGGATATCATCCAAACTACGAAGCAAATTCCAATACTCTTGACGCCTATGAGCTTCCGGGGCACCATAAAAGCTCGTACATCTCTATTGGAGACCATCCGAGTCATCATTTATAATAATGTCAATGTGTCTAACCGAATATGAGCGTAAAGAAACAGTACAAGAATTCCTCCAACCCATAGATAGACCACCACTTCTACCAACCGCACTAACATCAATAACGTTAGGAAATCCACAACGTTTACGAATCCTCGCCATACGTGCTGACGATAGCTTTGTTTCAATTAAAACGAAAATACACGGGTTCTCATGTCTCAACTTTTGGTTGAGGCGACCCACCGTCCGTGGTTTACCTAAACCCCGGACATTCCAGCTTATAAGTTTCACGGTGAACGGCAGACATGGGCAGACAGGTCGGCCGATAAAGACTTTTGGCCATCGGATGAATCAGAAACCTTAGAAACATCAGATGCATTGACCAAAACATGTGCACATTTCAGTCCCTCGGCATGCTCAATAGGATTATCCTCCTCAATTGCTGTCATAATGGTATCCATAGCATTAATTGGACTATTTTGGGATAGCCGAAATAAAGAGCCTGAATTAAGGCCTCCCAAATTGAAGCATGATTTGTTACCAAGATTCGTACCATGAGACTTTCCAGAAATACTGGAAAAAGCTGAAACACCGGAATTATGTTCTGGAAAACTCGGAGACTTTCCTTTTTTCGAATTGTCACAGTCAACCCTCGACTGAGCTGCCACCGATGATGCATCCCTCAGCCAGATACTCCTCACAACGGCCGCTCTCCTCGGTGGTGCCCTTAGATAGATATCCCACTCCATCCTTTTCTCACTGGGATCTAAAGACACACGTAAGGGGCAGAAGCTTTCACTGTGACCCAATTTTCCACAAATGAAACAAAAGAGAGACAATTTTTCATACTCAAATCTTATGTAATGATCACTGCCACTTGCAACTCGAATCTTTTTCATGCGCTTTAACGGAAAACGAATGTCAATGCAGACCTGTATACGCATAACACCTTTATAACCCAACGAAATGACCAGAGAATCATACTCCAAGAAAGCACCCACAAAGTTACCAATCGCCTTTACGAATCTTTTCGAAACAGAACCATGAGGAACGTCATGCACCAACACCCAAAAAGCAACTTTGGTTAAGGGAACTAAATTCGGATTATCACCCACCTGAAGCCGGTGGAGAACCAATAAATGATTGTTAAAATTCCAAGGGCCACCAGATTCGATTCTGTCGGTATCCAACTGCAAATAGAGTCAAAATAAGAATCTGCCATCGCCAAAATCAGAAATCGAAATCCCCCTAATGGGTGCCAAACATTCGCAAGCGTTGATCGCATAGGCACAAAATGGATCACACTAGAAGTGAGAAAAGAACCAACAAAACAGTGATCATAAGAGATTTCGGAATCTAGATCTACAACATCATCCTGCAAAATCTCATATTCACCAATATTGATCGTAAGGCCGGCTAGATCATTCTCCACATCAGCCATTGCAAGAATAACAGAGGACTCCAATCGGAGACAAGAAAAAGGAACACCAGAAAGGAAAAACGTGTCACAATGAGCAGATGAAAAAGCGTGCCACAATAACCAGAGTAAAAACTTAAGATTTAAATATTAAGATTTAAATTTTTAAATATAACATATGACGACATTAAAAATCCACTTGTAAATCCCCCACCCCTAAAACAGCACATGGAATAAACACCATAAAAATTAATTATTATTATTATTATTGCGAATGTTATCACATGTATTCCAGCTTCAGTACATGATCGATCATATGGCTCAAATAGAACCGAGAATAAAATAATGACAACCGACAACTAACCACGTTTATAGTGAGTAAAATTAATTTTTCGATTCAATTTGAATGGTAATGTTATAAACTCGATTGACTAGAAAAAATTTGAATAAAGTTTGAGTTACATAACGTGACTCGAATAACTCAAAATTTTTAGTAATTAATAGATCAATTTTTAAGTTCGAGTTGAGCCCTCAACTGTGTATGATATATGTAAATCACATATGAGAAAATATGTATGTATATTGTATACGGTTATAGAAAGTTGTTTAAATACGAACCAACTAATATCGTAATATAATAAACTTTTACAATTAAATTTGAACATAAACCCGATCAACTCAACTTGACTTAACTCGAAAAATTTCAAAAAAATTTTGAATTATAAAATAAGATTTGTCATCTCGACTAACACAAATTTATTTGTCACGCTCGAATGCTAACCCCTAACCAAATTATGTTTTTACAAGGTCAACTTTTTTTATAACCACTAGTTTACACTAGACCTGGCAAACTTGACCCGAGACTCGAAACTCAAATGAGACTCGATTTTGACCCGAAACCCGAAATAAACTGAACCGAACCGAACTCGACCTAAAATTTTTTGTTGAACCCAAATGGACCCGAACTGATTTGACCCGAACCGAAAGCTGAACCGAATATCGACCCGATTTTAACCCGAAAATTAAGGTAAAATAAATGAATAATTTATTTTTAATATTATCTATTTTTAACAATATAATAAATAATAAAATGAAGTATGTTTTATTATTTTTTGTACTATACCATGGAAGAGACCGTTGCTCTTGTCAAAGTTGTAGTATAATAACATTTTATGTCATTTTACGTTTAAATATTAATTAAATAAAACTTTTGTCCCTACTAATTTTTAAATTTAGAATTTTAATATACTATTTTTTCTCCCAATATTTTCTCTCCCAATTTCATAATTATACCATATAAATAAATAGGGGTCAATTTTAGCTAAAAATTAAATCTTAAAAATTAAAATAAACAAAAATATCATTATATTAAATTAATAGACTCAATTACAAAGATTAGTTAATTTCGACTAAAAGTAAATTTTTAGAGACTAAATATCACTACGGAGATGGGATTTTTATATCCGAAGTCTAAACCGTGGGGATATTTGTGACTAAATAAAATTAAACTAAAACTTAAAGTTGAATATTAGTACTAAAATGTAACATTTTAAATGCAACATAACCTAAAAAGTAATTAATCTCTAGTTGAAAAAATTGATGGCTTATTTCTCTCCAAAATTTTGTCTTTTTCCTCTCTATTTTTACCAATTGTCTTTTTTTTTTTTTTTCAATCTAGCTTAAAAATTGATGGCTTACTTCCCTCTAAAATTTTGTATTTTCCCTCTCTATATTTACCAATTGTCTTTCTCTTTTTTTTCTTAATTTAATTGAGTTTCAATTTAATTTAAATTTCACATTTAGTTTTAAAATTATTTTAATTATATTCGTAACTTATGCTTCTGAATTTTAGTTAGCCCGATTAGATATTAAGTTCAATAAATTGATTCATTTTAGACATTATTATTATTATTATTATTATTATTATTATTATTATTATTATTACACATAATAAACTTTGATTTAATATAATTATACACAAAATTTTGATATGGATACATGAAGCTTTGATTTAAATATTTAATCAAATTCAAATGTATAGATTAACAACTTGAATCAGAAATAATCTCATACACCAATAACTCTAACTAAACCATAAATACTAAACTTCAAACCCTAAACCCAACTCAAACCAAATTGACCCGAAAATTCAAATGTTTACCCGACCCAAAATCGACTCGATTTTAACCCGAACCAAAAGCCACCGATCCGATATTGACCCGACCTGAAAACAACCGATCCAATTTTGACTCGATCCAATACCCGAACCAAATCCGACACATCACAGACCTGAATTAGACCCAAACCGACCCGACCCGAATCTAAACTGATTCTAGATAGACCCGAAACGACCCCAACTGAAACGACTCGAATTGAACCCGAACCGAATGACCCGATTGCCACATCTAGTTTACACCATTCATAATATTGACGTTCGAATTCAAGATATTAATTAAAAGATTTAACACATCATCTTATTATATCGATATATAATTGATATATCAAATATTATATATATATATATATATGGAAAATTATTATATGAATTAGCGGTGGAAAAATTGTTTTTAACAAGCGTCTAGTTTTTAGGGTTTAAAGGTCAAGGTTCATGGTTATGATTTTAGAATTTGTGATTAGATTTTAAGGTTTGAGAATTGATTTTATGCTTTAAAATTTAGGGTTTAATGTTTTAAATTTATGGGTTAAGAACCCTAAAAGGAACATATGATACCTTTAGAAGTCTGATTATAAAAAAAAAAAATTCTAGTGACAGTGCATCAAATAATTAACTTTTAAAAATTGAACAATGATTAAAGTAAATGTAACCGACTACCAATATATTATGTTTAATCGAGTCTTATATTATTTTTTTCTAAATATATAATTTTTTGGTACAATGTATATGAAATTCAATCGAGTTCCCAAAACACTATGCAAACTCTCCCAAAATCTAGTTGTGAATCTCGGATCTCTGTCTGACACTATAGACTTCGGTACACCATGTAATCTTACAATCTCACTAATATACAAATCGGCCAACTTATCTAAGGTATAAGTAGTGTGAACAACCAAGAAGTGTGCACATTTCATAAAACGGTCAACGATCACCCAAACTGAATTCTTCTTAGATGGTGTCAACGGCAAACCTGATACAAAATCTATGACATTTCTCTCCCACTTCCACTCGGCAACATCTTTCTTCAAACCAACCCAAAAGTACTCATCTTTTAAATCACGATACATCTTCGTACTTCCTGGATACATAGCAAATGTACTACTGCGAGCCTCGGTTCGAATGGTGCATCTCAAATTGGCATCATTCGGCACAACTACCTTACCTTTGAAACATAGACACCCATCATCACTATAACTATAATTCGATGGTCTACCTTTTGCTATATCTTACACATACGGTGCCAAAGTCTCATCTTGCAGCTGTTTCTCTCTAATCAATTGAATCAACGAAGGTCTAACTTGCAATTCGGCCACCAAACCAACATCTTGAGATAAACTTAGCCTAGCAAACATAGCTCGTAACTTGACAGCCACTTTCCTACTCAAAGCATCGGCCACTACATTGGCTTTACTCGGATGGTACTTAATCGTGAGATCATAGTCCTTAAGTAATTCTAGCCATCTACGATGTCTAAGGTTCAATTCTTCTGCGTTATCAAATACTTCAAGCTCATATGATCGGTGTACACTGTGCATTTCTCACCGTAAAGGTAATGTCTCCAAACTTTCAAAGCAAAAACCACTGCAACCAATTCTATGTCATTTGTAGGGTAATTACGCTCATGAGTCTTCAACTGTCTAGACGCATAGGTCACCACTCTTCCCTCTAGCATACGCACACAACCTAAGCCAACATACGATGCATCACTGTAGATTACGAACTATTTCCCTAGCACGAGCTGAATCAAAAAAGGAGCTTTTGTCAAGGCTTCTTTCAATTTCTTAAATGCTTGTTATCTTGTATCGGTCCACTCAAACTGTAACCCCCTTAACCCGGCCTAGACGGTTGACCCGAATTAAGAAAGTCACACGGGGAAAACCAAAGTCAACCCGAAAGTCAACCTTGATTAACGACCCTTTTTTTCTTTTTAATCTTGTCTAGAAGCACATTAATCCTAATTGTGATCACACAAACATCATACTCAAAGATCACACACATCAGAGATCAAACAGGGACCCAATTGAACAAATTACAACTTTAGGGACCAAATTGTAATTTCTGATAATTAAAAGGACTTAACCCAAATTAAAGTTACCAACTTGAAATTAATCAGGTTTCATGCTTCTCTGTGAAATTTCAGCTCAAAAGGACTTCCCAAGCTCATACAATTGAACAAACAAGATTCAGGACCAAACCGTAAACAATTCAAAACATATAACTGCCAATGTCAGCCCCCAACGGTCGACCGTTCCGAAACAGGTAGACCCTGTTCCGAAACGCGGGCCGTTCCGCAACGGGTTCCAAAACATGGCCTTGACAGAGACCAAACCGTTTCGAAACAGTGCATACCGTTTCGGACGCCTGGGTTCATGAAAGGCACCCGTTCCGAAACGGTGCACACTGTTCCGAAACGCCTGCACAGATTGCAGCAAACTAGCATTCCAATTCATGCAATAGATCAACCAAACATGTTCCAAATGTCACCAAACTTTACCAGCATGCAATTCAACATATATATGACTTATAGGAATCACCAAATCAACAAACCAACATCATATGCAAAAAGCCCCAATTCTATAGGCATACTTCCTACACAAGCTAGCTATTCAAAACACCAAACTTCCAAACCAAGCATGCAATGATCCAATCCAAAAACCAGCATTCAAAACAACATTCAACATACTTAGGGAGTTCCAAACACCTCCCAAAACATACACTTTGGTCCCCCATTGCCAAATCACCCAAAAGCTAAATGTTTAACAAAAACCTTCCATACATTGAGCTTCCCAAGGACTTTTAAACACCTTGGCCATGGACTTTTAAACACCATGAATAAGGACCACACAAGGACTTTTAACCACCTTTGTGTCCAATGCTTGAATCACCCCAAGGACTTTTAAACACCTTGGCCCCAAGGACTTTTAAACACCTTGGCCCCATGGACTTTTAAACACCATGGAAGGATCACCTAAGGACTTTTAACCACCTTAGTGTCCGCAACAAGACTCATCCAAGGACTTTTAACCACCTTGATGATCTTAAGTAACAAGGCTCACTCAAGGACTTTTAACCACCTTAGTGACCTTAACTTTTTCAAAACATCACTTGCCAATATACATCATATTCATCATTTAGTCCACTGTTTTAAAGCATTAAACCAAGCCATTTTCATCATGCATTTCAAAGCATCAAACCACATTATTTCAATGTATAAAAGCAAGGCTCTCCTACCTAGAGTTACCTTCAACATATGGCTTACAACATCAGCAAAATCCATGCTAAAACATGCTTTCAAAACAGTAATTAAAACATGCAAAACATCACTTGCATCACAACAAAAATCATGGCCACCACTAGAGAGAAAGTCCGAAAACTTACACTTGAGCTTAGCAAAGTTGTTTAGACTTAAACTAAGCTCCCAAAACCTTCAAACCTTGGTTTTAAAGCTGAAAATCCAATTTCCACAAATCCACTCACCGATTTCCACTTTGCTTCAAGCCAAAGCACCAAATCAAGCTTCCGGATCAACCACTCTTGGATCCAAAGATGCCTCCCCTGTTTCAACACATCAAAGCAGAGGATTAATGCATCATCATGCATTAATTGCTTCAATGAAAGCACCTAAACTCGCTGCTCTCATCCAACCTCCATTTTCGGCCACCAAACACAACCGAAAATGCATCCAAACCACTTCTAAATGAAGCCCAGCCATAAACCAGCAAAACCTCACTTCCATTAACATCATATAACATCTAAAAACAACCTATTAACAACCTTATACCTCCAGCAACATCAGATCACCAAGATCACCTCAAAAACTACCTTGAAACACAAGCTAAACTTAGGAAACTCAACCTATCCGGGATTGCATCAATCAAAACTCAATTCCTTATCAATTTAGAGATCATTTAACATCAAAAACACCTCTCAAATCACAGATTACTCAGATCTAACGAAAATCATCAAAAATCATCAAAATCTTGCATAATAAGCCAAGATCCATTTCAACACTTAAAAACCTTTAATTAAACATCAATTAAGGATTGAAAACTTAGGAATTTCAGTAAAGAACTGATAGTTTAGAGGAGAAGGACGTTCTTACCTCCAAACTTGTGTTTCTCCACTTTTTGGAATGAAAACCCTTGATGAATCAAGTAGCAATTGAAGAGGTTTTGAAGATATGTTGATTAGAAATCAAAAGAGAGTTAAAAGGAGAGATTTAGGTGAGAAAATCAGAAACAATTCTCTGGAAATGGAGTGTTTGGGTTGAGAGAAAATGAGAGAAAGAAAATTGAGAAGTTAGTTAAGAAATTAGCCAAATGGCTTTTCCCTCCTTTTTGATATACTTTAAAATCAGATTATAACTCAAAATATCTTAGAAAAATCTGGAGAAACCACTTTTGGATTAATAGCTCCTTAAAGATTCAAAGTTTCAACCCTTTATAAAACAGCCACCAAACTTGCGAAAATTACATTTTGGTCACTAGCCAAAATGTCACACTTCCAAAACTCATTTTCCAAAATTGATTTCACAGTTCACTTAATTATATTAAAAGATGATTTTAGAACATTTTTCCATATTTTTAATGCAACCCGAACTAGGCTTTCCTAATTTAACCTCTTAAGATTCGAACAGCACTTTGACCATCCGGTCAACGCCCAAAACCGGGGCGTTACACAAACCGAACATCCTTTTGTAGCATTTTAGTCAAAGGAGCTGCAACCTTTGAGAAACCCTCAACAAAATGTCTATAGTAACTGGCCAAGACTAAGAAACTACGAATTTCGGTCACAGACTTCGGTTGCTTCCAATTCACAACTGCCTCAATTTTCTTAGGATCCACTCGAATTCCCTCGGCTGATACAATATGACCTAGGAAGACTACTTCCCTGATCAAAAACTCACATTTGCTCAACTTGGCATACAATTTGTTGTCTAACAAATGTTGCAACACCAAACACAAATGTTGATCATGATCATCCTCGATACGAGAGTACACTAAGATATCATCAACGAATACTACCACAAACTGATCCAAGTACTCATGAAACACCCTATTCATCATATCCATAAAAGCTGCCGGTGCTTTCGTCAAACCAAAGGGTATAACTATAAATTCATAATGTCCATAACGAGTGTGAAAAGCTGTCTTCAGTACATCTTGATCTCTTACCTTCAACTGATAATAACCGGATCTCAAATTTATCTTCGAAAACAAGGAAACACCTCTCAACTGATCAAACAGGTCATCAATCCTCGGCAAAGAATTTTTGTTCTTCACTGTCAACTTATTCAACTGTCGGTAATCGATACACATCCTCAAACTGCCATCATTCTTTTTCACAAACAATACGAGTGCACCCCAAGGTGAAATACTCAGACGAATGAACCCTCGGTCTATCAGTTCCTGAAGTTGTGTCTTCAACTCTTTCATTTCTTTAGAAGCCATTCGATACAGAGCAATCGATACTGGAGCAGAATCAACATAAGTCTTTATAGTAAACCCCACCTCTCTATCAGGCGGCAAACTAGGCAATTCTTCCAGAAATACCTCGGGAAATTCATAAATAGTTTTGATGTCTTGTGGTCGTGTCTCACTCATATTTGGATTCATAACATAGACTAAGTATGCCTGATAAGAACTTAACGTTCTCGCTCACTACTACTATCTCATAATCATCTGAAAGCCTCAAGGACACACGCTTTGTCTCGAAATCTACCCTAGCCTTATGTTCCACAAGCCAATTCATGCCTAAAATTACATCAAAACCATAAAACGACAATTCCATCATATCCACGGGAAAAACATGACCCTAAACCATCAAAGGACATCTTATGTACATCTTTCTAACTACAACTGTCTCACCAAAAGAACTCGTGACACTCATACCCACATCTAATATCTCAACCGAAATATCTAACAGCTTCGCATGCTCACTCAATATATATATGAATGTGTAGAGTCGGAATCAATCAAAGAAAGCAAAGTCAAAGACTGTAACGAAAAATTACATGCAATCATGTTTGTGTCATTTTTGTCCTCACGATGCGCATACACTCTAGCCGGTCCACCTCCCTCGAGTTGAACTGCCACAACATGAGCCACATTCATCTGACCAACATTCTTAGGCTAAAAGTTACCTTGACCGTGCCCACGGCCTCTCTGATGCACGACAGCTCGTGCAGGAGCCTGTCTATCCCTAGCCGGATGTAAACAATCATGCTTCAAGTGCGCTCGAGATCCGCAGTCCCAACATGAGCCATAAGTGCCCCAACACTCGCCGAAATGACGTCTACCACACTTGATACACTCAGAAGTACGATTTTTAGCCCCTTGGCTGTGATGGCCTCGCCCCGGATTACCACCTCCACGCCTATGATCATGATGGTGTCTCCTATCCTTGTGCCTCTTGGCACGGTCTCTATCCCACTCGACGATCCTTTTCCTTGAATTAGATCCACCTCTACGATCAGCAAGTCCCAAAGACTGTTCAATATCCTTGGCCATAGCGACTAATACATCAAAATCTATATAGTTAGAAGCCAACATGTAGGTCTTCACCTCCTAGATCAAACCATATCAAAAATGCTCACATCGTTCCCTATTAGTAGAAACCAACTTAGAAGTGTACTGACTAAGACGTACAAACTGTACCTCATACTCGGACACGATCATGCTACCCTGAACTAGAGCCATGAACTTTCTCTTCTTCTCGTCTAGGTATCGAGGACCTAGATACTTCTTACGAAAAGCATTCCTAAAGAATTCTCAAGTAACCTCGGCCACTGGCATACCCATTGTGATGGTAGTCCACCAAGTATAGACATCCCTAAAGCAAAGAGACAATGCAACCTAGCTTACGTGCATCAGATCACTTCATTTGTCCCAAAATACGATATGTGCTCTCAAATCAAGCCTCTGAACCCTCGGGTGACAATCCCCAAAACTCGACTCCGCCTAAACTACGAAGTCGTTCTAACGACAGACCAGAACCTGCATCCTGAGGTGGTGCTGCAACCTGAACACCCGCTAAAGCTGTCTGAATTGCTCCGGCTATAGCTTGAATCAACGGATTTATATCAATGGCAGCCTGTCCCTAACTAACATGGGGTCCAACATTCGCTCCACCACCATTCGGAGGAAGAGGAGGCAAGTTCTCCCCTTGAACATCCTCAACGTTCTCAATCCACTCAACCTTCGGATTATCCATTTTGGACCTTCCCCTCGGTCTCACCATACTAACAGGTGCAAAACTAAACAATAAACACAACAAGTGAAATGATTTGGGGTCAGCAAGGAACAAGGTCCAAGGCGCTCAAGTCTTTAAACTTAAAACCACTTACAATAACAGTATACTAGCAATGAGTGCCTTTAACTATCTCCCAAGCAACATAAAAGAAAGCCATAAGCATGCTTACAATCATCATGCATTATGACCAACAACCATACACAATAAAACTCACCTCATTTACCTTTTCGGCTTTGTGGAAACTCAGTGAACCTAGGCAAACCTAGGATCTGATACCAACAAATGTAACCCCCTCAACCCGGCCTAGCCACCAGACTACATCGAACGGGTTACACGGGGAAAACCAAAGAGAAACCCGTTAAGGCTTCACTCTGATTAGCAACCCTAATTTTTCTATAATTTAATCTTGTCGAACAACCATTTTGTAACCTATGTGAACATACACACAATGGAAGATACAAACACGAACATGAACCAAGACTTACGGACATTAGAGATTAATTTTTAACAATTTTACTATAGACTGTATCGATACCCCAAAGGCTGGTATCGATACGCCTTCTACGATCAAACCCCCAAAGTCAACTTTAAGAGACCGTATTAATACCCTTCTAGGCTGATATCGATATGCCCTTGGTGCTTAAGCTCCCAAAGTCAACATCAGGGATTGTATCGATACACCTAAGGCCCATACCGATACCTCAATTTCTCGCCAAAATCTAAAATTTCCAGTGACCAAAACAGATATCGGTACGCCCCGGCGTATCGGTATAACAAGCTTAAAACAGGGGACCGTATTGATATTGCCCTCGAGTGTATCAATACCCTATGCCCAGAAAATAGAATTCTACATATTTAAAACACAAGAATGCCAGCACAAAACACACTAAGAAGCATCCATTCATCTCATAAACACACATACAACTTAAGGCAACCATGAATACTCATTAAAACAAGATAGACATTCCACAAGGCAAGATTCAACATGGCAAGATTCATAAACCAAGATTCATAAAGAAAACCACTCATACTTAACATTCACAAAAAGGTCAAAAGCCAAACCAAGGCATGTTTCAACATGTTAAGAGGCATTACAAGCCATACATAACCAAACAAACTTGTCTAAAGCAAGGAGACATATCAACAACCCCTTAAACCAAAAGGTCATATCCCATTGCTTAATACTATTTATTGAAGTCTAAGAACCATACTTGAGCAAACCAACCCCTTGGATTTCTCTTGTTCCCCGAGTTGTTCCGAAAGTCTAAGGATCTGCATTGTTGGGAAAAGGAGCGTAAGCATTTAAGCTTAGTGAGCGGTGCTCAAACAGTAGCTACAACAATGTAGTTTTAAAACCATAATTTGCTTGAAACTAAAAACCATTTCCAAATCATTTCCCTCATGCTTGAACACATAACAAGCATGCATTTAACATCTCGTGCATTTACTGAATGCATCCACAAGCCACAAGCTTACCTCATGCTTATTCTCATCATACATACAATGTAATCAACTACATGCATAAGCATAAATAGAAATGAACGATAAAACATGCTCAACATGAAAAATTCGAGCACCATGGGTATATTGACATTTAACACTTTTACTCGGATATACAGATAGTTCTCAAAACCACTAGACACTTCCGGTGGAATCTCACATCATCGTACTCACTCATCTAGTAAAACATAGCTTCACGTGGAATCTCACATCATTGTACTCCTCCTTAGTGGAATCTAGTATCACTAAGGCCACACGCAACTTTTACCCCGAGTGCACTCTCATCCTATTGGTCGACCGACTATATTCGGTAATAAGATTTCACATTGTCAATAACCCACCAAACCAACACTTACCTCGTGTTCTCATGGTCACAACCATAAATAACATAAGATCAATTAAAGCAATCATTTGCATAACACAAGGATATTCATGGCAAACATGCACTGTGGAAATCATTCATAACACATAGTAGAATTTATCGAAAACAAAGTCTAAATGCTTAAAACTTACTCTTGAGCTTAGATTGGCTTATCAAGCTCAATCTAAACCTCCAAAACATATCCTTAACCAAGTTAAGGCTTAAAAAACATTTCCACTCACCAGCCAACACACCAACGCTAGCCGAAAAACCGATTCAAGCCTCCGAGCTACCCGGTCTCGCGTCCGAAGTGTCCAATTCAGTTTCCTCTGCTTTTAGGCAACCCAAAACAGAACATTAGAATGCTATTATACTTCTAAACCAGCAGCAACTCGGAATCCAACTTCTTGCAACAAAAACACATTGATTCAAACCCAAATTTCACCCAAAATCTCACCCATTTCGTTCTAACTAAACCCCAAACTGAACCCATCGATTTCAAACATTAAAACACATCAAATATCATCTAAAAACATCCCCCAACAAGTAAGGAACCAACAGACACGAAATCAACCCAAAGCCAAGCCAAAAACTCCACATTTTCAACTCAAAAATCCTATTTTTGACCAATTTCGGGTTTCCCAAGCCAATATTTCGACATGTCTAACCACTCAAAACTTAGCTTAAAACACATGTAAAACCATGAATAATCAAACCCACGAAAATCAAGTGAAAATACCCATTTTTCCAACCCAAAACCAAAATGAAATATAATGGGTTTAGAAGGAAGATATCATTGATGACAAGTCAAATACGTAAAAACCAAAGTAAATGAGAAGTTATCTTGCAATTCTTGATGAAAGGAAAGAATTTGGATTGAAGGGAGGAAAACCAACGTGAAAAACTTTTTGTTCAAAATGAAGATGATAGCCTTTTGTGAAAATGGCTTTTTGATTCAAAATACCTTTTTAATTTCATTTGGGAAAATTTCTCATTTTCCATTCAAAAACTTTTTTTGTCCAAATATACTTTAAAAACCATTTTATTAGAAAAGGGGTCCCCAAAATTAGACCTAACCAACTAACTAACCCGAACCAAACTTGAACCGAATCCGATTATCTTCCGGACCCTAAACTCGGGGCGTTACAAAACTATAATAGAATGAATATATATATATAAGTTTTTTAATGTATACAATTTTTTAATAATATGAGAGTTGATTTTTTTTAAAAGTAAAATAGAAAAAACATTCCAAACTAAATGAAAATTAGCAAAAAAAAATATAGGGAAATTAAAAAATTAAAAAACGAAACATCAAACCAACAAATAACCTACAATGAATTGCAATGATAGAGATGCGGTGAAACACATAAGAAAGAAAGCATGAAACATAACTCTTAGTCTCTATCTACCTACACGCATCAAAGTATGAGTGGTGAGAGAAACCACAAATCTTGTAAGTTGCTTCGCAAAACAGAATTGACTGCATCAACAAACGAACCACAAAAAAGATATAACTACTGAAGACATCGATAATCACAAATCAAAGACGAACGTCATGAGAAAATTATTTACTGAATATAAATCTTTCATAAAGGTAGGCGAAAACATTTTACACGCATAAAAACAACGTGCCACAAAGACAGATAAGAACTAAAAAACATAAAAATAAAATTAAATGTAAAAAGTTATTGAGAAATTGAAAGAGGGATTTTGACTTTCGATAGAAATCAAATATTGGTCAAAACGCAGAGTTTAAGCAAAAGAATTTTATTATATTCAACTTACTGTTTACAATACACTAACATACACTATATACTATTAAAGAAAGTAAACCTTTATTATTAATTAATCCTAACTGGAAATAAACTAATCCTAACAAACTATGAACATAATACAACTAATCTTAATAAAAGTAAAAAAAAAATCGACGATCGCTGGTGAACACTAAAATTAGTACGGCCGCCGGCTAGCTGTTTACAAATTCATACAAGCAATTAAAAATGTAAAAAAATTGGAAGTGGGAACGGTGTGGCAATTATGCAACACGTTCACTTCTTAGGAATCTACGTAAAGGTTGACTTTTCATGATTCCACAACCTTAAAATGACATGTTGAGACGAGTTGCACCATAGATTGCCATATCCGAGACAGAACATAGTTCAAGCCAAAGCAAAATGAAGCAAAACTGTCTTTATCTTACAATTTTGGTGCTGGTAATCAGCAATTCAATGCATTCCTCCAAATCCATTTCTACGGAAATTAACAGCACCGTCTCCGTCGTCGCCGACGAGCTGGAGTTCTTGATGGATTCTCATGTCAGTAGGAGGATTCTTCAAACCGGAGGATATTGGACCAGCAGCTACAGCACTGCTAGTCAGCCGGTGGTGAGCTGCGGCAGATATCAGCCTTATTCTAGCTGCCTTCCGACGTCGAATCGGGCCATTACGACGCAGAATTGCGGGACTTACACCCGGAGCTGCTGAAAATGTGTTTTGGTTATGAGTTATGGTTAATTTGAATATTTGATGTTCTCTTGGTTTCCATTAGTTTCCTATGAATTGTTTGGGTTGGTTTACATGTACATGTACATGTTTCAATAATGTTCATCTCTTTTTCTTTAAATAAAATCAAACTAGTTTATGTTGCTTTTGATTAATATTTTCTCATGTTCTTTATTTTTATAGGCTTTAATATACGAATTGGTATATGAATTTGTTATTTTTTCTAATCTAATAATTTTTTTTGAAAGGTCTAATCTAATAATTTTAAGAATGATTAATTTTTAAGATGAGAGATATAAGGTTTTCATTTTTTTTTGATTAAATATAAGGTTTTCATTTTAATTATCAGTAAAATCCTTCAAATATATAAAAATGAATATATCTACCTTGTAAATATATCATTGTTGACACATTTTTTTTTTAATTTTAATAACTATCGATCCTTTTACGCAATGTTCAACTTTTTGTTTTCCACAGTTAGTAAATGAAATATTTGTCCTATTATTATAATAGTGCTTTTGTCTTCTTTATTTTTTAAGTAATATTTTTATTTAAATAAATCAAATTAAAATCATTGCTTAAGAATTAAATACAAAACTAATGGAGTAATTTGTAAATTATTTACCACTCTACCTACGATTATTTATTGAATTAATTTTGATAAAAAATATTTTTGACCCACAGCATAAATGCATAATTGTAATAATCTAATGATAATTAATAATTATTTTGCAATTGTTATTATATATTCCACCTTCAAGGCATGATCATATAGTTCAAATTGAACAGGATTAAAATAATGCGATAATTATGTATTGATTTTTTATTTAAAATTAAATTGATTGAATGTATAAATATAAATGGTTAAATGTGTTATTATACAATTTTTTTAACTACAACATCACTTATACTTACAAAAATAAAAATTTAATACCCAATTAAACGTTTAAATACCAAATTAAAAGAATTTAATAAAATTTAGTAACCATTTCAACATTTGTGAACTTTACCCTATTCTTTTTGTACTTCAATTGATAATCACTATAAATTTAGTATATTTTAAAGAAAGCATTTTTATGAAATTGGAAGAGTATTTTGGTACGCCATTTGATTTCTTTTTTAAAATAATATAATATTCGAAATATTTTGATGGAACAATTCGGCCAATTTGACATTTAGCAGGCCACACACTGTAGGCAACAAAACAGCGAGAGAGACTATTGTCAAGTGATTGAATTAACAACAAAAACTAACTACAAACATCAGTAGAGTTCCCTCGCAGATCGCCCGATGGCGTCTCCCGTGTCGTCAAGATCATCGTGTGAATGCCAATATCTGTCCAAAAAAAACCAAGTGCCCCTAGTAGCAGCCAGTTTTGTTCCAAGATGGTCAACATTGATATCAAAGCAACATAAACATACTAAAAGTCCGACTTTTCAGGGCAGTCGGATGCCCTATGCCCGGGTCGCCCACAGTTGAAACATGAACCTCCAAAGTTTCTGCACAAATTAAGAAACGGGTCAACCCCGTGCTTGTGTAATGTATCAATTCCAGTAATCATAGTTGGATTATCATCATATTAAGCGATCTTGATGTGCTGCATGTATCTTATCACCTTAGATGTTATGAGACTTGGAACAAAAGAAAAATGTTCAAGATAGTTCTATCATAGGGAGAACAGAAGGAAAAGACATGCCTGTCACGCGAGGGTGACATCCTTGATCTGCTGCTACTGCCGATTAGCCAGTCATCCCTACTGCTTTTCGAAGCCCGGGACCAGCTACTTCTTCCACCTTGGAACTCATTGTCAGAATCTCGGCCATTGCCCCAGCCCCTGGAAGTTCTTGAACCTCTCCGTTCGTTAGAGCCGCCACCTCGTGAAAAACGGTCCCTGCTAGAGAAACGATCCCTGCTAGAGAATTTGCCGTAAAAATCACTTGAAGGGCCATCATCTTGCAAAGGAGGCAACTGCCAGAAGAAATGCATACACAGATCAGCTTAATTTCGTGCAAGGTGACTGCTCAAGGAACTTACGTAAGTTAGATGACACTAATATAACCAATATCTAGCATCAACCTTAGTGATCTTTGTGATGGTGTTTCCGGGTGGTATTTCCTTACTCAGCAACTCTTTTGCAATCTCCTCAGGGAGATCAAATACTGCTCCTTGAACCTGATAACAATTACATTCTTAAGTCTCGAGCAAAGAAAATTCATCGGTCAGGGAACAAAATGGAAAGAATGTTTTGCTGATACAGACCCTCTCATCTGCAATTAGATGTATTTTCCCAACTTCATCAGCAGCCGCAGGGTACACATCAGAAAGAAACCCAGTGACAGACCTAGCAGTCAGGAACCTTCTAGAATAAGTTTCATCTCTTATCAATTGCAGTGTTACAAATCCCTGCAACACACGTGCCGATAGTTAACAGGCTAAATGAACAAAATACATTCCCGAAACATAACAAAGATAAATTCTAAGCAAATGGGTACTTCAAATTGAAAAACTTCAAAACATGTTATGTTGATTTTCGTAAACTCAAGCTTACTTTTCTTGAAAACCAATTATTTTTTATGTTATGTTGGTTTTCATAAACTCCTGCAAAGATTTGAACTTTGAAACTCAGATCAAAAGTGCTTATATCAAATTCTAGGTTGTCCCCATAGGCAACAACAGCAAACTTGAACGTAATTTTGCAATCGACTGATGCAAATAAAATTAAAAGCACGATGAACTTTACTATAGTTTACCTGTTCGTGGCTAATAAGAGATCGGGACGAAGGAGGACGAGAAAATCCACTTAGGTGAGCAATTGCAGCAGCAAGAGCACTTGTCCCTTGTTCTTCAATTATTCGTTCAGCCGTTGGAGTAAAGAACTTTATAGACTCGGGATGAACTCCATTTAGAGTAGCAATAATTTGCTCGGCTGAAGACTCTAAAACTTCTTCCATAGATGGAGGACTAATGAACTCAAACCTACATCCAACATCACGTTCAAGAGATTTGACAGTTCTCCTTTGGCTGTTAGTATACATTAAAATTGCAGAACCTTCCTTCCCTGCACGCCCAGTTCGTCCGGAGCGGTGCACAAAAGTCTCCGCATCATTGGGAAGCTCATAGTGGATAATCTGAAGAAAAGAGTAGTGAGTGCAACAGTCCTCTTCATATGCCATTTAGAAAGCACAGTCCACGTTTTGAAACTAAGGTAATATCTCAAAATTTGAAGCATGGAAATTGAAGGAAAAAATATGGGGAAAAAACAGCAAACTTATGATGATCAACATAACTTACATGTCCATTTTTATACTTAAAATGGCACATTTTTCACAGTAGTTTCATAATATCAAATATAACTCATCATTTTTTAAACTTAAGAAACTAATTTTGCAAGTAGAATCAAAGGCAAAAAACCAAAAAAACAAAAAGTGGGAAAAGCAACAATCAAATGGAACATAAAGTACCAATGGAAGGCCCAAAATGAATACTAGAGTTGCCAACATACCAGATCAACATTTGGGATATCAAGTCCACGAGCCGCAACATCAGTGGCAACAAGCACAGTAAATTTTCCTTGGCGAAAACCATTCAATGTTCTCTCCCTCTGATGTTGAGATATATCACCATGCAATGCCTCAGAAGCTATGCTACTTGTTAAAGCCATTGATACATCATCAGCATCTCGTTTTGTTTGTGTAAAAACAATGGTTTTCCCACCCTTCGCATAAACCTGAAGATAAGGTAAAGATTCATTTTTTCAGTATATCGGTTCTAAAGAAATTTGAATGGTGTTAAAATATAGTAGCGCAACAACATTGTAAACATGTTAGAGAGACAAATAGTAAAACAATATCCTCTAAGAAAAGCTTACAACTAAAATTACAAGACATGGAAGGCAACTACTACATTGATAAAAGCATGAACCAATAAGATATGGGGCTACTGGATATTGGGTATGTCCACGCATAAAAATCTTAAATAGGACACCAAGGCCAGGAAAACACTTCCTACTTTTAAGCAATTGGTTTTTAGAAAAGCTTACAGTAAATAATCCCAGTAGGCAAAACAAGACACTTGTGGCATAATGCAAACGTAAAACTGCAAAGGAGTTAACTAAAGAGACTTTGAGGACCAAAGTCCTGAAGTAAGAATTAACAATTCTACATTCAAACTATATCCCATGCCATCCTGAAGAATCTTTAAAAGAAAAGAATGAATCAACAGCTAATGCCACACAAGCAAGCCAGTAGAGTAGATGCTACTTAACATAGGATGATATCAAAACATTTACATCGGAATAACCATCTATATAATGTCTCCTAATATAGAATAGATACCACCATACCAGAGAGAAAAAACCAACACAAAGAATGATGTAATAATAGGTTTATGTCTTATTCTTATATGCTAAAATTCTATTTGAAAAAGAATTCTCCTGTTACATATATGAAGAAGAAAACTCATTACACATAAAAGACAAACTAATGAGATAAAGTAAGAGAAGATAAATTATTTACTGTTATGAGATCGCTAAGAAGGGTCCGCTTTGAAGTTGCAGTGGCTGATAATGCATAAAGTTTGATCCCTTCCGCAAGCTTTTCATCTTGATCTCCAACCTGTGAAAGGAGGTTGAGTACCAAAAACTTAATTAACTTTCTCAACAATGCATCAGTTCTCCCAGCCCAACACAGAGTGGTTGAGAATGGGGACAGAGACTAGTTTTCACCATTGACAATCAGAAATATAAACTTCATCATCATCATCAATAAGGAAACAGAAGTAACTTGTCAAGAAACAGCTTGAATACACATTTCCAATATTACATAGAGATGAAAGTACCAAGTCAATATTCAGAGGATTGTCCAGGTATTTTCTTGCCAACTTTTTAACCCAAGAAGGCATGGTTGCAGAGAAAAGCATGCTCTGCCGCTTTGAGGGTAGATTTTCTAGAATTTCTTCGACATCCTCCTCAAACCCAACAGCAAGCATCTGATCAGCTTCATCAAGGACCAGATATTCAACTTCCCCCAATTTGAGGTCATTACTTTCTATAAGATCAATGATTCGACCAGGAGTCCCAACCACTACATCAACCCCACGGGAAAGAGCGCTCCGCTGCGTAGTATAAGAAACCCCTCCATAAACACAAACCGTGTTCAAATAAGACGCAGACTCTTTAATTTCTTTCTCCACTTGTTTGGCCAACTCCCGAGTAGGAGCCAGGACCAAAGCTCTCGGAAGCCGGCCAGACATCCTAAAAAGAGGGGAAGATAAATGAGAAAACATTAAGAGTAACAACATCGAAAATGAAGCCCTTCAATATACTGTATGCTATAATGCTACCTCCTTGAACGTTCGGCATCATCTTCGGTAAGACGTTTGATTATCGGAATCCCAAAGGCTAATGTCTTGCCAGTTCCGGTCTTTGCACGAGCAATGATATCTCTACCTTCCAGTGCCGGCACCAATACAGCTCTCTAAATCAATCAATGAAAATACAATATTAAAATCGTATTTAATAGAAGCATCAAACAAAAAATTCAAGTACTTGAATTCAATTGCATAAACAAAACAATGCCAGACCCAACATAAATATAAGAAAGAAACAATAAGCATAAGCTAGCAAATTGCGTGTGGAAAAGAAAACCCATCATCAAAAAGCAAACAATTAAACGAAAAAAAGAAACTAAATTTGACCTGAATAGGGAAAAGGTGAGTGATGCCACGTTTGAGGAGGGTATCGACGAGGCGCGGAGGCAAACCCAACTTGGAAAGGTCAAGCTCGTCGCCGTTGGCGGCCTCAGCCTCGGAGTCAAAAGCGTCGTCGTCTTGGTGAAGAGAGAGACCCTGGAAGGCTTGTTCGCTGAGAACGGAATTGGGAGTGGCGACAGCGCGGGGAAGAAGAGAGTGGTTGAAGCAGCCAAGCAAAGGAGTTCCACCGAGTACCAAGGCGTTGAACTGAGACTTGAAAGTGAAGGGCAAGGATAAGGAACGAGAGGTTAGTGGTGTGGGTGTTGTTTTTCTTCTAGTGGTGGCGGAAGAGGAGACCTCCAGAGACGGGGCGGCGTGCATGGAGGCCATTTTTCACCTCTCAGGTAGAAGAAGAAGAAGAAGAAGGGTTTAATGGGGGTGGAGGTTTTTGTTGCAGGAAAATGAAAGGGGGTTGAATCGGGAGAAGTTAAATGGAGGGGGATAAATAACTGATAAGGCCACACTGCTTCCCAAATGATTGGCTTCGCTGCCCTCCACCTAGCTTTTGCTGCTTCTGCTTATTTATTAGTATTATCTTTCTTTTTAACCCATGGTGTTAACTGTTAATACAAAATTATAAAAAAAAAATCACACATAGCGGGTTGACTAGGCGAGATAAAATGATGCGATAATATATTAGGTGTGATTTTTTTTCTCTTAATTAGTATATTATATATAATTTTTTTAACGATAATTGCTAAAATAAAAACAAGACATAACATTAGTTATCATTTTACTAAAAATAATAGTTAAATGCTAAAATAATAACGCAGATATAAATAGAATAGTAATTTTCACTTTTTCTTATATTAAATCTCTTTCACATTCACTACGGATGTTTTTCGATTAATGGTTCATTCATTGATAGTTTTATACATTTGTAAGTTGCATGCATTGCTAGCAAAATTCGATTTAAAAAAAATTAAATTTTTATAAGGAAGTTTTAGTGTATGATAATTTAAAGGTTTTAACCAAATTTTTTTTTAATTTACGGAAAGTTTAATAAAAAAACTAAAATTTTAAAGTTTTGGGAGATGTGATGAGAATTCTTTAAAAAAATGAGTCTCTAATTATTTTTTTCTAAAAGTGAACATTTTCAATAATTCTGAAGTGCTTAATTAAAAATGTTCAAGAAATTAAGATTTTATGAGACTTTTAACAAACTTGGGGGTCTAGTTACAAATTTAAAGGGTTTAATTCAAATTTCCCTAAAATATTGGGTTGCCAATGCACTCTTTTATACACCCAGTTGTGAATTTTTTTTATTCGATTTGAGTTAAATCGTAATTTTATAATTTGACTGAAAAATAAATAAATAAAATTTGAGTCATAAAATATGACTTGCCAATTCGTTTAACCAGAAATGTGTTTATTCGATTGGATCAAGCACTTACCCTTATATATATATATATATGCAATGAAAACATATTTTATACATGGCGGTAGAAAAAAATTCCACAAATAAGCTGGTTTTATATTTTAGGGTTAGAGTTTGTGGTTATAAGTTTAGGAGTGTATAATTTATTGTTATGTTTAGAATTTAAGGTTTTTAATATTTAATGGTTATGTAGTAGGGTCTAAAGTAACAGGATTTTAGATTTAAATTTTAATCTTACATCTTAAATTCTAATTAAAAACACTAAATTATACACCTAAATCAAAATTGACATGTGAATAATTGTTGAATATAAATTTGAATAAGTATTACATTAATTATTACACAGACTATTCTTTCAACCCTACATTCTGTAGACCCATTAGTGATTAATATTCTACTTATACTTCTACACAACACCTAGTTTTGGATAAATTAATTTTGCTTTTTAAAAATTTAAGATTAAATTTTATCCATCTATTTGTTTTACGATGTGAACAACTTAAAATCAACTTATGCGTTTGAAAATACATATATTTAGTAAGGTTTAAAATTTTGAATAAAAAATTGAAGATAAATTTATAGATAACTAAATAAATATGAAACTTGAAATTCTATTTTTAAAAATCACAGCAATTAAACTGAAAACAAAATATTAATTTGTTTTATTATAAAGGGTAAAGCACACTAATAGTCACTTGATTATAAAAAAAACATGATTATTTTAATCACTAATCTTTTAAAAGTTATAAATTGATCATTAAATTTATAGAACTGCTATCAAATGATCATTTCGTAACAGTTTGATGGTATTAATAATCAGTTTTGATAAATTTAACAATCATTCTGTAACGTTTGAAAGATTACTAGATTAGTGACCAAAACGATAATATTTTTATCATTTAGTGACTAGTACTGCACTTTACCCATTTATAAAACATTGATTTAAGAATCCCAAGAACAGTAATCTAGAAAAAGGTAAAGCAAATCACGGTTATGGTAATTCGTTCGGTTGTTTGTATTCTAAGGAAGAAGAAAAGAACAAGATTTAACAAAATGCAATTGTAATCCCCAATATAAAGCAATTATATCATATTCTACTAGTGTGTGTGCTGTTTGGGTTCATAGAAAATACTAGGAAAAATCATTCAGCCAGCCGTGTTAAAAAGGAAAATTCTCAAGAGCCGCCATGATTGTCTGCAGGTGAAAAGCAGCTGTTGAAGAACAACATTCCCTTTTCTTTAGTTTCTTGTTTCTCAAAGAATCCCCAGAGCCCAGATCTGCCTGGGTTTAATCTTTCCCAATTTTCCCATTCGATTTCTACCCGTAAGCCCCATTACTTTTGTGTAGTTTGGGGAATCGGTTTGGATTTAGCATAATCGAATTCAATCCTAGGGTTTCCCTTTTGCCGGAATTGGGTATCGGAAATGGGTGATTCATTTCCTATTTACCTAGACATCGTCGCCTTATTATGTGCTGCCGGAGCCGTTTGGTTGGCCATTCTTCACATCTACAGGCATCTTTTGAATTACACAGAACCTATTTTTCAGAGATACATCGTCCGCATCATTTTCATGGTCCCGGTCAGTTATTTCTTCGCTACTCTTTTCTTTTTCTTCTTATTATGTTATGATCATGTATAGAGAGCTTTATGTTTTTCTCTTACTGGATTGAATTTCACAGGTTTATGCGTTGATGTCTTTCTTGTCCCTTGTTTTACCACGGAGTTCAATCTATTTCAATTCCTTCCGGGAAGGGTACGTTTTTCTGACCCTGTGTGTTTGAATTGATCATCTGTTTCCAAGTTCCATGTTCTTTTAATCCATTATCCTGTTCAAAAGTTTATGTTATGTATATGTGGATTGGTATTTGATAGGTTGATTGAGTAGGGATGGTGTATGGATATCACAATATGTAAATTGTTAACCTATTTTATTCAATTTTCGTGGTTAGCTTTGCTGCTGTTTTAATGTCTTTCATTGGGCAAACAACTTTGTAACACCATTTCCTTTTTAACTTTTACAGTTATGAAGCTTGGGTCATTTATAATTTCCTTTCTCTCTGCTTGGCATGGGTTGGAGGTCCAGGAGCAGTTGTGCTCAGTTTGACTGGTCGAGTATTAAAGCCGTCTTGGTCTCTGATGACATGCTGCCTCCCTCCCATACCACTAGATGGGTGAGTATCAGTTATAGGCATTTCTAGTATCGATAATATCTTTGCTTTAACTATTATTTACTATTTAGATTTGGAATTTGCATTGGATAATTGTCAATGGTTTAGAGCTATGAATTACCAAACTTCACTTCTTGGGTTTTTGAGCATGCTTTCTTTTTCACTCGTGCATTATTCTGTGGATAATTTACTGTATTTTGATAATGTGATTTTGAAGAACTTACTTAATCTTGCTTTATAATATGATGTTGAATAATGTAATTATCTAGTATGATTACCTTGATGTGAAATTACAAACAACAAAAAGGTTGTTTCGAGAGTCCATCCCTGATATAATTTGAGCAACATCCCTATCAAAACCCTCAAAAGGATACAAAAAATGTTGAGAACTAGGATATGCGCCTTTCAAGTTTTCTTGTCTCAAATTTAGAAGATCCAAGTTTCCTTTTCAAACTCCTTAATTCAGCAATGTAGATTAGCTGTGTTAGCATATCTCTCATTGCTTGCTTCCAAGGAAACCTTTCACCTCTTGATGAAGTCACGACATTTGATCAACACAAACTTTTCCATCATCTCTCCTTGAGTTCCAAGTGGCAAAGGAACTAAATCAAGCACATGTTGATGTTTGGGTCCGTATGCAGCTCCAAAAGATGTCTTCTTAATTGTCCTATTCACTGAGTTGTTCTATGCAAACTTAGCTTGAGGATTAAGTAAATTGGGTCTCCATTTTACCCTAAAAGATGTATTACCTAAAGTCCAATTAACAAAATTTGTTTGCCCATCCATTTGTGGATAACAATTGCTAGAAATTCCCAATCGGGTCCCCATTTGACCCTAAAAGTGTCCTACTTAGAAACACCATGTAGCCTTATTAATTATTTGAAAACAACTCAGCAGTATAAGTAGCATCAGAAGTCTTTGATCAAGGCCTGAAATGTGCCATCTTCGAGAAACGATCCACCACAATAAAGATTTAATCACAACCCTTTGTTGTCTCTGGTAATCCCAAGACAATCCATGCTCAAATGAGTGAAAGTCACCTCTGGCATGGGTAGTGGAGTGTATAGCCTTGTATTTTGTGAAATGCCCTTGCCAAATTGACATGAGGGACTCAATTTCTCCAATCTGTCTTCTTTAATGTCATGATTTGTTGGAAACTTAATAAAAAAATTATTGGGGCTTTCTTATACTTGTGACTCAGCTTAAATTTGATTGTTTGCACCTGAAACTGCAATGTAGGCGCTTTATACGGAGATGCAAGCAAGGCTGCCTGCAATTTGTCATCCTGAAGCCCATTTTAGTTGCTGTTACTCTCATATTATATGCCAAAGGAAAATATGAAGATGGGAATTTCAGTCCAAACCAGGCATATCTATATCTTACTATCATCTATACAATCTCTTACACAATGGCGCTGTATGTTTTGGTGTTGTTTTACATGGCATGCAAAGATCTTCTTAAGCCATTCAATCCAGTTCCGAAGTTCATCATCATAAAATCTGTAGTCTTCTTAACCTATTGGCAGGTAAAATCTTGTGTGCCTTTTACTTCCTTTGAATGTTTGTGCATGCAAAAACAAGAAGAAAAAAGATCTTTCCTTCTATTTTTGTTGCATCTTCCTTTTGTTGCTTTTTGGTGAGAATCACTATCCAGAAACCTCGGGGATGGCTACTTCTAGATACTGGAATGCAACCTTTCCTAACCTGTTTGCTGTCCACGTTGATGTTATCTTTATGCTTCATTTTTTTAGCGGAGGCAGATTTTTTATATTTTCTTTCCCTTTTTACCCTGGTGTAAAACCATAAGAGCGATTTGAAGTTCTGGAAGTGCTGCATTCTTGTCTCTCTACAGGCAGATACTACTTGCATTTTGGAAAATCACATCTTGTGCTGTGAATTGTGATGGTATTGTACAATCTATTAAACCTGGTAAAATGCATGCATGCACAGATGGTTATACATAACCTCTTTTGCTGTGATGGCAACATACCATGCCCGAACCCCATCTAGTTTCATAGGTGCTAAAAGAAACTCAAAAGTCAATTTTCATTAAATTTATTTCCTTTCGCAGGGTGTTCTGGTTTTTCTTGCTGCAAAATCTGGATTTATAAAGGATGCTGAAGACGCAGCTCAGTATCAAAACTTCATTATATGTGTTGAGATGCTTATGGCTGCTGTAGGTCATCTTTATGCATTTCCATATAAAGAGTATGCCGGTGCAAATATTGGTGCGTCTCGTGGTTTTACAAAAAGCCTTGCACATGCCTTAATGTTGAATGACTTGTATCATGACACTGTTCACCAGGTGAGCCTTAGTTCTTCGTGCCATTTCCCAAAAGGTTCCTCTTTTAGACCATTCTTCTTTTGTTTATGATGTTGATATTTGTTTACCGGATTCACAGTTTGCACCAACGTATCATGATTATGTACTGTACAACCATAGTGATGGTGATGAAGGAACACGGAAATACCGGTCAAGGACTTTTGTGCCAACTGGGCCTGAGATGGATGCTGCTAGAAGAAACAAACACATGATCCCAAACAAACTAGAGGATATTCAGCTATCCACTCTCCCATCGTATGGTACAGACACTCCCCAAAACCCTAGCTCTGTACCAGATCCTGCAAGTTCCGATGTTACAAAATCATCACTGCTTATGGACCACTCAAATTCTTATGCAATGCCATATGATATGTCACTTATGGACATGGATCTATCAAGTTATCCTTCGGAAGTCCCGGCAGCAAAAGATACTAATACCAGGTGATAAGTGTGTAGTAGTAGCATCCTTATGGTAGAAGTAGAAGAAGTCTGCATCCTTGGGGACTTAGGAGGGGAGCGGGGAGCATATGACATAACATTAATTTCTGACTTTGGACGGCCTCCTTTATCAAGTTGTGTGTCGGTGATTGGTTTCAATTTGCTGTTGTCCTCAGCTCCCGATATTCTCTCTTTCGCTTATATCAATTTCAGTCCCTGTAAATTATAGTCACCCTTGTTAGATGTCATACTGGAACTCGGTGGTCTAGTGGAAGGTCCGTCAGCGGATCGATGTTTTTACCCTGTTGGTGTCTGCTTATGTAGATGCAGTAGTGCTTTAGGCCATATTTGAAGGATACGAATTGAAAGTCATGGAATTTGGTTTCAACTTGTGTTCAGTTGGACATAGTGTCAAATCATTGATTCTGGTTTTGCGTGTTATTCAATTGGGTGAGTTGTTATTCCTTCAACAATTTGTGTATTTTTGTCAATTGTGTATGAAGTAACTTTCGTATTTGGTTGCCTTTACTTTTGCCAAGGGTGAGTCCAATAGTGTCATTGTCTTTCTTTTTCTGTTGTTTTAATTTGCATGGATGGTATATATATCAAATTATCATTTATGGTTTCGCATAAATATCAAATCATTATCTTTTTTTTTGTCTAAGACTCCAACGGTGTTCAGCAATTATATGGGTTTTCCATATATCATATGGTTAATCATTTTAGGCCTAATAGTCAAATAAGTGTTCAAGTTATAGTTTTCCCCCCTATATAGGTGCCTCCAATTAGGTAAAATTTGGTACCTATTTAAGTTGGAAAATACTCTAAGCACTTATTTAGAAAAAAAAATATAATTTAATCACCTATTTGTGTATTAAGCTTTTAATTTAACACGAAATTATGTATATTGTATATGACTTTTTACTTTACATAACAATTTTGTATATTCATTTTCACATGTATATAAGATTACTTTATTAAAAAATAAAAAGTGATCACAGTAATAAAAAGCGACGTAACTCACCTAGATAATTCTGGTTTGATTAATTTAGTTTGTAGGTATATGTGAATTTATGCAGATTTAAAATTGAATATAGTTATAGAAACAAATTGAGAGGACTTAAATGCAAATGATTTAATAACATTTGGCTTAGACGTTCCTTCATATACTCCATATGTTGTTTTCTATGTACAGATGGAGTATGGAATATTAGACATAAACAATTAAACATCCTGACATCTTCTATGGAATATTCCAAAATAAAACACAAATTAAGACAAAACTTCACTAAGCTTAGATAAAAACAAACTGAATTTGGCGATGAATCTAATGTCACCGGCGTTACAAATTATGGTAGCATTTTTGGTGCTATACATATATACATGTATATGTATGTATGAATGTATAGGCTTTTGTGTTTTGAGCCACTCTCATCTTCAACTCCTGCTTGTAATCTCTGTTCATCACTCACCATGGTAATTCATTCTGTATCTTGATTATCTTCTTAATTTATTGGTTCTCGTGTTGTATTTAGGTCTCGTTTAGTATTGGTTTTGGTAAGGATGTTCATTTGGTTGGTGACGAAATCGAATTAAGTAAGACTGAAGTAGTAGATTATTTTTTTTAACTGTTAACCAAATCGAAATTTGTTAGAAAATTATTAGTCGAATCAAACAAAATTCGGTTAATTTGATTGATTTTCGAATGAATTAAAATGTGTTATAAGTTTTTGGGTTTGTGTTTTTTAGTTATATTAGATTAATTTGAATATTTTTTTTCCATTTGGGTTAAAAATGGATGGATTTCAAAATCCTAATGAGTTGGGGTTAAAAATTAGTTGAGTTTCTAGGCTTAATATATATATATATATATATATGAATTATTAAATATTTAAAATTTTCAGTTAGTTCGATTAATTAATCGATTTCGAATTAAATTAAATTATCTTAAGAATTTTTCTCATAAATTAATATTCAAACCTCAATTTCATCATTGTTTT
The DNA here is from genome assembly GCA_958450335.1 of Hibiscus tridactylites. Taxonomy (NCBI): domain Eukaryota; kingdom Viridiplantae; phylum Streptophyta; class Magnoliopsida; order Malvales; family Malvaceae; genus Hibiscus; species Hibiscus tridactylites. The sequence goes on along the minus strand of OY288271.1, from coordinate 16,939,115 downwards.
GATGTTTTTATTATAGACACTAACTTTTAATAATGTACAACATAAGATTATATTATGTTCAATAATGATATCATCATGTTTAAAATTTTTAAAATTTATAGAAAAATAAAATATGTTTTTTAATAAAAAAAAGGAAGATAGAAAACTTAAATACAATAAATTTATTGCCTAAAACATTAAAGTTTTGTTCTTCATATGAATTCTAAAAATCTAAAATATGAGGGAGAGGGTTTATAGATATTTTTAGAAAATTATTTTTTATATTTTTTTATAAGTTTTTAGGTTAACTATATAAATAGTACCTCATTTATTCTCGTGTTATTATTTTAGTACCCGTCTTTTTTAGTAAAATAGTACCTAACGTTTCGTTTTGTTTTTATATTGGTACTCCGCCGTTAAAATATTAACGTCATGCTAACAAGAAGAGAGAAAATCACACATGGTAGGCTGTCATGTCATTTTCTATGTCCTTGTTAACATGCCACATCGACTAAAATCATAAAAAACACATGTGGCATGCTAACTAAGAGTGAGAAAATGATGTGGATGTTTGTCATGTGTCATTTTCTCTGTCATTGTTAGCATGCCATATGTTTTTTTCTCTCTCTTAGTCAGCATGCTTTAATTTTTAGCGCGGGGTACCAAAATAAAAGCGAAACGTAACATTAGACGTCATTTTACCAAAAAAATAGTTAAGGTACTAAAATAGTAACGCGAGAATAAATGGGGTACTATTTATGTAGTTGATCCTAAATTTTTTTAGAACTTTTAAAAGTTTTTTATATAAAATAAAAATTTTGAAAATGGTTTTTTAAGTAACAACACTGTTACTATAACACGTTGCATCAACTTATCCAAAAAATTGTTAGATTTAACTGTCAACACTGATCAAAGGGTGAATTGATGAAATTTTGGAGTATAATAAATTAGTTGGATGAAAAAAAAGCTTAATTGATTTTTTTTTAAACTTAAAGACTTATGATATCTTTAAGCCGGATATAAAACATTACTTGTTTATTATATTTTTTAAAATTTTAAAATAAAAAATAAAAAATATTTTCTCACAACATTTTTAAATGCATACAGGGGCTGCTGGAGTTTACCAGAGTTGATGAGAAGAAGAGAGGTGGATTCAAAGCTTCCATGTTTGTTTTTGGTAATTAACCCAATACCCTTTCATTTTCTATTATTAGAAACAAGGAAAGCTATATGCTGAATTTAGTCCTTTCAATTTAGAAATTTAGCAAATTGGCCCCTTTATATAAAAAAAAGCAATTTAGTCCTTATTAATACAGAGAATTAATCATAATATTAACGGTTTTCATCAATCTTATATAATTTAAATTGACATAATATCAAATTTAGCCTTTAACATTTATAAATTACATGTCCCGATTCTTAGAAAATTAAAAACTTTAGACCTCGACATTTGCAACATGTTAAAATTTGTTTCCAATCAAGATCAAATTAACATAATAATATGTAAACATTGAAAGTTAATTTTGAAACCATTTTTTCGAGTTGTTTTTTTTTTAATTAAATTATATATATAGATAATTATATCATGCACTGGAGTGAATTTTTTTTCCACAAACATAACTAATTCTACTCTAAAAATTGAAGTCCAAAACTTTAATCTTAAACCTTAAATTATAACCATGGTAATTTATAGAATATTTCCCCATATATACACACAAATGTATTAAGTATGGTAATTTTTGTTTTGGCAGCTCTAGTGTCATTAGAAAACATGGGGTTTATTGCAAACATGGTGAGCATGGTGCTTTACTTCCTGACTGTCATGTTCTTCAACATTCCCACCTCTGCAAACACACTTACAAACTTCATGGGCTCAACCTTCTTGCTCTCCCTTGTTGGCGGCTTCATTTCAGACACTTTCCTAACCAGATATACCACTTGTCTGATTTTCGGCTTCTTAGAAGTGCTGGTGAGCCAACCTCATTAGTCATTCCCATGTCCAAATCTTTGTCTGTCCAACTTTGATATTAACTGAAACAATGGTTTTCAATTTGCAGGGATTGGCATTGATGACAATTCAGGCTTCTTCTAAGGCGTTGCAGCCCGCCTACTGTGGCGGCAAGTCCAGCTGCATACACGGCGGCAAAGAAGTGATGTTGTACGCTTCGTTGGGGTTGTTAGCATTGGGGTCCGGTGGGGTTAAGGGAGCTCTACCAGCACTCGGTGGTGAACAATTTGATCATAAAGACCCCAAGGAAGCAAAAGGCCTGGCAAGGTTTTTTAACTGGCTATTGCTCAGCACTACACTCGGAGCCTCTATCGGAGTGACCGGCATCGTCTACTTGACTACCGAAAAGCACGAATGGTATTGGGGTTTCTTCATATCGACCGTGGCTACCTTCATCGGTTTCGTTGTTCTTGCATTCGGAAAGCCTTTCTACCGCCTACGACAACCAACGGCTGCCAATAGCCCCTTCATGAGGATAGCTCAGGTTCTGTATACACTATACATCTCTGCATTTCACTTCTTATGTATATCTACAAATAGAAAACAAGGGTCACAAACTTTTCTTGTGTGTTATGGTCCATCGTTCATAGGTCATAGCATTAGCCATCGAGAATAGGCGGCTATCTCTGCCGGATAAACCCGATGAATTGCACGAGGTCGGTGAAGACGACAAGGGTTGCGGGGAGGAAAGAATCTCCCACACCAACCAATTCAGGTGAAGTGTGCATGTGATGTGATTGTATGATGTCTAAACATGCTAGAAAATTTCGGAAACTAATTGTGATTAGTGATTCTTGATCAGATTCCTAGATAAAGCAGCAATTGTTCCAAAAGACTCGGATGTGACATTGTCACCGTGGACAGTGTGCACAGTGACTCAAGTTGAAGAAGTTAAGATACTAACCAGAATGTTGCCAATTTTAGGCAGTACAATCATAATGAACACATGTCTGGCACAGCTGCAGACATTCTCGATTCAGCAGGGTAATATCATGGATCGCAAACTTGGAAAACTCGAAGTTCCTGCCGCGTCGATCCCAGTAATCCCACTGGTCTTCATGTCCATCCTGATTCCTATCTATGAGTTATACTTCGTCCCTTTTGCCAGAAAAATCACTCATCATCCATCGGGCATCACACAACTGCAACGTGTCGGCGTGGGGCTTGTTCTGTCAGCAATTTCAATGGCGATTGCCGGTATTGTTGAGGTTAAAAGAAGGAATCAAGCTCACAAGGACATGGCCAATCCCATAAGTCTCTTCTGGCTTTCCTTTCAATATGGAATATTTGGAATTGCAGACATGTTTACTCTTGTGGGACTGATGGAATTTTTCTACAAGGAGGCACCGATAGGCATGAGATCACTCTCGACATCATTTACGTGGTTATCTCTGTCTTTTGGCTACTTCTTAAGTACAGTGTTCGTAAACATCATAAACTCGATCACCAAAAGAATCAGCTCAAGCGGACAAGGTTGGATTCATGGATTAGACTTAAACCAGAGCAACTTAAATCTTTTTTACTGGTTTTTAGCTATCCTTAGCTGCTTAAACTTTGTAAATTATTTGTACTGGGCCTCATGGTACAAATACAAGCCGGAAGAGGAAGAAAACACCCTGGATGGAGGAGTAGCACAAACACATGAAGCTCCCTTTTCTGTTCAAACAGAGGATTCTAGGCAACAGCTTATACAAGAACCTGATCATTCTGAAGCCAAAGCCAAGGATTTGAGTACTGGACCGCTTCTCGCGGAGGAAGAAAACACCCTGGATGGAGGAGTAACACAAACACATGAAGCTCCCTCATCTCTTCAAACAGAGGAATCTAAGCAACAAGTTACAAGTTGTTGATGAGCACACATATACATATATATGTGTTTTTGTCCGTGTGTGACAGAAAATAATAATGTCGTCAATTCAAAGAAACAGTTAGCCTAACAAACATTTGGATACATACTATTGAGGTATTTATCTGTTAGATAGACCAGCATTATTTGCATGAATGATGGATCTTAATAAATGAAGTTTCCTAGTCTCCTCGGCATACCAAATTCTTACTGCATTTCCCTGAAAGTAGCATTCAGTTGACCATCTTCATTATTGAGGTCAAATTCAATACCCTTGCAGAGAAAAAACTTTGGTCTCCATATGAAGCAAAATAGATTCCTATCCTCAGGTCAAAAAGCTAACAACTATAACCTACAGTTAAATATACATACTGTTTCATACTTTCTTCACACCACAATTTGATAAAACACAATGCGTATATACAATCATATTCTATAACAGAAGATAATAATCATCTCGTCAATTCAAAGAATCAGTTAAGCAGAGCCTAACAAACATTTGACGGTTATTAAAAAAAAATGCAATCTGAAAGACTATTTAGATTTCATATAAATACTCTCTACTCCCAATTGTTGACTTCTCACTATAAGCATCACTTTTTTGGTAAAAAAGAAGTAAAACTTTTCTCCCACCATGAGAAGTCTTGGCCTTGCAACCGTGCTTTCTTTTTCTTTGTCAATTGCCGTTATTTTCCTTTTATAGCGTAGAAGAGCCACTTCCATCTCATCTACTAATGCTAATGGAACAGAGGAAGACCCTTCCGTCGCACTCGCACCTTCGACGAGAGCCCCATCTACCAACGCTGATGGAATAGAGGAAGCCAATGGTAACTTCTTTATAATGATTTTATGTTATTTAGTTTTTCCGTTTATTTTCTGAGTTCTTGAGATTAATCTTAGTTTTGTTTTTAAGTTTAAACTGTTTGTAAGCGTCTGAAATGAGAAGTACCATCCAATTGAATGGAATTGTCTTGTCTCTGTTCTGCTTCTACCCTTTTCTTCTATTTCCATACCCTTTAAAAATTCTTGTTTCTTTGATTCGTACTGTTACATTGTTCTATCTTTATGAATTTACGTATGTCACAGGGGCCGCCAACGTTAATCTTGTTGATGGTATAGCTGATGGAATAGAAGAAGCCACCCGGGGCGCCGCCGTTAATCCTGTTGATGGTAAGTTCTTTATAATAATTTTATGTTCTTTAGTTTTTCCGTTTATTTTCTGGGCTCTTGAGATTAATCTTGGTTTTGGTTTTAAGTTTAAATTGTTTGTAAGCGTCTCTGAAATGAGAAGTACAATCGAATTGAATGGAATTGTCTTGTCTCTGTTCTGCTTCTACCCTTTTCTTCTATTTTCATACCCTTTAAAAATTCTTGTTTCTTTGATTCGTATTGTTACACTGTTCTATCTTTATGAATTTACATATGTCACAGGGGCCGCCGCCATTAATCCTGTTGATAGTATAGCTGATGGAGCAGAGGAAGCCACCCGGGGCGCCGCCGTTAATCCTGTTGATGGTATAGCTGATGGAACAGAGAAAGCCACCCGGGGCGTCGCCGTTAATCCTGTTGATGGTAACTTCTTTATATCTAAGTTATATCAACGCTTTATGACCTTAGTGTCACGCCCCACCAGGTCGCAACCCAGCCAACCGAGGGGCACACCCGCCAGGGTGCATCGAGAACCACTGATGTGCCCCACCTAGGTGCGCAACGCGCGCCCAAAGAGTTCCATCCAAGGGCACTCGGGCTAACAAGGGGAAAATGAGATGTAGGTTGATCCAAAGAAGGATCTAAAACGACCCGGAGTGCTCCAAACGTCTCCACACAAGTCCAAGGGGTTCCAGAAGGTTCCACGACCATCTAGGCTTATCCGGAGGAACCTAGAAGACTCGGGACAAGTCGAGAAAGCTCGGGATAAGTCCGGAAGGCTCAGGACAACTTCGGACATCTCCGGAATATTCTAGAATACCTCAGAATGTGGTAGAGCTTTTAGACCATTTAAGATATAACTAGATAAGTATAGAATTATCTAGAGATATCCAGGTGTAGAAGATATTTTGGGAGGCAACATTGTAACCGTTGGATCAAATTGATCCTAGCCGTCCGTTGAGGAGGTGAGAGCCTATAAATAGGGCCACCCCTCTCATTTGTAAATCACTCAAGAAGTCATCTTGTAAAGCATACTTGTAAAGCTTCCTTTGTTAATACAAGACTCTTTCCTTGTAATCTCTCTTGCTCCTTGTGTTTTGCCATAGCGTTGCGCGATTAAAGCTTGCTAACATCGTGCCGAGAGTGTTAGCGCCGCACGGATCGAGCTTGAAGAAATAAGTGCGTGACATTAGGGTGTTAATGATTTGACGTTCTTTTAGTTTTCCCGTTTATTTTTTGGTTCTTGAGATTAATCTTGGTTTTAATCTTCTATGTAATCTTTATGAATTTGGGTTTGTTTGTTTCTCTATTTTCTTGGAGCTCTACGGCAAAAAAATAAGATATCAGATGGAGTTGGATTTTCTTTAAAATTTTAAATTTGATAAATGAAAACTTTTAATGGGTTTCTTACTGATCCCGCAATACAGACGGTAAGGCTAATGGAACAGAGGATGTCACAGGGGCCGCCGACGTTAATCCTGTTAATGGCATAGCTGATGAAACAGAGGAAGCCACCCGGGCGCCGCCATTAATCCTGTTGATGGTAAGTTCTTTATATCTAAGTTATATCAATACTTTATGACCTTAGGGATGTTAATGATTTGATGTTCTTTTAGTTTTCCCGCTTATTTTCTAGGTTCTTGAGATTAATCTTGGTTTTAATTTTTTATGTAATCTTTATGAATTTGGGTTTGTCTGTTTCTCTATTTTCTTGGAGCTCTATGGCAAAAAAAATAAGATAAAACTGAGAAATGACTGCTAGGAATGTTAGATAAAATTGGTACACTAAATATAATTTTAAAGTAGTAATAAATTTGAAATTTACTTTTTCATCCCAAATTAGGTTTAAACGACCTAGTTAAGGTTTGAGTACACGAATTCTATTTGGATCAGTAGAAACTGAGAAATAAACCCTTAAAATGCCCCTTGTAAATTCACTTACCAAATCACTCAAAAGTGGAGTGAGAAATCAAAGCAAACTGCTAATTGGCATCAGCATGATATAGAGAGATACATCATGCATCTTGAATAATATTTTCCCAAAAACTTTAAATACATTATCATTACCAGTGGCGAATTTATATATAGCTGAGGGTGCTTTAAAATTTAAATTTAGTTTGTTCAATACCTTAAAATATATTTGGTGCCCACTCTGACTTCTTTTGGTGCCCAAGTTAAATTTTTTGTGTGCCCAAAAGTTAATTAAAAATACTTGCAAAGAGAGAAATAAAGGAATTAACAGTAAAAATTAGTAGAAAAAGATAGTAAATTTGAAGGAAACACCCAAAAAAATTTAAAATTTTTCGACAAAGTGACAAACGACATCTTCAAGCACAAATTTATACGGTGATCAATTTTATTTTATTATTTTATAATGTTTTTAGAAATTGTAAAAGTTGTTTTTGTTTTAAATATAGGTCTATGTAATTCTAATTATTTTTAATGTTATTTGAAAATTCATCTTTTATCATGCTCTTTTATTTTGTTGGTTTTGGATCTAATGAATTTTTTTAGGATTTTTGTAGTTTTAGAATTTTTTTCGTACTTTGGTTTTTTTTTTTTTTTGCTGCTTTTAGAAATTGTGAGAATTTTAATTTAGGGATTGTTCTTTATATATTTGAAATCTTTAAAGTTACGGTGTTTTGTTTTATATTTGAAATCTTTAAAGTTATGGTGTTTTGTTTTGAATGTGGTTCTTTTAATTTTTAAATATGATCATTAGTTTACTAGATTGTATTCACACATTTAGAACTAAAATTCAAAGGGCCATACAATTAATTATAAATACGGACTTTTAATATTAATTAAATTAAACATGATAATTGTAAATATTAATTAAATTTAACATGATAATTAAAAATAGACAGACTATCTTTTAAGGGTGAAGTATCAAGTATCTTAAGAAATGGTCAAAATATCATACAACAATATCAAAAAATAGGCATATAATGAAACAATTTTAAAATTTATTTTTAGTTATATTTTTAATACTTTTTATTATAATTAAATTATTATTATAATTATTATTATTTTAAAAAAATTATATTATTAATGTATGTGTGCCCACTTTCAAATTTTTTTGGATCAGCCACTTATCATTAAAAATACACCATGCATCTTGAATAATATTTGAAATACTTTTTTTTAATTTTTCTCTGTTTTTATAATGTTATAGTAACCACAACGTTGTTGCAATACCGGCGCGTTGAACAAAAGTTGCTCAAAGCAACTCAGGAATGGATTCAAACACTTCTTGTTGTTCTAACATTCTTTTGTGGAATCTACTCAATACATTGGACACTTGAACTCTGCCGCCGGACGAATTTGTTTCTTATAGCGTTACACTCAATTTATGCTTCCTGCATAGGTATTATAGGATTTATATTTTGGTTTTCATTGGATGCATTGTGGCTCGACTTGAACATAATCATTTCCGCCGTAAAAAAACATAACTCCGGAATCAAGTCAACTATCAACGGAAGATATCGATAAATTGAAGTCGGCTAAAGAACGTGCTATATTATATCATAGGCGGTGTCGCTTATTGCATCTGTCCATCTTAGTATTTTACTTTTTAATCGATGTATCGACCGTTGTATACCTTGACAACCTCGATTGTCGGGTAGATGTATCTTCAAATCAACAGAATTTATCAAGTAAGATGCGTTTCATGATCCCAAAAGAGTTCATTCTTTTGGAAAATTAGTTAGACATTTTTTCCAATTATATAGCTTGTGTTACTGAGCAATTGTATGAGAGACAAAAATTGTAAAATTTCGAATATAATGAAATTCCTATGTTTTGTGTTTTAACACCGTTTTTAATTTTAATTTTAGTTCTACCATTGTTTATACCTGAGCTATGTTTTGCCCACACCTATGGGCAGGCATGTTTTCTCTATCAATCAAATGCGAACAATGATAAAAAAAAAACTTGGGGATTTAATTAAAACATTCAAAACTTTTAGGGCTTGATGAGAATTAGTGAAGATTTTAAAGAATTTAATGTAAACTTCTCAATTTTAGGGGGGCTGTGACGGTTTGCCTTTGATAATCACATTTAGAGTGGCAAAATTATTATATTACACCAAAGATTGGGATTTAAGTTCCCAATTCCCATAACCTCATTCCTTTCCCTCCCTAAATTTATAATAATTTAATATAAGCTTAAGCATTCACAAGTACGTACTATTTATGATTATCAATGTCTTTGTGTTAAATTGTAAGATGTTTGATGATCGTTAAATAAGATTTTAAATTTGAATTTTGTAGACAGAGAAAATTAACGTTATAATTTTTTTTATAAGATACAATAAAATGATTATTAGATCTTGCGTAGACTACTCAGCGACTAAATTTACGTTATTCAATTAAATGATTTCTTTAAACTCTTGTGGAGTAACGTGAAAAATAAGAGAATAGCAACAATAAACTTTTTTATAGTGCGGAAAATATCTTCAAAAATAATAGCTTTTCGAGGGACATATTTGATTTGAACATGTTATTCTCATTCAAATGAAATCTGAATTCGATGTATCAAAGAAGAATAATATATCTAATTTGTATTATTAATGAGTTTTACTTTTATTTAAGGTTTTCATCTGATTATAGTCGAGACTCACGTGACTACATTACATCATGGTCTTAAATACATATATATGAAATAAGATCCAGTTACCTAACATAGAACTTTTAAATTTATGGGAGGGGTTCCAAGAGCACGTCCGCCCTTCATGAGTAAGGCATAGGATCCCTCTGTAAACAAAATACAAGGCTACAATTTACAGGCACATACGGTGACAAAAGTCCAACTCCAAGGGATCTCGGGGTTTCACTTTAGTGATGCCCGTCTATCGCTTACCAGTTATACCAAGAGTATGGTGATGTTGAAGAATGTTTTTCCAGCTGCTTTCCAGGTTCTGTCAAGTACCACACCAGTGAAGATGGAACAAGTTGGAAGGTGATTAACTCATCCTTCGCTGTTTAAAATTTAGGATTTAGGCTTTAGAGTTCGTAGACTCTAGATATTATGTCGTGTGGATAACTACTACAGATTCAAATTCATTTCCCTCTTTGGATATTTAAAGAAGTTTTGTTCGTATGTCGTGTGGTTTCAATACAATAACGGTATAGATGTTAATTTCAATGGTTGTACGTGTCTCTTTGCTCATTCTCTAGAAGACAATTTGATCAACTGGTCAAATATGCTTGCTTAAGTTGATCATTAGTTTCATCCTTTCTTTATCCGCTTTTATTAGATACATGCATGGATCCTTCTTCATCTGCTCGATTTTGAAACTTTTAATTTGAAACTTTTTGGCTGATGGAAGAATCTGCAAATCTTGTGAGTTTGAAGCAGGGACGAATGTATGTAGGTACCTAGTGGGTCACGTGACCCACCATTAATTTTTGAAGTAAACTATAACGAAGGTCACTCAATTATGACTAATAAATATTATATTTAGGTCATTTAATTTTTAAAAATTATATTTGAGTCACGCAAATATGAGTAATGTTACATTTAAGTCACTCAAATGTGAGTAAGATTACATTTCGATCACTCAATTATGAGTAATGTTACATTTGGGTCACCCTCTATACTTAAAAAATATTGTTACAAAAATTACGTTTGGGTCAATACTCAAATGCTCGAACTTTTAATAACCTTTGTCTTTGAAACTTGGAAGAACTTTCACGATATCACACTTATCTCTTCAAACGTTCTATTTAACAAGAAAAAATGATTGATCTCGGATTTCTCTACTCATCCTTTTATCAATTCAACTTTCTTGTCATTTTTATCAACAATTGGAGATTGTTATTACTTTTTTAATTCTTTTCTCAAGTAGAGAGATTTCTTTAACAAGACGTATTTTTTATGCTTATTTAGTCTGTTATAGTTAGAGTGATTGTCTAAAAAAAATTAAAAATCTTAAACTTTTAAATAAGGTAAATAGGTGAACCCTCAAACTTAAATTTATGGATTCGCCCCTGATTTGAAGCCTCCACATTAAAGAAACCCAAGTGCACTAAAAAAAGGGGAAAAAAAGCTAGATAAAAGAAGATGATTGATATTATGAGAATATAATGGAATAAAAATAAATAATCAGACCAACCAATTAAATGCACTTGTGTAAGTGAAAAATAACTTGAGTAGATAGATCATAAACGAGGAAGTTCAATATCTTAATCTAATTCTTTATATTAACACCAAGGCTATGGAGTAAATCCATAAATATTGCTTTATGGTTTGTTTTTTCCCTCGTTATAATACTTTAAAGATTGGTTCATGAGACTCCGATCTTAAGTTTTAAATTATAAAAATGTCCTTAAAGGCGGGTTCAGGAGGCTCTGACTTTGGAAATTTAAAAAAATTCTGTTTATATTTTAGAAATTAAAATGAGAAGGGCGATATTGGGGGACCCTAAAGCTATATCTGAGTAAAAATTTCCTAAAGCTATACTTATAACAGAACGTCAACTTTATTATGACAATCCAACCTTATAATATTGGTTAAAAATTACGAATAAAAAATATTTATATAACAATTAAAATCAAATTTATAATTTTTGACGTACCGAAATAAATTAAGACGATTCAGTCAAAAGTCAATATCAGTTTTTGTTAACGTTCAATAGTAGAACCTTAATGTTATTGGAGTTAAAGATGTATGGTTGAAGAAACTCAAGTTTTTTTTGGTAATGTTTAATGTTTTATTTTGCACATAAGGGAATGGAGTATGAATATGACTCTCAATCTTAAAAAAAGGAGTAAAATTTGATACTTAATTTTTCGAAGAAAAAAAAATCATATTTTAACACAATATTTAGGGGTGAGCAAAACTCGACTCAAAAAAATTGAATAACTCGACTCAACTCGAGGCAAAAATACTCGACTCGTTTTGACTCGACTCGAAATTTCATAAACTCGAATAATTTGAAAAAATTTCAAATAAAGTTTGAGTCGTAAAATAGAAATTCGAATAACTCGAAATTTTTAGTAATTAGTAGATTTATTTTAAGTTCGAGACGAGTCCCTCTATTTTTTATGATATATACATACTGATATATAAAAATATGAAGAAATATTGTCACATGTGAAAAAATATATATGTGCATATCTTATATGATTAGAGAAAGTAGTTTAAATTGAAATCAAACCTTACTATAACATGATAAATAATTACAGTTAAATTTTTATAGGAACTCGAAAACTCGACTCGACTCGAATTTCTTAAACTCGACTCGAATCGAAAAAATTTTAAATAAAATTTGAGTTGTAAAATATGACTCGTCAACTCGAATAACTCGAAATTTTTTGACTCGACTCGACTCGACTTGATCGAACGCTCACCCCTACAAATACTAACTAAAATGTTAATTTTTTAACGATGTTGATATGAACAATCCACGTGTTCAAGCCCCCAAGCTATTTTTTAAAATTTTATTAAGTTTTAAACTATTTATTAACATGATGTATAAAATAAATAATATCATATTAACATAACATACGCAACTACAATGTGAACTATCATGTTAATATTATTAGGAAAATATTTTGATGCACAAGCTGTGTAAATTAAAAGTTTACACAAGCCCTTTAATTTTAGGGTTTAGAGTTTAGGGTTTTATGTTAGGGTTTAGGGGTTTAGTATGTAGGGTATATAATTTAAGGTTTATGGTTAAAATTTAGAGTTTAGAGTTTAGGGCTTAGGGTTTAGGGCTTACGTTGCTAGGGTTTGTGATTTAGATTTTAAATTTTATAAAAGAATTGTGTAAAAAAAAATTACACAGCTTGTGCATCAAAATAAAACCCATATTATTAATAATTTAATATTTTAGTAACCATTTTCATTATAAAAAACAATCAAACTTTTTTTTTTCTGACCAATCAAACTCTTCTTGAATAGTTGATTGTCAAATTTAGTTAAAACAACAACAACAACCAAATTAATAAAAATGTAAACACGAGGGCTGAATTTGTCATTACACCAAAAATGCATACTTGTTAGTTTACCTGTTTACCCCCCTCTATCTCTCTTTCAGTCTAACTCTGATTTGTCGTCGAAACGGAAGAGAAAAAAGGAGTCCCAAATCTATTGCGTTTTTCCCAAAACGAAAAACCCTAATCTTCCCAACTCACAATTCAAAGGTACGCAATTTCGTTCCAATTTCGCCCAATAATTGCATATATTTCTTCCTTTCCTTTTCTTTCTTTTTAAAAAATTGTTAGGGTTTCTTTGTTCCTGTACATATATATGTTCGGAAACAAAATTGAAAAGATTTTTAGCCTCCAATGCTTCTCTATTTCTCACATCTCTGTCTTTTTTTGCAGTTTCGACGCTCTGCTTGGTGAAAATTGTTGTTCAGAAATCTCCGTCTCCAGTTAGGTGAAATTGTCCTCTTTTGTTAATCTTTTCACGTTTTTAAACTTGGGTCTCTTGTTCTAGTTCTAAATATGTTAAATTGACTCAAATTTCTTCTTTTTACATTATAATACAAATTCGTTTTTTCCCTATCGTTTCCGCATTGACCAAAATGGACCTTTAATGCGCCGCTCCTTAATCAACACGTGATCACTGAACTAGATTTTCTGCTGTTTTTCTCCACCATGAAAGTTTGTGACTTTATCATGCAAACCATATGTTCTGCTTTACTTGTTTTGTTTCTGTGGATTATCCTGAAGTATTTCTCGTTTTCCCAATGATTGGCAGGTCATGGCTGCAAAAAGGGTCATAGCAGTTTGTCAATCTGGTGGTGAATTTGAGACCGACAAGGATGGGACCTTTTTGTATAAAGGGGGGGATGCTCATGCGATAGATGTTGATGATCAAACGAAGTTCGATGACTTCAAGAAGGAAATAGCAGAAATGTTTAATCTTAGCATGAATACTATGTCTATTAAGTACTTCCTCCCAGGTAATAAAAAGACTCTCATCACTGTCTCCAATGAGAAGGATTTAAAGCGGTTGATAAAATTTCATGGGAATTCTGCAACTGTTGATGTGTTTATCATAATGGAGGAGGAAAACGCTGCTCCTGATGTTTCTAACATGCCAGCCAGTAGGTAGTTCTCTTTACTTGTAAGCTAAAGGCTTAGTTGTAGTTTCTTGAAACATTAACTCTAAGCTGAGTGTTTTGTTTTTTTACAGGTCAAGTAGGACAACTTTGTCTGAAGCAGTGGCTCCAATTGATCCACCTCTTGCGTCGCCTCTTGATATTGTTGATGCCAACAACAATCATATTGATGCACCCATTGAGACGCCAACTGAGATTTCATCTGTACTTACTCTTTCTAAAAGCACTCAGCAGTGGCAGAATACAATTACAGGGGTAGGGCAAAGATTCTCTGGTGTTCAGGAATTTCGTGAGACAATACGTAAATATGCCATTGCACATCAGTTTGCATTTAGGTATTATAAGAACGATAGCAATCGAGTGACTGTTAAGTGCAAAGTTGAAGGCTGCCCTTGGAGAATTCATGCATCAAGGTTGTCAACCACTCAGCTGATATGTATCAAGAAGATGAATCCAACACATACTTGTGAAGGGTCTGCATTGAGTACTGGGCATCAAGCAAATAGAAGTTGGGTAGCTAGTATAATAAAGGAGAGGTTGAAAGCTTTTCCACATTACAAACCCAAGGATATTGTAACTGACATAAAACAGGAATTTGGGATACAACTGAACTACTCTCAGGCTTGGCGTGGAAAAGAAATTGCCAGAGAGCAGCTTCAGGGTTCATATAAGGTTGCATACAGTCAGTTACCACTTTTTTGCGACAGGATAATGGAGACTAATCCAGGAAGTCTTGCTACGTACTCCACTAAGGAAGACTCTAGTTTTCATCGCCTCTTTATCGCATTTCATGCTTGTTTGTGCGGCTTTGTACAAGGTTGCAGGCCTCTCCTTTTTCTTGATAGCTTACCCTTGAATTCCAAATATCAAGGTACCTTGTTGGCTGCAACTGCTGCTGATGGGGATGATGGCGTATTTCCTGTTGCCTTCTCTGTCGTAGATGCTGAAACTGATGAAAACTGGTATTGGTTTTTGCTACAACTGAAATCTGCCTTGTCAACATCTTGCCCTATAACATTTGTCGCAGACATACAGAAGGGTTTACGGGAATCGATCTCTGAAATTTTCAAGGGTTCATATCATGGTTATTGTCTCCGCTACTTAACTGAGCAACTCATTAGAGACTTGAAAGGGCAGTTTTCCCATGAGATGAAACGGCTCATGATTGATGACCTTCATAATGCTGCTTTGGCACCTAGACCCGAACTCTTCCAGAGTTATATCGAGAGCATCAAAAAAATTTCACTGGAAGCTTACAATTGGGTCATACAAAGTGAGCCCCAAAACTGGGCAAATGCATATTTCCCTGGTGCTAGATATAACCATATGACATCAAACTTTGGGGAACTCTTTTATAGTTGGGTATCAGATGCAAACGAATTACCTATAACTCAGATGGTTGATGTCATACGTCAAAAGATTATGGAGTTAATTTATACCCGCAGGGCTACTTCTGATCAGTGGTTAACAAGGCTGACTCCATGCATGGAGGAAAAATTGGCCAAAGAGGGCATGAATATCCGTACGTTTCAAGTGCTACTGACTACTGGCAGCATATTTGAGGTTCATGGGGAGTCCACTGAAATCGTTGACATGGATCGTTGGGATTGCAGTTGTAAAAGTTGGCAACTTTCTGCTTTACCGTGCTCTCATGCTATTGCTGTTATCACTTGCATTGCTAGAAGTCCATACGACTATTGCTCCAGATACTTTACAACCGAGAGCTACAGGTTAACCTATGCAGAATCTATACAACCTATTCCAGATGTAGAGAGGCCCCTGCGGAAGGATTCTTCATCAGCTCTAGTGACAGTAACTCCTCCTCCAACGCGCCGTCCACCAGGTCGACCTACTACAAAGAAAGTTGGATCACAAGAGATAATGAAGCGCCAACTCCAGTGCAGTAGATGCAAGGGGCTAGGGCACAACAAGTCCACTTGCAAAGAGCTCTTGTAGAGTGTTGAACACAGTAAGTGTTAGTTTTTTGTCACTTAAATATAGCACCGCTTATCCCTTGAACACCAAAATGGCATGACATTATTCCATTGCATGTTTAATGCATAAAGCATATTTGTTTTACCAAACTTGTATAGCATTTTCTGAGCATTTGCACATGCTGCTTCCGCAAATTTGTCTTACTGTTTGTGTGACATATGCTTATAGCTGCGCTGCGATGGAGCCCAGTTTCCTGTACCATTTGGCTGATTATCTTCAGTTTTCATTTATCTTTATCAGCAAGGATTTGTTTTCTCATACTGCTGTCTATTGTCTGATATGAATATCTTTGATGAGTTGACCAAAATCTGCTGATATTATTAGCCATTGTAACCGAAAGTTTTAGCTTTATCTCTTTTGTCAAGTTCTGTCGCTGTTGCCATTGGACTAACTAGTCCTCTTACTTTTGTGTTTGATAGGTTTCACATTAAGGATGACACAGGTTGCCTGATGAATGTTATGGTAGTTCTTCATTGTCAAATAGTTTCATTAGGTGCAATTCTATTTCTAGCTTCACTTGGTCTCTAGTTAGAGGTTATGATTAATGAACATGTCAATGACTTGTAGGAACACGATGGTTATTTAAACTGAGCTATATTTGTATTCTTGTTGATGGAAATCTATATATTACCATCAACTTGGATCAAATTTTGTTGCTGTATAATCAAGTGAGAGATTGGTTAGGTTTTCTGCCCCATTTTAACATTTTAAGTTGTGAATGAATGTGTTGCATTTTCCATCTGGCCAAGCTTGTCGGAAGATTGTCGGATAGTTGCTATATACATCATTGGTACTTTCATATATAAAGAGTATGGCTATGGGGCAGATTGTCACTCTATTCATTCCGTTTATGAAGCAGCGAATGTACATTTCAAGAAGTGCACAAGTTGATGGCGATCAAGTGCTTTCCGGATCCTCTTAAACCTTTACATTCAAATACTTGTTACTGATATTGTCTGGCCTTTGATCTTATATGGATCCCTTGTTTCATTTTAGACGCATTGTCTGATAGTCCTAGACAATGCTATTCCACAGTATTTTTAATGGAGTTTCATAGTAACAGTTGCGAGACATGGGAGCATTATGAAATTAAAATCCACAATGATATTGTTATTTTTTCCCCTGGCAAAGCCAAAGCAATACAAAGACGATGCATAAACATAACAGTGATGCAGATCCTATCACTCGATGATCGTCGATAACATGAGCATTGACCTCCCCCCGCAATCAGCTTCAGTAACCCTAAGTCTTTGCAGTTTGCACCCCACCTCCACCACTTTACCTTGTAGGAACCCGTCCCTACCAGCATTATCCGCCTCCACCCTTCTCTGCCTGTAGCCTGTAGCCTGCTTCAATTGCACATGCAGAGCATGTTGATGGTCGCTGTCCCCGAACTTGATTGCTAAACCGGATCAATTAAAAGGGTTTATTGTGCACATACAGAGCAGTCCCAGTCTTGTACACAGCTCCATTTTCAATCTTCTACCACTGTAAATTATATCCACATAACTTTGAGAAAGAAGAGGAGCTCGAATGAACTTCCATCCGACTTTGGTAATGGAGCTGATCAATGGGATACATTCACCAGAGACTCAACAAGGTTTCTGAAGCTGCTATCAGTTCAGCATTTGAGATTGGACCAGTGCCTCTTCTCACTAGTTAACGTAGCATCTAATATCAGATTCGAAACACTACCATGTCAAAATAAAAATCTGTCACCTGCAAACAAGAACAGAACAAACTTTAATTTCCAACAGTCGGAGAAGAGAAGGCTTTTGTCCTTCAACAATTTGTCTAGAATCCTATAAAATCCTGGGTCTACATTTTGCTCAAGTACAAGCATGCTGATCCGAATCGAATAAATGATTTTTTTATAGAATCTGTATGTCAAGTACCCGGATTCTCCCCTTGATGATAAACAATATCCAAAAGAAATATCAAAAGTATACTTTCCATGTAAAGACAGAATGAACATGGTCACCACTTACCACTACCTCCACCCAACCATGCAAGTACAAATTACTAATTATAAAGATTTTAAAATATTGAAGTTATTATATAACATACACAAAAGATATTCAAATGTCTTAAAACATACTAACCTGCCATTACCGAAATCACAATGTCATTGAGGAAAGATCTGTGTCATGACTTTTTGTCCTCCAGAGGGTGAGAAATGAAGGCATGACCTACAAATAAATAAGTTGGGAGGACAGTAAGTACCACCACGGGAGGATACACGGTCAAATGAAAAGCCATACCAAATATCAAGCTTTTTATCATTTCCCCAATGCCTCGGCAAGAATGCTGCCGACATTGTCTTCATCTATTGAATCTTCGTATGTTGGCTCTCCCCTACTTGTTACCCCATTGACATTTGATCCAATGAACAATGCATGAGTTGTAGTATCTGGGACCCAACCCCATTCCAACATCAAATCTAACAAATTCCGAGCCTCATTCTGGCACCCTTTTCCCACAGGCCATTAATAAACATATTGAACATTGTTGAATCCGAATTTCCATTCTAGAAATAATTTTACAGATATCAGTCGACACCGAATGTAACTGAGAATGTATCGTCAAACAAGAGAAAAGGTCACGAAATGTCTCTGAATCAGGCATGAGACCGTCAGTAATCATTAACTTGCAAAATAAAGCACAATCCTTAAATCTATTCAGCGCACGCATACTTCGTATCAGGATACAGTATGCTTCTGCATCAACTTCGCAATGCCCTATCACCATCGGGGAAAGCATTACCAAGACATCTTTAGCCGATTTGTGCAAGGCACGCATTATAGTGACATAAGTCGAATTAGAGCAGGAAGTACCGGAATAATAAGCCGGTGACCTCAGCTTGACTGCTTCATCCCCCTTTCTGACATCACAGACAGCCTTGATCAATAGATTGAATGTGGTGACTTCAAGGGGGCATCTACTTCTAGACATGTAATAATATGCTTCAATCTCCTCCTGCCTTCAACTAGCATTGAATAACATTCAGAATCCAAAACCCAAAATTTGCACCGAATGTGATAAAATAGTTCTAAAGCATATCATTGTACCTGTTCATATTACAATTACCGACAACAAGAGCTGCATATGTGCTGCAATCAGGAACTACCGACCGTATAATCATTCTACCAAGAAGCTCATAAGCTTTATTGATCCCCACATTCTCACAAATCCATCCGAGTAAAATGTTCCAAGAATCACAATCAGATATGCCTCTTTCAGACATCTTCTCAAGAAGACTTTTTCCAAGAAAAAAAATACCAGTCATACAACAACCTTCGAGCAATGCTTTATGTGGAGGAATGGCCTCATTATATCTCTCAGCTTCACAAAAACCATTCACTAAATCCACAAAAGAATCAACTGGAGGAATCTCACCGATTCCATCATCTCTTCAACAATGTTAGTTGCATGAACTAGATGTATATACATAAACAATGAACCATTTCACTGCTAAATTAATCACTGAATTCGGCACTAAATCAGCTGCTCTCATCTGCCTAAATAGCTGCATTCCTTCTTCTAGTCTGCCCTCTCGACAAATCAAAGGGATAATGCAGGTATAGAAACTTAAATCTGGCTGGTACTTGAGCTCCAACATTTCCTGCAAAATGAGCATTGCATCATCAACTCTACCATTCAAAACAAGACCTTTTAGAACAATCTCAAAGGTCCTAACATTAGGACTACACCCCTTCTTTCTCATCCTCCTAAACTGATTCAAACCTAATTCAATCCTATTGGTCTCAAACAAAATCTCCAGCAAAGAGTTCAAAGTAGCAACTGTAGGTACAATCCCTCCCTTCACCTTCTCCTTATAAACAAACAAGACATGTTGAAAATCTGTTTTTCCAGAAAGAGCATCCAACAAATCATTGAAAACATCAACAGAGGGATTAAAGCTACATGATATCATATTCCCGAGAACCTGAATGGCCTCGTTTAACCTAGAATGCCTAACGAATGTATGAACTAATGAAGCAAGAGCCTCCCCAGAACCCCACACATCTATCTCTAGCTAAATTTAGACAAAAATGGTTCATTTCTTCCACATTTCCAGCCAAACCCAATTTCAAAATGATGTGGCAATATGTATCAGCGGTGGGGTTGAAGCTTTTCTGCAAAG
Source organism: Hibiscus tridactylites (assembly GCA_958450335.1). NCBI lineage: Eukaryota > Viridiplantae > Streptophyta > Magnoliopsida > Malvales > Malvaceae > Hibiscus > Hibiscus tridactylites. The sequence goes on along the minus strand of OY288271.1, from coordinate 16,918,918 downwards.
CAGCCCTTTTGAATATCTTGATAGCTGAGTTGGAATCATGGGTTCCCGGATTAAGTTGTCTGCGTGTAGATTCTTCTTTAAAAACCCAATCTTTTCTTCAAAATCGCCAACCGATGGAGGGTTTATGGAGGTTTCGGGAGTCAATCGGAGAGTGTTAGCGTATGTAAAGGAGAAATAGCAGCCAGGGAAGTTGAGCCATGGGGGGATATTGCATAGGAAAAAAAAAGTGATCATTTTACACACTAACCTCTTTCTCTTTTAATGTAAGATTAGAATTAAAATCTGTTTATATATATTCATACAAGGTGTAACAAAGTGATTTAAACTAAGATTTTTTTTTATAAATAATATCATTTATTTTTTTATTAAAATTATTTGTTGGGTTCAAAACTTTTATGATTTTATGTTATAAAAAAGTGTTATATAATAATAATGAAATCAATAAACAAAAAATTAAGCATAATTTTATGGGTAATTATTTTATACATCGGCGATAGAAACTTTTTATTTTCACAATCGTTTTAGTTTTAAGGTTTTAAGTATAATAATTTAAAATTCAGGGATTGTGGTTGAAATTTATAGTTTAGAGTTAGAATTTAGAGTTTTCTAGGTTAAAACTTAAATCTCTAACATATTATCCTAAAATATAAACCCTCTAAACCTTAAATTATAACCACAACCTTTAAATTTTAAACTTAAACCCTTAAACTTTAAATCCTAAAATTAAAACGGTTGCGGAAATAAAGTGGACCCAGTATTGTCCCTAATTTTATTTGATATGTTTTAACTTTCCATTCTACTTGGGAAAGTTTCAAAGTAATCATATTCCCCTTTTCTTAAAGAAATTTGTATAAACTACTTCTATAGTCACTTAATTACAAGAGTGTTCTATTTTGACCCCTTGATCTTTTAAATTTATTTATTAGATCACTTAATTATTTAAATAATACCAATCATATCATCAATCGTTAAAACTTAACAGAAATACTAAAATATCAGTTAAACAAAGTTCTAAAGTGCGACCGTCCCAACATCCCACTAGATGTATCCTACCCGAACTGTCTGCTGATGGTACATGACAACAACATGCTTGACAATTGTTCTTCCCTTTTTCTTCATTTTTGTTCTGTTTTTCTATCCCAGCTGTGCCTCATTAGAAGACAACACAGCATCATGGTGACAAAATTATTCCAGTGATAATGGATTTCAGTCCTCATTGTATGATAAAATACTAAAATCTCGAATATAATTATAAGACACATTATACTTTAAAAAAACTTAAATTCAAATCTTGAAAATATCATTATTGTTACTGTCAAGAATGTGATCTCAATTACTTAAAAACGTTTTGATGTGAAAACAATGTGCTTCTTGCTTTGCATTGTCAAGAAACTTGACCAAACTGGAATCCAATGTCATAGGGTTCTATCAAGTGGCTCCCACATATATTCCTTCGGGACTTATGTCTCGGTATCCGTTTGAAAAACAAGGTAGGTCATCGGGACAACAGCCTAATTTAAGGTTAAAAAACGGTAAATTACGAAACTTATCCAACAACCTAACATGTTGTACTTATAAAAAAATACTAACTTAAAATATTTTCAAAAGTATAACATTTTAGTTTGCTTAGACAGAATTTGAAATTTACCGTTTTTTAGCCTTAAATTAGACTATTGTGCTGTGCTGTAGACTCTCCTGAAAAACAAGAGTGGAGCATGCTATAATTGCCTTTTTGACTCTGCTCAGATCTTGCTGCAACCTTTCAAGGGACATACAGAATTGCATGCATGTTCTATTGTTGCAGTTGGCAAAGACTTGAGCCTCATATTTACTATAAAATGCGAAACCAAGTTTCTTAATAAATCGGATTGTGTTAAAATTTGTCGATTTTGATACGTACCCGAAAATTCGATGCACTCGACAATCAAAATGGTTATGCAGCTATGCTTCCCATTAGCATTACAGTTTCCATCTTTATGCACAAAACTACGACAATTCCAGGCTTCTACTGTAGTCTGAGATCCCTAAATTGCACCTAATATCAAACTTATATATCTTGCATATGAAAATTTAAACTACTTTGCTACTATGGACCATCTCTATGTCTGGAGCAGCTTATCTGGGCGATGAACATCGTCAACACGATTAGGCTGCTATGAAGTAGTCATTCGGGAACTCAAGATCACCTGTTTCGTCCTCGGCAAGTGGGGTTTTAAAAGTTTACTTGAAGCATGATACTCCGACCGGTCTATAGGAAGGTGCTTGATTCTAGGATTAATCGAGCAACAAAAGATGTCATTGTCAGTAGAACGATGCTGCTAAGAGTTGGTTGTAAGCCAGCCGACATGGATGTCGATGTGTTGAAGCTAGGAGTTGTATCGGACCCGAAAACACTTGTGGCAGCAGAGCCTGAGCCAGGGGTGCTTGAGTTCAATACCGAAGGTGGGGTAACCGAGCTGCAAAATACATTCAAGCTCATTTAGAAGTTTAGGCATATATAATACTAAAATGTGTATGTCAAAGTAATCAAAATGAACTCTTTACCCTGGTACACCTGCCCCTATTGATGTTGATGTTGTTGGTGTTGCAGTCGGGGTCGATTGCGATCCCGAAGATGGGAAAATGCAGGATCCAGTGCCTATTACGAGATCATAAGATATATCATTAAACATTCAAACGCATCAAAAGATGATTAACTCAACAAACAAATCTTACTTGGATTGGTGTTCACAATGGTTGCAGTCCCACCAAAGTCACAGCTGGTTGGCGCCGGGTTTTTCTGATAATAGCTGTTGAAAGCATATGATGCATGGTACTGCAATGTGTTCGGATTATAACAATTAGCACCTTGCTGGATCTGCGAGCAATCGGCTCCTCCGATTCCACAAGCATAATCCAACGCTGATTGAAGCGAAGTCTGCGACGATCCTGTCCGTGCTACGCACCAGCTCTGCCCTGGAACTGCAGGAGCATTTGTAGTAGTAGTAGCAGCAGGAGGAGGCACTGGATTTGTCACCGGTGTGCTCACAGGGACTCCTCCAGTCGGGGCGGGATATGTCGTTACAGGATTCGTCACCGGCCCTGCACCTGGCACCGCAACGGGTGCAGGAGTCGTGACCGGATTGGTTATCGGTACCGTAGTCGGGTTGTTGGGATTCGTAGAAGGTACCGTGACCGGCGTGGTGGACGAGAACGGCACCGGCATATTCGCAGGGTTCGTGGCGGGCACAGTGACAATAGTGGGTGTGGGATTAGTCGGAGGGAAGATAACATCATGTTGTGATGGTCTTTGGACGCCATTAAGGAGTAATCTACGAGAAGAAACAAAATCCTCCATTTTCGAAGCTTCAACATACAATGCAGCAACCTTAATTTCAATCCGAATGCCAATTTCTAAAGATTTCTCAACCTTAGCAGTAACTTCACCTACTTCAGCTGCAGTAGGAACAAAAACAACAAACTAGACATTAATCAAGTAATGCATGCATACGATATGAAAATCAGCAGCAACCAAGTCTAAGTAGCTAGATCCGCTAATGTTTCAAGTTCGATGAAGACCGGGACAGCTTTGTCTCCTGTTTAAGGATCTGATCGGACACCAAAAAGAAATGCAGAAGAAAGTAAAAGAGGGGAATGGATTGAAGAGACGGGGATTCACTTACCATTAGAGCAGACAAGAAGGAGGAACAAAAGGGGCGAAAAGAGACAATTAGAAGCCCCTTTAGCCATCATATACTTTGATCAGAGTTTGTGTTTCTTTCTGAATTCTGGGTTTACTGTGATTTGAACGGTGCTTGTGTTTTAGAAGACAAAGGGTACAAAGATTGCATTTGCAGGAATAAATGTATTATATACACACACGCGCAGAAGAAAGAGTTGGGATTTAAGGTCGGTAAAAAAATATAAATATTTTGTTACACAAGCTTGTGTAAGTTTATATAAGTTTCTTAATTGGTTTAAAAATTTAGGTCGTAGGTTGTAAAATTTTAAGTTTATGATAGAATTTAAAATTTAAAGTTTAAGTTTAAGGATTAGAGATTTATGTTTTAAATTTTATAACAAGAATTATATATTTTTCTTACACAGCTTGTATATTAAAATATAATTTATGTGCAAGTGGAAGAGCCCCTCCCTTATCATATAATATGATGAATAAAAATGTCTTTTTTTATGTACTAAAAAATTAAATGTTAATTCTTAACTTTAAATTTTAAATCTTAAACAATATAGTCTATACCTCATTTTCTAAATTTTAAGGGTGTGTTTGGATCGCGGAAAAAAAATTATCAGGGAATAAAATTTTTCAGAATCTTAAATTCGCGTTTAGTTTCCAAAGATTTCCACTAAAGGTAATACAATATTACCAACAGATCCGCTTTTTGGGCTTTATACTGGGAATCCTATTCCTTCCAATTTCTTTGGTATTTGACAATTCATTCCCTTTAGGACAAATTTATCCTAATAAAATATAAAAAATTTAGCCTAGTCTTTCCCTATAATATGAAAATATGAATCCTAAACCCTAAAGCCTAAAAATTTAAAAGTATAAATTTTCATCGTATTTTTAAACTTCTTTTTAGAAAACTAATATCGTTTGATACATAAACCCTAAACCCTAAAAATTAAAAGGTATGATTTTTCATGGTATTTTTAAACTTCTTTTTAAAAACTAATATCGTTTGATACGTATACTTTAAACCCTAAACTACAAAACTCTAAACCCTAAAAATTAAAAAGTATACTTTTTCATCGTATTTTTTAAACTTTTTTTAAAACTAATACCGTTTGATACGTAAACCCTAAACTTTACAATTTTAACTCTAATATAATAATCTCAACATATTTACATCGTTGTAAATAAGTTATATTTTCTCAAACTTAATTACAATTTACACCGATATAAATCTGTTATTTTGCCAATATATATCACAAGGATAATTTGATAAAATATATATTTAAGTAATATTATATTCCTCCAACCAAACATTGTCATCTTACATTTCTGCCAAATAAACCAAACAAGAGAATATAACATTTCCAGTAATATGTCAGGTAATGTTACATTCAAGTAATCTTATTCTCAAATGTAATCATCTTTTCCGTGAACCAAACACACCCTAAACCTAATATTTTAGGGCGGGTTATAAATAATGGCACAAAAAATGAGTAGAAAATTTCTATTCGTCATATGATTCCGTCAATGCATCTATGAGCCGCTGTCAGGGATGGACCGGAGAGTTGGGAGAGTAGTCGTAGTTCGTATATGATGTAGAAATTTTTATATATTTTTTATCCTCTAAAATTTATGAATTTACCCCTTAAAATTTTTATGAATTCACCTCTAACATAAAATTATGTGTTTGTTCTTAACAATTATAGGTTTGAATATATGGAGACGAGAGAAAAAGGAAGATAAAGTTAAAGGAGGAAGATGACCATGTTCCATGTAGATGTAGTGAGAAAAAGGAAGGATGTTACTTTGTCATGAAGAAGGGGGGCTGGATGCATATCAGCATATGTAGGATTGGGCCGATCAACCTTGCTTTTTCGCTTCTTCATCTCTTTTGGTTGTATTATGTTTTGGTCCTTTTAATATGCTCAAATTTGATTTTTAGTCCTTATATATTTATTTATACGGGAGAGGAGAGGTTAATATCAATTGAAGATTTGATGTCAAGACTTTTATCACTCCACCTATGATTTAAGTCGGGAGGCTATCAAAGCCCATCAACGGTCGACCCTGACTAGAAGGTCTATATTTAATCAACATAAACACACACAAAAAAAACCCGAAAAACAACAAATGAACACCATTTGTACAATATGTTCATTTTGTAGCTAGGACCTCCACAATGATGTAAAACGACAATCAAGTCTTCTTAAAAAGTTCATGTTTTTGGATAATAGAATAAACCAAAGGAAACTGTATAATAGTAGGATTAATTAATGATAAAAATTAAACTATAAGGACTAAATTTTAAATTTAAACATTGCAAAGGGATCAAAAGTATCATTTGACCATTTTTTAGAACGCCGGAATAGAAAACTAAAAGCATGACATGTGCAGATGCTTTGGCGAAATAAAGTGAAATTAAAAGCATATTATGTCCATATGATGCATTCTCTTTTATATGTTTTATATCTATATCTGCTTCAAGCTTCAAACTTCAAACTTCAAACAAAGTCACTCAGGAAAAGGCGGTGGGTGGCCAAATGAATGGTTTGATCCTTGTTATATATATCCTCGCTTTATATTTTTGTAATTATAGGTATCTAATTTATCTGGATTGAGTATCGTAGAAACACATTATAAGAATGATAATTTATTTTATTTCCAATATTAGAATTCAAATATCTAATCATAGTTTAAAGCGTCTTATCGTCAATTTTGCTTGACCTATGGATCCAAGATTTTGAATCCACACAATATGCGTAGGTTCAATTGGTTAAGAAGAAAATGATAATAGGGTAACAAAAATCAGAATGAGGTGGAGTTTAGGTGAAATCTATCATGTCTATTTTGATATATTTATTAAAGTATTGTTTTAAATTTCATAATTATATATCTAGTTTAACTTTATAAACCATTAATATTATAAACCATTATTTAAAACTTTGAAATTTATCAGTTAAAGGATCAATCCCTAGCCGCTCTAAAATCATAACCCCAACAGCTTTCCACTGTCAAAATTTCTTCAACCTTATCTGCTTTTTATTTTAATCAGTCTCTTTGATCGATGGTTGGCAATTATTTTTTGTAACCCCCTCGACCCGGTCTGGCCGAATGACCGGCCCGAGTGGGCCACACGGGAAAAATCGAAATGAAACCCGTTAAGGTTTCCCCTCGGTTAGCAACCCTATGTTTTTCTTTAACTTAATCTTTTCTAAAAGCTCATTTACATCTTATGTGATCAAACAGCGAAAAATAAATACATGAGATAAACATTCGAACCCAAAACAACATTTGAACAGCCCAATTTTTATCTTTTAGACAGACCGTTTCGAAACACCCTTGAGGCGTATCGAAACGCCTTGACCAGGTCAACTGCCCCAGAGCCTATACAAGGGGCCGTATCGAAACGGAGGTCAACCGTTCCGAAACGCCCTCAACGATCAACTTCTCGTGGTCAACGAGATTTTGACCGTTTCTAAACCCTTAGACCCGTTTCGAAACGTCTTCATCTCGTCATTTTCTCAGAATTTCAGTAGCCAAATCGTTCCGAAACTCGTATCGGAACAGGGGCTCTCAGAGGCCAAACCGTATCGTAACGCGTTCCGATACGGGGTCCCTGAAGCCTACCCGTTCCGAAACGACCCAGCTCGTTTCGAAACGCGGGCTGCCTGCAACCTTTTGAAAGACAGATTTAGGGGAATTTCAACAAGTCTAAAGGTCCCATAGGACCCCTAAAGGCACACAACACCAACAAACAAGGTCTAGAGGCATACATCATAGGTTTAGCATACTCAAACACCCACAAGACATGGATTTAAACAATCTTTCATACATGGCAAAAACACATTAAAGACATATCATAAAAAGCATACTTGAAGACTTTAATAGACAAAAGATACCAAATCGTCACATATAGGTTTACATGCCATCAAGCAATCTTAAGCATCCATAAAACATACATCATTCAAGCATTTGGCAAGTTATATCATGCTTACAAACCAAGTCAAGTCATAAACATCAAAATCATATATGAGTCTTACAAAGCTCATTCAAACACACCCTTGCCACATTGCTAAACTACTACATAATTAATAACCGTACTTGAGCAACAAAACTTGGAAGCCCTTCTTGCCTTGCTCCGAGCTAACACCACGCTAATGATCTGCATTGTTGAAAAATGAGAGCGTAAGCTATAAGCTTAGTGAGGATGCTCCAAAACCGAAAACATCAACAATGCAGAGTTCAAGCATGTATTCCCTAATTCTCAAATCTATCATGCATAGGTAAATTGACAAGTAGACCTAGCTAGTCTTTCAAGAGGCATAATATGACATCTTACATCATACTAAGCTCAACCATCACATATCAAAGACATGCATCACAAGTATAAGAACAAGTTCAATTGGCCACTATTAGTTTACCCGGATGTGCGGATTTAATCTCAACATTCACATTACCTCGGCGGGATTACACTCATCATCGGACCTTGCATGGGCAGGATTCCACTCATCACCACATGCCCTACGGATGAGATTCCACTCATCATCCCGTAGAATATATAAAAGCTTCCGGTGGAATATTACATCATCGTACTCCTCCTTGATGACTTAACGCCATCAAGGCCACGTACGTTTTGACTCAATTTGTGTGCACACTAATCCTAATGATCGATCATTTACACCCGGTAAGTTAATTAGCGCCAATTTTCATTTACCACATCACATATCCATCAACCACATCTCATGCTCATCATATATACATATCATGGTATACATGTACAAATTTACCCACATTTCACAAGAGCATAAATAGGCAACCACAATAACATTTAATGGAAATCAATAGCTAAAATAACAACTTGAATTCACATAGAAATGGCCTACCAAGCACATTTTAACTCACACACTACACACACTCGAACCAAACTTTAAAACATGTTTAAAATCACTCACCACCCTTCCTTAGCAACCAAAGTAAGCCTCCTACAAGCCCGGATTCGATCCCAATGTTCCTTCGACGTCTCCTCTTGCTTCTAGCCAACTAAAAACACATCCATTAATCCCAATCAATGCTAAAATTCAGTCAACACTAAACTCTTGAGCTCAAACCAACTTCAACAAATTTCCCAATCAAATCAAACCCCCAAAAATGCCCATTTTCGTGCTCCCTCAAACCCTAGCTGAAAATTCCCTTTTTAATCATCCAAGTGACCCCCAAATGGTCCCAAAACATCATCCTAACATACATAAACCATCAGCTCTTTAATTTCAACCTAAAACCCACCAAAAATCAAGTTTTAGACACCTTAAAAATTGTCTCAAGAATCCATTTCGGGTTTTCACCCAAACCTAACCATTTTAACTTATAATGTACATTTTAATGTGAATAAACTAAAACCCAACTCTATATTTCAAAACAAATTGAAAATCTTCATAAAAACTCAAACTTTCACCAAATCCTAACTTTTCAAAAGTGGGTAGTTTTAAAATCTAAGACCATGAGTAGATAGAGGGTGAAGAGAAGAGTTAGAAAATGTTTTTACCTCTCAAAATGGCCTTGGAATGAAGTTGAAAATCAATGGAATAGTGACTTTTGAGTTGGGTGAAAGGGGGTTTTGGGGTCTTCTACGTTGGAAAGAGGGGAGAGGGGAGAGAAGATGTCAACTTTTTAAAAGTTGTCTTGCTTTTAAAATTATTTTGGGTCAAATCACCAAAGTGGTCCCTCCCATTTATTTTAAATTTCAATTGACTCATACCATGGCCAAAAGATTTAATTTAATTTTACCGACTCGGACCACTAACCCGACTAACTCCTAACCCCAAGACACGGGTGTTACAACTCTCTCCCACTTAAGGAATTTCATCCTCGAAATTACCTGACTGAAAGAGATACGGAAACTGTCTTTCCATATCCTCCTTCCTCTCCCAAGTGGCCTCGTCCACGCCTCGACGTTGCCACCGCACCTTTACTAACTCAATTGATCTACCCCGCAACACCTTACTTTCAGAAGCTAAGATCTCAATTGGCTCCTCCTCATAAGTCAAATCCGGATTCAATTCAATCTCCTCTACGGGCATAACATGTGATGGATCGGACCTATACTTATGGAGCATCGAAACATGGAACACATCGTGTATCTTCTCTAGCTCGGATGGCAAATGTTGCGTGTAAAAGAGTCTATCGCAATGGTAGTGCAAGTATACACGACGCAAGTAGTAAAGTGATACGAAGTATCGGATATCGTCTCCACAGGGATTGGGCTAATAGCTTCACCTTAGTTTACTGCACGAAAGTAAAGGAAATATTTGAGAAAGTTGTCACGAGAATAATAAAGTAAAAGTAAATAAAAGAGTAGAAATATCAAGATAGAGAGAATGGGCTGGTATTGAATTGCTCAGTAGTGCAGGTATTGCAATGCTTAGGAACTCCAGTTCTATCGTTGCGTCTGTCGCGGCAGCACCTATCGCGGCAGCTGTCCGTTGGTCGTCGCGGCAGCAAACACACCAACTCAGTACTTCAAGTTTGGCAAGAATCCCATATCTACCTTGGCCTATCCCTAGGTCCAAGTCTGTCGATGATCACGTCTTTGATGATACCTCCCGGCGTGAATCGAAGGATGAACACCGATGTGTATGAATTCTTCTTTAGCCACTTAACCTTGCCCTATCCCTAGGCACAAGATAGTTAAACTATAAACTAGAGAACTTGCTCTTATTTCTTTTGTATACTTAACTCTCCCGATGCTAAGTAAATGGATGACCTCACAATGCTCTCCTGATGCTCTTGCAAGATATTAATAGCCAAAATAAGAGAACTTGAAGTTTATTTTTATTGAACTTGGAAAATCCTAAAACAAAACAACCCTTGCAACAACTTTACAAATCAACCCGTGGCCCTAGGGGTTTTTTAGAACATATCGACGGCGGGTAAACGGCGGAGGGGTTTTAGTTGTCGGTTATGGGGTATTATCTCTCCTAGGTTAAAATATATGCCCTTATATAAGCTTTGGGCTCAAGTATTCTAAGTTAACAAGGATTACAACTTTAATTAAAAGTAAGATTCTAATAAAGACTTAATCTTCAAGTATCCTACTTTTCAGTCGTCCTCCTTGTTTCTTGGGATTTCCTCTCCTTGAGCTTTGGCTTGACATATCTTTTGATCCGGGGCTTGGAAAAATATATGGTTTTCACACGACAGACGAGCATAATTTTCTCTATCTATCGAGGTCCACTTTGCTTTTTCTCCACTAACTTGCTGTCGTCCTCTACTGTCACGGCAGATCCATGGCAGCATCGTTATGGGGTATTATCTCTCCTAGGTTAAAATATATGCCTTGTTTCTCTATCTATCCAGTTTAGCTCTTCTGCTTCTCTGCCCTGCGCCCGCCTTCTCCGTCAACTATGGCAGCAACCTGCAAAATCAGCCATCTTTTAGTAGAATCCGTGCCTTTAATATATTTGTGATGTTTTGTTGTAAAGTAACCTAAATGCAATGCAATGATGCTTGAATGTAGCAGAAATATGGGTTAAAAAGGGTGTAAATAATAGAACTTTTACACACTCAACAGCAAACGCAACTGATATGCAACCGGACCAACCCTCTTCATAATCTCGTACGGTCCTATGTACCTCGGACTCAACTTCCCTTTTCGGCCAAATCTCATTACTTTCTTCCACAGAGACACTTTCAAGAATAATTTCTCACCCACTGAGAACTCAACTTCCTTCCTCTTCAAATCGGCATAGGACTTCTGCCTATCTGAAGCAGCCTTCAAACGATCACAAATCAATTTTACCTTGTCAGTTGTCCCCTTGAGCAGATCCGGCATAGGTAACAACTTCTGTCCCACTTCGGCCCAACAAACTAGAGTTCTACACTTTCGGCCATACAAGGCCTCATACGGAGCCATCTGAATGCTCGAATGGAAGCTATTATTGTAAGCAAACTCAACTAGAGGCAAGTGCTTCTCCCACGTGCCCTGAAAGTCAATGATACAACAACGCAACATATCCTCTAAGATCTGAATAACTCTTTCTGACTGACCATCTGACTGAGGATGATAAGATGTGCTGAAGTTCAAACGGGTACCCAAAGTTGTATGTAGACACTCCCAAAATCGAGAAGTAAACCGCGGATCTCTATCCGACACGATGGACTTTGGTACACCATGCAGTCTAACAATCTCCCCAATGTACAAGTCGGCCAATCTATCTAATGTGTAAGTAGTATTGACTGCCAAGAAGTGAGCACACTTCGTAAAACGGTCCACAATAACCCACACTGAGTTCTTCTTCGTAGGAGTCAAAGGCAAGCCCGAAACAAAATCTATGGTAATGTTCTCCCATTTCCATTCTGGAATTCTCAACGGTTGCAACAAACCTGAGGGAACCTGATGTTCCGCCTTCACTCTCTAACACACTAAGCACTTACTCACAAAGTCAGCTACATCTCTCTTCAAGCCAACCCAAAAGTACTCATTCTTCAAATCACGGTACATCTTCGTACTTCCAGGATGCATAGCAAACGGACTACTATGGGCTTCAGTCAAGATCGTACGTCTCAAGTCACTGTCCTCTGGCACTACTATCCTATCTTTGAAACACAAAACCCTATCGGTACTGAAACTGTAGTCTGATGATCTACCTTCGGCTATATCTTGCACGTGAGGTGCCAAAGATCTGTCTAAGAGCTGTTTCCCTCTAATCAACTGACCTAGAGTAGGTCTAACTTGAAGCTCGGCTACCAAGCCACCATCTCCGGATAAGCTCAATCTAGCAAACATGGCTCTCAAGTCTACGACCATCTTCCTACTCAATGCATCAGCCACTACATTGGCCTTACTCGGATGATACTCAATGGTAAGATCATAGTCCTTTAGCAACTCTAACCACCTACGTTGTCTGAGATTCAAATCTCGCTGAGTCATAATGTATTTCAAACTCTTGTGATCGGTGTACACTGTGCATTTCTCACCATACAAATAGTGCCTCCAAATCTTCAAAGCAAACACAACTGCAGCTAACTCTATATCACGAGTTAGATAGTTGTGCTCGTGGGTCTTCAACTGTCTCGAGGCATAAGCCACTACTCTCTTGTCTTGCATAAGAACACATCCTAGCCCTACGTAAGAAGCATCACTGTAAACTACATAGTCTTTCCCGGACTCAGGCTGAATCAAGATCGGTGCTTGGGTCAAAGCTTCTTTCAATTTCTCAAAGGCTCTCTGTCTTGCATCTATCCACTCAAATTGGACACTCTTCTGTAGCAACTGTGTCAAAGGAGCGGCTAACTTAGAGAAACCTTCTACGAATCTCCTACAGTATCCGGCTAAGCCTAGGAAGCTACGTACCTCTGTTACAGACTTCGGTTGCTTCCATTCGACAATGGCCTCAATCTTCTTCGGATCAACTCTAATCCCATCAGCTGACACCACATGTCCTAAGAAGACTACCTCTCGGATCCAGAATTCACACTTGCTTAGCTTCGCATATAACTGATGATATAGCAAAGTCTTCAAAACTAGTCTCAAGTGTCGGTCGTGGTCTTCTTCAGTTCGCGAATACACCAAGATGTCATCTATAAACACAACTACAAACTGATCTAGATACTGATGAAAAATCCTATTCATCATATCCATAAAAGCAGTCGGTGCATTAGTCAACCCAAAAGGCATGACTAAAAACTCATAGTGACCATACCTACTCCTAAAGGCCATCTTCGGTACATCAACCTCTCTTACCTTTAGCTGGTAGTAACCCGATCTCAAGTCAATCTTCGAAAAGACTGATGCTCCTCTCAACTGATCAAACAAATCATCAATTCTGGGCAACGAATATTTATTCTTCATTGTCAACTGATTCAACTGTCTGTAGTCTATACACATTCTCATGCTTCCATCTCTCTTCTTCACAAACAAAATTGGTGCACCCCAAGGTGAAGAACTAGGCCGAATAAAACCTCTATCTGTCAATTCTTGCAACTGAGTCTTCAACTCTTTCAATTCTTTCGGTGCCATGCGATACAGAGCAATCGAAACATGAGCCGAATCAGAATAAGTCTCAATGGTGAACTCTACCTCTCTGTCCGGTGGTAACCTTGACAACTCTTCCAGAAACACACTAGGAAAATCACATACTGTCCGGATGTCCTGAGGTCTAACCTCACTCATGTTAGGGTTCATCACATACGTTAGTATGCTTCACACCCTAACTCGACTAACCTCTTAGCCTCTAAAACTGAAACCACATTGGACAAGAACTTCACGTTCTCACCCACCACTACAATCTCATAGTCATCTGTGAGCCTCAAAGAAATCCTCTTAGTTTCAAAATCTATCCTAGCTCTATGCTCCGTGAGCCAGTCCATACCCAGAATCACATCAAAACCATAGAAAGGTAGCTCCATCATATCCACTGGAAACACATGTCCATGAACCATCAACGGACACCTTCGGTACATCTTTCTAACTACTACCGTGTCCCCAAAGGAACTAGTAACACTAACTCCTACCTCTAACATTTCACAAGGAAAATTCAAAGACTGTGCATGCTCACTCAATATGTAGGAATGTGTAGACCCAGAGTCAATCAAAGAAAGCAAACCCAAAGACTGTATCGAGAAGTTACATGCGATCACATCGGTGTCACGCTAGTCCCCACGCTGAGCGTAAACTCTGGCCTGACCTCCGCCCTCCGGCTGGACTGCAACTACATGTGCTATGTTCCTCTGACCATCATTCCTCGGCTGGAAGTTACCTCTACCGCGCCCGCGGCCTCTCTGAAAGTCATTGGATATAGCAGGAGCCTGAGCTGGTGTCTGTCCCACCTGATGTGGACAGTCACGCCTAATGTGGTCTCTAGCTCCACAACTCCAACACGAGTGGAAATTTCCCCAACACTCACCGGTGTGGTTCCTCCCGCAAGTAGCACATGTGGGAAACTTCCCACCAGCTCTCTGGCCCTGATGGCTCCTACCGTGGTTACTGCCACCACGTATATGATCATAATGATGCCTGTTGTCTCGATGCCTCTTGGCATCACCTCTATCAAAGTTACTGGACCTCTTACCCGAACTAGAACCACCAGCCGCTTGGTCAAGCTCAAACTGTGCTCTAAGTCCTTGACCCTCGCGACCAAGACATCAAAATCAGTGTAGTCTGAAGCTAGAGTATACGTCTTGATCTTTTCACTCAGACCATAACAAAAATGGTTACAACGTTCCACCTCAGTAGGAACAAGCTCAGGTGCATACTGACTCAGTTTGACAAATCGAATCTCATAATCGGTCACGGTCATACTCCCCTGAAGCAAAGCCATAAACTCTCTCTTCCTCTCATCGAGGTATCGCGGACCCAGATACCTCTTACGGAATGCTGACTCAAAGAACTCCCAAGTAATCTCGGCCTCATCCATACTCGTAGTAATGGTGACCCACCAAGTGTAGGCATCACCCTGAAGCAAGGACTCAACACATCCCAACTTGTGCTCATCAGTACATCCCATCTGAGCGAGGATACGGACAGTCTTCTCAAACCACAACTCTGATCTCTCTGGAGTAGACCCTCTAAACTCTTCGGCCCCTAGGCCCCGAAGTCTCTCTAATGGCAAACTAGTGCCCTCACCCTGATGGTGTGCTGCTGCCTGACCCCCAGCTACTGCAGCCTGAAATGCCCCGGCTGTCGCCTGAACCAAGGGAGCTAAGTCTATTTCGGCCGGTCCTTGGCCACCTTGGCCTCCCTGAGGTCCCTCTCCTTCGGCCCCAGCCTCGCCTCCTACTCCAGGTGGAGGAGGTGGTGGTGGTGGAGGTGGTGGAGGAGCTCAAACTCCAATCACAGGCTCTCCCACTTGAGCCTCAACCCTAACTACTGGCTCAACTCCTGGAGCCGCTGCCCGTGGTTCCAGTCGAACCATCCTAGGCCTCCCTCGTGGTCTCATGATACAGCTAGCAAGGTAATAACTACAACAACAAACAAATAGGGATTACGTTAGCCAAAGCAAGGGTCCAACAGTGCTCAAGTACTCTCTTTTCAATAAAATCTTTTAAATTAAGTAATAGTAGCAATGGGCACACACTCTACACCGAACATGACAACTCATGCTTTAAACATCATGCGAACAGGCAAACACCAAGATTTCATGGCAAGCATACATCGGACAATACAATTACTTAGCACATCAAGCTTACCTCACTTACCTGCCCGAGGTCTCGGTAACCTCAGGCTCTGATACCAACAAATGTAACCCCCTCGTCCCGGTCTGGCTGAATGACCGACCCGAGTGGGCCACACGGGGAAAACCGAAGTGAAACCCGTTAAGGTTCCCCCTCGGTTAGCAACCCTATTTTTTTTCTTTAACTTAATCTTTTCTAAAGGCTCATTTATATCTTATGTGATCAAACAACGGAAAATAAATAAATGAGATAAACATTCGAACCCAAAACAACATTTGAACAGCCCAATTTTTATCTTTTAGACAGGCCGTTTCGAAACACCCTTGAGGCGTATCGAAACGCCTTGACCAGGTCAACTGCCCCAAAGCCTATACAAGGGGCCGTATCGAAACGGAGGTCAACCGTTCCGAAACGCCCTCAACGGTCAACTTCTCGTGGTCAACGAGATTTTGACAATTTCGAAACCCTCAGACCCGTTTCGAAACGCCTTCATCTCGTCATTTTCTCAGAATTCCAGTAGCCAAATCGTTCCGAAACCCGTATCAGAACAGGGGCTCTCAGAGGCCAAACCATATCGAAACGCGTTCCGATACGGGGTCCCTGAAGCCTACACGTTTCGAAACGACCCAGCCCGTTTCGAAACGCGGGCTGCCTGCAACCTTTTGAAAGACAGATTTAGGGGAATTTCAACAAGTCTAAAGGTCTCATAGGACCACTAAAGGCACACAACACCAACAAACAAGGTCTAGAGGCATACATCCTAGGTTTAGCATACTCAAACACCCACAAGACATGGATTTAAACAATCTTTCATACATGGCAAAAACACATTAAAGACATATCATAAAAAGCATACTTGAAGACTTTAATAGACAAAAGATACCAAATCGTCACATATAGGTTTACATGCCATCAAGCAATCTTAAGCATCCATAAGACATACATCATTCAAGCATTTGGCAAGTTATATCATGCTTACAAACCAAGTCAAGTCATAGACATCAAAATCATATATGAGTCTTACAAAGCTCATTCAAACACACCCTTGCCACATTGCTAAACTACTACATAATTAATAACCGTACTTGAGCAACAAAACTTGGAAGCCCTTCTTGCCTTGCTCCGAGCTAACACCACGCTAATGATCTGCATTGCTGAAAAATGAGAGCGTAAGCTATAAGCTTAGTGAGGATGCTCTAAAACCGAAAACATCAACAATGCAGAGTTCAAGCATGTATTAGCTAATTCTCAAATCTATCATGCATAGGTAAATTGACAAGTAGACCTAGCTAGTCTTTCAAGAGGCATAATATGGCATCTTACATCATACTAAGCTCAACCATCACATATCAAAGACATGCATCACAATTATAAAAACAAATTCAATTGGCCACTATTAGTTTACCCGGATGTGCGGATTTAATCTCAACATTCACATTACCTCGGTGGGATTACACTCATCACCAGACCTTGCATGGGCGGGATTCCACTCATCATCACATGCCTTACGGATGAGATTCCACTCATCATCCCGTAGAATATATAAAAGCTTTCGGTGGAATATTACATCACCGTACTCCTCCTTGACGACTTAACGCCATCAAGGCCACATACGTTTTGACTCAATTTGTGTGTACACTAATCCTAATGATCGATCATTTACACCCGATAAGTTAATTAGTGTCAATTTTCATTTACCACATCACATATCCATCAACCACATCTCATGCTCATCACATATACATATCAGGGTATACATGTACAAATTTACCCACATTTCACAAGAGCATAAATAGGCAACCACAATAACATTTAATGGAAATCAATAACTAAAATAACAACTTGAATTCACATAGAAATGGCCTACCAAGCACATTTCAACTCACACACTACACACACTCGAACCAAACTTTAAAACATGTTTAAAATCACTCACCACCCTTCCTTAGCAACCAAAGTAAGCCTCCTACAAGCCCGGATTCGATCTCAATGTTCCTTCGACGTCTCATCTTGCTTCTAGCCAACCAAAAACACACATTAATCCCAATCAATGCTAAAATTCAGTCAACACTCAACTCTTGAGCTCAAACCAACTTCAACAAATTTCCCAATCAAATCAAACCCCCAAAAATGCCCATTTTCGTGCTCCCTCAAACCCTAGCTGAAAATTCCCTTTTCAATCATCCAAGTGACCCCCAAATGGTCCCAAAACATCATCCTAACATACATAAACCATCAGCTCTTTAATTTCAACCAAAAACCCACCAAAAATCAAGTTTTAGACACCTTAAAAATTGTCTCAAGAATTCATTTCGGGTTTTCACCCAAACCTAACCATTTTGACTTATAATGTACATTTTAATATGAATAAACTAAAACCCAACTCTATATTTCAAAACTAATTGAAAACCTTCATAAAAACTCAAACTTTCACCAAACCCTAACTTTTCAAAAGAGGGTGAAGAGAAGAGTTAGAAAATGTTTTTACCTCTCAAAATGGCCTTGGAATGGAGTTGAAAATCAATGGAATAGTGACTTTTAAGTCGGGAGAGTTTGAAAGGGGGTTTTGGGGTCTTCCACGTTGGAAAGAGGGGAGAGGGTAGAGAAGATGTCTTGCTTTTAAAATTCTTTTGGGTCAAATCACCAAAGTGGTCCCTCCCCTTTATTTTAAATTTCAATTGACTCATGCCGTGGCCAAAAGATTTAATTTAATTTTACCGACTCGGACCACTAACCCGACTAACTCCTAACCCCAAGACACGGGTGTTACAATTTTAGTATTGGTTGTCGACCACTGGATCTATTAGTTTTCTTGTTTTTATTTTATTTTAATATGAATCTATTTCTCTGTCCTTGTGACACATTTTTGTCTACGTCATTGTGACATGTCTTTATTTTTATTTTGTGTTTTGGTTCATCTGTCTTTGTGGCATGTTTTAGCATACCCTAGCGATCGATTGTTGTTCGCACAGAGATTCAATCGAAGCTGGTTTCTGATTTATGTTTTTGTCGGTGGTCACTTGGAAAGTTATATCCTCACTCGGTTGATGGTTGTTTGTCGATAAAATCAGTCCTGGGTAGCGATACTTTTTGCTTGATAGTTTGGATCGCGCACCACTCCTTCTTCTTTCTTTATGCGTCTCGTTTGGACAGAGACAAGGAGATTCGGGAGACTGCTAAAATTTGTTGGTATGCTTATCTCCATAGAAGTTTTTATTTTTCTTTATGTTTGGGTTGTAAGAATTTTTTGGGTTATTTAATCTAAATATTCTTCTTCTTAGATGCACTGTAATTGTATTTTTTTATGAATTTAATAAAATTTTTGTGACTTTTATAAAAGAAAAGAAAAAGAAACTTTGGGATAGAAACATAATCAATATAGTTGAGAGGGAAAATATTAAATAAATTTTGAGGTGGATGGGTTTGGGTGTAAAATTTAAGTCAAAAACCATCACGTCTTGTTGTCATTGTTAGTTGAAGAAAATTAAATATATAACAAATCATTTGATTACAAACAAGTAGATTTTTTTTTTAAAAAAAAGTTATATTTAGTTATTCAGTTTAAAACTTGCTATTAAAATGAATGAAATATAATAATGTTACTTGTTATAATAATAATTTTATTTTCAAAATTTATATGTTGTTTTTATCATTAATTTGTTGTTGTTTACAGTAAAATATAATTATTCGATTGTTGCTTTGATCCAATAGACTCATATGTTTTGACAATATCGTAAAAAAATTTAAATAAGATAAATTTACTAAATTATTTTAAATTAGGACCAAATTAATTGAGTGTACAATTGTTGGAGGCTAAAACTATTATTATAGCAAACTATATTAAATGTTTGTTTCACTTTTACTGACAGAATAACATATTTGTGATATTTTTAATTGAGTGACTAAATTGTAATTTAAAAAATGACTTGAGTCAGATGAGTGTATTTAAAAAAAAAACTAAGTTGGAGGTTGAAGTGATGGATTTTCCCGTTCAACCATTAAAAAAATTAGGGTAAAAATAAAAAGTAATGTGACAGTTTAAAATACATTTATATAAGATAAATTGGACATTGTTTCTTGAAGTTTGAGTTTTAATACTTAATAAATTTTTGTATTTTTTAAATTTAATATTTTGATTCATCTTAATATTCGATCTTAACTTCGTCCCTACTTTCGTATCTCCTGGTCTATTTTCTTCCATTCGAAATACTTCAAAGCTCCAACCATATGAGCAAACAATGCAAGTGTAGATGAGAATTAAGAAGGGAAAGTATAGGTTTATTGAATTGAGGGAGTTTGGGCCTTGGGACTATTGCCCCTTCCTCTATAGATATTTTATATTATATTGTATTGTCTTTGTTGACGGATATTCTAGATAAAATCTGTAAAAATATCATCGGTCGAATAACTGATCAAATTTTAATGGTTATTGGTTAATATGTTTTCTCAAGATATTTGTAATTAATATTAACTACGAATTCTGTGTTTTTAATAAATGTTTGTGATTATATGATAATATTTTTATTATTATTTATAATGTTATTTATTTTGTAATATAATTTAAATTAATCTAAAGTAGTTTGAGATATATAATATTTGTGGTAAAACATTATATAATATTATGTTGGTTTAGTGGTTAAGGCTTAATTTTTTCTCCTAAAGATTCCGTGTTCAAAGCCCCTTAAGGACATGGTTCTATTTTTTTTCCTCCAGCAAAACAACTGCACCAAAACGACGTTGTTTTGACTTAACGAGAGAGTTAACGGTTAACAGTGGAGTGACATTTTTAACTCACATATTAAAGTTCAGTGATAGTTTTGAACAATTTTAAAGTTCGTGGCATTTTTGACTCAAGGGTCATAGTTGAGTGGTATGTGGTGTAATTTACCCTAATTATTATATGAGTTATATTTTGATATACAAGGTAAAAAAATACACAACCTTTTGTATTTAAATAATAAAATTTAAAACATAAATTCTTAACCCTAGCACTCTAAAACATAAACCTTAAATCTTAAACTCTAAATTTTAACCATAAACCTTAAATTCTACACTATACACACTAAACTCGTAAACTCTAAACCCTAACCTAAAACCTTAATTTAAATTCCAATAACCTCTTTCCTTTCTCTCCCTAAATTTATAGTAATAATTAAAAAATAAGTTTAAACATTCACAAATATATACGATTTATGATTATTAATGTCCTTTGGGTCAAAAAATAAGAAGTTCGATAATCATTAAACATATAAAGTTTAAATTCTATAGATGGAAAAATAACATTATAAGAGTTTTACTTCTTTTGTAAGGATTCTGTATGAATTTGAGTATAATCAAGATTCACGTGACTACATTACACCAAAGTCTTAGATAAATATATATATATATATATATATATATATATATATATATATATATATATATATATATATATATATATATATATGAGGTAAGGTGCTCATTTAGATTTATATTTTTTTAAGACCGTTAGATGAGATAAATAGATGGTTGAGATTATTTTTTTTTTTATATAACAATCCCCACACTTTTTATTGTTAATCTCAATTATACATTTATTCTCATGCAATTGTCCATAAAATGCATACGACTTTTCTTTAAGGATTAATATCCTATACAAGCGCCTTAGTTTTAGGGTATAGGGAGTTAGTTTAGGGCATAGAGTTTAGGGAATTAGGTGTAAAGGTTAGAATTTAGGGATAATTGTTTCAATTTAAGGTTTAGAGTTATAATTTAGGGTTTATAGGTTAGGGTTTAGTTTTTAGGGTAATATGGTGAGGATTTAGGTTTTAACCTATAAAGTCTAAATTATAACCCTAAACCCTAAACCCTAAACCCTTTATTATAACCCCCTAAACCCCTAAACATTATACCCTAAACTAACTCACTATACCCTAAAACTAAGGCGATTGTGAAAACTTTCAGTTTTCACCGCCTGTGTATAGAATATTTATCCTTTCTTTAATAGATAAAACTAAAAGTGTTTTACATGGTGTAAACGGATCTTAACATTATATGCATGGACAAATGTGGACTTTATAAGGGACGAAAATAGATTTTTAATAAAAAAATACAAAAATTCATTTAAAAAAATTCTAAATCATATAAGAATTTTACATTTTCAAGGGACGATCGCCCCCTTCAAACTCCGGTCTCCTCGATCCATCCCTGCTTATATGTGTACATTAATGACTTATGGGACAGGGTCCCAATAGCACGTATGCCCTTCAAGAATAAGGCATAGGATCCCTTTGTAAACAAAATACAAGGGGAAGGCAGACATAAACAGGAATCCATTACCTAAAATCAATATTATATACCATTCCTATTGTATTCTTGTGATTAACTAAACCTAAAATTTGATTCTCATACAAGCCAAGCCACTTGATTATTTTACATGGATATAATGGGTTTGTTAAGGGTTTGTTTCTCTGTCTAATAACACATAGGTAGGCAGCAGACAAACCAACCAGCTGATAGGAAATTGACAGATAAGCATTCTACAATTACCTCTCTAACCCCCCTTCCCCCTATGTAAGAAAATACTGCTACTTGCCCACATTAATAGTGTGTTGTTTCAAGGACCATGAATCCATGAAGGTGATATATCAGAAAGCTAGCCAATGGTCCCCTCTCCTCCAATGGATTTTTATAGTTATTAGTTGTATTACTTTTGCATGTAAAGTTGAAAACCAGAGTCATAAAGGGATGATAATGGGACGTGACGAGTTTATGTAAACTTGACATAACACGACACCGATAAAATTTAACTCTATTTCGATTTGAACTTAAATAGAATTTTATCATGAATTTAATGAATTCTAGCTAGTGTCTAAAGTCTTTTCCAGCTGATCCCGACCGGAGTTGAGCTTGAATATATATATATACGTATATATACGTTTTATGGATCGTTGGATGAGTGAAATAGATTAATGAGATTAACTCATTACTTTTTTTTCTAAGTGATAATCTTCACATATCGTACTTTGAATTCCAGCCATTCATTTCACTCATTCAGCGATCTAAAAAATGTGTAAAGCTTAAAAACTTTTACATTGTATAAACAGATCCAAAACTTATGAACATTCTAATTTCATCCTCAAACTATGACTATCATTCTAAATAGATTCTCAAAATTTTGAACATTTCAATTCCATCCCCAAACTATGACCCTAATTCTAAATTGATCCCAAACTATTGAACGTTCTAATTTCATCAACACAATGTCATTATATACATCATTAATTATCGTTTATGTCACATCATATTATTACATAATACACATAAACTTTTAAGGTTTTATCACTAGAAGTGATTAGAATATACCGATAGGCGATAGTTTGGGATGAAATTTGAAATGTTCAAAAAGTTAGGGAATCAATATAGAATAAGGGACATAGTTCAGGGATGAAATTGGAATATTTAAAAGTTCAGAGATTAATTTAGAATGAAAGTCATAATCTAGGGCTGAAGTTGAAACAATTAAAAGTTTAAAGATCAATTTAAAACGAAAATAATAGTTTAAGGACGAGTGGTGCAATTAGGGCTGTAAACGAACCGAACGTTCAACGAACCATTCGGTGAGAAATTCATTTATGTTCGTTTATTTATTAAACGAACGAACACGAACAAGATTTTTTGTTCGATTAATAAAATGAACGAACACGAACAAAGGGCTTATTTGTTCATCTATGTTCGTGAACGCTCGGTAATCCGTTCGTTTATGTTCATTTAAATTTATTTACATATGTCTAGGGGTGTTCATTGTTCGGTTAAACCGAACTAATCGACCGATTAGTTAATCTATTAGATAATTTTAGGTTTTGGCTAATGATTAAGAGTTTTTTCAAATTTCAATTATCGATTAATTCGGTTTAACATCAGTTAATTAACTGAATTAATTGAACTAACCAAAAATATTAAATATTTAACGCATTATATATGTTCGTTTGTGTTCTTTTATGTTCGTTTGTGCTCGTTTATGTTCATTTGTGTTTGTTTACCATTTAAACGAACGAACATGAACGAATACAAACAAACTACATTCCTTGATGAACGAACACGAACAAGAAATTTTGTGTTCGTTTATATTCGTGTTCGTTCATTTGTTCGGTTAAAGTTAAACGAACGAACATGAACACACCCTCTTTCTTGTTCGTTCGGTTCATTTACAGGACTAATTGCAATTAACTGGTGTTAATGTATGTATATTTGTTTTGGGTGGTGAGCAATTGACTGAAGGTTGCTGCTGCTGGCACCACATGCCGTGCAATTCGGGCATCATGGCGTGTGGACCTTCCTAGGTGTGCAACAGTGTTTGGTTTTTGGCTTTTTGCCATTTGGAATTTGGCTTAATTTCCCCTAAATTTGGGTTGGGACATGGAATATCTTAGTTTTGAAAGTGATGCTAATTGCTGCAATTATGGATAACTGTTTTGCTTTGCTTATCATCATCATGTTCTTTTCTTCCTCAAATAGAAACAAAACAATTCAAGCACACAATGTAAAGTCAATTATTATTTCCATTACAGCCTTTACTTCACATATACATATATATATATATATTATAGATAAATTATTAACCACCATATAGCTGTAGTACTTTGATTTATCCATAATGACAGCATTTATGGTTCTCAGCTGGACATGAGTGCCTGAGCCTGTTTCATGTGGTGCTGAACATGAATGCAGGTACTTATCCATAAATCTTTGATTTCCTTTTCTTGTCTGACAGCTGCTATGAAACTTTGAAGGCTTTGGAGTTAAGATATTTGTAAAAATGCATGCTCCAAATTCATTGCTTGTGTTTTACAGTAGATATTAATAAACATGTTCATTTTGGCCTAAGGCATATGAACTCATCACCTACCACTGATAATTCCATCCCTTCTTCTCTTCATTTTACTCATTGTTATTATTATTATTTTTTAATTTGTTTTCCTCCTCACCATTCCATCTACTCCATCCATTCTCAAGCCTTTCATTGTCATTTCTGCCTTTGCCATTACAAGGAGCCTCCTTTCTGGTACAAGATAGCTCCATTCCAGCTTAGATTCATCTCCACATTTTCACAGAACACCAATCATCTTCTTTTACATATTTAACTTCTTCTTTTTTAAATTTTCCCTGTGTTTTTATTTTTTGGAGTGCATTTGGGTTTCTTCAATTAGCTCACCTGCTCTTGTTTCTGGGAAAAATGGCCATATTGGGGCTTCATTATTTGGCTTTTTAGTCTGAGATCTGAGATTTATCTATTCAAAGATCTGAGCTTTACTGCTGGAAGGTGAAAGTTTCCACATTTGTTTAATGTTCTTCTGTTTTATGTATCAAATTCTTTGCTTTTTTTGCTTTACTGTTTGTAAAAATGGTTTCTTTGTATCTGGGTCTTAATTGTCTGATCTGTTCCTATTTTCCATAGCTTGATGCTTTCAAATGCTGTATGCTTGGTAAAAAATATGATTTGGAATGTGAATTTTTGTCAATCATGTAGGTTTTGTGTGTCTGAAAGAATAAGTAGGAAAAGCAGACATGGCAACTGATCTTAATGCAGAATTGTCCAAGAAGACTGCAATTTTTGGTTTTAAGGTCTGGGAGGTTATTGGGGTTGTTGTTGCTTTATTTATCATAATTATCCTTTCTCTGCTCTCATTTTGTTTAACTTCCCGGAAGAAGAAATCGAGAGCTAGAAACAAGCTTCCCCTTACTCAAATCCCACCTATATCCAAGGAAATTAAGGAAGTGAGAGTGGAACAAGTATCAGCCAACGATTTCGTGCCTCGGGACGGTATACTTCTCACCATTCATGACAAATCCAGTGACAAGGACTCAGATAAGGTCATGGTTCATCTTGGGATGGGGAAATCAAGGAATGGTGACAATAGTAGTCAGTCAGGTTCGTTTCACCATTTCGAAAAAGATGGTGCAGGATTTCAATCAGGAGAAGAAGGGAGCTCCGGAACCATAACCGTTTATAAACCGTCTTCTTCGCACCCCATCACCGCTCCTTCTCCTCTAGTTGGCCTGCCTGAATTCTCTCACTTGGGTTGGGGTCACTGGTTCACCTTGAGGGATCTCGAACTCGCCACTAACCGGTTTTCAAAGGAAAATGTTCTTGGAGAGGGTGGATATGGTGTTGTTTATCGGGGCAATTTGATCAATGGGACGCCTGTGGCGGTTAAGAAGATACTCAACAACTTGTGAGTATACATGTATATGAGTATATGACTTTAAATATGGTGTTATTTTCTTGTTCCAGAGTCCTGTTTAGCTAAACTACTTTATCATCTTTGTAGGGGCCAAGCAGAGAAAGAATTTAGAGTGGAAGTTGAAGCCATCGGTCATGTGCGCCACAAGAATTTGGTTCGCCTGTTAGGTTTCTGTATGGAAGGAACACACAGGTATAGTCTTCTTTTACTATGTTTTTGCCTGGTTAAATTTTTTTGACTTGTTAAATGTAAATTTGTTCACCACTAGCAATAATAGAATTAAGTCATGGAAAATAGTTTGGGGTCTAAATCTATCAGTAGGAGCCTTAGTCCTGCTATCTCGAATCTTGATCTTGCTAAAATTCTCGCATATTTCTGTCAACAAAGTACATTGTTTAAAAATGCAGGATGTTGGTTTACGAGTACGTCAACAATGGAAACTTGGAACAATGGCTTCATGGAGCTATGCGTCAGCATGGATATCTTACTTGGGAGGCTCGCATAAAGATTCTCCTCGGCACAGCTAAGGCGTAAGTCGCTATATCTACACACATTGTCATCAGTCCAGTTCTCATTTGACATATGGTTATTCGTGCAGTCTTGCCTACTTGCATGAGGCCATAGAACCGAAGGTGGTGCACCGAGACATAAAGTCCAGTAATATTCTGATTGATGATGACTTCAATGCCAAGGTTTCTGATTTTGGTCTGGCGAAGTTGCTAGGTGCCGGGAAAAGTCATGTTACAACCCGAGTTATGGGAACATTTGGGTATTTATTTTCTCTAGTGTGCCTTCGTGTTTATATATTTAGGACCTTCAGTCATCTCTTGAAAATGTTTTGCTTTGAAATTTCACAGATATGTGGCACCTGAATATGCAAATACTGGTCTTTTGAATGAAAAGAGTGATGTCTATAGCTTTGGGGTTGTACTGTTGGAAACAATCACTGGTAGAGATCCCGTGGATTATGGCCGGGCTGCCCATGAGGTACACTGTAATCATGGATACGATGAACGATCTTTGCCAAGCATGGAATCTTAATGTTTATATTTGTAGTCTTTTTAAGTGGCTTTTAAGGTTGATTAAACATGGAATCTTAATGTTTACAGGTTAATCTGGTAGATTGGTTGAAAATGATGGTTGGAAACAGGAGGTCAGAGGAAGTTATAGACCCAAATATCGAGGTTAGACCACCGACAAGAGCTCTAAAACGCGCCCTTCTAACTGCTTTGAGATGTGTTGATCCGGATTCTGAAAAAAGACCAAATATGGGTCAAGTTGCACGAATGCTCGAGTCCGAGGAGTATCCTATACCAAGAGAGGTTAGTGTTGGATTCATTGCTTAGCATGATGCTTGATACGGTTGAATTCAATTCGAACATATTAGTAAAGAAAAGAGAAGAAAGGAAACTTGTTAAGAACTGATTCTTTAGGTCTTTTTGGCTCATTGATTATACTGTTTGTGGCATTTCATATAACAGTCGGACTCTCGGAGTCACTTGGTTATACTTATAATAGATGGTCTGACATGCATGCCATGAAGTGCATGGTGGCTTTATCTGCTGTTCCGTTATAATGAACTCGGTAAGTTTCTGAAATCAGGATCGAAGGCATCGTAGGAGTCGTGGAAACAGCATGGACATAGATTCGCAAAGGGAGAACTCCGATACCGATAAGAGCGATTGTGCAGCCTCAAGGTCAGAGAGGAAGCGGACGCAACCTTGAACTCGAGTGCAAACAAGGCCGGAAATGAAGGGTGGGATTCTTATAAAATTGTTCAGGTTTAGAAATGTTGTTGATAAGTAGGGGATGGTGGTAAAGAGTGGGAAGGGGGAAATACTATTTTGCCTTTGCTTTTATTAATATTGTTCATCATTTGTTTTGTAATTTCAATAGTATCATTTGTAGATGTAAGATATGATTTGTTTTGTGTATGAAATTGGTGTTGTCAAGACTCAAGACTGTAAGATAAGGTTAGTGCTGGGGTGGAGATTTTTTCACTCTTGGGTGTACGGAATAGGGTTAAGCTCCTTTTGAGATTCTTTGGTTAACCTCAACTGAAACTCTTCCATTTTCATTGGTTGGAATTTGCTTGCTTGTATATTAATTTGCTTATTATGATGTACATATACATACATACACATACACATACACAATGGTACATGTACAGCCCCATCATAATAGTGTCATTCACCTTTGTTCCAATAATCCTAATAAATAGAGATGCACATAAAATTTTATGTTTAGGGTACAAATTTTCATACTTAGTAATACTATATGGGAATTTGAAAATTCAGAGGTGCGAAATTAAATCATCAATATAAAATACGAAAAAAATTCAAAAATTCCAGAGGTGCGACCGTTCTTCCTAGCACTCCATCCCTGGCGGGGATCCATGTCATTACAGGCACAAAAGGTGTAGTACAAGCAAGCCTAGAAAATTACATGTTCTGCAATATGTCCAACCAGTGTTCCATTCGTTTTGTGGTAAAAAATTGCAGACTACATGCACACTTACCTACCATTACCAACATCCATCTTCAATAATAACTTATGGGAATCAATCATCAATCAGTCAAATCTATCTATCTATTTATCTATATATAATAGATAATATCATTTGCTTGCTATTCTTTGGGTCTTTGCCACGAGTCTCTTCCCTCCACCATCTCGCCATACGCTGCGAACCGGCAATCTTTCTGGTGGTTCCTTATTTTCATCTGCTTTTTCTTTAGTCTCGCACTTCCTATCTTCAACAAGTTGTGCAGCTGAAGCATCACCGATGCGATGTCTGAGGAACTTGGGCACTTTTTTCCTTTGCTTATTTCCTCCTCCTTGAGATGCCAAATTTTCGTTTGAGCCACCAACGACTGGCTCCATCTGAGACGGGCTTGGGACATGAGAGTTGGCCTCTTCATCACCCAAAACCTTTGATTTGCCTTTCGAGGTGTGACTGTGAGGCGGATGCCCGTCGTCCGACAATACTTTCACCCCACTATAGACTTCACCTGCCAAAGAATGTTCTAAACCAGAAATGCCGTGGTCTTCACACTTCTCCTTTCCTTTTCTCGAAACCTTTTTGTTTTTACATTGACCAGCATCATTGTGAGAATAGATGTTACTCATGTTAAAATTGTATATCTCGACAAGTTCTCTTTGTTTCTCGACATCAGGGCATAACCTAGCAAGCTCTAGAACAAGATGTGACAAACCAAACTGATGCACATAGGCAAGATACTCCTCGGAGCTGATAAAACCCTGCCGATATTTACCGGTTAATCCTTTGAAAGCAGAGTATTTTTCCTGGTCGAATTCCAAAGAAACGCGGACCTTTTCAACTAGAGCCTTGTTAGCAGATTGAAAATCTTCCACTTTTGGTAAAGATTCCTTAATCCTGGCAGGCTTGCTTTTGGAAGAGACAGATGAAATATTAGTAGTTGATGGATGCGAAACATTTGTCACGGCCCTGGACTGCAGCACACCAGTAGCTGACATGTTAGCTTGAAGACTTGCCGCAGGCCAAGCCTGAGCAGTACTAGAAACAATATTTGAAGTCCAGTTGTTTCGGTGACGTAAGGGAGCGGCAATGCTCCTTCTAGATGATCCTTGTGAACCATTTCTACCTTTTTGTTTTGATGCTGCAGGAAGGGGAGGAAATGATGAGTCTTCAAGAGGTTCAACCCTAGAGTTCCCTAGTGCTTGGTATCTTGAAGATGGCCTGGAATCTATTGTAGATAATGCCTCGAAACGGCCAACTACAGAGGCTACTTCGCTATTTACAACCACTTGGTTGCTTGTTGAAGTATAATGAAAACTTTCAGCACTTGCGGTCACAAGACTAGCTTGCATGGCCAATGAAAGTTGACTATCAAATGAATTAGGATGAGTACCATATCCTCTTACCAGATGATCTTGCTCACGGCTCCGCCGATACTGGAAACTTATGGGTATCTGGATATAATGGAAAGACACAGAACAAAGCAAAGAATTGTTAAAAAAAAATGCAGCAGACTAGCATAAATAAGTAATAAGGAAAATTGAAGAAACAAGATTTTTATCAATGAAAATTCAAAGGAATCCAAACGCACCTGCAGTGTAGCATTACACTTGGAACGAGACATGCGTCCATCATGTTCGACGGCATTGTGCCTCTACACAATTTTGTTTATCTTTAATAAAAAAAGCATTGTATTTAAAACAAGAGGAAAATGTACACAAATATAACAATTGTGTCACGAACCTTAAGTTCAAATTGAGTTGCAAAAACAACAAATTTTTTGGCACGGCAGGCCTCATCCTCACATAAATGATGTTCTTGACTAAAATGGATCTGCAGCAAAATTTCTGATGCTATGGAGAATCAAAACAGAACAATTACAGAAAGAAGGGGGAAGCACAAAATGAATACCGACCTCCATGTCGTCATAATTTCTAAAGTATTCATATTGTCCTGGATGCCGCCTGCATTGAGCCATATAAGTCGGATGCATGGGAGAACCAGCAATACATAATATTTGCAGCCCCTGAACAATCACAATAATATGGTTTACCTTTGGCATATGTGGCAAGTGAAATGTTCGGTAGACATATGCAAGTAGAGCTCACTCTCCCCGTAGAACGGATTTTGACAGAATTCACACATAGGATGCCCCATAAATCCTCCCCTTTCACTTTCAGAGCCATCAACTTCCGAATCACCCGTCTTTGTATGCTTATCCAATTGTGCTCTAGTATACAACTTTTGCTCACACATAAAGACCTGACTCGGAAAATCCAATATAATTTCAAATGCACATATCTAGCATAGTTCCTAATTCTTATGTCAAGAAACACATCATCTTACAATATAACCAACTGTATCTCACCTTCCTACCTTCGAGACACAGACTGCATATAAGCAGTCTATGCCGGCTAAACAAGTGACTGTTAAGCTGCTCGATGTTCTTAAACTCGGCTCTCTTCTTTGATCCAGCATTTCGCTGTTCATCCTTATTATCGCAAACAGTACAAGATAGCCTGCACATCGCTTGTATCATCTTGTAGTGATCCAGATCATCGAAATATGCTTGTGTCCCTTCATGGTACCAGTAAGACCCAACCCGGCCCTCGACTGGATCAGCTGGAAAAGCCGAGAAATCACTGATCGCCTCGGTATAATCTCCCAAAGCCTGTAAAGATCATTAAACAAAAACATAAACCATATAACATACTATTTCCTTTATTCAGATGCGAATCTCAAGAACAGAAAAAAAAAACCAACTTTGGTAATAAAGATGGTTTTCAGTTCCGACTTGCAGAGGCAGCAACGGCGGTCATGACAAACGAATCGGAGACGAACGACGCAAGTCGAGCAGACTTCTCGATGGCCACATGCCCCATATGCAACCCACTCAAGTGTTTCAGCACAAACAGCACAAGTATCATCCATTTTCTCCTCTGATCTGAATGAAATACCAAATCATGCAAACATAACAAATTTGGGATCAAAATTTAAAAAAAAAAAAAAACTAAAAGCATCAGATCAGTCAGAGTAAAACACTTTAACTAAGCAGCACATACGTATACAGGCAAAGATATATCGGTCGCAGTCATTGAAGTTGTAAAAGTATACATAATGTGGGGACAAATCACAGCCAAAATCATGGGGGAAATGCCAAAAGGGAAGTAAGGGTGTGGAGTGAGAGAGATCTGAAGTGTGTTTACCTGTTTCTTCCAATCTGGGATCACAGTTCCTTTTGATGCAGAAAATAGCAGTAAAATTGAGAGAAAACTGTAAGCCGGTGATTATCTATATATAGCCTGCGTTTGACTTTTGCTTATAGAAACTCTTTGTCTGGTTTTAGGATGATAGTTTTGGATACATGTGGATTTTGTTTGTTTTTTTATTTGGATATTAAAATTATAAGAAAATGTTTTATGTACACTGGGTGAAAAGTTTTTTTTAATATGCTGGTGTGATGTAAGTGTAGACATTTATTTAAATTTTTTTTAATTTTTTTTAGAAAAGACCATACAACATGTAATACGGTGCTCAAACCCGATTCAACAAGATGATAAATATCATATTTTGCCACTTGGACACAAGGAATTGAGCTTATGTGGAACGAGTTTTAAAGTTTAAAGATTAAAGTTTTAAAATTTATGGTTAGATTTTAAAATTTAAAAATAAAAGTTATAGTTTGAAATTTATAATTTAAACATTTTAAATTAAACGAATGATAACTTTAAAAGTCTACTTGTATATAAAAAAATTCCACCAACAACACATCAAATAACTACAAAAAAAAATTATTGTATTTTTGGAGTAAGCGCGAATAAATATATATTACTGAATAATATAAGAATCCACAATAATTATGGTGTTACTTGATATATTAAAAAATTAAATGTTGAATTTAAGTTATAAATTTTGTTTGATATTTTAATTTAAGTTAACGTGTCACGTTTTTATGGCACGTTATTGTCTAGTTTATTATGGTATATTTATATTGATAGAAAATTTTTTCACGAAGTTCGGTTTTAATTTATCGTTGTTAATGGTTTTTAGTAATTTAACTCGTTTTTGTTGTTTGTTTGTTGATGCACTTAAATCTGTTGCGAAACAGTCTGTATGATAATTGATTTCGTCACCACTTCTACTTTTAATCCTTAATCGTGTAGGTGAATTAAAACAAGATAATTTATTTTTTGCTTCCTTTTTTCGGTGTGAGTTTGTTTCTTGTTTCCTTTCTCCCCCGCTTTTTTTTTCATTATTCCATTTCATCTATGTCGTTGCAGCTCATTGGACGTGTGTTTTACTGGTCTGATATATCATTTTCCAATTTAGTTTTTATTTTAATTTTGTTATTTTGTTATTATATTTTTATTTCGTTTAAAATGTTTCTTTATTTTATTTTTAATAAATTTAACTGACATATTGTTTTAAAAAGTAAATATCAAATATAATTAAATTGTTCGATAAATATAAAATTTTAAATTATAAAAATTAATTATTGGATATAATTAAAATATGTGATAAATTTATGGTCAGCCGTTTACCTCTTAACGAGAACACTTGCAGCGAGAAAATTAATAATTTTATCGGCGGTGAATACCTTGACTTAAAAAAAATGTGATAAGTTGTAAAAGAATTGCATAAACAAGGCTAATTTAGCGCGAGTTAAAAAAACATTAGAAGTAAGAGAAAGCAAAACATTCTTATGTAAATAAATTTAAATGGTTGAAACGCAACTTTGAAGTACAAAAAGTTGAGATGATAAATAAACTTAAATTCTAATTTGAATTTAATTGTAACATTCGATAAACAAATGAAACAGTTGCAGTAAAAATAGCTAAGAAAATAATAACTTTAAAATATGAGCAATTGTGGCAGGAGGCTTAGAATTATCGATTTTCCTGTTAGAAGCACAACCATTATCAGAAACAGTAAACACCAATGACCAGAGTATCCATAAACAAACAGACAGACAATGATCAATGGAATAGCAAACGTTCATGCTAAAACATCGGAACCTCGTTTCATGTTTATTGCACAACAATCACAAAATTTTCTTTACCATGAAGAACAAACTAAAGGATCAAATACTCTTCGTCATTCTAGTATTTCAGTCTACAACAACAACAGTCGTACCAGCTTAATGACCTGAACATAGAATACCAGACTGCATTGGCAGCATGGCTTGACTTCGGAGAATAAAAGAATAGCATATTTATGTTTCGGACATAATGCACTCTATCGCCTGCTTGCATATGCCGGTCATCGTGGCCTCAGGGCCATACACCTGTATCCGAAAACAGTAACATGGTCAAGTAGCAATACCACTGTTTCCTTCGAGAATATATCACGACATCAACAATCGTTGCATCTTAAAGATATCAAATGATATACAGCATTTTTGGGTTGTGATCTCATACCTCGAGGGGTACTCCGAGTTCCTCTCCAAGAGAACGCATCCTTGCCAAACCAGTTTGATAGTTTGGACCACCTCTTCGAACATAGATGTGCATTCTCGCAGCTTTTAACTTGGCTTCCTGGAGTGAGGAGGAGGATAAAGGATCAGAATGTCAAAGGAGAATCTCCACCATTGAACTAAGGTTTAATTGTGAAGTATACCTTTTCTTTCAATGCTCGAATAATTCCGTTGAAAGTAGCAGCAACGTCGGTGAAGTTAGCAATGCCACCTCCAATGAGAAGGGCTCTCTTACGACCGTCAGGGTTTGCAGTGGCACACTGCAACATCATAAATCAGTAAAAATTTCCAAAAACTTGAATGATGAAATTGCTTAACTTCTATAGGAAAAGCCTAAACCAGTCATTGTTTCTTACATCAATAACGACTCTTGCGTATTGCAAGACCTCCTCCTCATTTGGAGCTCCACTATACTCCGCGTAGTTGCCCAGTTCTGATGCATAACCTAAGTCTCCTACCTGATTATATAAACGGAAATAAATCCTTAGAACGGCATCAAAGGGTGTCAAACCTGCAACAAACAACGGTCAGTGAAATGTAAAGCATAAAACACAGATCCTCTAGATCACTTACTGTATCAGCGTAAATGACACTGGCACCACCTCCAGCAACCATTGTCCAGATACGCCCTTTCGGATTCAAGACAGTAAATTTCAGAGATGCACTTGTCTGTGATGTTAAGCAAAGATTGTGATCAACAAATTTCCCTCAACCATGGGGAAAGAGATCTATACTGAAACATGAGCCACAACAAGAATGGCTACCTTTTCATCCAATGAATGAATGAAGCTCTCTGTAGGGCTCAGGACTCTCCCAAAAGGCAGTGGAAACTCTATGTTACCCCACCTACATGCACAAAGTTGTTTCAATGAGAAACAATCTATGTGATATATATATATATATAGCTATCAAGATTTCCCTGGAAAGAAACTTACTTGTTGAAGTTCTTGAATGCAGCAGTGTCATCTAGCTCTCCCCTCATATCCAATGGGTATGGTTCCCCATTCACCAGTGTAAATGGATTCATCTCAAGAAAGCTGAAGTCGAGATCTGCAGCCAACAGAAAACATTGGCATAGATAACACAAGATAGTTATAGAACAAAACAATAATGTAATGAATGAGTATAATTGACAAAAGCAGAGAATATTGCAAAATCAGAAGCCTCTATCCCTTATAAAAGAGATGATGACACTCAAACATCATAGTGAGAATTACTTGACATTTTTGTGATCCTTTAAAATCTGGCATTTAAGTTATATAGAATGGGTGGTTTATTGCTTTTCCAGTCATGCAACTTCTCTGTTTAGTGAATAAAAACATAGAGCCAACAAATCAGAAACCATCAATCCTAAGTACCTTGAAAGACAGAAAAGACACCCATGATGAAGTCACCGATCTTCCCTCGAACCTACAGCGTGCATAAATGGAATTAACGCTAGCTATAAATGCAACGAGATCAGTATTTCATATAATACATTGCAAACTATAAGTAATTATAGATGTGAATGATATAAGAATAAAC
The DNA here is from genome assembly GCA_958450335.1 of Hibiscus tridactylites. Lineage (NCBI taxonomy): Eukaryota > Viridiplantae > Streptophyta > Magnoliopsida > Malvales > Malvaceae > Hibiscus > Hibiscus tridactylites. The sequence continues at coordinate 16,883,360 of OY288271.1, read as the reverse complement.
ACGAAACAGATTCAATTAGAAGTTAAAACGAAATAAACAACATGGAAAATACTAAAGAAACTCACTTCCAAAGGAAGTGTAGCTATCAATGGCGCACAAGTTTCCAGGGTCATAGGTTTATTAGTTGGAAGGAAGATGGTCTTAACCTGTGAAAAACATGTCATATTTTAAAAGTATATATTCAACAAATACTTAAGTAATTCGATCAGATGAAACAAAAGGCTAAGGCAAAATAAAGTAAAGATGGACAACAAACCTTATCCCAATTCTCTTCAATTTCAATACCTCCACATTCTGAAAAGCTGATGGTAGAACCAAGCCTTTCGGAGACAATTGAAAGGTAATACTCTTGCTCATGAGGAACAAAAGGTTCTACTATGAATGTAGTTATCGGAGCTTTGCAACTGCCCATTTCAACCTAAAATAAAAATAAATAATCAAGGATTCAGATCAGTGTTAACTGGTATTCAAAATGTAACTAGACAGGACAGTTTTATCTGCTTCATTCAGTAGAAACAAAATACCTGGAACAAAACCTAATATATATAATGCATAATTCTAAATAAATGAATTCTGAAACTAGTGAATGAGATTGCTAATTTTACTGAATTAGATAGATAGCATAGCCTTCTCTTACTGGGATCATGCAAACTAATTCAGAGAAATTTGATAAGAAACGGCAGCTGAAACAGTAAGAGAAAATTGCTACCTCAGTGCCAAGGCGTGCCTTAACGAATTCAGCAACTTGAGCAAGATCTAAATTGAGAGCAACCAAGCCACTCTTTCCACGTTTTCCGAACAACATATCCGGTTTGACAACCAATCTGGTGGACGAAAGCCACGCTTGTTGGTTCGTTAACTCGGTGAAATCAGTCGATTGAGTCACCTAACAAAGCAAACAACATCATTAGCATTGATCGAAGAGACTTACGCAAGGAGTGTGAGTTCCACTGTTGACTCATATCATACAATTTTCTTTGTTTGGTTGCATTTCAATATACAAATGAAAAGAATTCGATTTAAATGATAAAAGAAACCCGAGCAGAGCAGATTTGAAGGTCGATATTAGCGAGGCGTTTGAGGTGCTGTTTGAGAAGCCGCTTGGAATCGTACTCTCTGATCTTCTTGCGCGCCATTGTTTCTGTAATAGAAGATCTGAATCAAAATCCAGAGGGTCGAGGCTTTTGCTTTTGTAGTTGATAGAAGAGAAAGATGTTGATCAACTGAAAGGAAGGAAGGTTGGTTGGGAGAGAAGCGTGAAGAAGAATGATGGTGTTTGGTTAGGTTGGGTCAGGCAACTCAATGAGTAGGTGTTGGTTTCAAATTATCCGTTTCATATTCGAATATTTTTTTAACTCTTTTGTTGGTAGTATTGATTATTTATTTATTTTTTTGAACAAGTCGATATTTATTTTTTTAAGTATTTAAATTTTTTTATCAAAATAAGTGTTTAATATTTTGTATCGTAATTATTTTCAGGTCTTCTGTTAAAAAATATTATTTTCAATTGATAAGTTTTCAAGCGGTAATATTTTTTTACCTAACTTGTTATTACAAACAATTCGAAATGTTTTATGACTAATTTCAAGAGTTAGGTCTTGATTTCGCTTTCACAACGAAGTGTTTTGGCATAAATTTTTTGAACTTGGATTTTTATTTTTTGAGAAAAAATGAGAATAAAGATGCATAGCTTGAAATTGATGCATAGCAAATAAATGGTTTGAGATTTAAGATTATTTAATTTCTTAAAAATGAATCAATTTTGAATTTTTCTTGATTTTTTATGTTTGAAAAGGAAGAAGAGGGCCAAATGCCACATATTTTACATAGAAGAAAAAATTGACAGACAATTTGAAAATAGTTACATAATAAAATGTTAAACACTTACTTTAAACAAAAAGAAAGTTAAAAATATAAAAAAAAACAATATAATTTAAAAGTTTATTTTATGGTAAAGCATAAAATTAACATTAAGTAAACTTTGAAAATGTTATATTTAAATATTCACCGAATTATAATATTTGAATGCGTAAAAATTAAATCTGGCATGGATAAATATACTTAAATAAATAACTATTATCCATTATCATCTTAGTGAGGGAGGGTATTGTTCTGTGTGCCGTCCATTCTCTTTGTGAAATACAATACAAATAGACTATGTTGTGCATACATACTGCTTACGCCTTGCAACCAATTTTACGTATTAATTATTTTGTTGGTTTATTTGATTCCCATATTTGTCCTCACTCCAAACATAGCCATGTTTGGTAAATAATAGTTTAAATTAAAATTAGAAGTTTAAACTAATATTAGAAATTTAATCGGTCAAATCCGCTAACTTGAATGTTTAGTAAATAACAAATTAGAGTGAAATTTCTAATTTTAAAAAAGCTGCTAATGAGTTTTTGAAATTAGGGTAAACTATCTGTTTGACCACCAAACTATTGTGAAAGTTTTAAAATGACCACCATAGAAAAAAACGCACCATTTCAGTACCCAAACTATTAAAATGGGATCATTTTGGCCACCTGCCGTTAATGGGCTAACGGAAGGTGACGTGGCAGTTAAAAAATTAAAGGTATAATCACACATTTGGTCCTTATTATTTACACATTCTTTCAATTTAGTCCTAATTTTAATCTAATAAAATAAATTAATTAGGTGGTGACACGTGTCAACACCTTATTGGAGGAATTTAATTATTTATATTTAATTTAATAAATTTATTTTCATCCCCCAATCAGGTGGTGACACGTGTCACCTGATTGGAGGATGAAAATAAATAGAATTTTTGCACCCAGTGTGAATCGAACCTGGGTGGCTGGGTAAACCTGGGCAAGATGCACATGGCAAAGCCACTGGGCTAAAGCCATTTTTTGTGATATGAAGTGCAAATAATTTATATAATTCATAAATGATCGATCCTTACCTTCCGTTTGTAAACCCAGATGCCCTTATCAACCAACCCAAGAAGCAGTCAATCTCGATTCTATAATGGCTGCTCCGCCTCCTAGAGAATTAGAAACTCTCCCACGGCGGCGTAAAGTCTCGGCCAAGGCTCCTCCTGCTTCGCCTATGAACCTCTTCTCCGACTGTAAAGACTTCGCTTTCTACGAGAAAAATAAGAGCTCAGCCACAAACAAGAAGAACAGCAAAAGGGTTCACGCCAAACGCAATAATACGTCGTTTGATTCCATGTTCTTCAGCTCATCTTCTCATCAAAGTGTTAATTACGGTGGTCGTGGCTGTGGGTGGTGGTGGTTTAGCAGCGAAGACGAAATCGATATCAGTAAAATCATCCAGAAAACTCCCATCATAATCAAATAAATAGTTATCAGAATCAGCATGTTGGACGGGAGCAGACTTTTCAAGAGCCTGCAAATTTTGAACTAATCAATCAATGATATAACAAAGAGAAAGAGTAAACAACTAATTTGCAAGATAGTTCAACAAATCAGGTCTCAGAAAGACAATTATATTCTGAACCAGTGAATATGTAGAGTTACTATTGCATCAAAATCAAGGTTACTGTTCACATAAATTTGTTTCTCTAGCATACAAAAGTGTGCTTCAGAAATAATGCTCACTAGAAAAAAGGTTCAGGGCGTACCGCGTACAACATACCGAATAAGTTAGCAAAGTCTCTAATATCGTATATGTATTTTTCCTCTCCTGAAAATAGAATCGTGATCACCGGAGAAAGCGCAACGCTCGCCGGAAAAGAGCCAAGAGCGGGAATAAAGTAAAAGACAGATTTGCCGTTGTGAAAAGTTCCGACGATCCCTACACCGATTTCAGGGCATCGATGGTGGAGATGATCGTGGAGAGAGAGATGTTCGAAGCTAAAGAATTGGAGCAATTGCTGCAGTGTTTCTTGTCGTTGAACTCACATCACCATCATAGGATTATTGTCGAGGTTTTTACAGAGATTTGTAACACGTATGAATTAGATTAATTATTTGCACTTCATATCACAAAAAATGGCTTTAGCCCAGTGGCTTTGCCATGTGCATCTTGTCCAGGTTTACCCAGCCACCCAAGTTCGATTCACACTGGGTGCAAAAATTCCATTTATTTTCATCCTCCAATCAGGTGACACGTGTCACCACCTGATTGGGGGATGAAAATAAATTTATTAAATTAAATATAAATAATTAAATTCCTCCAATAAGGTGTTGACACGTGTCACCACCTAATTAATTTATTTTATTAGATTAAAATTAGGACTAAATTGAAAGAATGTGTAAATAATAAGGACCAAATGTGTGATTATACCTTTAATTTTTTAACTGCCACGTCACCTTCCGTTAGCCCATTAACGGCAGGTGGCCAAAATGATCCCATTTTAATAGTTTGGGTACTGAAATGGCGCGTTTTTTTCTATGGTGGTCATTTTAAAACTTTCACAATAGTTTGGTGGTCAAACAGATAGTTTACCCTTAAAATTATACATGTCATTAAATTTTTACATGTCATCTTCCATAATCCATGTCATCTTTAATTTTTTAACCTTAAAAAATTAAACATAAAATAATAAAAAGTAAAAGAAAAAAAAATCAAACTCCCCAATTACCAGTCGTCTCTCTCTCTATTCCCCCACTGCTTTTATCTCAATTCTCCATCTTTTCTCCCCAATTTCAGTGCCTCTATCCCAATCGCCTCTATCTCAATTTTCCATCTTTCAACAAACATTAAAAGTGAATCTAACAAGGGTTTCAACAAGCTTCAAGTAAGTATAGAGAGAGAGAGCTAATGTTTGGATAATAAATATATATATGCGTTCAAATTGAAATTAGCAATAGTTTTCAAATTGAAATTAGCAGTAGTTTGAAATTAGCAGTAGTTTTCAAATTGAAATTAGCAGTAATTTTTTTTGAAAATTGGATTTTATTCAATACTCCAAAGACCGGTGCCTCGTTAAAAAACCTTCCTAAACCTAAAATAGAGGAAAAAGAGTACACCAAATCAATGGAAGCTAACACAGACACTAACTTCTACATAGGAGCAACAAACACCGCTCTAATATAGTAACCAGCACATACGACATAGTAGCTTACATGAACCTACGACCGCCCCCAACAAAGCCAAACAGGTGGAAGCCCCTTCCCATACACACGACAACCAAACCTACAGCGCCACAGCCATTCCCTAAGTCAAGCGTCAGCCAGGTAACAGTGTTTTGTTAATCCAGACGAAGGGACTCGATCGGGAAATCCCAGATTTTGCCAATCTATCCGTTGTCCCATTCCATTCCCGCGTAATCACCTGTAAGCTCCAATCAAACTCAGAACACAGCTTGGAGATATCCATAACAGTAGGCTTGAATATGGCAGGGGCTAGGTAGGGCTTCTTAATCCAATCCACAATAACCGCACAATCCGTTTCTATAATTAACCTTGCAGTACCAAACCAGGGTGAAGACTTGAACAAGCCGCAAGCTTGTTTAACCGCGAGGAGCTCCGCCGTAGTTGCATCGAATAACCCAGCCTGTTTCGAGAACTACATCAGCAACTTCCCGCAGTGATCAACACAAATGCCGCCAATCCCAGCTCTCCCAAACCCTCCCATTACCGCCCCGTCAACCAAGAATTTCACGGTGCCAGCATCAGGGGCTCTCCGTTCCCGAACCAACTCAGACCCCTTCTTCACCTCCACATCTTTAAACCTCGCCGGGTTGCTATGGAGGTCTGAAATCGAGACTCCGCACGACGGCCACTTAGCCTTGCACCATAAACTTAATCGATGCACACAAGTGTCAAACAATGTCGCAGATGAGACCTTCGATCCCCTGAACACTACTTCGTTTCTGCACAGCCAAATAGACCAGATGAAACATTGAAAACTCATTAACCAAACTTTCTTACTCTTAAAGATCGAACCCAAATGCAACCAGCATGTCATCAACTCCTTTAAGCTGCTCGGGCATGTGAAATGAAGCCCCCACAGTTTACACCAGGATTGCCATACATTCCACACAAGAGTACACCTGCAAAAAAGGTGATCAATATTCTCATTCTCAATGAGACAGAATGGGCATAGCAAGCTTGGCAACCCATTAAACCCCCTTTTCAGCAGTAGTTTGAAATTAGCTAGTTTTCAAATTGAAATTAGCAGCAGTAGTTTTCAAATTCAATTTAACTATGGTGATTTAGATAATAAATTACTATATTTATATTAATATGTGTTTTCTTTTTTTCATATTTTTAATATAGAGCTAATGTTATATGTTGATACGATAATTTTGTTGTAGAGATGCTTCATAATAACGAGAAGGAAGAATCAAATAATTTGAATTTCGTAGGAAGAAAAAAAAAAGAAAATGTGAAAAGAAAAGAAAATAAAAATTAAATATAACTTGAAAGAAAATAAAGAAATAAAAATATAATACTTACTTAAAGCTTCGCAAGTTATATTATTATTTCTTTATGTTCTTTCAAGTTATATTTAATTTTTATTTACAACCCTTCTTCCTCTTAACTTAACATAACAGCTAAGTTGCACTGAAACGGATATGGGGATGGGATGGGGACAAAAAAAATATTTTTTAAAATTATAAGGTACGGATACGACAAGGGTACAAAAATAATGTTTTTATGAGAATGATTAAATTATGTTGAATCTTTGTAGTGTATTGATTTTTAGTTTGTAATCTCGTTTCTCTCCTTGAGAGTGTATGAAAATAATGTTTTCATGAGAATGATTAAATTTGTTTAATAGATTGTAGGTGGATAGCTCAAGCAAGGAATAAAAGAGGTGCATCAGCGGTGAGGGAAGGTTGATGAAGCAATCTGGCATACAAGCTTTTGAAACTCAACGACTAACCTGATTAGAAATATTTTTGTGTATGTTTTATCAGCGGTGTGCATCAATTTTTACCTATCCTTCTCCGAGACAGTAGATACAAAATTAAATTAATTATTGTACATATTCTCATTTGTAGTAAAAAAATAATGAAAGTGTTTTAAGCTTAAAAGTATTATTGTCAACAATTTCAGTTGACAAAAGCAAGTTGACAGGTTTTACTCTGTATATGAAGCATTAGAAGGTTAATCAAACTTTTCTTTAGACAATATAATTTTTTGCGATTGATCATGTAGTAAGTTTTACGTCACTGTTACCTTATAGTTGCTCTATACAACAACAAAAAAAACTGTTGAAAGAGCTCGACTAGCCATGCTCATTAAACATTAGAAATCTCATAGTTATGGTGACATAGTTTATATTGGCATGTTTAATAAATTTGGGATTGAACGAACATATGAAAATGTGATCTTGCTAAGGACATATACTTTACCAATCGTTGTGAGGCAATGCTTTTGAAGGGGGCGCTAAAAATTTTAAGAGATTCAATAATGTTTGTTGGTCATTTTAAATCATTGTGCTACTATAATAAATCTAATTTATGCGAAGATCAAGTCATACTATTGAAGATAAAAAATCATGTACCAAACATTTATCTTGATTATTTATAAGAATGTTAAAATATAAATAAAAGATGACTTTCACAAGAACATTTAGCTTATCCTTGTATAATTAACTTAAAAGAAAAAAACCTATAATATAACTCAAATAAAATCTAAAGTTTAAAGTACTAATGTAATAAAATCTAAAGTTTAAGGTACTAATGTAACCCATGAATGCCGGATTTCATTTTTGATCCAAATGTCCATATGAAAAGCTTTAACCTGTATCATTTGAATAAAAAAATAAATATTTAATTTCTATATAGAGCAGAATCAATTCTTAAAAAAATAAAATCAAGTATGGAATAACAATATATTTTTTGTGTGAAATAAAATAACTAACCTATTATTATAGTTTTGGATTTGGATGTCCTTCACTATATTTGTAAGGTTCCTATGATTAGTGAACACATAAAATTAAACTTGATAAAAATAAAACTTCTTCAATGAAATACTACAATGAAATCATATATTTACCTGAATATTTGGTGTAAAACTAAAGTTATGTGCATAAAGCATGTTTGATTCATTCATTCTCCATTCACTAGATGTCTATATTAAAAATAATATAAATCAGTTAAATTTGAAATAAAAAAGATAGTTACTATGATTTTGAGTTAAAAAATGCCTGACTCAAATTTAGAGTAGTTGTCGCATTATTTTGTTGCACAATTCTATGAGGAAAGTTAAGAGCATCGGAGTACCAACTACTACCTGGACCCTAAAAAACAAAAATTAAAAATAAATTTCATTTAGATGCATTTTAAGAATACTTTATTCTAAAATTAGTACTATAAGTAATTACCGTATTAAAAAATTGCATTGTATTCTGGTACAGAGGTTTATAAATATTACTTGTTGGCATTATCACCGAAGGAATAATCTATAATTAAAAAGAAAATTATAATAAACCGTAAAAAGTTGTCAAAGATGATATGATACCAATTAATTTTATACATACAAAGTTATCATGATGTGGAGTGATACCAACAGAAGCATCTAAAGACTTTCCAATTGCTGATTGTTTCATTTTTTCTGTAAAACACTTAAACTTCTCAAAAACAATATAATTTAAATATAAAATAAATTTAAACAAAAAAAATTATAAGCTCTTATTTTGTTTGGTTGACGTGGATGCTTTTAATTTTTTTTTTCAAGATGGCCTTTAAGTCTAGCATTAGAAACTTCTTTTGGCCTAACACATGGAGGATTTAAGACATAAGAATTATCAATTGCACATCTTTTTACAATCTCATCATCTTTATTTGATAATTCTTCAACAAGCGACCTTCTTACATTTCCTAAAAAGAAAAAAAAGAAAAGTCATTACCAAATATCTTAAAGAATATAAAATTTTACATTTTATAAGTATATTTCGCTTACTTGTTTGCGCCGATACTTTTGAAGCTTCTGCCTTATCATTCCTGAGCTCGGAATCTTTAGTACTGCATAAAATTTTCAATTCTTCCTAAACTTTCAAGTCACCTTCGTATAATTTTTTTTTGACAAAGCTCTATTATTTTTCCGCTTTTTTGACTTTTAACAATAAAGTCATAAGCAAATCGAACCATACGATTACGAAATACACTCTCAATATCAACCTCAGTAGTGTGTTGATGTGAGAACTCATCAATCTTATCAACATGCACATTCTTCTTAGCATCTTTAGTCCATCTTTTGGAGATGTACTGCTCAGGAATTTTCCTGACATTTTTAACACTGAGAATTCGCAAGGCATGAGAGCAAAGATATTGACAAAAATCATACTTCTTACAAGTACAATAAATCTCCATGGTAGATGTGTTAAATTTGACTGTTCGTATTCTTGAAATATTTTCTTCCATCGTCACTTCAAATGTATAAACTGAGTTATCTTGAGCAACTTCTCTCCATGTTAACGAAATTCTATCAAGAAATTCTTTCTGAAAGCGCTTGAATATTTCATGAGTATACACTTTCGATGCATGAATCAAAATACCATAATTTTTAATTGTACATGTAACTGACCTATTTTTGCATTGAAAATCTTTCTCACCTTCAGAAGAACGCCATCTTGCAACTAAGTTTTCAAACTCCAAAATGAATTCCGTAAAAGAAGTAGTGGCCTTTGAAATACCATGTAAAACATTAGTTGTGGCTTCAGCCCTCTGAGAAGATTTAATTTGGGAAGAAAATATATCAATGCTAAAAGTAGTACTCCATTTTTCACGACATCTATACAAACCTTTCAACTATCTATGGTCATGAAGCTTATAGTCATTCATCATTTTTGCCCAAGTTTCTTCAAATTCTATCTCTGATTCACAACCTTGCATGCATTTATGAAACAAAGTATGAAATTCTGCATTTGAATTAAGACTACCAAGATGCGAAGGTGCATTCTTAGAAATATGCCATAGACATAATCTATGACGTGAATAAGGAAATACCTCTTGAATCGCTTTACTAATTGCATGATCTTGATCCGCGTCATTATGATTTTTAGAGATTGATTTTCCATTGATTGCAAGAAGGACTTGAACAACCATACAAAAGAAGCGGTCGTCTCGTCTAACAGAAAAGCACAAGCAAACATTATAGTTTGTCGGTGATGATTAATCCTTACAAAGGGAGCACAAATCAAATTATATCTATTGGTACGATAAGTTGTATCGAAAATCACAATATCACCAAAATAGTCATAATCAATCCTTGATCTACCATCTCTCTAAAAGAAATTTGTCATTCGATTTTCTTGATCCACTTGAACTGTGTAAAAGAACATTGGATCTTCACTTGCTCTCACCTTAAAGTGGTTAAGCAAGCTTTGACCATCTCCTGCTTCAATAATCATCATATTTTGTTTATTCAGATAATTATAGCAATCTCGCTTTGTAAACCCAATATTTTCAGATCCACGTGCTTCCTTCGACATGTAAGAAAAAACATCAGTAGGACGTATTCCAGCACTAACCATTGAACTAATGACATTAGCTTTGGCTGTCGGAAGAGATCTCGCAGATCTAAGTAAATATCTTTTAGAAGGAGTTGCTAACTCATGATTATGCTCCGAAATAAAACGAGTGACTGTCCAAATATTGTCTTGCACCGTAAAACGAATCATCGCTTGACATCTAGTTCTAGTTTCTAACTTATTAAATTGCTTCGCATTGATTTCACCCTCAAATTCTTTGAAACCTTCCTTAGAACAAAAATAATCTTTGCAACGAATAAAATTAGTGCCAGAAACATACCTGTTTCTACCTCTTCGAACACTAAATCCAATACCATGACCATAATTTTTATACAAATTGTAAGCCGCTTCTTCACTATCAACGACAACTCCCATCAAATTCACACTTTCTTTTTCTTTTCTTCGTACGAAATTTAAATTATTTGATTCTTCCTTTTCGCTGTTATGAAGCATCTCTGCAACAAAATTATCGTATCAACATATAACATTAGCTCTATATTAAAAATATGAAAAAAAGAAAACACATATTAATATAAATATAGTAATTTATTATCCAAATCGCCATAGTTAAATTGAATTTGAAAACTACTGCTGCTAATTTCAATTTGAAAGCTAATTTCAATTTGAAAACTACTGCTAATTTCAATTTAGCTCTCTCTCTCTCTATATATATATATATGGAGATAATAAAAATTAAATATAACTTGAAAGAATATAAAGAAATAAAAATATAATACTTACTTGAAGCTTGTTGAAATCCTTGTTAGATCCACTTTTAATATTTGTTGAAAGATAGAAAATTGAGATAGAGGCACTGGAATTGGGAGGAATCCAATTTTAACATTTGTTGGATAATTCCCCCATCCCTTTATTTTAACGTTTGTGTACAAAGAATAAGAGAAAGACGATTAGAAATTGGGGAGAAAAGATGGAGAATTGAGATAGAAGCAGTGGGGGAATATAGAGAGAGACGACTGGTAATTGGGGAGTTTGGTTTTTTTTCTCTTTTACTTTTTACTATTTTATGTTTAATTTTTTAAGGTTAAAATATTAAAGATGACACAGATTATGGAAGATGACATGTAAAAATTTAATGACATGTATAATTTTAATTGGGTGGTCCCATATCCTAGGTGGTAGGAAAGACCTATAATATAATTTCTCGTGCCGTCCATTCTCTTTGTGAAATACAATACAAATAGACTATATTGTGCATACATACTGCTTACGCATTGCAACCAATTTTACGTATTAATTATTTTGTTGGTTTATTTGATTCCCATATTTGTCCTCACCCCAAACATAGCCATGTTTGGTAAATAGTAGTTTAAATTTAAATTAGAAGTTTAAACTAATACTAGAAATTTAATCGGTCAAATGCACTAACTTGAGTGTTTAGTAAATAACGAATTAGAGTGAAACTTCTCATTTTAAAAAAGCTGCTAATGAGTTTTTGAAATTAGAAGTTTTGATATAATAGTTATAAAGTTCATTTTACCTTTAATAATTATAAAAAATCTCTAAATAACCTAAATTAAACATTTTCTATTTTAATGCTCCACCCTTACATATTTACATTGTGTAAACTAATATATATATATATATATATATATATATATATATATATATATATATTCGCACACATTTATATTTGTATTTAAATTTAATAATTTTTTGAAATAGGTACCAGCTGAGCCATTTATTATAGGATAAAAAAAGCTTACAAAACACATGTCTGAAATACCAAAAAACACGAAGGAAAAACACGAAAGTAAAGAGACACAACCCAAAAGGGAGAAAACAGAAAATAACAATGGGGAAAGCTCAGATGATCCAAATTTCCTCGATTAATTACCATAGGAGACTTGTTGGAGCTCGAATCGAGAAGAAGATAGGCTTGCACAGTAAAGCCCTAAAAATACGAACACGATTACGGTGGATCTATCCATCGTCAGTCTGCATCCGCTGCCAAAAGGATTGGAGACGGTGCCTCCTCTATCCAGAAACCATCCATGGCGGCCAATCGACCCTCCCGAGCCATTACATGCGCCGTTGAATTCCCTTGGCGGCCAGTGAATAGGAATCAGCAACTTCGAAATCTATTGGAGATCACTTTTGCGTCAAAGATGAGGAGACGAATCGATGACAGGTCAGTGGTTCTTCCGTTCAATTTTTGAATTACCGTTTTTGAATCCCCTTCAACAATTATATCTGAACACCCAATATCCTCTGTAAAACATAATCCATGTATCACCGCAAGGGCTTCCGCTTCAAAGGCAGAAACGATATTGAAATTAATACGGTAAGCCGCTCCGATAATATACCCTTCAAAACCTTTTATTACAATTCATGATATTGATTTTGCTGCAGTCGATAAAAAACAAGCATCCACGTTAATTTTTACTTGTGTTTCAGGGGATAACCAGTGTATATTTACACGGATATTCAAATGTGAAAGCCCAGTAGATATAAATTGTAGCTCAGCAACATATCCCCTGATGAAGGTCACCACTTCAATAACAGATTGTGCAACATTCTCATTCACTAGTTTATTCCTTGCAAACCAGATAGCCCACATTGCAATGATGATTTCTGTTTGCCTAGTATCAGTATGTTTAGATAACATCCATACTAACCAATACTGAAATTGATACTACGATACCTGATTAGGCCAATGAAATCCAAGCATCTGCCATACTTGTACATTAAAATCACATGTAAAACTAGCATGATCATTATCCTCATCCTGACTTTGACATCTTGAACATTTTGGGGACTGACGTACATGTTTAGTGTATAAATTCTGCATTGTTGGGATGTAATTTCATGTAAAATTTTAAACTAGGATCTTAGTTTTAGATGAATATGAGACATTCCATATCGATTTATACATGGTTGACACATCATCATCTAAACCCCCTTTGATTGAAGTAGTTTATATGCACTACGAACTGAATACTGTCCCGAAAGCTCACCAACCCAGTATATCATGTCTGAGATAGGAATAGTAGGAAGTCTTATAGATAAGATAACAGTAACATCTTCAGTATTAAAACATGAGGAAATTAGTTCTTCATTCCACTGCATTCCTGTAGTGGAAATTAAATCTGAGACTCTAGATAAACCTTGGATATTTGGGGAAGAAATCTTCCTTTGTGGTGACTTTGGCAGCCAAAAATCATTGCATATGTTAATGAAATTGTCACTTCCAACAGACCACTTGCATCCCATCTCTAAAAGTCCCCGAGAGCTCTATATACTCTTCCAAATATAAGAAGGATTAGATCCTAATGGTGCATTCATGAAGTCCTTGCTATAGAAATACTTTGACCTCAACAGTCTTGCTACCAAAAAGCCTGAATTCTGAACAATCTGCCATCCTTGTTTTGCTAAAAGTGCAATATTAAATTTGCACATGTCTCGAAAACCCATACCACTTTCATCTTTCAATTGACATAAATTGTCTCAAGTGCACCAATGAAATCTTTTCTTTTCACTCGACTTTTGTCACCAAAATCTAGTAAAAATTACTTCTAATTCCTTACAAAAAGTCATTAGAAATAGAAAACATGACATTGCAAATACGGAAATCGATTGTAGGACTGCCTTTATGAATACCTTCTTACCTCGCATCAATAATGGTTGGACACTCCAATTCTGAATTTTCTGTCGACATCGATGCCTAAGATATGCAAGGGATAATTTCTTGTTACGTCCTAAAATGTATGGCAAATCAAGATACTTCTCTGAATTCCCTTGACTTGTGACACCAAAGATTCTACAAACATCATGACGATTTTCATTAATAACATTAGAGCTGAAAAAAAGATTGGATTTGTCAAAATTAATCAACTGACCAGAACACTGTGAGTATGTTGTCAAAACATTTTGAAGACACATCGCTCCTCTTGGTGTTGCCTCCCCAAACACTATATTGTCATCTGCAAATAACAAATGAGAGATAAAAGGTGCGTTTCGATTGATGCGAACACCCACCATAGTATGTTGTTGGGAAGCAGTTCGCAATAATGAGGACAATCCCTCACTACAAATCAGAAAGAGATAGGGACTAATTGGATGTCTTTGACGAATTCTTCGGCTCGGCTGAAAAATAGAACCAATACGATCATTTGCAATCACAAAATAGGAAACTAAAGTAATGTATCTCATCAAATTTTCAATTCACTTTCCTGCAAAACCCATTTTCTGTAGTATTTGTTCCAAAAAAATTCATTCCACCCTATCATAGGCTTTTCTCATATCTAGTTTAAGAGCAAAAGTGTCACGACGACCGACTCTTTTATTCTTCAAATATAAATAACTATTTAATTAATATAAATAATATATCAAATATGTTTAGTAATATTATATCAAAAAAATATTTTTTCATAATTTAATTAATTTACAAAATATTGATAACTAATAACTATTCAAACAAATACTGAATTTAATCATGTCCTTTTATGTATTTTTGCTTGTTTAAATAATCAAATAACTATCATTTATAAGTTAATTTTACCAAACACTTTTATACAATCCGCTAGTCAAATCAGCTAATATAATCAGCTATCAGCTAATATAATCAGCTATCCGCTAATTGCCAAACAGGGCTTGTATATTATTTTTTGAAAAATAATTTTTGTAAGCAGGATGAATCAAAGATTAATTCACGAAGTATGAATGTTGTTACAGTAAATGAAAGAAATCATTTGGGAAAACTTACGAGTTTTGACAAGTACCTAAAACAGAGGACGAGTTTTAGTGAAAAACATGTTATTTATAGAAGATCTAAATTCGAGCAGTTTGTTTGTACGATTGTGTAATTTCAAAATGTTAAAAATAAAAAAATATCACCATGTAATCAAACATAATATAAAAAAAAAAGTTTATAAAGATTTAAGTTTTCTGATATTTCAATTAGAATTCAGTGTTAAATGTTGTGTTTTCACTTGAAATGACAAAATTTGAAGAAAAAGAAATCTGTTTTAATCTCTATCACTTCCAATTTCCAACGACTCCCACCCTATCCAACCCTAATTTTATATCTTCCAAATTAGTGTGTTGTCGTGCCTTATTCGCCTTCGAAGTCTATGTCTAAAAGCCCAACATCCCTAAAATTGAAAGCCTATAGAGAGGGGAGGGGAGCATAAATCAATGGTCATGTTTGGTAAATAGATATTTGGGCAAAAATTAGAGGTTCGAGGCATAATTAGAGGTTTGATGAGTCAAATTCGTTAATATTATTGTTTGGTGAATAACGGATTGAAAGAGCGGATTGAGATGAAAACGCTAATTTTGAAAAAGTTCATAATATGAGTTTTTTGAGATTAGAGGTTTGATATTAGAGTTGTAAAGACTCTTTTACCCTTACTAGTTACCAAAAATCTCAAAATAACCTAAATTAAATATTTTCTCATATATTTATAAGCTAATCTTATTTATAAGTTAATCCTATTTTTTATTATTATTACATATTTATACGTGTATTTAAATTTATTAATTAATTAAATTATATTAAAATAATTATATAAATAATAAATTAATATATAAATCATTTGAATATGTTTAAAAAGTTATATTAAAAATAACTTTATAGATCTAATTAATATTAATTAGATACAAAATATTGATAACTAATAAACTATTCAAACAAGTATTGGATATAATCATGTCTTTATATGTCATTTTGCTTGTTTAAATAATCTAACAGCTATCAGTTAATTTTACCAAATACTTTTATACAATCAGCTAGTCAAATCAACTAATGTAATCCATTATCCGCTAATTGCCAAACATGGCCAATATATTTAAGTCAAAAAAAGAAATGTTGATTTTTTTGGTCGATCGAACCCAACCTAAAAATTGGAAGCCTTTATATAAATATGATTTGACATTTGATAATTATTTGATACATTAACGGTGAAAAATTTTAGTTTCCACAAGTGCATTAATTTTAGGGTTTAGGGGCTTAATTCATGGTGTAGGGTTTAGGGGTTTAGTAGTTTAGTAGTTTAGAATTTAGAGATTGTGAATAGATTTTAGGGTTTACGGTTCGAATTTAGGGTTTATAAGTTAAAACCTAAATACTTAGCATATTACCATAAACCTAAAACCTAACCTCTAAATCCTAATTCCTAACTATAAACCCTAAATTCTAACTATTACCCCCTAAATTATAAACCCCTACACCTAAACTAAGTCTCTAATCCTTAAAATTAAGGCGCTTGTAAAAACTAAAAGTTTTCAACCGCCAATGTATTAGATATAAATCTATATTTTAAACCCAAACTTACATAATAAAAGCATAATTCAGTACTGAAATTTTAACAAAAAATCTGACTAATTCGACCTGCGCGAACTTTTGATAATTTTTAAGTTTAGAGTTTGACTTTTTTTAATAGAATAACTACAAATTCTGATAATTTTTATTCAAATTATTGATATAAGTATCAGTTTAAATTATTGACTTCTTTCCTAACAAACTGCTTGATTTTTTTTGATAGAAATGAATTGGGTATACCTATAGGCCTCGTTAAAACCCCTAAACCTAAATGGGGAAAAGAATACCTATCGAAATACCAATACAAAGAACAACGCTAGCAAAACCTCGTCTACATAAGCCTAATCACAAAACTACCATAATCATGACTCTAAACACCATGGAACAAGCGACACGGATAACCCCCTTAACCACCGGGATCAACATGCCACCGAGCCTTAGCACCATTGCCTAAGCGTTGCTCGGCTTCCACCTCCAAAACCCCTCGTAAGCACATGCCACGATCCACGACAACCAACGTCATCACAAGTATAAAAGGCTCCAAGTAAGTCGACGCAGCAAGGCCCCCATCCCGACTCAATGACGAAAGTTTGTCGGCAACACCATTACTGTCCCGCTTGACATGATTGATCATAACTCGTCAATCGCGACAAATCAACTCCCTAATATCCTCAACCAGCACACTACCGGCCAAAGCCGCCGATTTACCGGCAATAATCCTCATGATCTCCTTACAATCCGTTTCAACTTCTACACATCTATAGCCCATCGTCCATGCATAGAGCAAGCCATCATGCAGCGCCCATAATTCCGCTAGAAGAACTGAGCATCTACCCACATGCCTAGAAAAACCGAAGAGCCACTCACCCGTCTCATCTCGAATCACTCCACCAATCGCTGTCCGGTTATCCTTCGTGTTTACCACATCATCAACGTTGAGCTTAACTCAACCCGACGTCGGCACCGACCAATGCACTAAAGGACGAGATTGGTTCGTCCCCTTTTGTCGTGTTAGTGAAAATGCTCGACCACACTCTTCCACCAAGTGATCACCTCAGCTCAATATGTCCTCCCGTAACACAAAGCTCTCGTCTAAGACCATGTTGCATCGTGTTTTCCAGAGCAACCAACAATACACCGAAAATCTAACACTCCAAAATATGCCTGTCGATACCCTAGTACTGCTCTTGACAAGGTTGCGTAGCATCCAATTCTCAAAAGAACCTTGAAAGAACACGCCATGCTGTTCGGGGTCAATCACGCGCTTCCATAGCTCAACTGCTATCGGACAATCGGACAATGTCGAAGGACATGATCCAAATCCTCGGAATCCTTCCGGCAAACAACACACTTCTCTGACAAAGCTAAATGTTGCCTTACCCTTTCCACATTTGTAAGGTGGCGCTAATGAACCGCAAGACAAATAAAGACTCTTATTCATTGAGGAACACACAACTGCCAAAATAATTCCCCACTTATTTCTCAGATCCACCACCACTCTATTAACCAGATAGTCATATGCTGGTCGAAGCGTGAATACCCTATCATCAGTCCATCGCCAACTAGGGCAATCAACACCTAACGATGCTCGAGGTGGTTTGTCTGCCGCCAATTGCTCCAAAACATCCTTAGGCAGGTTCAATGCTAACTTGTCCCAGTCCTAGTCCCCCAAATCCGTAACCAAATTCGCGACCATCGCAGGCCTTGGCGCAAATTTGGATAGCCAAGAAAAGATTAACCGTCCAATCAGATTAAACTAGTTATCATACCAAAAATTCGTAGATGTTCCATCGTGAATCTCCTAAGATACGCTTTCTTTAATATCATCTCACACACTCATCAATCCCTTCCAAAGTCTCGAACACTTTGTGCAGTGGATCGACAGCGACAACACCTCCTCCCAATTATACTTCGCCCGAAGAACCTGAACCCAAAGTTTATCCACATCTTTTAGAAGCTGAAACCCAGTTTTCATTAAGAACGCTCTATTTTGCTGGAAAATATCTTTAAAACTCAAACATCCCTCAACCATAGGCCTCTAAATCGTCTTTCAAGGTACCAAACTAATGCCCCTCAACCATAGGCCTCTAAACCGTCTTCCAGGTACCAAACTAATGCCCCTCAACCATAGGCCTCTAAACCGTCTTCCAGGTACCAAACTAATGCCCCTCAACCATAGGCTTTTGAATCGTCTTCCAAGGTACCGTCTTCTAAAGTTTATGCTAATGCCCCTTTAAATTTAATCAAAGGAAAAAAGTACACATAAAAATGTACAAAAATGTGAACTGCAATGTGATCAAACATGAGCACAAAACCAAACAATCTAAAGGCCCGTTCAGCACAACTTGCTTAACGCAAATCCCCTACCAAACGACCATTGAAGGAAAAGCTGAAAAAACCATCTTGCTGGAGACACTCGTTTGAGGCGCAAAATCAAGAAAAAACGGCCACAACGCGACGTTAAGTATGGTGTTCAGCACAACTTCTCCGTTTGACACTCGAACGACCATTTCAGAAGCTGTGCTGAGCGAACCCTTAGCTAAGAGAGAACCCTTAATTGACATTTCACATAGGACTACTTAGGCCATCGAAGACATAGTCCTCCATTAACACCGACGCAAGAAACTCCAGTGGCTGGAAAAAAATGAGTATTGAGTGATCCATCTCTTATAAGTTTCGCCAAATAATCTACTACTTCATTCGTCTCTCGGAAGACATGAACAGAACTCATCTCCCAGTCTCGTGTAATAAGTTTGTGTATATTATTGATTTTATCGAATCTGGTTCAATCGTGTATGTGTAACAATTAGGTTGAATTTTTGAAGTGAAAATCAAAATATATAGGTTAAAATTTTTATTATTCTGATCAGAATAGGCTGTCATTAATTATTATTAATCACGGTTGCTCCTCAGCTAAATTAGGGCCGTTGTTGTCAATTCTCGTCAACACAACAAATAAATTAGTCGAATAAAATTTGACTTAATTTGAAAAATCTAAAATTTTGATTCGATGTGAAAATCTTGTTTCGAAATTTTATATTTGATTTAAAAATTTTAAATAAGATTTGAGTAGTAAAATAAAAATTTGAATAATTTAAAATTTTTAATAATTAGTGAATTAATTTTCAAATTACAGTTGAATCTCTCAAATTTGCCCCATATATATACTCCTTGTCCCACTAAAACTGTCACATGTTGACAATTTTTGAGTCAAACTTTTTCAACTTTGACATCTTATAATTTAAAATTTATTATTGATAAAAATATTAAAATATATATTTTAAAAACCTTGAATCAAGTAGTTTTTAAATATATTTTTTATAAATTTTAATTAATTAAATTTTTTAAATAAATTATAGTCAAAGTTAAAAAAAATTGACCAAAAAAAGTCAACGTATGACAGTTTTAGTGGGACAGAAGGAGTATATATTATATATATATACATATATTACATATGAAAAATATATATGTATATAGTGGTAGCAGTTTAAGTTAGAATTAATAACATACTATTATAAATAAGGTTTTATTTTGATGCACAAGCTGTGTAAAATTTTTTTTACACATTTCTTTTATAAAATTTAAAATCTAAATCACAAACCCTAGCAACCTAAAACCTAAGCCCTAAATCCTAAACTCTAAATTCTAAATTCTACCCATAAACCTTAAATTATATACCCTACATACTAAACCCCTAAACCCTAACCTAAAACCCTAAACCCTAAACCCTAAAATTAAAGGGCTTGTGTAAACTAAAGTTTACACAAGCTTGTGCATCAAAGTATTTTCCTTATAAATATGGGTTTTATTTTGATGCACAAGCTGTGTAAATTTTTTTTACACATTCCTTTTATAAAATTTAAAATCTAAATCACAAACCCTAGCAACTTAAAACCTAAACCCTAAATCCTAAACTCTAAATTCTAAATTCTACCCATAAACCTTAAATTATATACCCTACATACTAAACCCCTAAACCCTAACCTAAAACTCTAAACCCTAAAATTAAAGGGCTTATGTAAACTAAAGTTTACACAAGCTTGTGCATCAAAATATTTTCCTATAAATATTTACAATTAGATTTGAATAGAAATTCAAACACTTCAAAAAAGAACTCGACTGAATTAAAAAAAAATTGACATGACTCAACCGATGTTCACCCAAATGAAATATCCACGTCATCAAGAATAATCACGGAACTTCGCCACATAAGATGGTGGCATCCGTCGTAAATTTAGGAAACATCAGGCCGAATCTTGTAAATGAGTCAACGTATATAAGTCATCGCTCCACTTCTCTGAGTTAGGATTTTTCAAAAAATTAAAATAAAACACTTCCCTTTCCCGCCAAATTGTTTTTTCTTTTTGCTGCTCTATTCAAAACCCTTTTCTAGTTTCGCATTCTCGAAGTTAGCGCGCGGCCGCCGCAGAGGCAATAAGCCGAATTCGCCTTCGAAGCTTGTAGATTCTAGGCTGGAAATCATAGGAAATTGTCTGCAGAGTTGGGAAATGTGAGTTTTTCTCGTTCGATTCCTTTTCTTTTAGTTTCTTTAGTATTTGGTACCGTTCGAATCCTAATTTGCCTTTGAATTCGAGTTTCGTTTGATTGGAAGTTGAAGTGTTAGGCATATGCCATTGATGTTTTCGAGATATAATATTGGGATTTTATGCGTTTTCTGGTATTAATTTGCGAGACTTGAACTTAATCGATCTTTAAATTCCTGGGTTTCTATTTGAGTTTGATTAATACTTTTTTCCTGAGGATTGTGACATATTGGGATATTGCTTTTTTATGTGTTTTCTGGTATTAATATGCAAGACTTGAACTTAGTCGAACATTAAATTCCTGGGTTTTGTTTTGTGTCATGTCGATGGAAAAATTGGGGGAAAATTTAGGGTTTCTGAAGGCTTGTGGAGATCGGGCGTTTGAAGGAAGGTTTGAAATCGATAATCAAAATTTACGACTTAATTACTATCCTGAGGAAAACGGTGTCGTCCAAGGATTGTGCTGTGATGCTGCCGAGACATTGGGTCAAGTAACAAGCGGGAGTGTGAGCCCAATTGGAGTTAGCCCAAACAAGCAACCCAAGACTGAATAAATTATCAGAACACAGCTAGCACAGCTGGAGAGTGATCGTGACAAATTGGTATCGAGTCCCGATCACACTCCCGCTGTGCTAGCTGTGTTCTGATAATTTATTCAGTCTTGGGTTGCTTGTTTGGGCTAACTCCAATTGGGCTCACACTCCCGCTTGTTACTTGACCCAATGTCTCGGCAGCATCACAGCACAATCCTTGGACGACACCGTTTTCCTCAGGATAGTAATTAAGTCGTAAATTTTGATTATCGATTTCAAACCTTCCTTCAAACGCCCGATCTCCACAAGCCTTCAGAAACCCTAAATTTTCCCCCAATTCTTCCATCGACATGACATTTTGAGTTTGATGAATTACTTTTCATGAGGAATGACATCTTGGAATGTTGCATTTGTTTCTTTGGCTTTTTTTGTAGTTTCTCTAGTGGTTTAAGTTCCTAAAATGCCTAATTCTTTGTTGAAAATGCTGTTGAACTATTTGTTAGAAAACTCCCATATTTTCTTGTAACATTTTGTATATTGGTTATTAATTGATCCTACTTTCTCATGCAAGATAGCTCCTAAATGGCTGATCATCAGGTTGCAAGTGACCAGCATCCAAATGGGGAAATACTTACACTATTAATCTGGACAATTTCAGCAGACGTCTGAAGGCTGTGTCTGTTCGCACTGGGATTAACATAAAGATGAGTTTTGGGGCTCTTCTTATGTTGTTGCAGTAGCTACACCACAGCCTTCAAAAGACCTGCAATATTTGAAATCATCAGCTCTAGACATTTGGTTGCTAGGTTATGAGTTTCCGAGACTATAATTATTTTCATAAAGAAGCAGATTCATTTCTTGTGTAGCCAGAAGAAAGCTTCTCTTCTAGAAGTTGTGAAGAAATCTGCCTAGGATGCCGTGAGGGCTGATGTTGTGATGCATGTGAAGGCAAAGAGTGATGATGGAGTTGCATTGATGGATGCTATATTTAATATGTCCATCAGGGTACAATACAAGGGATCCGAAAATGATGCTCCTATTTTTGGTTACATAGCTCGAGAAGCTCCTGAAGGAAAGCTTTTAGAGACTTGGGCTGAACAACTAAATGGTTCTGGCTTTCAGATTACATTATCTGACCTGTTTGCTGTTAAAGACAAAGAGGAGTTTATGAATGTCAAGAAAGCTGCTGGTATTTTAGAAGAATGTAGTTGTTAAACTCAAACCTATAGCTCTGAAGTGTCATATTGTTAGTGGATAAATGTTTGACTGTAAATTGGTGGCATCATTTAATGGCAGTAAACATGTTTCTTTGTTATTGCGTGTTTACGTTCCACACTTTATGGGACTGCATTTACTGACATATGTGGTAACTTGTCTAAGACATGTTCGAATGACGTTCCTAAATGTTGTAGCGTTATATAACTGCTGTTTGTATTTCTTAAATTTATGAGTTGAATTTACCATGGTTCAAACCCATTGAGTGGTCTGAGTAAAAAAAACATTGTTTTTCTTAAAAGACCCGAGTTTGAGCAACATTATTTATTCGGTGTTTGTGGCTTTTCAAATGGTTAAGAGTAAAGAACATATACTACCATATAATCACAGCTTTCTTCTAACAGTATGACACTTCAGAGCTATAGGTTTGAGTTTGACAATTACATTCTTTTAAAATACCAGCCGCTTTCTTGACATTCATAAACTCTTCTTTGTCTTTAACAGCAAACAGGTCAGATAAACCATTAGTTACATCAGTAAGCCGAAAGTCAGAACCATTTAGTTGTTCAGCCCAAGTCTCTAAAAGCTTTCCTTCAGGAGCTTCTTGAGCTATGTAACCAAAAATAGGAGCATCATTTTCGGATCCCTTGTATTGTATCCTAATGGACTTAAAAGCTTTCCTTCAGGAGCTTCTTGAGATATGTAACCAAAAATAGGAGCATCATTTTCGGATCCCTTGTATTGTACCCTAGTGGAGTTGCATTGATGGATGCTATATTAAAGTCCATCAGGGTACAATACAAGGATCTGAAAATGATGCTCGTATTTTTGGTTACATAGCTCAAGAAGCTCCTGAAGGAAAGCTTTTAGAGACTTGGGCTGAATAACTAAAAGGTTCTGGCTTTCAGCTTACTGATGTAACTAATGGTTTGTCCGACCTGTTATGTGATGAACAATATTGTGATTCCAAAGCTTGAGAGTGTAATTGACGAGGAGAAGAAAATTACTCATGCTGCCTTGATGGATGAAACTGGGAAAGCTATAGTGAATCCGCAGCTAGCTAAAGTAAAGCTTAAGCCAGAGAATGTTGATATTTGTTATCCTCCCATATTTCAAAGTGGGGGCGAGCTTGATCTCAGACCTAGTGCTGCAAGCAATGACGAAAATCTGTACTATGATCCTGCCAGTGTTATCTTATGTGCAGTTGGAGCTCGCTATAACAGTTCTTGCTCAAATATTGCCAGGACTTTCTTGATTGGTGCCACTCCACTTCAGAGCAAGGCATATGAGCTTCTTCTAAGTCCCATGAAGCTGCAGTTAGTGCATTGAAGCCTGGGAGAAAATTTAGCGCTGCGTATCAAGCTGCATTTTCAATTGTTGAGAAGGAGGCTCCTGGCTGTATTCCCAATCTAACAAAATTGCGGGAGCAGGAATTGGTCTTGAGTTTTGTGAGTCAGGGCTTAATCTCAATGAGAAGAATGATCGTTTAGTCAAAGCATGAATGATTTTCAAAGTGTCCCTTGATTTTCAGAACTTGCAGTGTGAGAGTAGAAACCAAAGAGCAGTAATTTTTCTCTCTTACTTGCTGATACAGTTATTGTTGGTGAACAAAATACTGAGGTGGTGACTGGAAAATGTTCCAAGGCTGTTAAGGATGTGGCTTACTCGTTCAATGAAGATGAGGAGGAAGAAGAAAAGTCTGTGAGGGCTGAAACAAATGGTTCTGAACCCTTTATGTCTAAGACAGTGCTTAGGTCAGATAATCATGAGATCTCTAAGGAGGAGTTGCGAAGGCAGCACCAAACAGAACTTGCTTGTCAGAAGAATGAAGAAACGGCTAAGCGGCTTGCGGGTGGACCTGGGAATGGAGACAACCGTTCAGGTGCAAAGGCTTCAACTGATTTTATATCCTATAAAAATGTGAACGACCTGCCCCCTCCTGGAGATGTAATGATTCAAGTTGACCAAAAGAATGAGGCTGTGCTCTTGCCAATTTATGGCAGTATGTTACCTTTCCATGTATCTACCATAAAGAGTTTCCAGCCAGCAGGATACAGATCGGAATTGCTTTATCCGCATTGTATTTAATGTTCCAGGGACTCCTTTTAGTCCACATGATTCAAATTCTCTAAAGAATCAAGGAGCAATGTATCTAACAGAAGTCTTATTTTGCTCCAAGGATCCAAGGCACATAAGTGAAGTGGTACAACAGATTAAAACACTTTGTCGGCATGTTGTGGCCAGGGAATCTGAGAAAGCTGAGAGAGCGACCTTGGTTACTCAAGAAAAGCTTCAACTTGCAGGGAACAGGTTCAAGCCTATACGGTTAACTGACCTTTGTATACGTCCTGTTTTTTGCAGTCGTGGGAGAAAGATACCAGGAACACTTGAAGCCCATGTTAATGGTTTCCGGTATTCTACCACTAGAGCTGATGAGCGTGTTGACATCATGTTTGGAAACATAAAGCATGCATTCTTCCAGCCTGCTGAGAAAGAGATGATCACTCTCCTTCACTTTCATCTGCACAACCACATAATGGTAGGAAACAAAAAAACTATGTATGTACAATTTTATGTTGAGGTTATGGATGTATTCCAGACATTGGGAGAGGAAAAGAGATCTGCTTATGACCCAGATGAAATTGAAGAAGAGCAAAGGGAAAGGGATATGAAGAATAAGATCAACATGGATTTCCAAAGTTTTGTGAATCGTGTAAATGATCTATGGGGGCAACCTCAGTTTAATGGTCTTGATCTCGAGTTTGATCAGCCTCTGAGAGAACTTGGCTTCCATGGGGTTCCATACAAAGCCTCAGCTTTTATAGTGCCAACCTCAAGCTGTTTGGTTGAGCTGGTAGAGAATCATTTCCTTGTGGTCACCTTAAGTGAGATTGAGATTGTTAACTTGGAGAGAGTTGGCCTTGGGCAGAAATTTTTTGACATGACCATTGTCTTTAAGGACTTCAAGAAAGAACTCAGGATTGACTCCATCCCTTCAACCGCACTTGATGGCATCAAGGAATGGCTTGATATGACTGACATCAAGTACTACGAGAGCAGGCTGAATCTGAACTGGCGGCAGATTCTGAAGACAATCACCGAAGATCCACAGAGCTTCATTAAAAGTGGAGGTTGGGAATTTTTGAACTTAGAAGCTAGTGATTCTGATTCTGAGGGTGAAGAGGAATCAGATCAGAGTTACGAGCCGTCTGATGTGGAGCCTGAATCTGAGAGTCAAAGGATGATGACTCTGATAATGAGTCATTGGTCGAGTCCGAGGATGAAAAGGAAGAAGAATCCGAAGAGGAGTTTGAAGAAGAGAAGGGAAATACATGGGAGGAGTTAGAGAGGAAAGCAAGCAATGCAGACAGGGAGAAGAGGAACGAATCGGACAGCGAGGAAGATAAGTGGAGAAGGAAAATGAAGGCTTTTGGAAAATCTCGAGCTCCTCCTAGTAGTTCAATTCCCAAACGTTCCAAGCCACGGTAGATGTGATATTATTCTTATCACTTTTCTGGTTAATTTTCAATGTTTAGACATGATTTAGTAGCAGCAAATGGTATTTTAGAAGAAATATGTAGTTGTCAAACTCAAACCTATAACTCTGAATTGTTAGTGGATAAATGTTGACTGTAAATCAGTGGCATCATTTAATGGGTGTAAACATGTTTCTTTGTTATTGCGTGTTCACGTTCCACACTTTATGGGACTGCATTTACAGACATATGTGGTCACTTGTTCTAAGAGATGGAACATGTTTTGAATGATGTTCCTAAACGTGGTAGCGTGATGTAACTGATTTTTCATATGGTTAAGACTAAATGTGCTTTCCTTCAGGAGCTATGTAACCAAAAATAGGAGCATCATTTTCAGATCCCTTGACCCTTGTATTGTTAGCTTTTACTCAACAGCTTTAATCAAGAATGATTCCAAACAACTTGCTTCATTGATTTCAATGGAGTACATGGCTATTTATACACAATAGAAGGTTCAAGAGAATGCATGAGAATACCATGCAGTTACAAGCAATTGGTTACAACAAACCCTAACAGACTCAACGTCTGCAACTAGAACCATAATGCTCAATGCTATATGGTTTAACATTGGCCCTGCTCTCTGAGCTCTGGGAAGACTTCACGTTCAGCCACCACAAAGAGTTTGTCCCGAAATGCTTCAAATTTGCCAACAGCAAGTGGTTTTGTGAGAACATCCGCGATTTGACTATCAGCAGGAATGTGATTGACCTGAAACTCATTGGCAGCCCACCTTCTGGCGTACAAAATGAAGGTCGAGTTCAATGTGCTTGGTCTTTGCATGGAGGATAGGGTTTGCCGCCATCGCAACGGTACTGGAATTGTCGCACCATATACGTGGAATAGCCTGCAATCCAACATTCATCTCCTTCAACACTGCTTTGATCCAAGTAAGCTCAGCTGTAACATCTGCCAGGCTGCGATATTCAGCCTCTGCAGTGGACCTGGACACTGCACGTTGCTTCTTGGACCCCCAGCTGAGTAAGTGATCACCATGGAACACAAAAAAGCCAGAGATCGAGCGTCGATCATCAAGGTCTCCTCCCCAGTCTGCATCGGAGAATGCAGAAAGAGTCATCTTTGAACGTGTCTGAGCAGGCAGCCAGAGACCATAATCAGTAGTGCCACGTAGATATCGAAGCACCCTCTTGACTGCAAGCTAGTGTGTAGAAGTAGGACGATGCAAGAATTGAGCTGTTTTATTAACAGCAAATGATATATTGGGCCTGGTATGAGAGACATATTGCAGCGCACCAACAACACTACGATATAGCTGAGCATCAACAAGAGCATCACCATCATCTTTACACAACTTAGTTGACGCAGACATGGGTGTGTATGCAGCATTGGAGTCCTTCATTTGAACTTTGTGAAGTAGCTCAGAGACAAACTTCTTTTGACTTAGAAACAGGCCCTTCTCCGATCGACAGGCTTCTATCCCTAAGAAGAAGTGAAGGTACCCCAAGTCTTTAAGGGAGAACTTATTATGCAGATCCCTGATGATAACATCGATCCGTTGTTGAGAGCTTCCAGTAATGAGGATATCATCCACATACACGACCAGGTATGTGACACAATCCTCATCTTGCAAAATAAAGAGAGAAGTGTCTGCCTTCGAGCTAACAAAACCAAGAAGCCACATATAATCACGCAGCTTAAGATACCAGTTCCTTGGAGCCTGTCGAAGCCCGTATAAAGCTCGCTTCAACTTGCAAACAAGAGGTTTTCCATCCTTGGAATGCTGCTCGAACCCAGGCGCCTGCTGCATGTAAACATCCTCAGTTAAGTCACCCTTGAGGAAGGCGTTGTTTACGTCCACCTGTCGAATTGGCCATTGACATGAAACTGCAACAGACAAGAGTATATTAACAGTAGAAAAACGAACCACCGGGCTAAAGGTATCCATGAAATCAAACCCAGGAATCTGAGAATAGCCTTTAGCCACTAGACGGGCTTTCAACCTATCCACAGACCCATCAGCTTTAAGCTTGACACGAAATAGCCATTTACACCCAATGGCCTTCCTCCCAGCAGGTAGTTCAACAATGTCCCATGTATCATTTACCAATGAGAGCTTCATATTCAGCAAGCACTGCAGCATTCCAACATGAATCAGCTAAAGCCTCATGCACATCTTCAGGCACTTTCATGAGTTGAGCAGTGTAGACCTTAGGCTTAACAATTCCATTTTTGCGTCTGGTGACCATGGAATGCGTGTTACCTGAGCATGGAGGAGAATCATTGACAGGGACTGAAACGGGAACATCAGAGGGTGCAACATCCATAGACACAGTATCCTCAAGACATGGTTCAGGAGTAGGATCTTCAATAGGAGCAGCAACTTCATCAAAAACATCAGTAGGTGTTGTAGCATCAGCTGGGGAACCCTCAACCCTTGGTGCACAAGGTTCTGAGTGCATGCAAGGTGCAGTATCTTGAGGAGCAGAAGGACCTAAAGGTGAATCCACACGAGATGCTGTAGGAAAACCTGAAGAACCATGCACAGAAACAACAGGAACAACACCAGATTGAGACTCACTAGGCAATGTGGGACTGGAGACATGCTGAGAGAGAGCAAAAGGAAATGTAGCTTCTTCAAACACAACATTCCTCGAAATAAACACCCTACCAGATTTGTCAAGGCACTGGTAACCTCGATGTGTAGGTGAGTACCCAAGAAACGTGCAAGGTTGAGAACGGAAGTCCATTTTATGCCTGTTGAACGGCCGGAGATGCGGGTAACAGAGGCAGCCAAATACCTTGAGTAACGAGTAATCAGGAGCTTCCCCAGTTAACTTTTGAAAAGGTGACAAGTCTCCCAAGCTTTTAGAAGGCATTCGATTAATCAAAAAAACTGAACTAAGCACAGCATAGGACCAGTAGTTCAGGGTTAAAGATGTTTGAGCAAGAAGAGCAAGGGCAGTCTCAACCACATGCATGTGCTTACGCTCCACCACCCCCATTCTGTTGGGAGGTGTGAGGGCATGTTTTTCTGAGATTAATGCCCAACCTAGCTGCAATAGCATCGAGAAATCTGAACTCTCCCCCACCGTCTGTTTGAACAGCTAACACAGTTGCCTTAAACTGATTTTGAACAAAAGTAACAAACAAATCAAAGGCCAATGAAACTTCACTTTTATTTCTTAGAAGATATAGCCAAGAATTGCGGCTATACATATCAACAAACTGAACAAAGTATCTAAATCCATTTGATACAACTGGTGCAGGTCCCCATACATCGATTTCAACTAACTCAAATGGTTTTGTATAGATCGTACTGGAATGAGAAAAAGGAAGAACATGGCTTTTACCCATTTGGCAAGCCATGTATACAGTAGCATTTAAAGGAAACTTCTTATTAACAACACGCTGAACAACATCACGAGCAGGGTGACCCAATCTCCTGTGCCACAACCAGTAATCAGACTCGCCACTAGCCAGTGTATGATGAATGGAAGCATCCACATCAGCAGGTGCACACACAAAACTGTACAAGCCCTCATCTAAGCCTCCCTTCAGCAGGATTTTCTTAGTTCTGTAATCCTTAACATAGCAGGCATTAGAATGAAACTCGAAAAACACATTATTGTCTTTCGCAAACCGAGCAACAGATAAGAGATTCTTGGTTATTTGTGGTACATACAAAATCTGATCAAGTTCAAGATTTTGAGAGGAAGCATGCACAATAAAATTACCAACATGAGCAATTTTTAATGCAGTGCCATCTCCTAAATGCACCATACCTTTCCCATTGTAGTTCTTTTTGTGCTGAAGAGCTGAGCCATCACTTGATACATGATGTGTAGCGCCGGAATCAGGAAACCATTTGACAAACGAGGTTGGTCTATCAGCTGTCAATGCATTAACCTGGATGTTTTCATCACATAGTGCAGCAGAAGAATCACCATTCGAATGAGACACATAAGGAGTATAAGAGCCTTCAGTAGTATGATTACAGCAAGAGCATGTGTTGGCTTGAGCCCTCGAAGGTGGCCTGGATTGTTGAGCAGAAACACCCTTGAAATTCTGATCAAATCGGTGCCAGCATCTATCCACAAGATGCCCCAACTTACCACATAACTGACATTGAATCTTAGGTCGGCCCTTAAACTTGTTGTTGGAATTAACATTGGATCCTGAGGATTCTTGATTAGCATCACGATTAGCCGATTCTTCTGAAGTAGAATCTGAACTTTGCTTGGCATTATAACGAGTATAATGCACCCCTACTGGAAAACGTGAAGTATCCTCCATACGCATTTCAGCATCAATTAAGATAGACACCACACTGTCAACAGTATGTGGTTCTTTGCTAGCAGTAATAGCTGCTATTGTGGGCTCAAATTCAGATGGTAGTCCATTGAGGATGGTAGCGATATGCTCAACATCCGATATGAAACTACCACACGTGGCTAACAAATCACAAATTTCCTTGATAGCCATGGTATATTCACGCATAGATTGCGTACCTTTCTTGGATGATCGAAGTCTGCAGTGTAGATTCATCAATTTCGTGGTCGAAAGACTCGAATACAGCTTTGTAACAGCACTCCAGACTGTTGCCGTTGATTCAGATCCAACCAACTCAGGAAGAATGTCAGCACTCACAGTTGACAATAGCCAAGAAGCCAGTGAGCTATCTTGTTTCAAGAACTGAACATACAGAGGATTGACAATTTGTTCATTGGCTCTGTTACGCACAATTTTTGCTGGAGCAGAGATTGAACCGTCAAGATATCCTTCTAAACCCAGTCCACGAATGGTAAGCACCACTTGCTGCTTCCAGAGAAGGAAGTTCGTCCGAGTGAGACAGACATTAATTCGTTTGTTGGAGAAAACCTGGCTTTCTGTGAGATCATCAGCAATGAGATCAAGATCGATATTCGATGGCGCCATGAAAGGAGAAAGAAGAAGAAGAACAAATGATGATAGAAAGCAAGAAGTTTCAGAAAGAAGAATAATTTCTTTAGCAAGCGTGAGATCGATTGGCAACTGACACCATGTTAGCTTTTACTCAACAGCTTTAATCAAGAATGATTCCAAACAACTTGCTTCATTGATTTCAATGGAGTACATGGCTATTTATACACAATAGAAGGTTCAAGAGAATGCATGAGAATACCATGCAGTTACAAGCAATTGGTTACAACAAACCCTAACAGACTCAACGTCTGCAACTAGAACCATAATGCTCAATGCTATATGGTTTAACATGTATTGTACCCTGATGGACTTAAATATAGCATCCATCAATGCAACTCCATCATCACTCTTTGCCTTCACATGCATCACAACATCAGCCCCCACGGCCTCCTTTGCAGATTTTTTCGCAACTTCAAGAAGAGAAGCTTTCTTCAGGCTACACAAGAAATGAACCTGTTTTTTTGAGAAAATAATTATAGTCTCGGGAAACTCATAACCTAGCAACCAAATGTCTAGAGCTGATGATTTCGGATATTACAGGTCTTCTGAAGGAGGTGGTGTAGCTACTGCAACTAGGGGTGATAACGAGCCGAGCTGAGGCTCAGCTCAGCTCGAAAACAGTGTAACTGGGCTCGGCTCGGCTCGGGCTCGAGGCTCGTCGAGTTTGGAATTTTAGGCTTGAGCTCGGCTCGAAAACAATTCTATTGGGCTCGGCTTGGCTCGGAATGAAAAATTTTGTTATAGTTTTTTTTATATAAAATATTCGTTAAAAATCTATTTCATAACCAACACTAAAACGAAATTTAATGACCGGAAAGGAAAAAAAGTGTCAAAAATTAAATTAATCTAAATAATCAATAAATATTCTTATATTCCGAGCATGTTCACAAATTTTTCGAGTTGAGCCCGGGTAGGCTCCGCTTGACTTGTTAAGGTTTCGAACCCGAGCTCGAGTAAATCGCGAGCCGGTCAGGCTCATTATCACCCCTAACTGCAACAACATAAGAAGAACCCGTGAGCTCGACTTTATGTTCATCCCAGTGCGCATACATAGCCTTCAGACGTTTGCTGAAATTGGCCAGATTAATAGTGTAAGTATTTCCTGATCCAGGAGCCGCCCCATTTGGGTGCTGGCCATTTTTGCACCCCGATGATCAGCCATTTAGGAGCTATCTTGCATGAGAAAGTAGGATCATTTAAGGAAATCTATCAGTGTCGAGTTGAGTACGAGTTCAACTATTTTCAAACCGAGTCTAGCACTCATCAGCTCCTATGGACTCACTCGATAAGCACTTAGACATTATAATTAAAATAAAGTTAAGATATTTGTTTTTATAATAAATTTAAATGAAATCATATTCAAATTAGTTAATAAATAGATTATCTTTTATTTTTTAAATAAATATTTATTAAACATTTATTAATTTTAAAATTAAATAGTTTTACTTTAATCCCTTTTTTTTATCAAATTTTTTAACTTTAATCCTGACTCCTCCTGAGTCCTGAAAGCTGAAATGGCATGTCAACCACCAAATTTCTTTAACCTCATAATACAAATAACAATTTGCAGAATACAAAATATAAAAATTAAATATTAATTCCTCTCCTTTTCTTTTTCCCAATTTCTCCTTTCTCCACTGCTGCGTCGCCTCAACCACCTCTGCTGCTGCTGCTTCTCCTCTATTTCCTCTTTCAATCTGTATGTATATCTTCCTCTCTTATTTCTTCTTTTATCTTTTGGGGTTCCCCCCTTTTTACTTATAGAATTGATGTTTTTCTGGGTTTTTTTTATTTGTTTTGGATCGGCTTGTTTCCTGTACGTTCTTGTTTGTGGTTGTCAGATTTGGATCCTCACTTTGTTTTTTTATTTACCAAAGAAAAAAAAAACTGATTTTTTTGTTGTGTGCGGTGATTCAAGTCTACCTCTAGGGTTCTTTGTGTTTTATTTTATTTGGGTTATTGTTATTATTATTATTATTGGAAAGTAATTGAAGACGGTTCTTTTGTTATTTGGTTTCCTTCTATAGATATCACCTCTTGCAATCCTATGGTTTTTTGTTTCTATTTCGTTTCTAAATGGATAAGAATTTCCCGTTTGTTGCTGAATGCCAATTTGCTGGACGAGTCCTTAATCATTAGCTGTATATTTATATCATGAAATCCCCTCCCCAAAAAAATTGAAAAGTAAGTGCTTATAATTGATGAAATTTTCATAACATTCTACGCTTCTTTTTTTACTTTTTTGCTTGGTGTTATTAGCTCCTTTTTGTCTGAATGATGTCTTGAAATGCCTGTTTTTAGCTAGAAATGGAGTTTCTTTCACTGTGTGTGTTATATATGTATTGGTATGTGTATGTGTATCAGTATGTATAAGATAAAAGATTGGTGCTTTGATGGGCTCAAAATTGTTGTAGTTTGTTTTTTAATTAAAACAATGGGTATTTGTTAAATTTCTTCCTGGTTTTGAACGGGGATGACTGGTTTTCTTTGTCAAGCTTGAATTGCTACATAAATGGAAGGGCGTAGTTCACTTGATTGTTTTTGGGTGTATTGTGAGTATGTTTTAACTTTAGTCTTTATGGTGTAGTTAATGCTAGAGATTGTTTTTACCGAATTAGTTGTTTCTCGGTTGAGTTTATAACATCTTGTTTGCCCTTTTGCAATGTAGATAAATGATTGGCTGTGAGGTGGGAAATTAGGAGGACACTCTTTTGTCTTAAAGATGGCTTCCGTGGGCATGGTGCCTACTTCTTCTGGTGTAAGAGAATCTAGTGCTTCTGGTGTCGAGAAGTTACCCGAGGAGATGAATGACATGAAAATTAGAGATGACAAAGTGAGCATTTTCTTACTTGAATCTTTATCATTGTGCTTCCCTGCTTTTGCATTTTCTTCTAATCAATGAATTTAATAATTACCAAGTACTACTATCTTTCAATAGTAAACCAAAAAAAGGACTGCATCTAAGACTCATGGATCATCTCTAATTTCTTAGGAAATGGAAGCAACAGTTGTGGATGGTAATGGGACAGAGACAGGGCATATAATTGTGACAACAATTGGTGGTAGAAATGGTCAGCCAAAACAGGTATTGTTTATAATGCTTTGATATCTAACTGCAGCTAGTAAATGTTGCAAGTTAGTTATCCACCCCCCCCCCCCCCCCCATTTTCTTTCGTTACATGTCATCGTCTGATATAACACTATAAATTCCAGACAATAAGTTACATGGCTGAACGTGTGGTTGGACATGGATCCTTTGGAGTTGTTTTCCAGGTAAGCAACTCTTGTTTGTTTTATGATAGTTGGTATAGCTTGCTAATCTTTATTTTTAGGTGAGTAATGGATATTCTTTTTTTCTTTTACAAAAAAGGCCAAGTGCTTGGAGTCGGGTGAAACTGTTGCTATAAAGAAGGTTCTTCAAGATAAGAGGTACAAGAATCGTGAGCTGCAAACAATGCGGCTTCTTGACCACCCAAACGTTGTGGCTTTAAAACATTGTTTTTTCTCAACGACGGAGAAGGATGAACTTTATCTTAATTTGGTACTTGAGTATGTACCTGAGACTGTTAATCGTGTCATCAAGCACTATAACAAGTTGAACCAAAGGATGCCATTAATATATGTGAAACTTTATACATACCAGGTACATGCCAGTGTTTAAAATTTTGGTTTCTCTTGTGTTCTTTTAATTTGAATCATTTTAGATGCTAATAAAGATCAATATTTGGTAGATATTTAGGGCTTTGTCTTACATCCATCGCAGCATTGGTGTGTGTCATCGGGACATCAAACCTCAAAACCTTTTGGTATGTTCAAATATCTCTTTTTACCGTCACATTTTGCCTCCTTGTTTGTTGATTTTGGTAGTACCCCTTGCCTGCTTATTGAATGAACTTGTCAAGCCAATCCACTTATTTTTTCTACTTGATCTTGATGTCTTACACTTTCCTCCTTACAGGTAAATCCACATACTCATCAAGTTAAACTATGTGATTTTGGAAGTGCGAAAGTCTTGGTAGGTCGTAATCTCTATTATATTTACTTATATGTTTATGGATCCTTGAGTTTCACTTAGGTCTTACTATTTTATATTTTCTTATCTTGGTAGGTGAAAGGGGAACCAAACATATCCTACATCTGCTCAAGGTATTATAGAGCACCTGAGCTAATATTTGGAGCAACTGAGTACACTACAGCTATTGACATCTGGTCTGCTGGATGTGTCCTTGCCGAAATGTTACTTGGACAGGTAGGAAGCTTTTGCATATGAGGTTTATGGTTGCTATTATTACCTTAAATTAAGCTTGCTGTTCCATATTAATATATATTTGTTCTATTTTTCTCAGCCTCTATTTCCTGGTGAGAGTGGAGTCGACCAACTTGTTGAGATAATTAAGGTATTTAAATCTCTGAGTGAGTAGTTATTGCAATGTGTGTGTGTCATATTATTACCAATAATGTCATTGTGGAATGTTTCAATGGGAGGAAACATATTTTCTTCACGAGATAACAGATTCATTTCCGTACACATTTTTTATTATTGTTTATACAAGTGCCTTCCTTAACAATAATGTCATGAAGTACCTGTTTGCCTTGTGGATGTGTACTTGGCTAATAATCCTGGTTCTAATACTTCTCCATTGTATGTGTTCTATTTGATATCATTATAGCTGCTTTAGTCATTTCCAATGTCAAATTGACCATTTTTCTTTTAATATGATAATTATGTGATTATTTCCAGGTCTTGGGCACTCCAACACGAGAGGAAATTAAGTGCATGAATCCTAATTATACAGAGTTCAAATTCCCTCAGATTAAGGCTCACCCATGGCATAAGGTAGTATCAAGGATCAAAGAAAGGGTTTGAAAATGGTCTTTTGTTTAACCTTATCAAGCAATTATTTTTATTATTTTTTTGTTCTAGATATTCCATAAACGCATGCCCCCTGAAGCTGTTGATTTGGTGTCAAGATTACTCCAATACTCTCCTAATCTCCGATGTTCTGCTGTAAGTATATAGATTATTTTATAATGCTTCAACATTTTTCCTTCAATTGGCTTGTGACTTTTGGAGTAAACTCCAAGCATTGAGATGTCTTCCTGATGAAAAAGTGTGTTGACAATGTCAGTTGACTTTTATCGATGATAGAGGTTCTAAGATCATCATTAATAATCTTTCGGTTTGCTTCGTGTATCTCATTTTGCAAGTGTTGCTCATGTTGTAGCTTGATGCCTTGATCCATCCTTTCTTTGAGGAGTTGCGCGATCCAAATGCCCGCTTACCAAATGGTCGGTTCCTTCCGCCGTTGTTTAACTTCAAACCTCACGGTAAGTAATATAGTCAGTCGAGAAAACATTTTATAATGAGAGTTTGCGTATTGTTAAGATATATGATCGATTATCATTGGTCTCGTTCCTGCCACCAGAACTGAAGGGTGTTCCGATGGAGATATTGGTGAAATTGGTCCCGGAGCATGCAAGAAAGCAATGTCCATCGCTTGGATTGTGATTTTGATGCAAAAATGTAACCCAACTAGCAAAAGTGTATTACCTTTATGTAAGCTATCATGATGTATGTTTATTTGTTGTTGCATGCATGCATGTTTGTTGTCGAGTTACCTTTGTTTTATGTAAAACCAGACAGATTTAGACATAATCTTTCCCACTTCTATATATTTCTGCAGCTTGTAACATCCATGGTAGATGGACACCAACTTATGTCTACTCTCATATTTTCTTCTATGTAATTGTCGATGTAGACAAGGAAAGACCAGTGTTTATTTGCATGTTCATATCCATATATATTCTAGAATACTTAAATGATTAAGGCTTTGAAAAAAAAATCAATAAGTTTCTGAATTTTTTTGCCCTCCTGAACTTTTTTTCCGATCTAACTAAGCCTTTAAATTGATAAATTTAATCCTTTGACTAACATTGACTGTTGAATCTAATGAGTATTTTATCTTGCGGATAATTTTTTTTAAGTCGTAACTCGTAAAAATTATAAATATAAACTTACAAAAAATATTTTTAAAAATATATGTAAATGCCACTTGATAAAAATATATTTATTATGTAGCAGAAATATAAAAATATGTTAAAATTTAATATTTAAAATTTGATAAATGACTTAAGTGATTCAATTTATTTTCTATGGCTTGGTGAAAAAATTGAAGGGTTTAAATGATTTTTCTAAAGTTTAAGGACTTTTTGTATCCTTAAGTTAATGATTGACAAGTTTACTCTCCGTCCCGTAATTTTATGTAGATCATATGTAATCTGCATAAATTATTCTAACTTCTTTCCACTAATAAGTTAGATAACATATTGTGTGTTTAAGCGTATTCGAATGTTGTTATATTTGTTGCTTTGGGTTGGTTATCATTTCTTACACTACATCTTTAAGACATTTGTATTAGCCTTAGGTGGTTAGATATGCCAGAAAGGGACTGATGCTATTGCATGTGCATGGATGGCTAGGCTACAATTCCATATTCCAAATTGATCAAGAACAGCATAGCTTATGTTAACACGAGATTGAAACAGTCTTCTTAATTATTATATATATGCCAACTCGAAAATGCGAAAAATTTAAAAGTGATGACATGACAAATTCCCTAGGACGAGAGAGCAAAACTTTTGTTCAGAATCATGTCATCGGTGGAAAAATCAGCCTCCTTCCTGTATGTTCCCCTGCCGAAATCTAGGTTGTAAGAGTCTGTGAGTCCTTCAACCAGGTCGAATTCCGGCTTCAATCCCAGAACATGCTTTGCTTTCTCAACTGATGCAAAGAAATGCTGCAAATGTATGGAATATATGAACATCTCCATGCAATCAATCCTTCTCAGTTTCTGTAAATCATTTGGAGAGTACTTACCTGATCCCTGAATGGGAATGCCTTCTTTTTACCGAAGTCGAACTCCTTCGGGTTGTAGTGAACGATCTCGGGTTCAGGAAATCCACCAGCCTAGATGAACAACAACAACAACAATTTCAGTAATGAATTCAGTATTCATGTGACTTCAATCTCTTATCTTTCTCAATGTCCAGATGTTCCAATTACCTTGGCGCAGGCCTTCGCTAATCCGTCGAAAGTCACATACCTGTCTCCCGCAATGTTGAACACTTGCTTGCTGGCCTTTTCATTACCGAGTACCCGGACAAATGCCGTTGCCAGGTCCTGGAGTTTCACCAATGTTGCAAGGGATGAATATCACATAAATTTCTATTTGCAGCCTAAATAGCATATACACAGTGGCCAGCATATGTAGCAGCAGTTTTGCAGTTGCACTAACCTTTACATGACCGAGTTGGGTTATTTGCACTCCGGAGTTTGGAATCGGAATAGGGCGACCGGCTTTCAAACGGTGGAAGAACCATTCTTCGACCGGGTTATAATTCAAAGGTCCATAAATGTAGACTGGCCTTATAGATGTCCAGTTGACACCACTCTTCTCGAGTAAGCTCTCGGTATTAAGCTTTCCCTTGTGCCTACTCTTCGGATCGACTGCATCAACCTATCACCACACCATCAACAAGTTAGCAGAGATTACACATATACATAATAAAAGTATATGAGATTGACAATCCCTACCTCACAATGTGGTAAAATATCAGATTTGAGGTAAACACCAGCTGAGGAGCAGTATATGAACCTGAGAATTAGCAAAGCATTCGAATATAGTATCGACACCAGTTTTAAACATATGAACTGATACTTTGAGTTGCTAGCTAACTGCAAAACAATGATTCAATCCTTGGTACTGAATCATTATGGTTTTAAAGCTTACTGTTCTAGATTTGGGAGTGCATCCAATATTGGTTCAACTTCGACTGCCTCTCGTCCTGAAAATTGTACCAAAAAGTATTCACTACTTGAAACAGAAGCTCTACTTGAAAATTAAACCACAGAAGGAGCACGGGACGAGTACCGTTTATGTCGTACACCACATCGAAGCCTTCGGCAGAAAGACTGGATTTCACAAACTCAAAGTCCTGTCTGTCTCCTTTCAGATGCAAGATCTACCAAATCAAGACCAGACATTAAAAAAAAAACCAGTCACATTAGTGTTATATTGTCAACTTAGAAGCAGAATTATGAAACTTTTTGGACCTTGGACTTGAAATCAGAGTAGTCACTGTCTGATTCACCAGGCAATTGTTGTGTAACCGGTGCTTTACCTCTGGTAAACAAAGTGACCTGCCAAATGATGATTAACCATAATCAGCTTCCAATATATAAATTCTGCATTAAATTAAATGCAAATGAGTACCTGGTGACCCTCTTTCACTAGGAGTCTGGACAAGAAGATGCCGATGAAGCGAGTGCCGCCCATTATAAGGATTTTCTTGGTGCTGGATGCTGCAACATGTAATGCACCCTTTGGTTGACACACCTTTCTTTTGTACTGCAACAACCAAAAGAACAATTTGTCACTAGAGAACATGTCATAATGGAATATCGAACGGAAACCGGAGTGTCATCCGATGCTGGGATAATTAGAGACCTGGATTTGGCAGAGCTTGGTGCCATTGAAGTGGGAGAGGGAAGAAGAGAGGAGGGAGATGGGAGGCTGCTTTGTTGGCTGCAACACCACCAGCTTTGCCATGGCTTGAGAGCTTGCGGTTGTAAATTAGTAACTGAAATTTGTAAGTATGAATGGTGAGGTGTTGGCTCTTGTTTTATGGCCCTCCCCAAGTCTTTCAACAAACGATGAGGATAAGACAACGTCCCGCCACACCACTCCTTTAGTTATATCCACAGCCTCTCATTCAATTGGAGTGTGGTTATCATACTATCACCTCCACATTTCTTTTCTTATTATTATTATGATATTGGTCTAACGAGATAAGGCGTTATGTATCTTGATTCTTGAGCAAGTTTAAGGATTTGAATTATAGCTTTGTGCATGAAGAATACTAGGTTTGAAGGATCGCCCCATATTAGGCCTTGCAAAATTCGGTCCAGATTAGTGACTAATGAGTCGAATATAGGTGGTTAAATCATATTTTAATGTTAGGTTTAAATATACTAGGAGTTATTGTACTAATTAAAACTTTAAAATTTAGTCCCCATATTTTAATGTTTGTGACGTTGAGTTCTTGTACTGTTTTTTATTTGCAAAATCTTGGTCCATCTCCTAGATTTTGTTCAATTCTACCGTTAATTGTTGACCTATCATCTATAAAAAAAAAGTAGAATAATCTTTCTAGTCCTCTATCATTACCAAATTGATAAAAACTATAAACATAGGGGACCAAAAAGTTATTTTTCATTCTTTTATTGTTGTTAGGTCAACGGGAAAATCAAATAGAACTTAGGAGAGAGTCCAATATTTTCAAATAAAAATTAGTACAATAACTCATTGTCACAAAATTAAACTATATGGATCAAATTTTAAATTTTGAGGACTTTGTAGGCCCAATTATGTTGGTTTAATTTTATCTTCTTCCTAAGCCCAATGGACCGGAGGAATGCTACATAAAATACCAAGAAAAAAGAGAAGTTTTTTTTTGAAATCTAAGTTGTTTACAACTAGTCTCTGTTCTAAATATACTCTCAACCATTTTACAATGCATGCTCAATCACCCTATTGCAACTGCTGGTGCTCAAACCTGTGACCTCTAGGAACAAAATTGATCTCAAATTTTAATTATTTTTAATTGTCTTAATTTTAAATATTATATCAATTCAAATTGATGTTTAACTTCTAATTTTATAGAATCCAACAAAAGGTTTCAGTGGAAAAGATGTTCATCTTAAGATATCTGAGTTTAAATCGTTTTGTCTGTAAGGTGTATATACATTGTTAAAAAAATTAATAATATATATTAACAAATAATACAATTCCTAATCCTCAACCATCGAGCGTCGAGAGACTTCACCAATTAAACAGTAACTACTTATATGGGCCTCCCGCAAAATTTTCTTTTACCTTTGATTTATATATAAAAGAAAATTAAAAACAAGATTAATTGTAAATTTATTTCACCTTTTAAATATTTATGTTTTACATCTTAACTTTAACATTATCTTAGTACCAGCACATTCAAACAATTCTCAAATAACTCTAACACATAAACAAAAACTATCCTCAACTTGATCCTCCATTATATCTAAGAAACACACTAAAAAATTATGAAGTTGGTAACTATTCTCAAAATTGATGCTTTGCTTTAAAATATCTTTAAATCAATATCTGATTTTAAACAATTAATTAATATATGACATAGGACATTTAATCCACATCGATTTTTTTATTAAATTGTATGCTTTTATTAATGATAAAAATATACAAAAAATATTTTTATGTGTCTCGTTAAAAACCCTTTTAAACCTAGTCGGAGGAAAAGAGTACACATAGAAATAACAACAAAAGAACTACAAGACACAAGGATCGCTAGAAACCAAAGTTAAGAACCAACATGAGCCACATCCTCATGGTACAACCTCACAAGATCCGCAGGCATTCCCGAAAATTCTCGATAATCCAAAGAACCATCACGCATAAGCTTCGCCACCCTATTCGCTTCCCGATAAATATGCCTAATCTGAACATCCCAACCCCACCAAAGTTGCTCCATAATTTTATGCCACAATGGTCCATACACACCACCATCTTCCTTATTATTTAAAAGACGAACCGCTTCCAAATTATCCATATCAACCCGGACCCGTCGGAAACCAAGCTGCCAAGCATGTCGCAACCCTTCATACACTCCCCACAACTTCGTTTCCATAACCGAACACATCCCAATCGATTTAGCAAACCTAAATTCCCATTCACCTTCGCTATTCCTAATAACACCACCACACGACGTAAAGGTCTCCGGCTGTGCAACCGCACCATCAACGCTGAGCGCCACATAACCGGCAGCAGGAGGCTGCCACCGTCGCTCCACACAGTCCGCCACCCCTGCTGCTCTACGCACCTCCACACTGCCCATGCCAGCACGCACAACAACAGCGCCCGCTGCTTCAGCGACCATACGAGCACAAAGCTCACCCCTCGTATCACGCGAGTACTTAAGGGCTCGAAGACAGCCCTATTCCTCGACGTCCACAAAACCCACAGCGCGACGCCAAAACTCAAAAGGCCCTCGCCCTCGCTCCTAGCAAAATGACCCGGATAAA
This sequence comes from Hibiscus tridactylites, assembly GCA_958450335.1. Classification (NCBI taxonomy): domain Eukaryota; kingdom Viridiplantae; phylum Streptophyta; class Magnoliopsida; order Malvales; family Malvaceae; genus Hibiscus; species Hibiscus tridactylites. The sequence continues at coordinate 16,840,782 of OY288271.1, read as the reverse complement.
GCATATTTTTCCGAAACCAATCCCAAAAGTTTAAAGAAAAAATGACACATTAACGTAGATATCAATTTAAAAAAAAATCCTTCATTTCGTGGTAAATAAACCCTATGAATTTAATTATACAAATTTGTATAATAAGCCCTATGTTTTAAATTTCTTAATAACGGTCTACCGGCTGTAACATTTGATGGTAAATAAAAGAACCGATAATTGAGAAGGGTAAATCCGAGTATTTCTTGGAATATCAGGGACCTTCTCTCGTAAATATCCCTCATTTCAGCCGGATCTATAAACAAAATAAAAGTTTCCTCTGCTAAAAACAATCTCTCGAGTCTTTAGGAGGGGAAAAGAAATCGATTTTTTTTACTAAATTCCCTGTAAATTCCCCAAAAAGATTCAAAACCCAATCAAGTTCTTGCGAATTCCCGTAATGGACTTCGCTCAGGTGAGTTGATCTCTCGCTCTTTCAATCCCTCCACTTTTCTTTTTGCTAGTTTATCAAATTTCCTTGATTTTGTAACTATTTGTTCTATGTATGACGCTGTGGTTGGATTGGTTAACTGGTAGATCTGGGTTTTTTCTTAGAAATTTCGACTTTGTAGCGTACCCTTTTGTTTGTTTGATGATAAAGCGGGCGAAATCTGACGATTTGTGAGCAAATGTTAGTAAGCAACTCTAGGTTGTTATGAAGTAGATCCCAATATCCAACTTGGACTGAAAAGATTGCGTCTTTTATGCCGCCTCAGTGTTTTGGTTGAAGAAAGACGGTGAATTGAACAACCCCATTGCTTATTTGGCCTTACATTCTTGTTTGGAACATGAAAATTAGATAGACATTTTACTAATTTGAGATCCAGATTTCTATTTGGTGCTTAAGAGAACTGGTTTGATTCTTTATAATGATTTTAATTTTCCTTTTGTGCAGCCTCCAGTTGAAAATTATGCCAACCCCAAGACGTGTTTCTTTCATGTTCTGTTCAAGGTCAATTGTTTTCTGCATCTAATTGTCTTGATCTGGTGAATCCGATTTGTATGTCTTTTTTCCGTGTTGATGCTTTGTTCTTGATTCCTGCAGGCTGCGGCATTGGCCTTTTACATCCTTTCTGCTCTCTTTTTCAACAGCTTTGTGATCATTTTCGTGGTGACTGTTCTTCTTTCTGCTCTTGACTTTTGGGTGGTTAAGAATGTTAGTGGACGAATATTGGTTGGTTTGAGGTGGTGGAATGAAATTAATGATCTCGGTGAGAGTGTATGGAAATTTGAATGTCTCGACCAAGAGGTGAGGGTTTTGCCTAATTGAACCATACATACACTTTTAGACTAACATTATCAAGTCTCTCAATTCTTCACTGTTGCTGTGTATTTTAGTCGTTGGCTCGGATGAACAAGAAAGATTCATGGCTATTTTGGTGGACCCTTTACCTTTCAGTAAGTTTATCCCATGGCATACTATGTAGAGAAAGGTAAAGTTGTGTGTCCCAAATGATCAAATTCATTCTTTAATTTTTCAGGCTGTTGCCTGGATTGTGCTTGGAATATTCTCTCTCATAAGGTTTCAAGCCGATTATGTCCTCGTTGTTGGAGTTTGTTTGACTCTCAACATTGCCAATATGGTGGGCTTCACCAGATGCCGTAAAGGTTGATTTATTTACTATAACTACAATGCTTGGTTGAGTATACAACATCATGTAATTTTTAGCCTTAGTCCTATTCATTCAAGAATTCTATTATGCAACTTCTTTACTAATTTATCGCGGTGTGGCATCACATTGATACAAGGGAATGACATGCTGATTATTAAATTAATTATGACTTGGGCTTTAATAATTCATGATAGATGTAAAATAGATTTTCCTAGAAGTTCATGACCTAGCCTGAATATCTCTTGGATTTTTAGATTAGCTCGTATTGTCTTGTACTTTAGATATTGTGATGACTTTTCCATGGATACCGTATACCACATTTTAGCGGTCATTTGGCTACATGATTGGTGTATTGGTTTGCATAAGAAGATCAACCATCAGGGTAGTGATTCCGCTCGGTGTAAACCGGGTTATAGCTACTCATACTTTCCTTTTTGCTTCTGCATGTGTTCTCAGTTTGTTGCAGGTTATAGTTTTGATTTGTTTTGGACCTATGTATTTAGTTCGGGAGATGATAGGTGATGAACCTCAGTTAATACGTTGTAGGTGCTAGGATTCGAGAGTGCATGTACATTGTTGGTTAAATATTCAGAAAATATTAGTAGTTAAGATGCAACAGAATATACAATGTTTTCATTTCCTGTTTCTTGAGCTGCTATTTTCACCTTGTGTGTTGACCATAAAATGTTTTTTGGTCCTTTCTTTTTTTCAGATGCCAAGAAGCAGATTCAACAATTTGCCACCCAGACCATTGCTTCGAGATTTTCTTCCACCTTACAATCAGCATTTAGTGTTGTCTGAAATGGTCTGTCGGTAGTAATATACGAGAACGAAATGGAAGAAACTGTAGTGAAGTTAACAGGTGTGGCACTTAGAAAACGAGTATTGAATTGCCATTTTTGATTGGTTTATTTTTCTTTATAATGGTACATCCAATGCTTTGTATAATGAATCACACATTAAAAGTTTGTGATGACAATGTTCTTTTACAGTTGCAAGGTACAAAGATTTCCTACAATCAATTTCTAACCATAAATCTCAAAAATCTAAACTCAAATCTTAAATTAAATGTATGAACACTAAATTGAACCCACCTACACAGGAAAGCTAAAAAAGAGGAACCCTTAGAAACAAGTCATTTCGGCGGTTCAAACATTCATTTGAATTTCAATCAAAACTCTCGACTCCACGCCTACCCTTTTAGATTCTTAGGATCACAACGCAATATCAACAATACCTAGAATTTGAATTTCTTACCAAGTTCAGGTTTTTCTCATTCAAGGTCATATGTTGTCTCCATTCAAGTTTGGGGTTTCTCAACATCGGTTGAAACCAGTGTAAAAGATAAGAATTTCGAGAGAATCTGCATTCAAAACGACATTGATGTGAAGCCAGGCGTTGTTGAAAGAATTGGCGAGGATGAGAACAATGTGAAGAATGTCAGGGAGGAGAAGAAGAGTGGGGTTTTAGCTGAGAGCGACATCAAAAATGAGGCATGGAGTTTACTAAGAAAGGCAGTTGTGTCGTATTGTGGATCCCCTGTTGGTACGCTGGCTGCAAATGATCCTGGTGACAAGCAGCCTTTGAATTATGACCAGATTTTCATTCGTGATTTTGTGCCTTCGGCTTTGGCTTTCTTGCTTAAAGGTGAAGAAGAGATTGTCAAGAATTTTCTCCTGCATACCTTGCAGCTGCAGCCTGCAGGTATATACATACATACATACACATGTAAATATATATTATACATGTTCACTTATTTATCTTGTTGGTTAATGTCGTGCATTTGCGCCATTAACATTATCTTGCTCCATCTCGTGTGAAACAAATGCAATTCATATATTCGCCATTACAATGGTGTATGCATTGTGCTTTTAGATTCTTTTTAGTCGTTGTAGAAGTTTGAGCATTTATTAGTTACTAGGAGATTGAGACAGGTCCACACATGATCTGGATTTGGATGTGTTTTGTTATGTACTATGTTGGTTAACAATTTTGGTGGTCGGAATTGTACATTTCTAACTTGACAGCCTTTTTGTGGTTTTTAATTTAGAGTTGGGAGAAAACTGTGGATTGCTATAGTCCGGGACAGGGTTTGATGCCGGCAAGCTTTAAGCTTTAAGGTTAGAACTGTGGATTTCTGTGACTTTCTTGTCTGTTGCAGCACCCTTTGTCTATAATGACTTCATATTTGGTCATGTTTCAATATGCAACTTTTTCCTATGAACTCACATTTCACAATCGTGTATTGGCCTTTAGTTTACTTTGGCATGCATCAAGATGGACAGAATACAACTAGCCCAGAAGGCAGTGTCTTAGGCCTGAATATTACGACACCCGTAGCGGGAAGTTTATCGGAAAACAATCTCGCCTTTACCAAACATGGACCATCGCTGGTTTCCTAACCTCTAGAATGATGGTGGAGAATCCGCAGTTGGCTTCCTTGTTATTCTGGAGATCTGCGTCTGCGCACTTAACAAAAGTGGCCGGAAGAAATGTTCACGTGGCGCTGCTAAATCTCAGATACTCGTCGTATTCGAACTCCATTTTTCTTTGGAAAGAAACAAAGATCCTTTCAATTGTACAGTCACAATTTTGAGGGTAGTGACAAGCAATTTTCACCCTTAGAAGCTCAACATATAGTAAAATCATAATAATAATCATGTGTTATTTTTCAGATCAATCTCCAACTTGAAATCTATATAATCAAATTGGATTATATAGTGTTTATCTTATCAGTTCACAAAGCAAGATTTTCATGTTTTGTTCACTATATAAGCTTATGCAGTATATTGTCTGAGCAAAGCAATTTTTGTTTTGGTTCCCTTTTTGTAACTGTATTTTTTTTCTTTAAGTAGTTCACAATTGTTCATTCTATACATGATTTAGGTCCGTTCAAGAATGAGTTTAGAACCAGCTTTTGGCTGTCAACAAAGAATCTGTGTTGAACGACTAAAAATAGTGCTGTTTCAACCAAGCTTTTGCATATGATTTGGTCTCTAAACTATTTTTGAACACATTGAAATTTTCAGCTTCTCTCCAAATCATCGTTTTCACTGCTTTTCACTTAAAATTTCGTTCCAAATTATTTTGAACGAAAACTTAATAGCATCAATCAAAAAGATATGATCACCATTTTTTATTCAACCGACCGATTCGATTCGATTCTTATTGACTAAAAAATAGCGGGAACTAATAGAATTTAAGCTAAATTATCTAAATTAAAAAGGAACGGACAATCTGTTGGCAGAGGATGTTGCATTAAATTCTTTAAGCAAAATTAGAGGTTCGAATTTTTATTTTTTAATACCCTTTAAAAGAATTTTAGCCAATCAAAACACATCATGTAATAATTCCGACTACAAAAATCGTTTGACAATTAGTGGAAAAGATAATAACATTTAAAGTCACTCATATTTTTTTTCTAGTTTAGCCCTTACAAAATTTATTTAATCTTAAATTGACTTTTCATTTCTAAATTTTTAGAGACTAATTGAACAAAAAAAATTGAGACTTGAAATGCTATTTAATCTTTCTTTTTATTAAAATTAAACGGATTTTTAGTCATAATTGTCACATAGTGTGTTTAGATTGGCTAAAATTCTTTTAATGAACGTTAAAAAATAAAATAATTTGGAGTAGAACATTCAAAAACATAAGAGACAACCCAGTAAAACCATAATAGTTTAGAGGGAAAATTCACTTTAAGCATAGTTATAAATTATAATTGTAACTAATACATGTATATAAGTAAGGTCAAAACTTAATCGAGTCTTAAATTGACTGACATTGTTGTTGTTGCGATATACAAGGGTATAGTTCACATGTACTTAAATATGCAATATCTTCTGATTTATAAGCATAAGTAGAGGTGTCCATGAGCTGAGATCCGGCCTTGATTATTAGAGTATGATCCATATTTTAAACTGACCTAATATTTTTATCTAAACCTTAAGATTTAGACATATATTCTGGCCCTAAACAAATATATACATAAAAGATCTGAATAATTTAAACATTATACAAAAAAATGTGACAACTTACTTATAATATTTACACATGGTTATAACTAAAATATGCAGACAACTATAGAATCTCGACCGAATCTTAGCTAGTTAGCTACTTAGCTTGATTGGATATTGTTAAACACGCAGGCAGACTGGCCCCTCGTTGCCTCAAATTCCAACGAGTTAAACACGGATTCTATTTCTCCGAGTTGATCTAGTGAAATATTATATTAATTTTTTTTAAGTTAGATCAGAAGTTCAATTATTGACGTTATAAATAAATAAATAAAATTGAATTAGAAGAGTATTTCTATAATAGACATCTACAAAATTCGATATTCGTTTAGTCAGCCGGTGGATGAAAAACTAATGATTACACACAAAAAAAACATAGTATATATTGTAAGGCGCATTAAAACAAGAGTAAATTACATTAGTTGTCACTTAGTTATAGGTTTTATTAACAATTGTGCCATTTTTCCTTCCAAATATTACAATTGAGTCACTCAATTGTTAATTATAGGGTTAGAACAAACATGTCACTCTTCTTCTAAAAGTAACAATTCACTCATTCAATTATAAGTTTAGGAACAAACATGTAACTCAATTAAAATATTGTGACAAGCAATTTACTCTATAATTAAAATTGAAATACAAACTTGGTATAATAACAATTTTAGTCCCCGAAACTTATGTGTCCTATTAATTTGGAATAATTCAATAAACTTAATCCTTTATATTAAGAATTTTCATTAGTGAGATGATTGTATTTATCAGTAAGCGACATTAAGGTCATAATGCGTCTATTTCATTAATCTATCAATTGTTCAGTGGTGAAGTAAATGTGTATATCGAACTGTCACATATGTTGATTATCAGACTGATGAACAATAGCATGAAGTGTGGTAAGTGTTGAAGGGTGTGTCAAGATGGTGCAATTTTGACATATTTAAAAATGAAAGGTTAAGTTTATTAATTCTTTTTTGAATTATAACCAAATCAATAGAATATTAATATTTAGGGATTAAAATTATTAGTATACCATGCTCTTGTTTCAATTGCTACTTTTAAAGGAAAAAAAATGACTAATTTATTATTAAACTTATAACTTAGTAACTTCTAGTACATTTTACACTTAAAACAAACATAACAACGATACCATTAGTACAAATACATTACACATTCCACGATCTTCAAAAACAACCGTTCCAAATTTCATTTTCCTGGGAAACAAACAGCACCCCTTGTTCTACTGCCACTACTGTTCCCAACTCAAAACATACAGTTGAGTTTTGTTGTGGTATTATTCTTTCTCGATAAGATGGTGGTCTTTCCTTTCCTTTTTTTCTGTCTTATCTTTTGATTTCACGGAAGAAACTTAAAGCAAAAGAAAAAACAAAAGTAATTAGTACTTGGTAAAACTCACCAAAAACTTTATTTTTTTGAGAATTCGTCCTGAAATTCTCGAGCGAGTAGAAATGATAAAACTCGAACTGTTTGTTAAATTATAAATTGATCAACTTCAATGGAGATTTTTTTTATTGAATGATGGATGCGGGGTTGGACGAGTCCTCTTCATTTTTGAAAGGTGGGTATGGTATAGATTTAGTTTTTGTTTGTTCATTTTTTCCTGGTATTTTTAGGGGTAAAATTTTTGTACTTTATCCTGACTCGACGTGTCTCGTCCCGAATGAATTTTTCTCTTAAATTTTGGATTTGGGATAAACTTGAATTTAGGGTGAAATTTTTTTAATCTGACTCGACTCTGTATATTTTAAATTATATATTATATTTTTATATTGTATATTTAATATTTTATTATTTTTTCGTCAGATGAGTTTAGTCATGTTTTTTTTTTGTTAAAAGTCAGAGGTTGTATCAGGGTCGGTTTATATTTTTTTTATGTTGGTTTAAGATTGGGACGGTCAAAAAATCGTCTCGTCCCGTTGTTGTCCGTAGATATTTTACATCCACAAATAAGTTAACATGCGTATTGTGGATATGACAACCGTTTCCGTCATACTCAACCTCATTTATTGAAGCATTTTAAAAAATTTAAATTTATTGACGGTCCATTCAAAAAATTAAAACTTATGAGGATCAATATATATTCTTAAAAAAATTAAATTTTTGGGGAGGAGGGTCGCGACTCCTACCGGTCCTTTTAGAATATTATATTTGTTCGTCATATTCAATAGTCATCTTTTCTTATTAGTAAATTAAAATTGATAACTCTGTTAATTGTTATTGTTGACAAATCTTTTGAAATATTTGCTTGATCTCTTATCTAGAGGGGAAAAAAAGTGTTTCTATTGAGTCTAGAACTTATAATTTAAAGAAATTGAAAGAAAAAAGAAAAACAGTTTAACCGGTTGGCCAAATATAATTACTCCCCTTTATATGGTATTAATTGCATGACTAAATAACAATAAAGGAAATCACACCACCATTACTTTTCCTATTACAACTAATATCGTAATAGATGAATCAAATTATACCAACTTAGTGTAGAAAGATTAAAATTTAAATTTCAACATAAAAACAAACAAAATCATATGTTCCCATCTGGTATCATTTTTCATGTTTCAAAACTAAAAAAAACAAATAATAAGTGTTAATTCTAAATTTTAAAGTCTAAACCTTAAAATATAAAATATAATTTCTTTAAACTATAATCATAAACATTAATCTTAAATCTTAAAACTATTTTTTGTTGAAACATGAACATAAATAGAAATATAAAAAAAGATAGATGATTTATATTTCATAAAAAGGACTAAGACTACAATCAGAAACAGATGACATGTTAGATCAAAAAATAATTGACAAATGATATTTAATCTTTTAAAATTTTTAAAATTTTAAATAAACTTTTCAAAAAAAATAAAAATTATTATTATATTTCAAAAAATTTAAAAATTATTATTATATTTCAAAAAATTTAAATATCTTTAATTTATAAAAATTGTATATTAAACCCTTTAACAATTGTAATACAAACTTCTAAAATTTTTAAAAATATCAAACAGATCATTTGAAAATAGTCTATCAAAATCTGCTCCCGATTAAAATTAAACCTTCTTACAATAATATACAGTGTCCCATCTCACATACATTTCCTCCACAAAGTTACAAAGAGGATGATGTGAATAGAGACAAGGCAAGAAAACTTGACGGATAGTTACTAGGGTGACTCTTACAATACGGTTAAAATAAGATGATTATATATAAATTCTTATTTAATTAGTAAAAATTGTATAACTATACAAAGTTTTACAATCCACACAAATTTTTACAGAAATAGCAAAATTTACATACCGAGTCCTATATAGGGATGTCAATTGGGCGGGAGGGTCCGAATGGTACTCTTCCCACATCCATTCTGTCAAGAATTTTTATTTTTATTTCTGCTCCACGACCCGCTACAAATATAAAATCTAAAATTATCAATGCCCCGCAACCCGCAAGACTAAAACCATCCCCGCCGCATTACCTACATGGGTCCTGAGATCCACCTAACCCCTCTTTACCCACCCCGTGACCCATTCACATCATATATTTATAAATATGAATTAGATAAATATAAATCAAATTTGTTATGAAAAAATATGAAATACTTGTCATTTGGACTCCCACCACATGTGTGATATTATTTCAATTGTCACACTTTTTTAAAAATAATAATATATGGAATTAAATTTTGTACAACACAAAAAATTGAATTAAAAATATACTAAAGTATATTGTAAAAAACCAGAAAGTAATACAAGTAACATGAAAAATAATATTTTAATTATTGTAACAAATAAACAATATAAAAACAACTAAAAAAGAAAATAACAAACCTTTAAAAAATAAAAACAAATATCAATAAAATCTAAATAATATATAATATTAGAAAAACAAAATTAAAAATAGTAGAAGAATAACGTACCTATTGTGAGGACTGAAGAAAATAAAATAATCTTAAAAAAGGCTTCACGGTAAACAACACTAAAGAAAAAACCAATAAACATAAATATTATATATATAATTTTCTTAAAAATTCTAAGATAAGTCAATGTAAATTACTTTAAATTTGACTATGATTTAAACCGATATTATATTTTTAATAATGTTTATAATAATATTTCTAATATATGTTGGAGCGAGTAGGGATGATGTGGGTCGAGTGGGGATTATGCGAGACGAGTACAAAGATATATTTACGTCTTTCCTACCAATCACGACAAATTTAATTTTTATCTTCATTTCCGACTCACAACCCCAAATTAAATACGAAGTGGGACAAATTCTCGCAAAATCCGCCCACTAACATCTCTAATCCTACATAAATTTCTATTATTTTTTGTAAAAATTTGTGTTGACTGATTTTAAACGAGTTGTTTTAGCCTTTCCCACAGCACACGTAGGAGTTATTGTTCCACCACCATTACCTCAAAACTCTCCCGCGTTTGTCGCGTCTACTCTTCCTTCAACTCTAATATTTAATGTTGTATTTCTTCTTCTTTCTCTCACTCTTATTGTCAGAGGTTTTCTTTTGTTTCCCACGGTATATATATATATATATATTCATTCACTTACTGTTACCATCTTCTCAGCAATAGGACGAGTGCAGACTTCAGAGACTTTAGTTAAAAGAGTTGATTGATGCTAATGGTCTGATGTTGATCATACAATATATTGTAAAGAATCAATGTTATACTTATAAGACATGCGGGTCTACATCATGTTTCATATTCTTTACCATCACATACATACATGGTTATGTTTTAAGAAAATGATTAATTGTGTTGGTTATATTTATAACTTCTAAATTTTTTGGATTTAGTTATTTCGTTTCTCGAATTATTTGAAAATAATCTTTTAAAATTATCATATGATCATGTTTAATTGATATCAATCAAGAAAATTTTCAGAATACGACATAAATAAACCTTTTGATTTTAAAGTTATATTGAACTCGACAAAACATATATCAAATTCACTAACCTACCAAATATGCTTTATCAACTAATAAGCAAAATTTTTCTGTTTCGTTCATCATGTCCTACAAAATCTAGACTTAACATCGTTACTAATTCTAGTCAACATATATCAAAACTTATCCGCTTTCCTCAAACTAAACCCGTATAAAGATCAGTCGGATCTTATTTCTTTACTTCTTTTTTTATCACATTTATTGACCACAATTTTCCACCCGCGCCAACCTTGATGAACTGCAGAAATCAGCCATCAATCTCATTCAACTCATTCAAAATAGTATACATACATCTTGAGAGAATTGGAAACAACCTGTAGAAAGCACTCCATTTTCCAAAACTGAAAGGAAATTCCACAGCACAAAGTCCCATACTTCACTCCCGAAAGACATGTGTGAAGAGACATTTCAATATCAAACATCAATAACCCACCTTGAAACTTGGGTTCTGATGAAGAAAAACAAGGTAAGTGAAGAAGAAACTCATCCACACCAATCCCAACACCATTTCAATAATAAAAAAAGTGTTTAAATTACAGTTGCGATCGTAGTTTCATCTTCTATATACTATTACGATTGCAGCTAATAACAGATGTATTATAACTATTATAAATTATATTATTTTTTACAGTAATAATTTTGAACAGTGTTGTTATCACCATATAACGACTGTTATTACAGTAACGGATAACTATTTGAATCCCGGTAATAAAGTTAACATCTTTGATCATTGATTTAACCTCTGTCAAATGAACAAAATTTGGGATTTTCTCCATCATTCTCCCCAACCCCACACACCATCATTTCCAGTCTTTCAAAACAACAAAGGTGTTTGTTTTAATTCTCTCTCACACACAACAGTCACAGTCCCTTGATTTTACATCACTTGGTTTATAGTCTTTAGACCTATTCATCAACGTAACGCAATTGGATATGTGTATTGTATAGAAATAGTATTATAGGTGGAGGATATCAAGCGTGAAAAAAGATACTTTCTTTTCACCCTGGCTGTTGGTTGCCACAGTGACAATAGACTTGAAAGCGCCCATCTTTTCATGTCATTTGACACTGATAGTTGATATATCACTTGGCCTGTTCATGTCCTCTCTTCGGCCCTCAATTTCTCTGCTTGCTGAGTTGTTTAATCATTGGGTAAGATTAGTGCGGTGCAGTTTAGGGTAAGACTAAAAAACGACAGTTGTATGAAAGTAAAATGTAAGCTAAACCCAAGATAAAGACTGACCCTTTAAAGAGAGAGAGAAGAAAAGGCAAAATCTCAAACACCATGCAGACAACAATGGGGTCTTTTGGAGCTCAAATGGCAAAGAAGAAAGCAATGTGGCTCTATCCTAAAGTCTCGGGCTTTAACCCTTCTGAGAGATGGGGGCACTCTGCTTGCTATTCTAATGGAGTTGTTTATGTTTTTGGGGTATGTGAAATTGTAACTTTATGCAAAATGGTTATCTTTGGTTAAGTGAACATGTACCTTTCTTCATAGTTTCTAGTTATTTACTACTTGTGCTTCTTGTTGGAATGTTATCTGAAGTTTTTCCTGGTTTCACTTTCTGTAATTAGTAAGACCATGACTGTAACTAGGTCTTGTTACTTTGTGGCAACATGTAAGGTGACATGCTTTACTTTTAAGTTAAGTCTTGTGCGTAGGGTGTTCATGGTTAACCAACATACTACAATAGTTAAGCTGTAGGTTTTGTTGTTAGTGTAATTAGACGATAATGTCTACAATAATGCGCTTATCTCATTATGGCTAACTAAAATACTACAACGGTTAATCATGAACACCCCTACATGCATGGCTAGGTTTTGTTATTTACTGGTAGAAGTTTGATTTGAAGAATTCCTTGTATAGCAAGGTCTTGGTTCATTTTATTCTATGATTTCTGACAGGACACACTGGTATTGTGTTTTTTAATGTTGTTTTGATGTATATTGAGTCACATAACTGTTGAATTTTGCATATTTTGATGCTTAATGCAATTAGTAGGACAAAAAACATAGCTCGATTTCGCTTTAGGTTTTGAATAATGATCGGCTTGTTTTTGCGCGTCGCAGGGGTGTTGTGGAGGTCTACATTTTAGTGATGTTCTCATGCTGCATCTCAACACAATGGTATGGAAAACTCTGGAAACCACAGGGCAGGGGCCTGGCCCTAGAGACAGCCACAGTGTGGTTCTTGTAGGGACCAAAATGATGGTGTTTGGGGGTACTAATGGTTCCAAGAAGGTGAATGATCTTCACGTACTGGACCTTAGGTCGAAAGAGTGGACACGAGCCGAATGCAATGGTGTCGCACCTTCACCTCGTGAAAGTCATACCGCCACACTTATCGGTGAAGACAAGGTGGTGATTTTCGGAGGGAGCAGTGAAGGCAGAGCGAATTACTTGAATGATTTGCATGTTTTGGATCTTAGGACTATGAGATGGACCTCACCTCAGGTGAGAGGTCATATCCCTGTCCCTAGGGATAGTCACAGTGCGGTCGCGATAGGAAACAAGCTCGTTGTGTATGGTGGGGACTGCGGTGATCGATATCATGGAGATGTTGACATCTTCGACATGGAAACTTCAACTTGGTCAAGAGTATTGTCTCACTAATTCATTATTGAAAAAGAAATTCAAACCTATGAATCATAGTTCCCATGATTTTTCTTTCTTTTAATGTTCTTTACAGTTGACTGTTCAAGGTTCATTACCGGGTGTTAGAGCAGGTCATGCTGCGGTGAATATTGGAGCAAAGGTAGCACATTTTGCTCTAAGTTAGCGCTGCTGACGAGACTAATTCCATTTCAATAGACAGTTTTGTTTAAATTTAATGTTCATAAACGCATCTCGGGGATTCACAACCGGAGACAAATTTGTGATTTCGAAGGTTTTCGTCATTGGAGGGGTTGGAGATAAACACTATTACAACGATGTTTGGGTCCTAGATGTGAATGCTTGTTGTTGGACTCAGCTAGATATATTTGGCCAGCAGCCACAAGGGAGGTTTTCTCATACTGCTGTTCTTGCAGAGTCCGATATTGCCGTCTATGGAGGGTAAGTTCCTCTGACTCCATCATTGCTTTTCCTCCCCGGTTCGACTTATGATTTCATTGAACTTTGCTTGATATACACAGATGTGGAGAGGATGAGCGTCCGATCAATGAGCTTCTGGTTTTACAGCTCGGGACACAGCATCCAAATGGCCGGTATAACATTTCGATGTGCAAAACTTTCGAAGGCCACTGCAAACATGAAAAGAGAAGATTCTTAAGACAAGCACCTAGTAACTCGGTAGCAAATATGCTTAAGATTAACTGCAATCTTTCTACTCCATTTAGTCGTTATTTGTTATGTCCTTGTGGAATAATCGGTGATTACGTTATTTCGAAGCAGAAAGGCATCTATTTTGCTGATCTTGAAGTAGCAAAACACGGGGATAATGAGCCAGAACAAGAAGCAAGGCATTCTTCTCGGCTCAGTTCAGGTTGGTCCGGAATCAAATTTCCTTACTTCAGGGCCTGGATATAGCTCTACAACTTCATGATTCGAATATGTTCATTTCAAATTTTCATTGCTCTTTAGATACTTCAAACCCGAAGAGGAGAAGAGCTGCCAATGCGAAGGCATGTGAGGTTGAATCCGAGCAAGAAGAGCATTCCCTCTCACTCTCGCAGCATTCATCGCCTTCACATTCTGATCAAGAACAAGGCCCGGCACTAAAGCCCCTGGATTCCACTGCATCCCAAGGCCTTAACTTGTTTAAGCAGTTGCATCCTATTCCAAGCAATTGTCAAATTAACAATGGTTCAGATAACCGCAAGCAGACCAGATATATGGTCCACAAAACTCGAGAAGATTTGCCATATCTCCATGCTGTTCATATCGGCAGACAAAGGAACGAAATGCAATGCCCCGCTGTGGAACATGGATACTTGAAAGCAGGGCCCATTCACAACCTGGTAAAGACCACAAATTTTGCATTTTGATGGGAAATCAAATTTCTGTGTATGTTCTATTACTATATAACCCACTTGTTTCATACTTCTTGCTGGGTTTTGTTACCTCAGCTTGGCACAGAAGTTCGTGGTAAAGTCGATGGAGCATTCGACTCGGGTCTCCTGGTGACAGCAACGGTTAATGGGAAGATGTTTAGAGGAGTCTTATTTGCACCTGTAAGCCTTATGTTCCTTATTGTACAAGTCTTATATCTGTTCAACTATTCCTTACTTACATTTCATTTGATCAACATTAGGGGTCGACTGGTATGGTCACGAGAGGGACAATGTTTGCTCAAAGTACGACACCAACATGCCAGGCCGGTGCCGCTCAGCCATTCCTAAACTCGACCAATTTAGAGCCCTTGAAGCCATCTGAGTCACCAAGTCCAACAATGCATATTATGCCAGAATCCGGTCGCGGCTCTCGGCATTTGGTGACTAATGGTACTTCATTAGCAGCAAAAGATCCAAAGCTAAGAAGGGATGCAGGAGATGTGGTTCTAACACTAGGAGGACCTGGAACTGGCCTTGTTTGACTTCTTAATTTTCACTTTTGCCTTTTATTTCCTGTAGATGTTGAAATGTTATTATTATTATTACTATTATTATTATTATTATTATTTGTTTTTTAGGCCTTTTGTGAGGGATAATCTTACTGATTTTGTTCTCCTTTATGCATGTAGCCCTCGACAATGTAAGAGTTTGAAGTGACATTTAGTGAGTAAAGTACTTGAGTCATGTCAAGTTTCTAAACTTTATCTAACAACTTAAAATTTTATATTTTTTATAATATTTTAGGTTGATTTTTTAAAAAAATTATTTTTTCAATGTTTTCTGGTTGGTTTTTTTTATCAAATTTTAAAATTTGTCATTTTTAGCCTTAAATTAAAATGTCAACATGATGCTTAATCACTTGTTCCAACATATATTTTATATCAAACATTATTTTAAAAAATAAAAAATTATTGTATCAATTATGAAGATGGTATTTTAAAGGGTTATGCTAATGACAGCCCTTAGGGCTGTCAATAAGAACACTATAGATTTTTGTAATTAATGTTTTTATTTTTTAAAATAAATATTGTATAATGTAATTAATTACCTTCCTAAAAGTTGTGTTTCATTAATTTAAATTTTTTAATTTAATTAAACAATAAAACCCTAAATTCAAACTCCAAACCTCAAACTCAAACTCTAAACCTCAAACCCAAACCATAAACCCTAAACCCTAAACATCAAACCCTAAAACTTAAACCATAAGCCATAAACCCTAAACCCTGACCCTAAATCCAAACCCTCAAACCATAAACCCTAGACACTAAGCCATAAACCCTAAACCCAAACCCAAACCCTAAACACCAAACCTTAAAACTTAAACCATAAGCCATAAACCCTAAACCATAACCCTAAATCCAAACCCTCAGATCCTAAACCCTAAATAATAAACCGTTTTAAGTGAGTATTAATTATATTAAACAATCTAAAATTAATTAAACATGATTTTTTAAGAATGTATTTAATTACATTTTACTAGATTTCATTACAAAGCAAAACAATCATTTATTATAAAGCTAAACAAACATTAATTACAAAGCAAAACAAGTATTAATTATAAGAATTTATAGAGTTATTATTGAGAGCCCTTAGGGCTGTCATTAGCAAAATTCTATTTTAAAGGGGATGATGATATTCAACCATCAAGGTTAATTAGTGGTATAATACAAAAGAAGAATGAAACACACATCATATTATTATTTATCGCTTTGGTAAAAATAGATGATAATAATAAAAATAAATTATTTGTTTACTTCAATTTAATTACTAGGTTAAATTGAGTCGGTCAGTTTGAATTGAACTCGAGTCTTTTAAGATGAAGATCATTTACTCTTTTACTGAGGTCGTTTTTTGTGTTCATTTCAGGTTTTTTATTCAATTTTTAAATTGTGTACCAAACATATCAGTCCAATAAAAAGTCATATCAATTTTAGTTCAATTTGATTTATTCCGATTTTCTAATCATGTTTGAGCCATTGTGTTTCATGTCAAGTTAAGCACGCGTTCATACTGATCCAACTAAAATTTAGATTAGTTTTATTTTAAATTTTGGATCAAATTCGAACTATTATGTTTTAGTTTTTATCGAATCTCAAATCGGAAGAATATACACAAATCATCGGATTCTAATCAAGTTTATTGGGGGTGAGTCTACTGTACATCAATCTAATTTACACCTAAAGACAATAAGTTTTAAAACTTGTCCAAACAACCTAAAATATTATATTTTTGATAGTATTTTAGGTTGGTGTTTTTGACAAATTTCAAAATTTAGTTCTTTTTAGGTCGGTAATTTTTCGACAAGTTTTGAAATTTGGTTTACAAGTTTTAAATTTTGTTGAAAAATAACTTAAGGAATTTTAAGTTATTTGGAAAATTTTTCCCAATTTTGAATTTGTTACAGTTTAGGTTTAAAAGATTTGGGTATATTTGATTCGAATTTATTACAAAATTATAAATTGATTTTTATTTTTTAAGAAATTGATTTTGTTAGGGTTTAGGAGAATTGGGTATATTTGATTCTAACCTATTAAAAATATATTATAAAGTAACTATTAAATTTAATTTTTATTTTTTAAGAGATAATTTTAATTATAATTTTAATTTTTTAAATTTTTAAAATTAAAAAAAAAAAATTAATGATGTTCATCGGTAGTGGTGTTCATCAATGTTCATGATCCGTAGAATTTCCGTGAAAATAAAAACAAATTGATTGATTTTTAATAGATGATGATCATAAATAATGTCGTAGGTCGGAATTATATAATAATTTATCGTAGGAGGGGAGAGCACCCGCGCATCTCGCGCGATACTGTCCGATAATGGGATGTCCTTTTCAACTGTCAGGTCACTCAATCTCATCTTATCTTAAGTGCAGTTTCATGTTTTCTTTTTATTTTTCTAAAGAATATTGTATTTATTAATTCATTTGATTCATGAAAAAGCAGACAATTTTTATATTATTGTTTGTTTGAAAGTGAATGGTCTTTTCGGAAATCAATGTCGAATGTCTTTTCATCATAGGAAATGAATAATGGATGACTTTACTCCGTTTCTTTCTCATCATCCTTTCCTTTACACGTGGGCTCTTCGTTTCTTTCCACGTGTAACATGCTTGGCACTCTTGGACCATAAAGACTTTGGGCCCAAGTTTTGCACCTATGGCCCAATAACCTTGGTTGGTGTTCAATAAAGATGGGAGCATTGTTATTGTAATCTAATTTTATATCAATTTGACATTATTTTTGAAAAGTGTAGTAAAAAATATTTTGAAAAGTGATTTTAAGACGTATTTTTAGACTATTTAGTTTAAAATAAAATATTTGGTGTTACTGTTAAAAATTGATTTTAAGTAAATAAAATGACAATTTTAGATTGTTTGGTTTGAAATAAGAGTGTTTGGTCTTCCTCTCAAAAAATAGTTTTAAATATATAAATGTCTATTTTAAACTCTTTTTTTTTTGAAAATATGAAAAGTTTGCTGATACAAATGAGAAAAAAAATGAGTAATTCTGTTCAAATGTACTTTTGAAAAAAAATAAAAGCTAATAATTTTAAGTTTTAAAAAGTACTTTTGACCTGAAAAGTTACATGTTCCGCATTACTTTTGATCCCAAAATAATTTTTTAAAAACATTAAATGAGGTCAAACAATCTAAAAGACTTTTTAAAAGTATTTTTTACTGCACTTCTTAAAAATAATATCAAATTAAAAAATAGTTAAAAAGCTGAAAAATTAAGTGTTATAGTATCGAGTGAGTTAAGTGGTACAATGTTCTTTGATTATTTGTTTCTAGGTCATAAATTACAAGGTCGAGTCTTTTCAAAAATAATTTCTTTTAAATTTTACGAGATGATTGTCTGTTCAAGTATACCTCTAAGTATACTTCTTTTTATGCCTCACACTTAAAAATAAATTTTAAACTCTAATCTTAATTTTTACATCCTAAACCCTAAATCTTATACCCTAAAAATACACTACGCCCATAATTTTTTAAACCCTAACTTTAAATCATGTATTCTAAACCCTAAACACACTATTTTAAAGTAGGACATAGAAAGTGGCATAACAAAGGAGCAGACGATTTTTATCCTGTAAATATAGGTGAAAAAAATTGGAAATGAAATCAGAATTAGAGGTTGAAGGTAAAATATAAAAGTTTAAAATCGGGAGAAATAAAATCACCGATAGTCTATTGTATCGTTTCATTTATTTATTGTTCTATTTGTTTTTTTCTCTTAATTTAAGTTGGGTTAATTGTGCCTCATTCGATCTTTCATAGAGAAATACCAAAACTTGAAAGCAAGAGCTGAAGCCTTTGGTGCAAGAGCTTGCTTCTTGAGCAGCTAGTCGAGCCATGGTTGATTCTGAAGAAAAAAACACATGTCCTGCAAATACAATTATACAACATACCATTTTGAAGTTTCCTATAAAGTCGTATCTGGTGATCGTGTAGTGTTTTTATAAATTTTTTCCAAGATCTCATGCAATCATATTAACTAATGATAGACATAATTATAAAGGTTACCTCAATAAAAGATTCTATAATCACGTTGTGCCGAGGTGTTGTCTTTCTAAAAAACGACGAGCCTCTACAAGTATTCACACACGAATGGATAATAAGATTATTTAATAATATTTTTGAAAAATATTAAAATAAATAAATATTCTATACAAATTTAACTTCTTTAAATTCGAATAAATAATCGTTAACAATATAATTTAAAGGGTAAACTATACTAATGACCATCGAATTATGGGGTTGGTGTCGATTTGACCACTATGTTTTCAATTGTGTTAAATATACCACATAACTATTTAATTGGTTCCAATGTAGCCACATGCCGTTAAAAAAACGAAAAAGTTAACGGAACTGTTAAAATAATTGATATAATTACACATTTAGTCCCCTTTATTTATACAATTATTCAATTTAGTCCTAATTTTAATCTAATAAAATAAATAAATTATTCAATTAGATGTTGACACGTATTTGAGAGATTTATCTATTTTTATTAGATTTATTAAATTTATTTTCCCTCCCCAATCAGGTGGTGACACGTGTCCCCACCAATTGGAGTAAGAAAAATAAAATAATAGAAGCTGACCCCAAGGGGAATCAACCCTGGGACATTAGGGAAAGAAAACAAATCTCTTGCCAATGGGCTAAGCATGTTTCTAGTATATGGAATACCAAATATAATATATGTGATATATGTGTTATCCGATTGGAGAAAGAAAAATAAAAGCCATGTAATTGGCAATGGTAGGATTTAAACCTAGGAATCCTTGGTGGAAGTGGCAAAGGTTTACCACTAGGCCAAACATGAATTTGTGATATGAAATACTACCTATAATATATGAGTTATTCGAATGTAATGGTTATAAAAGAGAAATAAATGTGATTTCAGGAGACTCGAACATGACACACTTATGTTGCATAAAAACATATAACCCAATTAAATATAATTTTAAAATTTTGATTTTTAATATAATTATATATAATAATTTAATTAATTTTTAATAAATATTAAAATTATTAATTAAATTAAAAAAATCAATTCAAGGAAATTTTTTAATAATTACTAATTAAGTTAAAAAAATTAAAAGAATAACGAACATAATATAATAAAAAAACAATTATAAAATTATATATAATTAGGTTATACATTTTTATGCATCATAAGTGTGTCATGTTCGAGCCCTTAAAATTACATTTATTTATTTTTTTATAACTATTACAATCGAATAACTCATATATTATACTTATTTATAAATAACTGAACTGTGGGGATAATCAAATCGTAACCGTATAAATAACCGTGAGATCCCAAAAATTATCTGCAAAGATATTTTACAAAATTTTTAAAAAATATATACTTATTTATTTATATACTCTAATATATATCTTAATAAAAAAAATTTAACTATATTATTATCACTTTAACTTTCTCTCAAACCTAGCCACACTTAAGTTTCTCAACATATTTTAGTTTTAGTTTTAGATATAAGCTAAAAACCATTGCCTAAATCTTTCCCAACACAACACTCTTTTAATCAAACTATCCAAACTTTATATTTTAAACTGAATTGGTCAGTAAAATAATAATTTCGTTTAATATTTTTGGGCATAGAAATTCTCTGAAAGCCGTTGGGATCTGCGAGAAAAAGGTAAGAAGACAAAAATATCCTCAAGTATTTAATGAAAATTCCTCAAAACTGTAACCGCAAGTGTTAAAAACAGAGTAACAAATATTACATCGTCCCGCTCATCCCGATTCCCACCCTTATAGCCAGCAGACTTGGCTCGGTAGGTGGAAGTTGAAATCTAGGACCATTCACACCGTCAACCATTTGTGTTTCAAATTCCTAAGGTGGGAAGTGGGATTTTTAATTTTTTATATAACAATCGGTATTTAATTAATTGATCGATTAATGATCAAGATCAAGCTTTACAAATGTTTATTATAGAGACGACATTTCCATTCAGTTTTCTCCATTCACAACATCAAGATTCAAACTACTAACTTTACTTAAAGGATCTAATGTCTCGCCTCGCTAGACCATCAATTTGTTTTATTTTTAATAATGCAGCTGCATTGGAAATTCACTGTCAGCAAAATAATGGTGGAAGTAATGAATTCAACATGGCTTCATTAAGGAAAATAATAAATGAGGCTATTTACTAAACTAAATAAATGTAGGTTGTTATAATACTTGCAACTTCATTTATCTCTTACTGGTCCTTAAAACGTTTCTTATTTAATAAGTTAATGCTGCACAATAAATGACACCCAAAAATGTTGAAACATTTCATCTTAATGAAAAACTTTATCATTACTCTAAAAAACTGGTATATATTTATTTTTACAATATACTGTAATACCTTGAGATCATCGTAATACTCAAATAATATCTGTTGAATCAAGTAGTATGATAAATAAATATTAAATATTTTTTAGTAAGAACTAGAGTTTTAATCTTATAAATGAACAATTAATTTCGATAAAAAAAAATTAATTTAATTCGATTGTAGACTTATAATTAATAAACCATTGAGATGTTGGACAAAAAAGAAAAAAAAGAATGGACATTCCATCACATAAAGCTTTTGTTCTCATGCAAGAAAAATCTTGTTGGAAATCTCACTATTAAGTGACATGACATTCATATCTTCAAAAAAAAATTGGTCGAAAATGACACGTTTATATATTGTTTTTATGTAAGAGTAGGGATTTGTGATATCCCAAATCTATGAAAAATTCCCATTTATTATTGAAAGCTGATTTTCATGGATGGAAGATTCTGATCCTCAAAAAAATAAAATAAAATTCTGAGCATGGGTACAATGACAAGTAAATATAAGATCAGGGACGAAACCAAGATGAAACTATGAGAGGTAAATCGATCAATTTTAAAACAAATAAAATCTTAAAAAGTAATTAAACTAAAAATGAGGTGTCAATGTTTAATTTTATTAAATTTAAATAGTAGGGTCTTAAAGAATAATAAATCAAAAAATTACAGGAGGGACAAGGGTTTAATTACAATAATTTCAAAACTACTAAAACCTAAAATGTGATTAAACTATCAATTTTTTTTTTGGGGGGGGATTGCCCCTTCCACAATACATGAGGTTCTGTCCCTAAAATAAGACCACTTAACTATATAAATGATATCAATTAAGCCACTTGTCGTACTTAAGTGAAAAGATAACGTGACAATTAACGAAAAATTATATAATTGATTTATTTTATTTACAAAATTTATTAAATTAAATTAAAACTATAACAAATTAATAAAATACATAACAAACAAGAATCAAATGTATAATTATACATTTTTACTAATTGCCATTCACAATCTCTTTTAAATTTTAACTGCAAGTGACTTAATTGAAATCATTGATATAATTAAATGATCTTATCGACAAAATTAAAAGTACGATAGTTAAAATAGAAGTTAGTACAGTTTACCCTAAATATAAATTTCTTCACCAATCCCATCCTTAACCATGATTAAAGTGCATATTCCCAAGTCTAACAAAGTCCTACAATGACATAGTACAATTCTTCATCGTCCACCAGCCCCCAAGGTCCCAAATTTAAAATAAAGTATCAGACTTTTGTGTACAAATATGAATGGATTGTCCCCTACCTAAAGCAAAAAATTCAAACGAATCGAAAGTTTGATGAGCAAATTTTAATCTTTGGGTGGTGTTCAGCTTTGGGTCTTCCCAGTTCTGGTCTTCACTTTCTAGTTTTTACCACCGAACAAACAAACATGAGTTGGAATTGGAAAACCTGACACCCCATCACGTGGTTTTGCTTATACATACACTTTTCTCTTTCGTGTTTCATTGTTTCTTTGAATTCTTTTATTATAGCCACGCGCCTTTTTCTCTTGTTCGCTTTGGCCTGCTCTTGTCTTTGTTTCCTTCACTTTTCTGCCGTATTATTGCTCTTGTTGTTGCAGATCTGCCAGTCACTCACTGCTGGGAAAGGTTCATTTGCTCTATCCCATTAGATTTCATCTTTCAAAGAAGGGTCTTTGATTTTTGTGTTGTAGATTTTATTGGAGAGCTCTTTCGTTTGTTTTTCTTTTCTGGGTTGGTGGGGTTTTGGCATAAGAAGCCACAGGCGTTGATTGCTGTTTTTAGGTACAAATAAATATATTCATCTTTGTTCTTGTCTTAGCTGAAAATTTATCCTTTAGCTGTTTGTGATTTGTTCTTTGATGCTTTTCTCCCTTAATGCTTAAAAAGTTCAAATCTTTTACACTTCTGTGGGTGACAATGGTGGTTTAAGTTGCAATTTCTCATGCTTTAGAGCATAAAAAATGATGTTTTTTTAGGTCTCTTGTCTGTTTATAGTCTACAATATCTCCCTTTTGCATGTACAGAAATGGGGTTCATCTCCAGGAAGATCTTCCCAGCTTGTGGAAGCATGTGTGTCTGTTGCCCTGCTTTGAGGTCAAGATCTAGACAACCTGTTAAGCGTTACAAGAAATTATTGTCAGAAATATTCCCCAAGTCCACTGTGAGTAAAGGATCCACTCTTTATGTTCTTTTGGCTTATGAATTTTGGTAATGTGTTGATAGCCACTAGATTCAGTACCACTTTTTGCTGATGACACGTTCGATTATATATGTATTTGAGTTTTTGGTGCGGCCGTTTAAGCTTATCCGGTCGCAAGTAATTTAGTTTTAAGGTGGGGGGTTGCAAATATAGAATCTTTGATCTTGTAATATGGCAGTAATGGCTGCTAGTGTTATTATGGTTGTCCACTGTTCTTGGGCTTTTTACTTCAATGCCATTTGAGTACACACCTATGTAATTGATTGCTTTGGTGTGGCTGCTGGTAAAGCTATTTAACTTATTCCAGATAACATAATTTTGTAATTTTAAAAATGATTGATCGATTGGTTGTATCTTGGAATGACCTAGAGAAATATAGCAAAATTCTTAGATGCAGATAATTAGCAGTTTAGCTGAAGAGTCGCTTCAATTTGCAATGTATTTATTTTTTATAAGCTATAATTATAAAGTTAAAGCCTTACCATACATTGCAGGATGCTCCTCCCAATGAAAGAAAAATTGCCAAATTATGTGAATATGCTGCCAAAAACCCTTTCCGGATTCCCAAGGTAGTAATGACTATGTATCTTATTTGTTTGCAAGTTTACAGTAGTGCGCAACCTTTAATATATTATGCGTGCACGCTAATATAGTTGGGGTTTCTTTGCTTTTTAATAGATTGCCAAGTATCTTGAAGAAAGATGCTACAAAGAACTGCGCTATGAGCACATCAAATTCATCAATATTGTTACAGAAGTTTACAACAAGTTACTCTGCATGTGCAAGGAACAGATGTAAGTAACCATTTCTAGTTTATTTGTTTGTATTATTCATTATACTGCTTGTGTTGTATGGAAAGTTATGTTCTTGCTTTTTACCTTGTAGGGCATATTTTGCTATTAACTTGCTGAATGTTGTTAGCGAACTGCTCGATAACTCTAAGCAAGATGCTACCCGGATCCTTGGATGCGAAACCTTGACTAGGTTTATCTATAATCAGGTTAATGGTTGCTTTCTTTCTTTCCTTTTTCCTTCTGATAACTAAAAGTACAAAACTGATAGCACCTTTATACATAGGTAAATTTAAGATAATTTTTAACGGTTATGACTTACCTCTTGATGCACGATGAAAACTTTCTTAAGAATGCTATAGGTTTGCTATGTGAATGATATGAGAGGCTTTCTCATGTCACCAATGTTAGAATACGAATAACTCAACTAGGCTATGGCATGTTGTTTATGTGAAAAGGTTAAGTAGAATTGGATGAGCTAAGATACAAATAAAAGATATACTTTCTTGGGTTACATGGAGGGGAATGTGCATTATTACTCTTTATGTCACATGTAAAAAAACATAATGTATAACCATTTTATGCTATCTTGTATGAAAGTCATTTACTGCTGCAAGTATTCTTCCTACGAGGGATGCATGTGAAATTTGTTTTTCATTTCTATTTATTGAGTGGATAGCTCTTTTCCCTTTCCAAACGAAATTGAATTACTATTAGATATTATTAATGCTTTGTTCCATTTCAAAAACAGGCGGATGGAACTTACACACATAGCATTGAGAAATTTGTTCATAAAGTATGTAAGTTGGCACGTGAGGACGTGGATGAACATCAGAGGCGTTGCTTGAGAGCGTCTAGCTTGCAGTGTCTTTCTGCTATGGTAGTTTAAAAATTTCATTCCCTTTCCATTTCTGTGTTCACAAGGATAATCGTGTAATGAAGTAACTTTCTCAATTTCCTACTTTTTCCATCAATATTGAATCTCTTAGAATATGCCTTGTTTACTTTTGCTTCACAGGTTTGGTTCATGGCACAATATTCCTATATTTTTCCTGCTCTCGATGAGGTTAGTGCATTTCATAATTATTTTCTTGTAACTCTCTCATCCCCTCGGGGCTCTCTCTCTTAATGTGTGGCATTGCATAACTAGTTGGCAGTGGAATAACGGATAACCTTCTCTGTCGCCAATTTGTTTTAAAATTTTGATGTACTGAACTGCAGATGGTATATGCCACTTTGGATAACTATGAGCTAGATACTCGCGTTGAAGACAACAATGAGAGGGAGTCTCATCATAATTGGGTAGATGAAGTGGTTCGCTGTGAGGGTAGAGGTGCAATTGTTGCCTGTGATGCCAGTTCAAGCAACATGATTATCAGGCCCCAATCAGAGAAAAAGGATCCCTCCCTTTTGACGAGGTAGTGTAATTACCGAGCTGTAAAGGAGAATTTTATATGATGTAACAAACTATGTTATAAAAGATAATGAAACATAGGGATGATAGAATGGTTTTCCACCCTTTCCAGCTTGCATCTGTTTTATTAGATTTTGGTTTGTTTTTTCTTTTCTTTTTTACAGGGAAGAGATCGAGACACCTAAAGTATGGGCTCAAATTTGTATTCAGAGAATGGTTGAGCTGGCAAAGGAGAGTACAACATTGCGCCAAGTACTTGATCCAGTATTTGTCTACTTTGATACTCGGCAGCACTGGATTCCTCAGCAGGGATTTGCAATGGTGGTTTTGTCTGACATGTCCTACGGGGAGGCTTCAGGTACATTTGTTTTTCGTTTTTTATGGGATGCACCAAATATGATCAATATTCAGTGATTTTATGATTCTGCTTGCTGTTATTTTGGGTTTCAGGGAATCACCAACTGATTTTAGCTGCTGTAGTACGCCATCTAGACCACAAAAATGTGGCCCATGATCCTCAACTAAAATCTTATATCGTACAAGTTGCGGCTGCTTTAGCTACACAAGTTAGATCCAGAGGGGTGCTTGCTGAAACTGGTTTTGTTAGTGACCTATGCAGGCATCTGAGAAAAAGTTTCCAAGCCACTCTTGAATCAGTAGGACAGCAGGAGTCGAACTTAAATATCTTGCTTCAAAATTCCATTGAAGACTGCTTGCTGGAAATAGCAAAAGGGGTAAATTTGAAGTCTTTTTTTTTTCCGTACATTCTTCTGTATTTTATCCAATGCTTTTAGTTTACTTGAGTTTCATTGGTCTTTTACTAGATTAATAATGCACTACCTCTGTTCAACATGATGGCAATATCACTGGAGAAGTTGCCTTCTTCTGGAGTTGTTGCTCGTGCAACGATTGGATCGTTGATGGTCGTTGCTCATATGATTTCATTAGCATTAATCTCCTCTCGATCACAACAGGTATGATCCATTTTATGTGCTTTTTCTGCCCCGATTACTTTTATATTATATGCATTCTTTGCCTTCTCCCCTACTCTGTAGGTTCATGTTTGCTGACATTGCTATTCGTTATTTTTGTCAAATAGCTAGACATTTGAACTTATATAAATTATTTTTGCATATTGATCCAAATTGTTTTTAGTCACATATAACTGAACCTTTTGCTAAAATTCTCGCATAGGTTTTTCCAGAAGCTCTTCTTGTTCAACTGATGAAAGCAATGTTGCATCCCAATGTCGAGGTCCGTGTTGGAGCACACCAAATATTTTCAGCTCTTCTTATTCCAAGTTCTAATCATCCTCGACATGAAGTTGCATCTTTGCATTCTGGTTTTGTCTACGAACCGAGAAGATGGCATTCCAACAATGCTTCTGCATTTGAATCCATATCAGCGTTACTTGAAAAGCTCCGAAGGGAAAAGGATGGCATCCAATTGGAAAAGAATGGTTATAATATTCATGAAGATTTTAAAGGAAAGAACAATATGGAAGAGGACCGGAAGCAAGGCCTTGTTATGAAGAGTTCCCGTAATATCTATAATATAACCTCCATGATTGACAAAACAGCTGCATCAAGCATGGTTGAGGCGGTAAGCAGTTTCTCAGTTTCATGATTATGTTATATGTGCAATTATCTAGTTTATCTCCTGTTCTTCTGATAGGATCAATCTGGTCTATTTTTTTTTCTCAGGAACCATATATCATGAAGCTGACAGAGGATCAGATAATGCAGTTATTGTCGGGATTCTGGATACAGGCCACTCTATCTGATAATACGCCGTCAAACATAGAAGCTATATCACATTCTTTTGCATTGACATTAATTTCTTTACAATTGAAGGTAAATTGATTCCCTACATGGTGTTAGCCTTGAGTATTAACTTCTTTCCTGGATTTATTTTCGGGTCATTTCAAGAGAGGCGATGCTAGATTTTAGTTTAAGTTAATTAAATTGTTAACAGAAACTCGGGTTTAAACCATTATTACAATTGATAGTAAAAGGTTAATCCAATTCCTGCAATTGCTACCAATTTCATCAGTTTTCATCTCTGTAACAAGTTTCAAAACTAGTGATGATTTCTTTTAGTTAAAACATAATAGGACAGCTGACAGCTGCCAAGACAATCATGCGAAGGTCATCGCAGGGACAAACTTTAACTAAGAAAAATCACATGATGAGTGGCTGCTAACCTATTTGCTCATATGGTCCTTTTTACATTGTCTGTTTGCTAATAATATTCTAAATTGTCATGTTGCAGAACATTAATGACAATCTCGTCGTTCGTTTCTTCCAACTTCCATTGTCCCTAAAGAATATCGCCTTGGACCCTAGCAATGGTATGAGCTATTAGTAGGCAAGCTTTCATATCTTAGGGTATTCAATTTGTTAACTTCGGTTGTTTTTTGTGGACATTCTCAGGGATGTTAACTCCAGCATTCCAGCGATCAATTCTTATGCTGTCAATGGGTATGCTGATGTTTGCAGCTAAGATATGTCAAATACCTGATCTGATTGATCTGGTCAAGTCCATAGTTCCGTTTGACGTATGTTACTCTTTCCTCGAATTGTTTTAAGTTACGTAATGCGACAAAGTTGGCAGTAATTGTGGTATATAACCCGTTATATCTATACACTGCAATGTTATTATTTGTAACCATGCTCATCTATTTTCAGGCTGATCCTTATCTGGGCATCAGCGAAGACTTTCAAGTATTCGTAAGACCTCAGGCAGATGTCAAAAGTTATGGACTTGTTACTGATAATCAGTTCGCGTCGTCTCTGCTATTGGAGTTGCGGGATAAAATATATCAATCCAACAATGTCTTGATTGATATCTTGGTTCAAAATTTATTGACCGTCACTGAGGTGGGACATACTATTAAAAAATACCCTCTTTCTGTCTCTAAAGTTTCTAACGCGAATTTTTGTACTTGTTAAAGCTGGAGGTAGATGATCTTACGGCGCAGTTGTCTGAGCCATTCACACCCGATGATGCATTCATGTTTGGCCCTCAATCTATATTTGACTTGGACCACAATCAAATGATTCCTTATTCAAAACAGTCACTTTCTTTTGATGAGGTATGCCTGAATATTAGCGTCTTTTCATACTGAATCAACGTATGACTTAAAAAGCTCGATGCATGTACAATTTACATTTCTCTTCCTCCGAAAATTAGAAAGTTTTGAAGGAATGAAATTCTCAGGAATTAACTTGGGTGAAACTGTAGAGCTATATTTTTTCATGCTCCTATACAATCAGTCATAATTTTCTACAGCTATTGTTTTTAAATCTATCTCGGTGTTTCACTGGTGGCAGGATATTCAAACAAGCTCAATAGTCGAGGATGATGCAAGAAGTGAAGCATCTGTCCTAGACCTGTCCCACTTCATTCCGAAAGTGGCTTCATCCCCTTCTATGTCTCATGTTACTGACATTGGAAAGCTCTTGCAATCGGTAATCTCTCGTGCATTTTTTCCTATGAACATCGAAAAACCATAGAATTTCTGCATGGAATTTTGTATGATCGTATATTTGTTTACATTACTGTGTTTTGTAGGCACTTGAAGTGGCTGGTCAAGTTGCAGCAACATCCATCTCCACATCACCTCTCCCATACGATACCATGGCTAGCCAATGCGAAGCATTTGGCACCGGTACAAGGAAGAAGCTCTCCAACTGGTTGGCCCATGAAAACGGAGCTGCTGATAAAATTATACCAACAGTTGCTGCTGATAGACACGCCATGATGCTTCAGAAGGTAAATAACAGATTACTCACTTTTCATGACATTATTTACTCAAAATGATTATGGTTCAAGAAGTAGTGATTACTAAAAACAAATATGGCTACGTCTCAGTCTTTGATTCACTGTCTTTTTATTTGCTGGTCTCTATCACAGATATCAAACGAAAATGCTTTAACCGGACCTGTCTCACAGCTCGACCCGTGCTTGTCTATGAGGTTGCCTCCCGCTAGTCCGTTCGACAACTTCCTCAAAGCAGCCCGGTGTTAAACAAGACGCAGGATATCATAATCGTTTATGTTGTAAAGCTTTAGAAACCGACTAGATTGTAACGCATAGGTTTGAACCAAACTGATAATTTGAGGGCATACATTCCCAACCATTACTAATCCTTGTGTGCATTTTGCTCTTCAAAGTTGAAAAAAAAAAACTAGCTTTAAGCATAGCATAGGATGGAGTTCAAAGTTATTGCCATTTTATAATCAAATGAATGCCAATGTCTGTCCAAGTGGTCCTTGGTTCTAAGGAAACGAGACAGGTGACTCGACCCATTTAAACCCACAACTTTAAACATAAAGGAGTGTACACAAAATGTGTACTAACTGGTCTACCAAGAATTTTTAATAAGTGCATCTTCACATATTGGAGCTCATCATTATTACCAGAAAGGAGCATATATAGGTAATTAGAAAGAATTTCTTTTTTTCTTCTTCTATTAGTATGGTACCAAAGTATAAAATATAAGACACATTACATTTAAAAAAAGCCAAACATTATTTATCAATTCTGAATCATCAAAATCTTAGTATAAAGACACATGTTCAGCATTTCCATCAAAATCCACTAAGGTTAGCTACTGGCTTAATTGTCATACATTTTGATTCTTTTGATTTCTATTCAATTTAATCCTTAAATTCCAACTACCATTTCCAATTCAATTCTGAATCGAACCATCTTTTAAACAAAGTGAATTTAGTTCATTGGACACTTATTCTAATGTTCAAAAGTAACTCTTAATCATCAGAAAATACTTTTCTGTCTCCGATTTTTTTTTTTTAAAAAAATTACTAGATTGAAATTTGGGGTGTTACATCGATACACCCATAAAGTTTAGTGTCTAAAATAGCGTCGTTTTGAACATCAATAGTTATATCAAAACAAAGTCGTTTTGGCCATGTCATGACGTCGTTATTGAGTTAACGATCTAGTGATATAATTGAAGCCAAAACCAAAGTTTAATGCTATAATTGAACATATTGAAAGTTCAGTGGTATAAACATAAACAATACATCGCCTAAAGTTTAGTGGCATCTGATGTAGTTTACCCTATTTTTTTTGGTATAATCACCGATATCTGACTTATTAGTCGAGTAATATAGATCGGATATTGTAGAGGTCATTATGGAGGTGGTCCTCTCAACCAAGTTTGTTCCATTCATGATGTCAAAATTTAAATCTCTAATTTTATTTAAGATACTTACCCTCATATCCTACTAGACCAAGTTAGTTAAATGAAATTATAACTTGATTAGTTTTGTTTATATATATTTTTTAAAATATAATACATGAAAATCAATTTCACACTTAAACCCCTAAAAGTATCATTTTCACCCTCGAACCTCCCCCACCCCAAAAAAAATTAAATGTTGCTTCTATGTCACATTAACATTTACACGTGGGTTGCTACGTAAGTATTATTAACTACCACGCCAGCATATTACCGATCAACGTTAGTCAAAAAATTAAATTGATGAAATTTGCGAGTTCAAAAATTAAATTGTGTGTGTTATTCGCGGAAGGACTAGATTAATTATTTGATACAAATTCATGAACAAAATACCTTTTTAAGCCTTAATTAATTAACTAGTGTAAATGGCTGCTTTAGTGGTAATTGTCACGGTTCGAGAGTTTGCAACCGAGACATGCGTGCAACAAGCTGCCCAAGATATTCTTTGTAAGATCTTAGGCTTGCTCAGAAGACCACCTGACTTGGCTCAACCGTTGAAGACTAAGAGAAGGTCCGATCACATTAAAGCTGGTAATTTAATAGATAACATCTTACCAAGGCATATTCTAAGGGAAAATAATATCCAACAATGTGAACATCCATGTGAACGCGAACCTAAGGAAAGTATTCCAAGGTGATAGATTTTTCATAGTAGGTTAGGATGTAGTTGGTAGCTTTCGATCTAAGCCGCTGATGTAAATCGATTTCGGCCATTCATTGTACGAGGATTCAACTGTAAATAGAGGCTCCCCACCTCCTTTGTAAATCATCCATTCTCTGAGTAATACAAGACATTCACTGTAAATTTTCTCTTGTATTCTTGAACGTTCTTTGAGTAATACAAGACATTCACTGTATACCCTCTCTTGTATTCTTGAGCGTTCTTAACGTTCTTAAGTGTTCTTTTTTTATTCTTAAGTTGCCTTCTCATTTGTTTGCTTCTGTTATAACGATTTAGCGTTCGTAGTGCCTAGGAAGAGTTTGATATTTTGAAGAAAATTTTAAGGTTGACTTATTCGTTTGTCTTGAGAACTTCAACTAATGTCACACGGTTTACTAGGTCGAAAAGCTAGCCCCGTGACATAATGTAACAATTAACTAGTGTAAATGGCTGCTTTAGTGGTAGCGTCAATATGGTTTGACACTTCTTGCCCTAACCATATCCTTCTTTTTGCCTCGAGGTCTTGGGTTTTGACTCTTGTTTCCTAATTTTTTGTTTTGACCATCTCATTTCGTTATTTGTGCCCTAATTTTTTGTTTTAATCATCATATTTACTTCGTTTTGCCTCGAGGTCTTGGGTTCGACCTTTGTTGCCCTGATTCTTTTTTGTTTTACACATCCCGCTTAATTCTTTTTGACTCACGATGTCTCGTCGTGGGGTCTTCTTCAAGAGGTTAAAAAAGTTTTGAAGCAATATGGAACTAAAATAGACAGATGCCAAAATAAGATTACTAGAAAAAATTTGTTTAAACGGGTACTCAACATGGGAATCCTAGTGGAGTGGAAAACAATACTAATGCTGAACATGTGTCATAGTGATTGTCGAAACCGTCAAAAATAAAATCTGCTTACAGTAACTTGTTGAAGCGGTAAGCATGATCGATTCCAAAAGGAATGATAAGAGATTAAATTAATGTAAAACAAGTAATTAAAATAAAGGGATTTGTGTTTGAGTAGAATTGAGAAAATAAAAAATCTATTAAAATAAAGAAGAGTGCGATAATGAGATTAATCATGGTCAATGGTGATTTCGGTGTATTAATTCAAGACTTAGTTTATTGATATTCACAAAAGATAATTATACATCAATTTCAAACAGCTTAGTTATTCGTTACTAGAGAAAAGCAAGTGTATAACATAATCTCTCTTAATTAGTAGATAATCACTAAATTTTGCATGAATGATTTCTACCCTTATTATCATGATTAAAACGCTTAGAAAATTACATATAAGAATTAAAACGAATCAAATAGCTTTATTGATTTAAGAGACCCAATCACATAAACAATTAAGCACTGATACATTAACTTGTTTTAAATCGACTCGAAATTTTATAAACTCGACTAAAAAAAATCAAATAAAGTTTGAGTTGTAAAATAGAAATTCGAATCACTAAATTTTTTTAATAATTAATGTATTGATTTTTAATTTTGAGTCGAGTCCCTTAATTTTTTCTTATATATATATATATACATACCGATATAAAAAATATGAAAAAATATATGTCACATATGAAAAGAAATTATGAAATATATATGCATATATTATATGATTAGAATAAATTGTTTAAATTAGAATCAAATCGCACTATAACATGATAAATAATTACAATTAAATTTTTATAGGAACTCGAAAACTCGACTCGAATTTCATAAACTCAACTTGAAACGAAAAATTTCAAATAAAATTTGAGTTGTAAAATATGACGCGTCAACTCGAATAACTCAAAATTTTTGGACTCGACTCGACTTATCCAACTTTCACCCCTACCAAATATAATATAAAATGTGAAATTTCAACTTGAAGTAGAATTCATATAGCTATCAAAATCCCTACAAAAATTAAATACTTGTTAAAATATGAATAAAGACGACTTCTCCACTTCTAGTAGTGCGCCCACATATCATCCTTATTAGAACAATCTAAGTCCCGGGTAATAACGTATCTTTTATATATATATATAAGGGTTTAGGGGTTTAAACTTTAGAGAATTATTGATACGAGAATAGGAGGAGTAAAATTAATCATTTTAGATAAAAAAAAATTAAAACTGTTTTTGAAGGCTAGACCATTAGTTGACTTGTGACAACTATTCGGTAGGGTTGTGCATTATTCGATTTTAACCAAATTAACCGACCGAACTGAAATTTTTTCGGTTAATTTGGTTGGTTAATGTTAGGTAAGTTTGGTTAACAATTATTTTTTTTTGAGAAATTCAGTTCGAAATGGGTTAATTAACCGAAGTAACCAAAATTATTATATATTAACTGTTAACTATTATATATATATTTATTTATTTTTAGTCATTAAACTTTTAAAAATTATAAAATGATCATTAAACTTTTTTATATATTATAAAATGGTCATTAAACTTTTATCAAATTAGCATAAAATGAAAGTTTAGTGACTAAAAAGATATTTTAGCATAATTTAGTGAATAATTGTGTAATTTACCCAAAATTTTATAACAAATTAAGGTTAATTCAAAAACTGACTGAATTAACCGATTTTTTTCGGTTCGGTTAAAAATTTCGATTCGATTAACAGTTAAAAAGAAAAAATTTAGTTAATGAATTTTGAATAATTCGGTTCAGTCGGTTAACCGAATTAACCAAATGCACACTCCTACTGTTCAGATGGGATCCATGCGTTTCTAATTATGATAAATTTCTACAGTTATTTAAATTTTATTTTTTTTAATTAGGATAATTTTATTATCTCTTTTAATTAGGATATTATTATTTATTTTAATTGAGAAATATTCATATCTTTTTTAGGATAAGATTTTATTTTATTATTTATCTATTTAATCTTTTAGATTAAATCAAACTTTTTCCTTGTAATTTAGAGTTTTAAGATTCTATTTTATTAACTTTTGCTCAGATACCAACTCGAATTGAATTTAAAAAAACTTGACCGAACGGGTCGCAACATATACAAAGCAATCTTTGTTCCACCCTTAATTACTTATTTGATTTACTCTATCTCTACTCTTATATTAATATAATGTCTAATTTAAATAGAGACAAAGAAACTATCCATAATTGCTAGACTTTTTTAAGGGAGATAAAGATCACATTCAAGAAATTTATGGTTTTATTTCTTCACATCTATTGAATTTTATGTTAGTGAAGTGTTATTTTATTTGACTTGACTTCTAATTTTGTATAAAAGAAATAAGATTTTTTTTTATATAAAACCGTTTACTATCAATTTTTAAAACATATATGAGGAGAGAAGTATCATCAAACATATCGATGCAACTTGATGATGTATGATTGCAGATTGTAATGAGTGATAAGGAAAAAAGATTGCAGATGGCAACAAAAATAACGTCTTTTCAAACCTTTTCCCCTGTGCTTTCTCTAACTCCTCTAACTGCACTATCCAAATAGATAAGTTCTATGCTTTCCCTTTACTATATTTAATTTATTGATTTAGTTTGTGTATTTTAATTTGATACATTTTAGTCCTTCAACTATTATTAGTTTATACTTTAGTTTAAATCATTAATATGGTCGGCTGATGTGTAATTTTGAGAACTAACCTCATGATTCATGAGATTAGGCTGGTTGTTTTTGTTCAAGGATATAAAAATAATTATTTTTTATGAAAAATCTGAAAATCGAAGTTAACCGAAAAAGATTATTGAAATGAATCGAATTGAACCGTGTTTATAGTAGATAACCGTGTTTGCATGCTTATATTCATCTCCAATATACCATGGCAAGCAAAGCAAAAAAAAAAAAAGGCCAATCGTGTTTAAGACATGATGCAAAGACAGATAAAAGATACATGTTTATAGCAGATATCTTATTGGACAAGTAGCAAAAACATAGCCAAAGGCAATTCAAAGGCTTGGTCTAATTTGGTTTTAGTCCATCTACCATACTAAAATATGAAATATGGGTTTTAAATCCTCCACTTTTTTATTTTATTAGTATATCTAAATTGATTACTAGCTCAACATGGTTGATTGAATTATGCCAAATTAAAATATAGGTATTAGATCTTAAATTTCAGTATAGTATAGGGACTAAACCATAATTAGACCTAAAAAGACTTTGACGAGAGTTGCTCCTCAATATCAAGTTCCTCCATCAGGTTCACATGCTTGAGGAGGGGATTAAACATTTCAATGTCGAAAAACTTGTCGGGCAGTTTCATTGTCCCAAGAGGCTGCTGAACAGTGCTGTGTTTATCCGATGGAGATTTACGTGCAATCACCACGGAGTTGATGACTTCATCGGTAGGATGGAATTCGGACAGGACCTCGAATCCTCGTATGTCGCAAGGATCGACGACCGGATAAAGGAAAGCCCGAGCCCCATGTGCGCTTCTCAGCATCAAAATTGCCCCGGGGTTCATGTACTTAGCCAAATGATCAATGACTTTCACTTTCTCATCTTTGTCCATCCCGACGAGAGCCGCCAAGAAGATGACATCGTACTCTTTCAAAGTATGCGTGACATTGATTATGTCCGTGGTGTGAAACGACATCCGTTGGGATAAATCGGGGTCGGAAGAGACCAATTGGATAGCCTTGGAATTGGCCATATGGTCGATGTCGTAGTTGTCGAAAGTGGTGGTTTTGAGGTGGAAAGAGGCCAACACGATCGAGGTCAGGGGAAGGGGACCAGAGCCTACGAAGGCGACTTTGTTCGGTGTATTCGGGCAGTGTTTGGTGAGGATGTCGAATTCGAGTTGGCTGAGTTTGAGGTAGTTCCCGTAGTAAGGGAAAATGTCGAGGTGACAAAGAGGGTTTTGGTGGGATGCTAAGATGGTCGAGAAATGGGTCTCCAAATGTCCCTCGGCTTCGCCGCAGAGTCGAATTAGCTTAGACCTCATGTCTTGAATGTCTTTGCAAAGCTTGGTGACATCAATGAGGCTCGGTGGGATGCATGCGACGACGAGTTGTGTGAAGAGTGTGTTGACATCTTCGGAGGGTTTGAGACTCGAGAGGCTCGAGATTTGTTCGTACAACTCGCGGATTTTTCGGACCAAGGGGTCTTGCTCGCAGACCATGTCGACGGTATGAGCTTATGGGAGATGAGAATTTGCTACTTGAGAGAGGTAGAGACAATCTCAAAACCTCCAAATGGAGCCATTATTTATGCGCAATTTTGTGGACCACACCATGCGGAGGGTTGGCCTTGTAGTTGTAATTCTCTTGCATTATTATAAAAGGTAAGAGTGGTTTTGCTCGAACAAAATTTGTCTTTTTTGTGTGTGCCATTTATTTATCTCACTATTAATTTTATGCCATATGTATATGATTATGTTTCAAAGCTTTATTAATTAATTTTGTTTTATTAATTATTTCTGCTTTATTAATTCTATTCGGTTTTGCTCCTGTTTTTATCTTTTCTTGCATTGTTGCTTCATATTCATGAATTGATAGTGTATTTACAAAGGTGGTAAATGTTGGATGTAAATAGAATTTAGATTCAAATTTTGTAGATCTTATTGTTGGAGAGACAATCTAACTCACACAAAAATTAGTTAAAAAAGGTTTAAAATGTTTTTTAGTCTTTATGTGATATAATATATAAATTAAAATAGTATAAAATTTAAAAAGAGTCTAGCTATATATTTTTATAATAGACAACAAAAATATGAAATCGAGTATGCTTAGCAGCTCAATAGTATGAATAGTATAACTATTTTGAAGAAATGTATTTTCGAGAGAAAAAGAAAGTTTTAACTAAGATTACTTTTTGAATGATAGAATCAATAGACACTTTAAATTTTAAATAGGTCTAACTATTTTAACAAAAATCTAATATTTTCTTCTAAATTCTCTTAAATATTAGATATAATTAGGGGTGGGTATTCGATGAGTCAAGTTGAGTAAAAAAAAATGAGTTAGCCGAGTTGAAGAGTCCTATTATAGCTCAAATTTTATTTGAAGTTTTTTTCGAATCGAGTAGAGTTTATGAAATTCAAACTGAGTTTAAGTTTCTGTTCAAATTTAAATGTAAACATTTATAATGTTATGGTACTAATTAGTTCCAATTTAAACGATTTTCGATTACCGTATAGAATACATGTGTGTGTATATAAGGCATAATTGAGATTTTCGACTTGAACTTGAAATACGATCCATTAATTACTAAAATTTGAGTTATTCGAATTTCTATTTTATAACTCAAACTTTATTTGAAAATTTTTGAGTCGAGTCGAGTTTATAAAGTTACGAGTTGAATCAAGACAAATCAAGTATTTTCGCATCGAGTCAAGTTCAATTTTACCCACCGATAGATATAATTTTGGATTTGAACAGATAAGTTGAAGATATCTATTTCAGTCCCTATACTACGATTCCTTACCTTCTATGCTTTCACACTAGGAATTCCCAGACTACATCATCATCGAATTCCCTTGCATTTGTCATTTGTGAGGACTAACAAAATAATAATCAAACAATCATTTTCTTTCTTTATTTGATGGTTTTCAGGTTGTAAGAGTTCGATATTTCATAAACACATCATTAAACTTTCAGAAAAGAAAAATACTTTTTTATTTATCCTGATTGTTTGATTTTGTTTTGCTTTTGGACAAAGTTGACGTCTTTGGTTTTTTATATGAAGTCAAAAAAAATTTCTGTATCCATAATTGAATTATAAAATTTATAAAAGTAAAAATATAATTTTATCATTATATTAATTTAGTTTTTATAGTTTTAAAGGATTAAATTATAATTTTATTCTTTTTAGATTGTCAAAATATAATTTTATCATTTATTAGTATATACATTTATGACTTTTTAGAGAAGCTTAAGAATATTTTTCATTTTAGGGGTCAATTTAAGGATAGAGATTTTCTGTCCCTTTTCGATGCCTCTACTTAACGCTCAAAATTAGATTAAGGATTTAGAGTTTTAGGTTAAGGTTTATGGTTAGGAATTTATGGTAGGGTGTATTTTTTAGGGTATAAGGCATAGGATTTAAGATTTAGAATTTAAGGTCAGAGCTTAAAATTTAATTTTGTAATGTTTTTTTAGTGTTGGGGCATAAGTAGAGGCACCGAAAAGAGACATAAGATTTTTATCCCAGTCAAAGTAGTAAATATCGTATCAGTGAAAGGGATAAAAATCCTCTGCCCCTTTTCGGTGCCCCTACTTATGCCCCAACACTAAAAAACACAATGAAATTAAATTCCAAGCCCTAACTCTAAATTCTAAATCCTAAACCCTAGACCTTATACCCTAAAAAATACACCATACCTTAAATTCCTTAAACCCTAGCCATAACCCCTAACCTAAAACCCTAAACCTAATTTTGAGTGTGAGGGCATAAATAGGAGCACTGAAAAGGGGTAGATGATTTCCATATCAGTGAAAGTGTCATTTTTCCTCTCTCTCTCTTTAGTATCATACATATCGATATTAATGTGTTTCGGTGTACCATTTCGAGTTTATCGTTATTTTTTAAATATATATATATATATTATATAATGCAAATAGTATACTATTGTACGATATTTTATAATGTTAATTGACCAATTTATAACAGCTCAATAGATTTAATGACTGATTTATAACTTTTGAAAGATCAATAACTAAAATAATTAGTTTTTATAGTTTAGTGACTATTTGTGTACTTTACTATATTCTTAAACTATAAACACCTCTATTACTAAGTAAATCCGACGTGTTAATAATTATTGAACCAGTAGTTAGGTACTTTTACTTTACAAGAGCAAACAAAATATCCTGGACTTAGTGACATGGTGAAAGAGTTTGGTGTCAATTTATTTTTTTTAATTCAGAGGTTTAAATTAAATTTTAAAAAATTAAAGTTTTAATTTATATGTAAAAAAAATGAGGCCGAACTATTTTTTTTGAAATATTGAAAGGTTTAATGACATTTTAAAAATTATACGAAAATATTTAAGTAAAAATATTTATAAATTTTAAAGTTTAATATGTATTTTTAAAAATTTTGAGAGGATCAATAAGTTAAATTTTTGATGGAATATATTTTAAATTTCCAAAATTAGTGCTATTTATCAAATTATCATTGCAACTTATCCCCATTTGGCTTCGAGTTTATTTTTTTTTTGAAAAATTTTAATTTTTATCCTATCTAGAGAGGAAGTGAAGAGGGGAATCAAGGAGAAAGAAGTGTTTTTAGTAGTTTTAAAACTCACTATCTAAGTAAATATGAGGGAACAAAGATGAACAATTTGACCCTTTTCAATTTGCTTCGACCTTCCACGTCTTTATTTATATAGTATTAAATTTCTTCACACCAAATAAATGAGAGGAAATATTTTAGGTAAAAAGTATATTTACAAAAAAGTTTATATATTTTATTTATTTTGTGTTCTATTATTTAAGGCTTAATGGCTATTTTTGTCCTGGTAGTAGTCCTAATTTATCGGTTTCGCCTTTATGCTATTTTCGCATCTATTAGGCCTTTAAAATAGTCGAATTACATCACCGGTTGCCCCTTGACACTCTAACCCTAATTTAGAATCAAACCCTAATCGAAAATTTTACCAATCTAAAGTGATTATAAAACATAAAAGTATTCTTAAATCCTGAACGATGATGCAATTTGACTAAATTTAGAGGTCAAATTGATGCGAAAATACTATAGAGACGAAATTAATAAATTGGGACTACTATAATGGCAGAAATAACTCTTAAACCTTTATTTAAATATTATGTAAAAGTACGAAAACTAAAAAAGTATTTATAATAATTGTAGTTACCCTTTCAAATAAACGTATTTTAATAACTTTTCAATTCAATTGATATCAAAATGACTTGTGATACACACTCATTAACAATTTTATACATGATATATATAAATAAAATAAATATATAGAGAGATAATATAGGTTTTGAAGTGGCATGGCATGTGATGACAAATTAAGCTTTTGGTTTGACATATATAGTTTTATGAACTTTGAACGCAAGGTTCATCATTCCACGGGAGACACATGTATGTATTGTTTTGGAGGTAGAGAATTAGTGATGATCACCAATGTAAATAGTGTATACGCATAGGACTCTTTACTTTCAAGCTATAATAATAATAATAATAATAATAATAATAATAATAATAATAATAAGGGTAAACTACACAGATGACCACTGAACTATGAGTTTGGTGTCAAAATGACCACTATATTATTTTTTGCCGCAAATGCACCACACAACTATTTAAATGGTTCTATTTTAGCCACACACCATTAAAAAAATGAAAAGTTAACGGAATTGTTAAAAAATTGGTATAATTACACATTGGGTCCTATATATTTATACAATATATCAATTTAGTCCTAATTTTAATAAGGTGGTGACACGTGTCACCCTAATTAGAGTAGGAAAAATGAAAACAAGTTTGCCTTTGCTTTGAGTTTGATTCGGATTGCTATTTGTTATTGTTGAATCTTGATCAATATACGTAGTGAACCGATCATAGAAGTATATATTCCGTGTTTAGTCTTTATTGCGCTTGATTGCATTTCATTGGTTAAAAATGTTAATTACGATTAAGTTTTTTAAAATGTTTATCATCAGCTCCAAATATTTGTTCTAGAAAAAAAACACTTCAACTTAGTAGCTATCGCTCTCCCCATGGGTCTGTGGAAACGCCTGGCGCAGGAGCAAACAACGGAGCACGATGCCGGTGAGCACCGTGGAACGGGTAAGGGATACCAATCAGAGGACAAGGATCTGGCCAATCAACGTGTGTGGACCCTATATGTGGGCGGCCTATCTCGAACAATCCATTGGAAAGGGTTATGGCAGGTATGTGATAGACACTGGGTTATCAAAGACATGTTTATTCCGAATAGATTGGCTAGGGATGGCAGCGTTTCGGTTTTGTTCGGATGGCAACACAAGATGATGCCAATCGGGTAATCGAGAGATTAGATGACAAGTGGATTTATGGTGCTCGGATGAGTGTTGCCATGGCGAGGAAGGGTAGAACGGAGATGGTTAGGAAATCAAGAGGTGAGGGAAAAAGTAGGGAGCAGTGTGGGACAGTGGAGTTCGGTTGTTCAAAGGTGTCACATACATCGAAATTGACAGGGAGAGAAGGGGTGAGTGAAAAGCGCAAGATAATTCCGGGTATCGTGGACGAAGACAAATGGGCGATTCTACAATGGTATGCGGTTGGTTG
Organism: Hibiscus tridactylites; assembly: GCA_958450335.1. NCBI lineage: Eukaryota > Viridiplantae > Streptophyta > Magnoliopsida > Malvales > Malvaceae > Hibiscus > Hibiscus tridactylites. Next base: position 16,798,697 of record OY288271.1, on the reverse strand, counting down.
GTGCTTGAATCCGTGTAGTATAAAAACTTTGGCGAAGCGATTGGAGGTCGAGAAGCACGAAGGATTCTCCATCATGAGATTGTCAGGATCCATGATCTTGTTAATGTGCACATCGGCGAGTGTTAGAGAACATGTGATGAAGCTGGATCGTGTGAAGGAATGTTTTGCGAGGGTGGAGGCGTGGTCGCCAACGATCACAGTGGAATCGCGCCGAGTCTGGCTATCGATAGTGGGTCTTCCAATTCATTTATGGCACAAACGGACTTTCACAAATATCGCTAATTTATGGGGCTCTTTTATTTGTATGGACGATGCCACGGAAACTCCGACATCCTTTGATAGCGATAGAATTATGATGGAGACTAATGTTTTTGATCGAATAGAGGAAATGATATCAATCCAGTTTGAGGCGGAGATGTATCCGGTCAGGGTGCTGGAAATGGACGGTAAAAGCCCGGCGATTGAGTGTGATTGTTGTGATTATGAGTCGTCTGAAGGAGAGGAGAGTATTGCACACGAATCCAATTTTGACATAGCCGGGGATGATGGAAGGAATGTAGACAACACAACTGATAGGAGGGAGGTAATATAACCAATTTTGTGGCTAGCTAACAAAGTTTGGGATAGACAACAAGGGGATACGAACGGCTTAGAAAATGTGGATAAGGGAGTAGATTTAATTCACAATGTGGAACGGGGGACGGAACAGTGTGTTGAACGGCTGCCGGAACAACATGTGGAGGAGCTGCCGGAACAGAATGCACCGACGCAAGGAGGTAGGATGATTGGGGAGAATGACAATGACAATAGGACTCTAGAGATGGTAGGCAACGTTCCAAATTGTGAGAGTTTGGATATCACTGGGATTGTGAATTCAAAATCTTTAGATACAGTGGGTCAGGATTCTCAATTTTCTACAGGGGATAAGGTGATAGAGGAGTTAAATTCCTATCCTAATTTACATTCGTTTTCACCACATCTAGGCCTTGGCAAAACTGAATTGATTCAAGGTGGCTAGGCGTATTGCAAAATTAGAAAGGTACTAGGAGGAGAACAAATTACCGGTGGTAGTCGGGTATATCGAAAAAAGAAGGGCAATAGATTAAGTGGTGATCGACTAAGGAGTCCTAATGGGGAAGGGACATTAGAAGGCGGATTGACTGTATCACAGAAACTAGAAAGCGAGGCAGTCGCAACAATTAAATTGGGATCGTTGATTGGGGTAAATTCAAACAGACGTGAAGAGGAGATCATTCGCGACATTTCACGGGTAATAACCGGGGACAGTCGGGGTTTGTGACTAATGAAATTATTATCGTGGAATGTTAGGGGTTTGGGAGGGAGTGCAAAGCGACGGTATGTGCGTGAGGTGTTACGGAAAAATACCATTGATATGGCGATGTTACAGGAAACGAAGTTGGAGGAGTGGCCGACGCTATGGGTAGCGAATTTGTAGGGATCTGACAGTTTTGAATCGGCTTTCACGCCATCAATCGAAGCTTCAGGAGGTATATTGGTGGTGTGGGAAGCAAGCCGTCTTAGCATGGAAAATGTTGAGGTAGATCGACATTTTATTGTGTTGCGGGGAAGGTGGCAACAAGAAGATATGGCTTGCGAGATAGTGGTAGTGTATGCCCCATCAGATGTTGAGGGTCAGCGAGCAGTATGGTCAGCGATTCTCTACAAGATTAGAGTTCTAGAGGGTCGTGGTGTATTGCAGGGGACTTTAACGCAATTCTACATAATTCGGGTAGGGTAGGGGTATCAGACAGGGCTGTTGAAATGGAATTGTTTGGTGAATTTGTGCTTAATGCGGGGTTGGTGGATTTGCCACTGTTGGGCAAACGATACACATGGTTTGGTCCAAGGAATAGGTGTAGTAGAATCGATAGATTCTTGATTTCGGCAGGTTGGTTGGATGTTTTCAGCTCAATTCAACATGAAGCCTTGGCGAGGGGTGTATCGGATCATACGCCATTGTTGTTGAAATGCGATGAGAGTGATTGGGGACCTCGGCCTTTTAGGTTCTTCAATTGCTGGATGAAGGGTCGTTATCATGCTCGACAGATAGCTGAAGAATGGGTTCGATTGACAGGTTTGGGTGTAGGTAAGGGTAACATTATGGTGAAGTTGCGTCACTTAAAATTATTCTTGAAAAGGTGGAATCGTGATAGTTTTGGAGATGTGAATGAAATAATTGCTGAGATGCAAGGGAAGATTGATCAGGCAAACGACGCGGTAAATATGAATAGTGACGGTGAGGGAGCTGAGGTGGAGAAAAGACAATGGATGTAGGCTTTATGGAGGGCTATGCGAAATAAGGAAGCAATGTGGCGATAAAAATCGCGGGCTACTTGGCTTCGTTTGGGTGACCGTAATACAACCTTTTTTCATCGATCCGCCAAACTGCGGGCAAGTAGAAATTACATACCTGGTTTCTTGATGAATGACCGGTGGATAACAGCACCGACACAAATGCGTCGACATGTGGTGAAGGCGTTTACTAGACATTTTGCTGGTGATACGCGGGAGTGCGTATGACACTTTGACGGTGAGTTCCGACAGATATCTAATACTGCTAGGGAGAGGTTGATTTCGATTTTCTTATTGGAGGAAATTAAAGGTGTGGTGTGGGACTGCGATGGTTCGAAGGCACCAGGCCCAGACAGATTTACTTTGGAATTTTATAAGAAAGGGTGGGAGATGGTGAGTGGCGACATCTTTCGTTTTTTTAGAGCTTCCATGCTAGCGGTCTATTACCCAAGGGCGCGAATTGCGCATTTATAGTCCTGCTTCCTAAGGTATCGTCCCCTAAAACACTTGGTGAATATAGACCTATTTGCTTGGTTAATTCAATGTACAAAGTGCTGGCGAAATGTTTAGCTAATCGTTTGCAATTAGTTTTGGGTGAGTTAATCAGTGACACGCAATCAACGTTCATTAAGGGGCGTCAATTAGTGGATGTGGTACTGTTAGCTATTGAGGTTATTCATTCTCTTCGTCAGAGGGGAGCGGGTGGTGTTTTGTTGAAATTAGATTTCGCAAAGGCTTACGATTGTGTCAGTTGGCGTTTCTTGGATGAGGTATTATCTAGAATGGGATTTTGTGACACTTGGCGTAATTGGATTCGAGAATGTATCAGTTCTGCCCGACTATCTGTGTTACTTAACGGTAATGCGACGAAGGAATTCAGAATGGGTCGTGGTTTGCGTCAAGGCTGTCCATTATCGCCATTATTGTTTGTGGTGGTCGCGGAGGCGATGCATTTGATGTTGCGCAAGGCTGAATCGGAGGGGTTAATTCGAGGGGTGGAGGTGGTGTCGGAGATATACTTGACACATTTGCAGTTTGCTGACGATACACTATTGTTCTTTGAGGCATCATTAGAGGTTGCGCGCAATATAAAAAGAATTCTACATTGTTTTCAAGTTTGTTCTGGGTTGAAGATAAATTTTGGTAAGAGTTCGTTATATGCTATTGGTGTAAACGATGAGCTCAGTGCTAGTGTGGCCGAAGTGATGGGTTGTAGACAAGCAGATTTACCGTTTGTATATCTAGGCTTTCCGATAGGGGCGAATCCGAGATTGGTTGTTACATGGGAACCGATAATTGCAAACTTTAGGCGCAAGTTAGCGGGGCGGAAACGATCGTCTTTATCTTTTGTTGCTGTGTCATCTTGGTGAATTCGGTACTTTCCTCTTTACCTATTTTTTATATGGGTTTATTTGTGCCTCCGAAGGGGGTGATTGAACGGCTGAATCGTATTCAGAGGGCTTTCCTATGGGGTGGTGTTGGTTTAGAGAGGCGAATGAGTAGGGTAGGGTGGGAGGTTATATGTCGGCCAAAGCAGTGTGGGGGATTGGGAGTGGCGGACCTACGGGTGAAGAATTTGGCCTTATTGTCGAAATGGGTATGGAGGTACGCTCGCGATCGAGATTCATTATGGCAGAACTTGATAATTGCTAAGTATGGTGAGCATACGCAGTGGTGGCGTTTTAATACGGAAAAACTATCGTCGATGTCGATAGTCTGGAGGCAAATTGTAGTAAACTCGTGTGTAGCGCAAGTGGACAAGCACATGGGTATGTCGGGCTTCATGTGGAAAGTTGGCAACGGGCGGTCAATGTTATTTTGGTTTTACATTTGGATTGAACATCAAGCATTGAAGGATACTTTTCTGCGTCTATTTTCTTTGGCTATTAATAAGCTAGCTTGGGTGTGTGATTATGCGGAGGATGGTGGTTTTGATCATCAGCATTGGGACGGGTTTTTTAGGCGGCAATTGAGGGTGTTTGAGCACGAGCAATTGAGGGCGTTGTATGCCTTGGTGAGCAAAGTTCGAATATGGGAAGGCAGAATGGATACGCTAATTTGAAGGCCGGATGCTCATGGTGAATTCTCTGTTTAGGATTTGTCGAAGTTGATGTTGTTAGATAAGGTTGGGATGTGGGTTTAGGCGAATGTTTCGCTTTGCAAGTGCTGGTACCGCCTAAAGTTCAAGCGTTCTTGTGGTTTATATGGCTACGACGGTTGCCCACGGCTGACTTCTTGCGAGCAAGAGGGGTCCCTTTGCCGGACGATCAGGGACGTTGTCCATGGTGCGTATCGGAGGAGGAGAGCATCGCTCATCTTTTGTATGAGTGTTCATATGTGCGACAAGCATAGGATTGGTTGAGACAGTGGTGGGGTGTCGAAACAGCTTTCCCTGTAAGTTTTGAAGACTTCTTTGTAATTGATTTTCATTGTGTTTTCACTGGATGCATGAGAAAGTGGTGGGTGGCGAACGTTAGTGTATTGTTGTGGTCGTTATGGTTGGCGAGAAATGAGTTCGTCTTCCGTAGGAAATGTCTGTCGATGTCTGAATTGTGTTTTTTGGTTAAGTTGAGATCGTTTTACTGGATTAAGGTCGATAGGATGGGCAAAATGATTTCGGAATCAATTTGGTGGTCATGTCCATCTAATTTTGTTGTTCGCGCGAAACCGCGAAAACCGAGGGTGGGAATGAGCTGGCAGCCACCGTTAAAGGGTGTTTTAAAGTTTAACACGGATGGTTCGGCGCGTGGTAAACCGGGTCTAGCGGGGTTTGGCGGGGTGATGTGTGATGGGGATAGTCAGATATTGGGATTGTTTTCGGGCCCTTTAGGGGTGATGGAGTCGAATGAATCCGAAGTGCGGGCGATAGCTTTTGCATTGAGTTTGGTTCAGGAAAGGGAGTGGCGGGATAGTTGTGTCATTATCGAGTCGAACTTGCAGGTGGCTTTGAGCTGGGCTACACATTCGGCGAAACGCCCATGGCGTTTATGGGAGGTTTTCTCAGCGATTGATCAGGCTTGTCAGGTGGCGTACGACATATAGTTTTGTTACGTGCCTAGGGAGGCAAATGGCTTTGCGGATGTGTTAGCGAAAGAAGGAGTGGATAGATGCTCGCTCTTTGTGGCATGTTTATGATTTGGTGTTTTGTTTCTTTGTTGTTTCGGCGGATCTTATCGTACTCTTTTTCTCCATTAGGTTAGGGAGATTTTTAATGAGGCGTAGGATCCGTCAGGCTGTATGTGTTCTTATTTTATAATAATATCATACAGTTGCCGATCAAAATAAAAAATACGTTTATCATCACATAATTTAGTTCGTGACAAATAAATCGAGTCTTCTCATAGTTATCTTGGAATTTAGATATTTGTTTATCGACCTAATATCATGATTCATTTGCTAATAGCTCATTTTATTCATACCTTTCATTTCTGCAACTCCTTACAAAATCTGGCTTCAGTTTTCATTTATATCTTATGATAGTCGGAGATTTTGATGACCTTTCTTTCTCCGAGCTGCAAAGCAGTGACAACACCTAGAATAATAACAAGCATCTCTTCCTCTAACCCCCAAATTTTAATAAGCATCCCTTATACTTCCCTCTATATTCCCATCTTTCACCTTTCGGTCCAATCAAAATGCCTGTGCATGTTGCTAGCATATAGCTTTAAGTATCGCCTTTTTTCAATGATCTGTTTGATAAAGATGCTATATTTTCTAGATGCTTAACTCTCATTATGTAGTGCCTTGCATAGTGGATCAAATGTATTAAATTTATGCACTAATTGTTGCAAATCCATTTCTTTTTGGCTGCAAATAAGATTCCATGTAAATGTAACTGGATATGTTCATTTTTGTGTCGCAGGCATTGTCTATTAGCAGGTCGTTGTTAAAGGCTAAATCTGCTGCTAAAGACGGTCAAGTTAAATGTAGAGAACTAAAGGATTCGGCTATCCTAACAATAACTCAAGCTGGGGGGAGAATTGATTATGCTGAGGTTTGCTACAATCTTTCTTCCTTGATCTTCTATATAGGTCAGAATTATTAAGAAATAAAATAGTCAAATGTCATTCCTATTTCGAAGCTATTAAGAGCTTGTTCAGTGACCCCCTCTCCACCCTAAGTGCCGGTTCCAACCCCACTTGGTGGGGGTGGATCACATGAGTAAAGGTAAAAACATAATATTTCAAGCAGTATGCTTGGTTGAAAACATTTCCTAGTTTATCAGAGCCCATGAACCCTCCAAAATGTCCACCTTGTCTGGTTCTGTGCACTCATTTATTTTTCTCAATTGCATATCACAAGTATATGCTTGATTCAGTAGTAAACTCGCGCGTGCTACACCCCAAGGCAAAATCCTCCAATCAGGTGGTGACATGTGTCATCATCCTATAGAATAATTAATTTATTTTATTAGATTAAAATTAAGACTAAATTGATATATTGTATAAATATAGAAGACCAAATGTGTAATTATACCAATTTTTTTAACAGTTCCGTTAACTTTTTCGTTTTTTTAACGGCGTGTGGCTAAAATAGAACCATTTAAATAATTGTGTGGTGCATTTGCGTCAAAAAATGATATAGTGGTCATTTTGACACCAAACCCATATTTTAGTGGTCATCTGTGTTAATAATAATAAACAACTTTGATACACATACCGTGTAAACTTTAGTTTACACATGCTTTTTAGTTTTTGGGTTAGAGTTTTAGTTTAAGGTTTAAAGTTTAGAGATTTGGGTCGTAGAGTTTAGAATTTAATGTTAGTATTTAGAATTTAGGGTATATGGTTTAAGATTTTAAGGTTTAGTTTTTTAGGGTTATGGTTAGGAATTTAAGATTTATGTTTTATAGTATAATTACACAGGCTTGTGTAAAATTATAGTATAATAATATTATTTTTTTAATAATATGCAAACTGAATTTTTAGGGTTTAGATGTTTAGTTTATTATGTAGAGCTTAGATGTTTAAGTTTTAGTGTTTTGAATTTAGGATTTAGGACTAAAATTTAGAGTTTAGACTTTAAAATTTAGGAATTTAGAGTTATAAAGTTAGATTTTAAATTTTAAAACTTAAGGCTTTGCTTTGTATGAAGGATGAAAATGAGAAAAGATGAAAACTTTATTAGTCAAATGGTTAAAACTAAAAGTAAGGATGAAAAAAAATAATTTTTTTTAAATATACATGCTTTTGAAAATTAAGTTTACCAATATCAATGCAGGGAATAATAACATTTTTCAATCAAGTAGTGTATGCAAGTCAATTCGGTTCACATTTGAAAATTCAAAATGCTCCTCTTCATGTCCATGAAATGGTTATAATATTTAACCAATAAAACTCGAGCTTTACAAAGTGAAAAAGTGAAATTATGCACCGAGGAGTAACTCATCATATATATTCTTAGGCTTATATTATATATATGGATAAATATTTGAAAATTAAAAGTTTTCACGCCTTAATTTTAGAGTATAAGGATTTAATTTAGGATATAAGGTTTAAGGGTTTAAGTATAGGGGTTTAGAATTTAGGGATAATTATTTTAATTTAAAGTTTAGAGTTATAATTTATGGTTTATATGTTAGGGTTTAGTTTTTAGGGTAATATAGTGAGGATTTAGGTTATAAACCTTAAATTATAACTCTAAACTAACTATACAAACGATGTAAACGAAAAGTTTCTACAAGTGATTTAGTTTTAGGGTTTAGAACTTAAGGTTTATGGTTAGAGTTTAGATTTTAAAGTAATATGGTTAGAGATTTATGTTTTATTTATAAACCCTAAATTCAACCATAAACCCTAAATTTTAATCTCAACCCCTAAATTCAAAACTCATCTACTAAAATCTTAAACACTAAATTTAAACAAAATCTTTATACCTTAAAATTAAGATAATTGTAAGAAAAAATTTCCGTAAGCGTTGCTTAAAATAATTACTTTTATATAAAGATATGAATGAGAAATTATGTGATGAAAATGAGAAAGAAGGGAAGAAATCGAAATGGATGAATAAAGAAAGGCTGGTTTTGGTGTGGAAACTGGAACGATGTGATGGGGTTCTTTCTCTTTTATATATTCGACCAATTCGGCCACTTTAAACCCCAATTATAGGTGCTCGAAGCAACCGCGATTACTCGACGTCGAAATTGCCTTTTGCTTTTCTTTCCTTTTTTCATGGGCCATGGAGCCGCCCAACTTTTCAAAAGGCAGGCTGGTTGCTAGTACTCATTGCTCAACACTAAAACTTCTGAAAACAATTTTAATTATTTGTTTTTACTAATATATATATATATATATATATATATATATATATATGGAAAATACTTTGATGCACAAGCTTGTGTAAACTTTAGTTTACACAAGCCCTTTAATTTTAGGGTTTAGGGTTTAGGGTTTTAGGTTAGGGTTTAGGGGTTTAGTATGTAAGGTATATAATTTAAGGTTTATGGGTAGAATTTAGAATTTAGAGTTTAGGATTTAGGGCTTAGGTTTTAGGTTGCTAGGGTTTGTGATTTAGATTTTAAATTTTATAAAAGGAATGTGTAAAAAAAATTTACACAACTTGTGCATCAAAATAAAACCCTATATATATATGGAAAATACTTTGATGCACAAGCTTGTGTAAACTTTAGTTTACACAAGCCCTTTAATTTTAGGGTTCAGGGTTTAGGGTTTTAGGTTAGGGTTTAGGGGTTTAGTATGTAGGGTATATAATTTAAGGTTTATGGGTAGAATTTAGAATTTAGAGTTTAGGATTTAGGGCTTAGGTTTTAGGTTGCAAGAGTTTGTGATTTAGATTTTAAATTTTATAAAAGGAATGTGTAAAAAAAATTTACACAGCTTGTGCATCAAAATAAAACCCTATATATATAGGAAAATACTTTGATGCACAAGTTGTGTAAACTAAAGTTTACACAAGCCCTTTAATTTTAGGGTTTAGGGTTTATGGTTTTATGTTAGGGTTTAGGGGTTTAGTATGTAGGGTATATAATTTAAGGTTTATGGTTAGAATTTAGAGTTTAGAGTTTAGGGCTTAGGGTTTAGGGTTTAGATTGCTAGGGTTTGTGATTTAGATTTTAAATTTTATAAAAGGATTGTGTAAAAAAAATTTACACAGCTTGTGCATCAAAATAAAACCCATATATATATGGAAAATACTTTGATGCACAAGCTGTGTAAACTTTAGTTTACACAAGCCCTTTAATTTTAGGGTTTAGGGTTTAGGGTTTTAGGTTAGGGTTTAGGGGTTTAGTATGTAGGGTATATAATTTAAGGTTTATGGTTAGAATTTAGAGTTTAGGGTTTAGGGCTTAGGGTTTAGGTTTTAGGTTGCTAGGGTTTGTGATTTAGATTTTAAATTTTATAGAAGGATTGTGTAAAAAAAATTTACACAGCTTGTGCATCAAAATAAAACCCTATATATATATATTATTGTTGGTACAAGGGTGAGGATTGACTGATGGTGAGGGTTTACCTCCCAAAGACGGGGTGAAATGCCCTCGAATATTTATAACTTGAGTCATTTTATCTCGAATATTTATAACTTGAGTCATTTTATCTTGAGATGTCACATGACAGATAAGAATTGATCTATAAAATGCAAGTGGAGTGATGAGCTTCAGCTATGTAATTTATCACCATGATAAAACCTAAACCCAACTTGTCTAGCTATGAGTTGATGTGGTAGCTAAGATAAGATTCATTGATTAATGTGCACCTCTGTTTCTTAGATAAATTGTAACGGTTATTGAATCCATGGGAAATATCTGTAAAGGATGTCTCCGGTACGAGAGGGGATACACCGGAATGTCCATTCCGATGCCCGGTTTACAGTATTGACCGGGAGGGTATAAGTATAACATATTATTAAACAAGATATGAATATAAATATTATTGAGGCAAAGTGCACCATTGCAAAACAACAAAAAATCTTGTATTCAAAAGGGAACAGAAGATATAAGTGGTGGAGGCTGTTGCTGTGTTAGGACCATCAAAGAAGTCAAATAAACGGTGGTGGAGCCGAATCGACTCGACTCCATTCCAAATGGGTCTTTTCTTTATCTTGATTAGACCTCCTCTCCATTCTGCTCCATGCAAGCAGTACCCTTATTCGGTCTTCCATCTGCCATTTGTGCTGATGCTTTGCCTTTCAACTCAATGATATGGTCAGACTTCAACCCCAGACCCTACATAGATCAGATCAGTCACTTTTCTAGAGACTTTGCTTTCTTTTGATCATTTTAGGTAGTATACTAAGAAACTTTGCCATCCTTTGGCCCAAATTTTCCTCTTCCCAATCCAATGAACCTCAGGCATTATTTCATGCAATGCTAGCTGCTGAGTGGTTTCTTTTATCATGTCTATATCCATGATTGATGGACCAAACCAAGCCCGAACTCACATCGAGGCCTTGCCCCATGCGCTTGTGATGAAATGCAGTGTTACAACAGTGTAAGAAATGCAAAAGGATCTCGAATGATTTAAAAATTACTAACTAATGATAACCATATTCACTCGAATTAAAAAAAGAACATGAACTCACTGTATTCACCAGAAACTAGAACTTACTCTTGATTCAGAGTTCACATCAGGTGGAGATTCATATGAATCTGGATTTTCATAAGCACAGGAATCCTAGGGAACTTCCAGTTTATCATATAACCGGAGTTGAATGATTTTAACTTTCTTCCATTTGAATAATCGAAGTCAGTACTGTACTCCGATCCTACCTACAACCCAACTCCCAAACGAGAAGCTTCCCACAAGATAAACAACCCTCCCAAGCCTTAGCTCACCCAGAAAACCCCCACTGTATGAACCAAATAATGTTCATGTGCCCCTTAGAAATCCTTCTGCAATAGTACCATCATTGCAAATAGCTTCAAAAAAGTCCCCTCCAGAGGAAATAATAGGACCCATAATGCACTTGACTTCATGTTTTGCCAACTTTGCTATCAGTCTCCATTCTATTTGAGACTGTTTAGCTGTATCTTTAGCAAACAAGCCTTGCAACACTGCTTCCTCTAATGCACTTGCAAGATTCCTGGCGCTATCAACACGAGCAGCTCAAATGTTGTAAAAATTAAGCTTCACACCCTCCATCGCACAACCTACAGAATGAGAGCCCAAATCAAAGAAATTTAGGGAAGTAAATTGCTAACTTTCAAGAACAATTGTCAACTCTCATACAAAGCACAAAGCAGGTTTCTACGAAGAATGTCAAAATGGAGTAACTTTAAACAGAGATAAAACACTTAAACAATTGAATGAAAGTTTAAACCAGAAGTTAGAAAGAGGACCTGAATCAGAAATATGTGGCATGGTCCGAGGAATTGAGGAGGATATTGAAGTATCCCTTGCAAGAAAAAGCATATAAACGGATGCTGCAGAAATGGGAACAAGATTTATCGGAACTATCTTTTTATAAACATGATAAAACCACTTGACATTCTCTCAAATCAATTGATCAACAACGGCAATAATATAATTGGTCATGGTAATACAAATCAGTTTTTTTTAAAGGTTATCAGCTGCCTGAGATGTTATACAGATGCCCTTCTATGTCAGGAACAAAGCCTTTGTCCACCATTTCCTCTTTAACTATCTCATAAGTTGTTCGATTTGGGACCAAACCTTTCTCTAACATCTCATTAAGAAGTCCATTTGCATCTTCTAGTTTTCCCTTCTTGCATAAACCCTTTATTAACACATTGTAGGTCACAACGTTAGCCCACATCCCTTCTTTCTCCATTCGTGTTTTAATGTTCAATGCTGCCCTAAGGTTTTCCTCCCTACAATAGCCATCCATCAAAGTATTATACGTCACATGATTTGGTCTCAAACCTATCTTAACCATCTCATCTAAGAGTCTTGCAGCCTTTCTTGACTCTCCATCCTTGCACAATGCACCTACCAGTATGTTATATGTTACAATATCAACTTTCACGCCTTTATTTTGCATTTCATCAATGAGCTTTCTAACAACTGCAACGTTTCCTTCTCTACATAAACCAGCGATTAAGCAGTTATATGTTGAAACATTAGGGAAAATACCTCTATCTACCATAGATTCACGCAGAGCAAATGCGTCTTCTATTCTCCCACCCTTACAATAGGCATCTATCAGGGTATTATATGTTATAACAGTAGGAGCAATTCCTTGTCTTACAACATCATCAAACAAGTTAGTAGCTTCCTTCATCTTACCCTTCTTACAGTATCCATTCATAAGTGCATTGTAAGTAACAACATTTGGCTTCAAACCCGATCCTACCATTTCATCCAGCATACAAGAGGCCTCGTCAAGCTTCCCTTCCAAACAGAGTGTATTAATCAAAGAATTATATGTAACCACAGTAGGTTTCATGCCCTGTGTCTGCATTTCCCCCAACACCTTCATAGCGGCTGATAAATTCTCATCCTTACAAAACCCATCAATCAATATATTGAAAGTAATCTCATTAGGTCTAACTTCACTCGCAATCATTTCCTTCAAAATAGCATCCGCTTTGTACATTTTCCCGATCCTACCTTTCTTACAATAACCACCAATAAGAGTATTATAGGTAATTACATCCGGCAAGATCCCCCATGCCTTCATGTCCTGAACAACATCACTAGCCTTATTCAATTTCCCAACTTTACACAGCCCATTAATCACAGTATTAAAACTTATCACATTAACCTCAATTCTCCTCCTAATCATCTCTTTATAGACATATTCCATATCTCCAATCTTCCCCTTCCTCACCAAAGCACTCAACAGAGGATTACACGACATAACCGATAACTTAAAGCCGTAGTCTCCAGCTCTCCTAAAAGCCTCAAATCCTAAATCACTTTTCATATGATTCACATAAGTCAATATCAACATATCAGCAATTATTGAACCAGCACAAAAGCTATCACCAGATATTGAAATAGCATGAAAAATAGAAGAAACTGAAATGGGGTTCTCATTCTTCACAAAGCCATACAAGAAGGATCTCATTTTCGAATACTCTTTAGAATTTGCAAGAGAATGTAACAGCATACAACTGTGTTCTAATGAATGGGAAAGATTAAATTCTTTCTCTGACCATTTATAGTACCTACAAGATATAAAAAAAAAACTCAAATAAACACCTTAAGGAAAATAAAGAAAAAAATGGGTACCCTTCTTCAAGCTGGGTTCTTTAGAGTACCTTAGAGTGAGGCACGGGTCAATCCTAGAATCAAGCAGTTGTTGCAGAAGTGTGATGGGGTTTGCGTTTTGGAGATGGGTTTTGAGGCTTCTCCAGTGTTGATTTGATATGAGTTCGGTTACGATTGGTAATGGATTGTTGTCTGAAGAGAATGGCCTTAGGGAGTGTTTGTTTCCCGGGAAAAAGTTCCCGACTCTAAACTTTCCATGGAAAAGGTTGGGCCTTGGATGCATCTGGTCAAGATTTTTTATAGAACATATGAAATTGATATGCGCTCGATTGAATTAAGAATTATAAGGAAGAAGAGCAGAACTCTACAAGGGCAAAACGGTAACTCACCTAAAAATCCAAGGGTTTAGGAAAGGTTTTACCTTTTTAGTAACTTCACCTTCGATTTCCGCTAAAACCCCATTTCCCCCCTTCAAGCCTCTTCGCCAATGGTGCATTTCCCATTGCCATTTTAGCCACTTGTATCAAATAGGATTCCATTTTTGCCCATCCAATGCTGAAATTCCTTTTATCCTCCCCCAATCGTGCTCACTGCATCACTACGGTAGCTCCTAGCCTCCGAGTTAAGCATGACTCTAATTCGCTCTTCGATGCAGTGGGTCGACTCACCGGATTGACACGGAGGAGCCCTACGAATTCGCTCTTCAGGGCTTTCTTCTGTTCTGATTCCAGTGATGGGTCCGGATCGGGTTCCGAGGCTCAACCAGTGGTTGAGGTCGAGGAAAAGGGAGTTGAGTCAGAGTCCGATGGGTCTGATTCGAAAGCATCGTCGGCTATCGTGCCGGCTTACCCCAGGCCAGAGGATTACTTGACGGTTAGTTTTGGAAATTATGAATCTTTTTGTGGGGTTTCGATTAGTTGCTGAAAACGAAGAAGGAAAATGGGTGACAGAAAATTGCTGTTGAATTTTGCTCAATGTTTATTGCTTTTAGTTATGTAAAGTTGGTCCTTTTCATAAATTTTCTCGTGAAATTTCTTTCTTTTGGACATAAACAGATAATGTATAATGAGGTGGCATGGTTGGAGCTGATAGAATGAGAGTGCATTTGTGAATTTGCACATTGTTACTTTTTGTACTGTCTATTTTTCCTTGAACATTGTGTAAAACAAATTGTGAAGAATTTTACTTGATCATATTTGTCAAAATCATGAACTGCATTTTCAAATAAAGCTCTGTATTTGCTCTCTCCTAGATTTGGTTAACATATTCTTTGTCTTATTTTTTTTTTTGCAGGTTTTGGCGTTACCTTTGCCACATAGACCTCTTTTCCCAGGATTTTACATGCCTATTTATGTTAAGGTATATCCTGCCGTCCGCACGGAGTATGAAAGTCTCCCCTTGTATAAACTACATTGTTGAACACTTGAACTCATACAGAGTTACAATTTATAGCTGATGATGAAATGTAAATTTGAAGCAATTTTTATCAATTTGATTGTGGATCATACCCTTGAATTGGCACCATTTTATAATAGATTAGATTTGTTTAGAGCAAAGCTGTGGTTTTGTAACTCTAGAGAAGTCCACACTATGCTGTCAAATATCCTGTTTTGTTTGTTGCTTGCAATATTATCTAGGCATAATGAGGTCAATGGATTCTCTTACCAAGATGCTTTGTCGAGCAGGATCCTAAGTTGCTAGCAGCTTTACAAGAAAGCCGGAAAAGGCAAGCTCCATACGCTGGTGCTTTCCTTCTTAAAGATGAACCAGGGACCGAGTCCAGCTCTAGTTCTGAATCAGAGAAAAGTGTATATGATATTAAAGGAAAGGAGTTGTTTAATCGTCTTCATGAAGTTGGCACCCTTGCTCAGGTATCTATTTTTGTTGCTATTCTTTAGCTTAAAAGGTATTTCTGTTACTGTATCTTGATTAGTGTTAAATGCAATAATATTAGTGGCAGTTTGATAGATCTGCAACAATATAGTATGTTCACTAATACATGCATCTATAATCTGATATTTTCAGATCTCAAGTATCCAAGGAGACCAAGTTATCCTTATTGGTCACAGGCGACTTCGAATAACAGAGATGGTGGGTGAGAGCAATCCTAAAATATAGCGTTTGAGCCTATGATAATTTATTGTTCATGTAAAAGCATATTCATCATGCGTAATTGTAATGTTTGTTGATGCAAAACCTTCTGAAATTAAACATCATGGTTTCTATACAGGTCAGTGAAGATCCCCTTACAGTCAAAGTTGATCATCTCAAGGTATATCGTCTTTATGTTATCACTTCCAGAATTTTATGTTCACAATTCAAACATGGTGAATAATTTATTTATCTATGGATTCACTTTTGTCTTTATCCTGCAGGAAAAACCTTATGACAAGGATGATGATGTCATAAAGGCAACGTCCTTTGAGGTTATATCAACCCTAAGAGATGTTCTGAAAACTAGTTCCCTTTGGAGGGATCATGTTCAAACATATAGTCAGGTGCATTCTTTCTTCCGAAATTTTAATATTTTCTTTATGTTTCCTTAAATCTTCTCATTTTGTTTTCTAGAGCTCCTAAGTCCTCTGTGTATTTGTACTTTCTCTCCGAATATTCCCTCAAAGGAGGTGGAGCCACCCTTGAGTTTCACATTAGATAGTCATCATATATTTGCAACTGCTGCAAATGTTCAAAGATTATTTCATACTACATTAAGTTAGTATTTCTTAATGTCAATTTAGCTGTTTTGTTCAATTAACGTTCTTGAGTTAATTGTGAATCCTTTTTCCTTCTAATGTTTTGCAGCATATAGGTGATTTCAATTTCCCAAGGTTAGCAGATTTTGGAGCTGCAATATCTGGTGCAAACAAACTGCAATGCCAGCAAGTTCTTGAAGAGCTCGATGTAAGTGGCTTTGATACATTGTACCGTTGATTACTTATTTTTGAGAATCTATTTCTGGTTTAGTTGGTTTTGTATTTGTGGATATCACAAGTCACACGTCTATCATGTGAATTATTATGGAATAGTCTTTGACACCTATTTGTTTGTGTTTATATATTTGGAGACTGGAGTAGTTATCTTCTCTTTAAACTGTTCCATTCTGTTTCCATTAGGTGCATAAGCGATTACAACTTACACTGGAGTTAGTAAAAAAGGAAATGGAAATCAGCAAGATTCAGGTACTTGATGCCATTGAATCTTCTTGCACCTGCACATTATTTAAACATTCTTCTTTGTTATCTTGGGTAGGTCTAAATCATTTACGCTTATTTTTAGGAATCAATTGCGAAAGCAATTGAGGAAAAGATAAGTGGTGAACAACGCCGGTACTTGTTGAATGAGCAGCTTAAGGCAATAAAGAAGGTATTTGATTCTGATATATTATCAATGATGTTTTTGCTAGGTGGTTGTAATGCTTTTACCAATTTATCTTTGTAAAATATAGTCAATTTGCCCCCATACGATCATTTTATTTTCTGTGAACCCTTGGCTCTATTCTTTTGTCCAACTTTTTGTCGTCTGTAGAAATAAGAATGAGTTTCATTTGTTCTGGTGCAGGAACTTGGGTTGGAAACGGATGACAAAACTGCACTTTCAGGTTAGTTCTGTTTCATGTCTTATTTGGCCGAATTACAATATAGTATTTACCTGCTTGCTTTTCCTTTCTTACTCGCCCTTCTCTTTTACAAAAACAATGATTTGCGTGCATGGATGCTCCCCTTGGACATAATTTGTTGTTGAAGTCATCTTTCATATGGATTTGGATCAAGAACTAGATATTTTTTTAATTTTAGATTTAAAATAGAAACTATTATTGTGACATTTAGTATACATTTTATGTTCCTTTCTTGCAGCAAAGTTTAGGGAAAGACTTGAACCAAATAGAGAGAAATGCCCACCTCATGTCTTGCAAGTTATAGAAGAGGAGCTAACAAAACTACAGTTGTTAGAGGCCAGTTCAAGTGAATTTAATGTGACTCGTAACTATCTGGATTGGTTAACAGTACTGCCTTGGGGGAATTACAGGTTTGGTTTCCTGCAATACATATTAGGCCTTTGTGAATTCTAAATATGATTTGGCATCGATGTCATATAAATATATTTCTTAAATGATTCCTGATTTACACACAAATGATTGTGATGTTACGGTCTGATTTTGTTCAGTGTGGCGCAAATTGTTCTCTTCTCTGTATTAATCTATAATCCTGTAATAGTCGTGCTTGATAGTGAGGCAGAATAGCTAAGGAACAACTCAGAAAATTTTAATAGTTCCATGGGTACATATAAAGTCTCTGATGGTCTTTGTTTCTCTGTGCAGTGATGAGAACTTTGATGTTATCCGGGCGCAGACAATTCTTGATGAAGACCATTATGGATTAACTGATGTTAAGGAACGAATATTGGAATTTATAGCTGTCGGAAAACTCAGAGGAACTTCACAAGGTTGGTCAAGTTTATTTTCTTTTATAGAGTCGTATTGAAAATTTAGGTGAAAGGAACGGTTTATTCTTTCCGCGAGCAACAATTGACCTTTTCCACTTGTATTCCATGTTGGTTAAGTGTCATTGACCAATCTCCACTTTGTACCTAAATATTCTCAACAACAGATTGTAGTGAGAGTAAATCTCAAACTAACTGAAGCTAGTAAATATATTTGGCAGCTGAGCTCTGTTATGTAAATTATTGTGTGAGATAGTTAACCTATTCTTTATAGATGATCAAATGTTTCAAAATTTTCAGTTGAATTTTATCTACTCTTCTCCCAGTAAGAACTGACATGGTTTTAGCTTCTGTTGAATGAATAAAATCTCAAGAAACCAACCTCGTTTTATCTTATTTTCTTTAATATAATAGCCTTGGCTATGTTCTTGTAAGGAATGGGGTCGATGTAGTGAGCTCCTACCATTTTGAGTTTGGTGACTTTTTACTTGGAAATGTAGTTTCCTAACATTCTTTTGTTAAATTAATCTTGTTGAGTCGAATCATCATTAGGCTTCAACATTAATGCATTCAATTGAAGGTGGACAAAACTGGATATCTGTTTAAGTTCAAAATAACGTTGAAGGCTCATTGATGATCTTTTTGTGATGGGTTGCAGGTAAAATTATCTGTCTGTCAGGCCCTCCAGGTGTGGGCAAAACTAGTATTGGCCGTTCCATTGCCCGTGCTTTGAACCGCAAGTTCTATCGGTTCTCTGTTGGAGGACTGTCTGATGTTGCTGAAATCAAGGTAGTTGCACGCCTTGTTCTCTGATTATTATCAGTAAATGTCTGATATCTGCATTGACTTAATTCCTTGTTTAAATCCTAATTGATGCCCAGGGGCATCGGCGGACCTATATTGGTGCTATGCCAGGAAAGATGGTGCAGTGCCTGAAAAATGTTGGGACTGCAAACCCTCTTGTTCTAATTGATGAGATAGACAAGGTATCTTAAAATCTGATGTTTGGAAAGTTTGCATGGATGGTGTGTTTTAGGTTACTACGATGCTTCACTCTTCACTTCCTTGAATATGAGCTTTCTACCATTTAATCTTCTTGAGTTTAATCGGTTGACCAGTTCAATTCTAACATAATGACAGCTGGGGAGTGGACATGCCGGCGATCCAGCAAGTGCTTTGCTAGAGCTCCTTGATCCTGAGCAAAATGCTAACTTTTTGGACCACTATCTTGATGTCCCAATTGATTTATCGAAGGTATGTTGGTTTATGATTTAGAGGATCCATGCTAGCTTGCATTTTGATCATTTTCAAGCATGTGTAAGATTTAAGAGGTGAACTTGATGCCTCACATGCCTTGAGCATTTGGTTGCAGGTTCTATTCGTTTGCACGGCAAATGTTGTGGGCAACATACCAAATCCTCTCTTGGACAGAATGGAGGTCATTTCTATTGCTGGTTACATCACTGATGAGAAAATGCACATTGCTAGAGATTATCTGGAGAAAACTGCACGAGAAGCATGCGGTGTCAAACCTGAACAGGTTTTTCCTGTCATACCTGCTCTTTTTTGTCTCCCCTTTCTGTCAACATCCATGTATGCGCAAGCATTTGCAGTTATACGATCCTGTAACATACAAACATAAAAAATCCAAAATGGAGAATAGCTATTTGGAAGTTGCCGCTTCCAATCTCTAAGTTTGAACAAACATGGAATTGGGTTGTGATGTTGCGTGTAAAAATCTTTCATCTTTCATGCATGTAGTAAAAAGCATGATTGGTAGCTTTGACTCCCTTGTCTGTGATAAATTCTGAACTAAGTTATTAGAGTTTGTGCCAGTAATGCTGATATCAGCTAAACTAGCAAATTACCTCATACATGTTATCTTTATTTCAATTTTATCATGATGGTATTTTTGTTTTTGATGGAGAAATTTTAAAATGTAAGGAATGTATTTCGACTTCTCATCAAGCTGTTTCTTCCAGGTTGAGATGACTGATGCAGCTCTTCTTGGCCTAATAGAAAACTACTGTCGAGAAGCAGGGGTTCGAAACCTTCAAAAGCACATAGAAAAGATCTATCGTAAGGTTTGCACAAAGAAAAAAACTTAAATTTTGCAATGGTTACTAGGTTTCAATCATAAAGTATTACAGTGAACAGTCACATGGATTCACATGAACATGCACTCTCTTTCTCTCCTGTCATGTATCTCTAGGAATTGTGTGAAATCTGGATATTGATTAAAACCATGTTGGTGTATGGCAGATTGCTCTTCGACTTGTGAGAGAAGGTTCATTAAATGAGCCTGACATTGGTGGAAAGGCGGCCGAACCTGCTGATGCCAAAGCAGAAGTTGATGATGAATCTGATCATCATGCAGCTGCAAACAAGGCTAATGTTGATGCCGAATCAGTAGGGAATACCAGTCATGAATCCGAAACCTCAGTTCAGGTTGACACAGTTCAGACAAATGACCAGCCCAAGGATTCAAAGGTATTTTAAAAGTTATTCATTTCTAAGAGGTGGTTGGGAATTGGGGAAAACTTGCTTTAGTTTCAAGACGATGTAATCCAGTTTCTTATTCCTATAATTGCTCATTCAAAATACTTTTCCTGCAGGATGCAACAGACAATAAGGAACATCAGGAAACTGAAGCAACTAAGGCAGTTGAGAAGGTGTTGGTGGATACCTCAAACCTGGCCGATTTTGTCGGGAAACCAGTTTTCCATGCAGAGCGCATCTACGATCAGACTCCAGTTGGTGTCGTGATGGGTCTAGCTTGGACAGCCATGGGTGGTTCCACCTTGTACATTGAAACAACTCTGGTTGAGCAAGGAGAGGGGAAAGGGGCCCTTCATATCACCGGTCAACTCGGAGATGTCATGAAAGAAAGTGCACAAATCGCTCACACACTTGCTAGAGCCATTTTGCTGGAGAAAGAACCAGATAACCCCTTCTTTGCCAATTCCAAACTTCATCTCCATGTCCCTACTGGAGCCACCCCAAAGGATGGACCCAGTGCCGGTTGCACCATGATCACTTCGTTGCTATCCCTTGCGATGAAGAAGCCTGTTAGGAAGGATCTAGCAATGACCGGGGAAGTCACCCTGACAGGGAAGATTCTTCCAATTGGAGGGGTAAGCTAAACAGACCCTTTATTTATTCGGGTCATATATCATAATGTAAACTTAAGAAAACTACTTTTCTGAATTCAATAGGTGAAGGAGAAAACAATAGCAGCAAAGAGGAGTGAAGTGAAGACCATCGTGTTCCCGTCTGCTAACAGACGTGATTACGATGAGCTTACTGCAAATGTAAGAGAAGGTCTCGATGTTCATTTCGTAGACGACTACAGTCAGATATTCAGTTTGGCATTCGAATACGACGATAATAATGCGGGGAATTAGGTTCTTATCTCCAGCCAATGGTTTAGAAGGGTTTTTGCCTGGATATTCTTTGTAACTGATCCTGGAACCCAAAACCCAGATTTATATTGTGAATTACATCAAAATTGTCAATCAGGAAATAACAAAGTAGAGTATAAGTTTGTGATATTTGTTTCACAACAAACTTGGGAAACAGAAGTGGCAAAGCATTCCAGTTTCCAACAGATGCAATGCAGCTAGTTTTTATTATATTGTCCAAAAATCAAAGTTCTGCTCATATTTCTTTTTTCTAGATTGTCAATGGCTTTGAATTATGTTTTTAATTATTTCTTAATTATTAGATTATTTAGTGTTTTTGGGGAAAGATTTAAAGACATCGAAAATATTGTGGTGGAAACAAAAATATTCATAATTGTCTTAGTTTTAGGATTTGGGGATTAAAATTTAGTGTTAGTGGTTAGAATTTAGGGTTTATAATTATAATTTAGGGTTAGAGATTTAAATTTTAACTTATAAACTCTAAATTCTAACCTTATATTTTAATTACAATTCTTAATTTTAAATTTAAACTCTTAAACTTTTAACCCTAAAGCTAAAATGTTTATAAATTTTTTTTGTTTTTACTGTCCGTGTGCATGATATAATAATTACCTTTAGAAATTAAACAATTTCTTCCCATTTGAACAATATTACCCTTAAGATAATTAATTATGTTTATGTTGATCTTTTATTATATTTTTAATTAGGTGACTAATTATTTATAGTGTAAATTTATTAAATATTTTTATTTAATATTAGTTTAATATATAAATGATGTTGCATATATTTAAATAATATAATATTTAATATATTTTATTAATATTGTATTTATGATGTTTCTAGGGTTATAGGATGATATTGCATGTTGCTTGAGAGTGTATGTGTTACGAGTTGATGTTATTAATTTTATTATTTGATTTATAAGATATTTTTTATCTTAAAAATTAGTAAGTTAATTTATTTTTACCATATTTTACTACTTTTAGATTTGTTTTATTATTTATTTTAATTTATTTGATAAATGGTCAAAATTAATTAAAATTAAAATTTTAAACATATTAAAAATTTAGTATTTTACAGTTCAAAAATAACTAAAAGGAAAATAACGGTATAATATATATAAATATAAAACATTTTTAAAAATAATTTAATATATTAATTA